>PYHX02000494.1:6034080-6396710 GCA_004302925.2 Cochliomyia hominivorax
AGTTTAAAATTAAAATATGAATTTAATTTGTTAATATAAATTTAAAATGTATTTGGTTATGTTATAAACTATTCTTACGAAATAATTGTAAATTTAAAAAGAGTGTAAATATAAGAGTATTTGTTTGTAGTATAAGAGAATATAGTAACATTTTTTAGTATGAGTACATTTACATGCCCCAACAAACAAAATTGTTGTCTTATCACTACCACTGTACTGTTGTATCACCACTCATATCACTACTCAATATCACTACTTCTGCAGTTGGGCTTTGGTGCTGTCGTTTGTGGACGGACAACTATCGCAAGTTTGTAATAGCTTCGATAGCAGCCATACACTGGCAAAAACAGTTCAAACGTAGTAGAAGTTTTAGGGTATTTACTGGCATTTACTGCAATAGATCCAAACAATATAGTTGTGCAAAGGGAATCTAATGGCTTTTACAACCATCCCATGCAATTTAATGGTGATGGGTATGGGTAGTGAAACTAATACAATTAGAAAAATGTTCCATATAAGGTCCGGATCTAGATTTAATCGGGGAGTCTAGTCTGATAATCTGGAGATTACGGTGTTTAATTAAATTTCGTTAGAATAATTTTTATAAAAAAAGGAAAAAATAATAATAAATTCAGAATAAAAAACTTAAAGTACAAAGTATCCTAGATGTCCTGGCAAATATCTATTAACTCATCAACATTAACATTTTGAATTTAATAAAAATTTAAGATTTTATTTGAATTATTTTACTTTTGAACAAGATCGACGAGCAGGACAGATTGTTATTAAGATAACACCGATTGAAATGTTGGGCATCCACAGAGAACTAGATTCCATATTTTGCTATAGTCCTCATCCCGAACCAAATACTTTTGTTTAATATTTCTAAGTTCAAGCGAAGATTTTTCGATAAATTGTTAACTAAAATTAAATTTTTCTATAATTTTAATTTATACGTTTCTCATAACCATTCCAAAAATAATCAAAATTGGTTCAGTAGAAAAAAGTTATAGTCAAAAACATAACTAATTTTAGGACTCATTAAGAGTTCCTGTGTTATATTTTTGCATGTATTTGAAAGTGCATGTGTAAGTAATTGTGTCTGTATTAATTCATTTACCTCGCATATATTTATGATGGAGTGTATTAAAGATTCGACATAACCGATATAGCAAGCTTATTTGTTTTTCTATCCTTTCCCTAATGGATGGCATCTTCGGTGTTGTGCGATAATTTTAATTATTGTTACTAGTGTTTTTCATACTCTAATAGTAATTTTTTAGGGCATCCAGATCTAAGTATATTTTCAATTATGTTCTCTACGATTTCAGAGAATTGACTCATTCTCTGGTTATTAATTATAACATTTCTTTCTTCAATAGAGAATTATTTTCGAGTCATTATAAATGAGTGACTAAAACTACTTATATCGTCAAAAAATAATTATTTCAAAAACATGCTTTTTATATACTGTCATGAGATTTTTTTTAAATTTGCACAGGGGGTACCTACACTTTTGCAGTGAAAGAATAAAAAGTTACTAGAAAGTTATTTTGATTTTATTTTGTTGAACAAATGAATTCACTTTCATATATTATTTATTACTATAAATTGGAAATAAATTAATGAAATGTAGGAAAATATATAATTAGCATATTTCTGTATGTCAAACGAAAGCTTTCGTTCTTTTTCTAAGCGAAAGAAAACATATTTGGGTTTCTTTAGCTGTCATCTATACGAATAATGAGTCGAACGCCAAGTCGAACGAAAACATAAGAATTTTTACATAACAATTTGGTTTCTGTATCTTCGAACCGAAATGTCAAAATTACAAATAATGATGAAATTCTTAACGAATCGCGACGGTTCAATTTCAAAAAGAATGTACTTGATCTTCCATTTTTTTCCTGTTCAAGAATGTTCGTTTCGAAAAAAATTTGATTTTGAAGTTTAAAATTTTGATAGATTGAAATAAGTAAACAAAATTCATTTGAGTTTAAAACTTTATTTATTTTTAACTTTATATTTCATCATCTATCATTTACAATTCATTGGCAGCTTTTTCGATCCAGCTACGTACAGTGGAAACATCACAATATACACCAGGATAACCTTTAATAGCACAACCTGTACCCCAGGAAACAATACCAACCAATTCATTATTGGCAACCAATGGACCACCAGAATCACCTTGGCAAGAATCCTTTCTCACACCATAAGCACACAACATAGTTTCCATGATTTCATCACCATATTTGAATTCACTGGAAGCACAAGTTTCCTCATCCACAATATCAACTTCCACTTTTTGTAAAATTTTAGGAAAAGTTTTGCAGAAAAAGGCGCATTTATAACCCCATCCAGTTACAACAGCTGAAGTACCAGTAGGAGGAGTCTTTTCAGCCAATTTAATGTAACGGATTTTAGAAGATTCACGAACAGGAGTGGCCAATTTAATGACAGCTACATCATATACCATGGTATCGGGATCGAAGAGTTCATGATTTTTAAAAGCCTTGACAGCAACTAATTTACCACCTTTATTGTATTCAGTAGAACCGAGACGTACTTTGAATTGCCAAGGTCTGTATTTTTGCATGCAATGGGCAGCAGTTACAACGATATCTTCACTAATAATAGAACCACCACAGAAATGGGTACCGTAATTGGTTTGTATGGACACTTGATAGGGATGAGCCTGAATGGTGGTATCAACGCCATTTACTATACGACCATCCAAATCGTTGATAATGGCACCTCCAAGAGCACAACCGACAAATGCGAACAATACTACGAAACGAAACATGGTGTTAAACAAACTGTGAAGATTGTGGTCGACCGAAAAGTTTATATACAATTTCCGAGTTACAGAAATTTAAGATAACGTTGTTGAAAATTCTAATATATTCTATAGTTTATATTGATAACATAATTGTGAAAAGTAATCTTAACATAATAATTATTTGATTAATTATAAAAAACATGCATATTTAAAAAATCACTTCAAATGAAATGAATAAATTTTGATATCAAAAATTATTGAAAATATCTGAAAAGGATCAATATTAAAATGGGTTTTTCATTTAATCATTTAAATTTGTTTACAGTGATTATAATGATTTTGGGATCAATTTTTTATTAAATTTATCCTCTATTGTAGATTAGATAACTCATTTAGTTTTTAAACTTCTTGAGAAATAATTCGTCACTGGGATTTTTGAGAACTTTCCCAATTTGGACCGAAAATTAAGAACAAGAATAGAAAAGTCCCATTTAAATCTAATGTGCAACAATATTAAATTAGAAATATCGGTATTAAAACAGTGTATATTAAGGCCCAACAATAGATTTGATCGGCTACAAATATTGCGATTTTTCTGTTGATTTTATACAGTTTGATTTATAACAAACATTTATTTGGGAACTGGAAAAACTGATTATAAACTCATTAAAGTTCTGCAAAACTAAAATATTTTGTTTTAAAACTAAGACTTTGCGCTTTTTTGAAAACATATAGATTAAAGTAAAAGTGATTCAAGAAATGAAGGTCAAAACTGTTCTTTAGTTTGTGAAAAAATATACTTTATATAAGATTTCAAATTTTTTTGAAAAATTGATTGAGATGAAGGCTCTGTCGTTCTAAAAGCGTCCTCAATGTTATAAAAAAAAGAGGAAGATTAATCAAAAATGTTTAATTTTCCCGAATTTTAAGAAAAAAAAATTTCATCGACTCTAATTAAACCGAAAAAACCAATTTTTGTAAAAATTAAGAAAATTTAAGTAAAAGTGGTTATAAGTGAAAGCGATTTTTAAAGATTTCAAAATATTGAAGAAGAAAGGTGTTCTAGCGGCTTTAACTGATTTATTATTGATGATGAATTTAAAAAATGTTGTCCATTATTTTTTTCTCTTTCTCTTTTGTTTTTTAGTATGAATGAATCCGCGCCAAAAAAAATTTTCTTCGGGTTCAAATAATAAATCAATCCATAATACTGGTATGGGAGTTTTGCATTGATCAGAACAAATAACGACCAAAAGAGGCAATATCTGAAATTTATGCTCTTATTCTTGTCCAAACACACTCGTAGACCTTAAATATTTTTACGGATATTATTAACTCCATGCAGCGTGACAATTCAAAATAATATAATTGAGCAATGACCTTGATATGAAAAATGACAACAGAGAAATATTATATAGATAAATTTTGTTAGAAAAATAAAGCTCAGTTCTGAATGGGTTAATTATACAATTTAAACGTTATTTACTTTTCAATTTTCATTTCAGACATGTAGGCGACTTAAATGAAGTTTTGCTCTCTTTTCATATGTGTCAAAATCACCCACGTAATTCATAAATTATACAATCCCACTTCATGTATAGAATTGCTTTCATATTATGGATTTTTGGATTTGGAGTTGATTGGGCTGCATATTACATATTACATTTTGCTCTAGAGTTTATCGTATTATTTCTGATCTTTAATATAAGTAACAATGCGTTGCAGAGTGGCTAAAAATCTTTTATTTTTAAAAATCTGTAACTTTCTATCAGCTGGATGGATTTGCATGAAATTTACTATAAATATAGTCGAGAAGTGTGGCATTATAAGTTTAGAAACTTGGATCCAGATAAGATAATCAAAATAAGCTTGCGGCTTTGAATGCGTTGTGCAATCGGTGACCCTCCAAATTTGGCCACAACGTTATGTTGATTTTTTTATGAACGAAACGAAAAGAAATTTTGAATATAGAAAGTTCTTGTAAATGTCTATCCAAAATATGCTTTATATGTTATAGTTGCCCTTGTTATACCCTCCACCACTACACCACTTTGTCATTCCGTGTGTAACGCTAAGAAAGAATCATCTAGGACCCCATAATGTCCCTTAGCTATGTCCGTTTGTCTGTTGTTAGCTCGTTCACGTACACAATAAACGACAGAGCACAATGAAATTTGGCCGGAGTATGTATTAAAGTCTTGAGACGTTTCCTATATAAAATCAGGAAAAATCAGTTCAAGACCGATATCTGAACTTAAAAATGTTATAAAAATATAACAAATTTTATGATTAATTAAGGTTTATTTCTCATATATAAGAAATACTTTTATATATTTCTGAGTGCATAGGTAAGTTTGAGTGTGCTTATGATGTACATGTACGAAACATTATTTCTGCTCTCAGTCCTTTAAAATTTTCGTTAGCTTTTGAAAAAATCTTCATGTTTTGTTAAGTTCTAAAACCACAAAGCTGGAACTATACGTCTGTATTTAACATAATCATATCCAGAATAATTGACCGAGGTCAATGAAATCTGACCTGAGTGTCTATAATTTTTCTTAGAAATTTCTTATAGAAAATATCGTTTCAGTAAAAAAAAAAAATTACTGAAAATTTGCGCATGAATTTTTGATTGGAGATGGGAGAGTTTACCAAGCGGACTTTTTAATATGTTCCTACACTTATTTCCAAATTGATTGTAATGGAGACTTGCTTGTCAAAATAGTTTTCGTCACATGATGATGGAAAAGTTTTGGTTAATTACGCTCTAAAAGGAATCATTTGTTTTACGTACTAATTTCTTGTGATCGCGATCCTTCAATATCTCGTTATATAAAATACCTTTCCGATTATGGATATTCTGATATTCAGTAACAATATGAACCATTTATTTTTAATATATATTAATACTTTGAAATGAAAGAAAATAGTTTATTGTGCGCCTTCCAACCATCTTTGTGAATAATTCCGACAAATCGCCATCATTAGAATGCTGCTAGTGTTTTTCCATACCAAAATTGTAAAAGAAGTTTTGGCAGACTTTATCTTAATCAGAATATTTTCACAAAATTCGGAAAGTCCTCATTATAGTCTAGTTACGGATAATTTTCCAGAAATTTAAAAATAATTAATCTAATCTACGTTACTGATAATTGGAATATTTAAATCAATAACAATCATTATTTCCTTAATATCACCCCAAATTGAAAGAAAAATAGAAAGTCCCATTTTGCTGATAATCTTTTCTAATTTATGTATATCTGATATTTTACTATAAATAAATATTCTTATAATTCCAAATTATGTAATCAATTTAAACTCTTGAATATAATTAAAAATATTAATGACGTTAATACTGCAAGTGGAAAATCTTATATAAACTCCACATTTGAGTTGAATCTTCACAATTTCTTCTACATCATGTTTCGTTTCATAGCATTATTCGTCTTGGTCGGTGGTGCTTTTGCCGGTGCCATTCCCAATGATTTGGATGGTCGTATTTTGTTGATACCACCATTCAGGCTCAGCCCTACCAAATTTCCGTACAGTCCAATTCATACAAAAATTTATAACAGATTTTAAAATTATGTTCTTCCAAAAGACTTTTAAAATATTTTTGAAATAACCCAGCGAAATTTCACTAAAATATCTTTATTGGTTATGCCACATTATTGAAAGATATAACCGCGACAGTGAGAATTTCTTGGGAAGCGGCCAAGTTTTAATTAAGGGGGGTTAAAAAATATCTTTCTATATATACATCAAATAGTAAGTGTGTATATATGTGTGTAACGTAAAGACTCTATAACGACCAAATTAGATGAAATTTCCCAAAATACCCGAAATTTGCATAGGCTATGAACGAATTCCGATAGGACCAGGGTGAGAAGTACCCACTCCCCATACAGCAAATATTGATTATAAAAAACCTTTATCAGAGAGAGTTCTCAAATTTGTTACCGACAATTTTCTCACGGAACTGTTTTACTGAGCAGAACGTAGGACGGATAAATAAAAGATAAATAAATGCTTTCAGTTCTAATGATAGAGAAATAACGTTATATAAATTAAATTACTTGTAAATATAATGAAATTAGTGTAGACAATTTACTTGATATCAGTTAATACATTTTTACAATTGTACGGTAATCGTATGAAAGAAATTTCACAATTATTGAAAAATAAACAATTTTATAAATAAATGTTTGAACCTAAATGGATGTATGTTAAGTGATCAATTAATGTTGGCTTAGTTTTGAATTAGATTAAAAATCGAAAAATCTATTAGATATAGAATTGCTTGTAATCCAAATTATTTATATTTTTCACAATTTTAAAATTTTGTATTCATTCAACTACTTGTAATAACAAACATTTCTTATCAAATCTATTTTACTTCTTATTCCAAAATTTTGGCGAAATCTTGAAATAAATTAGATTATGTGGATAATTACCATAAAATCTGATCATCACAAAAAATAATTTCAAAATATAAGTGCGTGTCATTATATATTCAAATCCAGTTCCGGAACATAAATTCGTTTAAAATAATATTCTAAATCTGATAAAGGAAATGTCGAAATTTTTAACATCGTTAGGTTAGGATTCTTTATTTGTCCCTAAAAAAGTTGATTAACAGAAGAACAAAATTTACTTTTTGAAGCAATTTCTTGCATATTTTGTACTTCGTGTATAATTAAATAATGTTTGGAGGGTAAATATCCGAAATCTTTGGAGGGTAAACATTAACATAATTATGGTCAATTTTATGCAAAGCCATCAAATGAAGTTTGAAAAATAAAAAAAGAAAAAATAATGGACAACATTTTAAATCATCATCAATAATAAATCAGTTAAAGCCGCTAGAACCACCTTTACTTCTTCAATATTTTGAACATTTTTAAAAATCGCTTTCACTTATAACCACTTTTACTTAATTTTTCTTAATTTTTACAAAAATTGGTTTTTTCGTTAATTAGAGTCGATGAAATTTTTTTTCTAAAATTCGGAAAATTAAACATTTTGATAATCTTCCTCTTTTTTTATAAATTGAGGACGCTAGAACGACAGAGCCTTCATCTCAATCAATTTTTCAAAAAATTTGAAATCTTATATAAAAGTATATTTTTTCACATAAACAAAGAACAAATTTTGGCCTTCATTCTTGATCACTTTTTACTTTAATCTATATGTTCAAAAAGCGCAAAGTCTTAGTTTTAAAACAAAATATTTTAGTTTTGCAAATCTTAATGAGTTTATAATCCGTTTTCCAGTTCCCAATAAATGTGTATAAATCAAACTGTATAAATCAAAGAAAATCGCAATATTTGTAGCCGATCAAATCTATGTTGCCTTAATATACACTGCTTTAATACCGATATTTCTAATTTAATATTGTTGCACATTAGATTTAAATGGGACTTTTCTATTCTTGTCTTAAATTATTCGGTCAAATTGGGAAAGTTCTCAAAAAATCCCAGTGACGAATAATTCTCAAGAAGTTTAAAAACTAAATGAGTTATCTAATCTACAATAGAGATAAATTTAATAACAAATTCGATCAAAATCATTATATCACTGTAAACAAAATTTAAATGATTAAATGAAAAACCCATTTTAATATTGATCCTTTTCAGATATTTTCAATAATTTTTGATATCAAAATTTATTCATTTCATTTGAAGTGATTTTTTAAATATGCATGTTTTTTATAATTAATCAAATAATTATTATGTTAAGATTACTTTTCACAATTATGTTATCAATATAAACTATAGAATATAATTAGAATTTTCAACAACGTTATCTTAAATTTCTGTAACTCGGAAATTGTATATAAACTTTTCGGTCGACCACAATCTTCACAGTTTGTTTAACACCATGTTTCGTTTCGTAGTATTGTTCGCATTTGTCGGTTGTGCTCTTGGAGGAGCCATTATCAACGATTTGGATGGTCGTATAGTAAATGGCGTTGATACCACCATTCAGGCTCATCCCTATCAAGTGTCCATACAAACCAATTACGGTACCCATTTCTGTGGTGGTTCTATTATTAGTGAAGATATCGTTGTAACTGCTGCCCATTGCATGCAAAAATACAGACCTTGGCAATTCAAAGTACGTCTCGGTTCTACTGAATACAATAAAGGTGGTAAATTAGTTGCTGTCAAGGCTTTTAAAAATCATGAACTCTTCGATCCCGATACCATGGTATATGATGTAGCTGTCATTAAATTGGCCACTCCTGTTCGTGAATCTTCTAAAATCCGTTACATTAAATTGGCTGAAAAGACTCCTCCTACTGGTACTTCAGCTGTTGTAACTGGATGGGGTTATAAATGCGCCTTTTTCTGCAAAACTTTTCCTAAAATTTTACAAAAAGTGGAAGTTGATATTGTGGATGAGGAAACTTGTGCTTCCAGTGAATTCAAATATGGTGATGAAATCATGGAAACTATGTTGTGTGCTTATGGTGTGAGAAAGGATTCTTGCCAAGGTGATTCTGGTGGTCCATTGGTTGCCAATAATGAATTGGTTGGTATTGTTTCCTGGGGTACAGGTTGTGCTATTAAAGGTTATCCTGGTGTATATTGTGATGTTTCCACTGTACGTAGCTGGATCGAAAAAGCTGCCAATGAATTGTAAATGATAGATGATGAAATATAAAGTTAAAAATAAATAAAGTTTTAAACTCAAATGAATTTTGTTTTACTTATTTCAATCTATCAAAATTTTAAACTTCAAAATCAAATTTTTTTCGAAACGAACATTCTTGAACAGGAAAAAAATGGAAGATCAAGTACATTCTTTTGAAATTGACGTCGCGATTTTAAGAATTTCATCATTATTTGTAACTTTGACATTTCGGTTCGAGATACAGAAACCAAATGTTATGTAAAAATTCTTATGTTTTCGTTCGACTTGGCGTTCGACTCATTATTCGTATAGATGACAGCTAAAGAAACCCAAATATGTTTTCTTTCGCTTAGAAAAAGAACGAAAGCTTTCGTTTGACATACAGAAATATGCTAATTATATATTTTCCTACATTTTATTAATTTATTTCCAATTTATAGTAATAAATAATATATGAAAGTGAATTCATTTGTTCAACAAAATAAAATCAAAATAACTTTCTAGTAACTTTTTATTCTTTCACTGCAAAAGTGTAGGTACCCCCTGTGCAAATTTAAAAAAAATCTCATGACAGTATATTAAAAACATGTTTTAAAATAATTTATTTTTGACGATAATTTTATAATGACTCGAAAATAATACTTTATTGAAGAAAGAAATGCTATAGTTAATAGCCAGAGAATGAGTCAATTCTCTAAAATTGTAGAAAACATAATTGAAAATACACTTAAATCTGGATGCCCTAAAAAAATACTATTAGAGTATGAAAAAGACTAGTAACAATAATTAAAATTATCGCACAACACCGAAGATGCCATACATTAGGGAAAGGCATAGAAAAACAAATAAGCTTGCTATATTCGGTTATGTCGAATCTTTAATACACTCCATCATAAATGTATGCGAGGTAAATGAATTAATACAGACACAATTACTTACACATGCACTTACAAATACATACAGTAAATAAACATTTTTAATAAATATAACACAGGAACTCTTAATGAGTCATAAAATTAGTTATGTTTTTGACTATAACTTTTTTCTACTGAACCGATTTTGATTATTTTTGAATGGTTATGAGAAACGTATAAATTAAAATTATAGAAAATTTAATTTTAGTTAACAATTTAACGAAAAATCTTCCTTGAATTGCCATAAAATCCTATATTTAATATACTGAACCGATTTTTCTAGTTTGAAATCTGAAACTTCTCAGGACAATAATACTTACGCTAAATTTAATTGTTCTCTGTCAATTATTGCAGATGTGAGCCTGCCAACAACAGACAGACGGACATATCTAAATCGGCTAATATATTGTTTTGTTGCCATAATATATAAAAATATAAGATGCAGGCAATTTGGAATTTATTTTGTGTTAATCAATACACTTCTAAATGAAGTTCCTTAAATTAAAATGATTGCATTAGTTCCTAAATTGGTCATTATTTAAAATCAAAGCGGTTAAATGCAAAAATATATAGAAAATTTTTTATACAGAGATAAAATACATATAAAATAGTATTTGTTAAAATATTAAACAAAATCTTATCAAATATTTTATAACAATAACGCAGTGTAACAGTCATGTTTATATAATGACGGAATAAAGAAAAGTATGCAATACTTATGCATTTCACTGTATCGAATAGTCTTAATTACCGGTACCGCCATTGTTATACATATACATATATAAGAAATATAATATAAAAGTATTTGGTTCGGGATGAGGACTATAGCAAAATGTGGAATCTAGTTCTCTGTAGATGCCCAACATTTCAATCGGTGTTATCCTAATAACAATCTGTCCTGCTAGTTGATCTTGTTCAAAATTAAAATAATTCAAATAAAATCTTAAATTTTTATTAAATTCAAAATATAATGTTGATGAGTTAATAGATATTTGCCAGGACATCTAGGATACTTTGTACTTTAAGTTTTTTTATTCTGAATTTATTATTCTTTTTTCCTTTTTCATACAAATTATTCTAACGAAATTTAATTAAAAACCGTGATCTCCAGATTATCAGACTAGGGAGAGTGTTAATATGTTTCTACAATTATTTCTTAATACTTGTTAAAATAGTTTTCGTCCCTTGATGATGGTAAATTTTTGGTTAATTTGTCTCTAAAAAGAATCGTTTGTTTTCCGTACTAATTTCTTGTGATTGCTTGATCCCTTTCCAATATCTCTATATATTTTAAAAAATACCTTTCCGATTTTTTCTAGGACGAAGCATTATATTAGAATTATGGATATTCTGATACTCACTAACATTATGAACCATTTATTTTTAATATATATTAATACTTTGAAATGAAAGAAAATAGGTTGTTGTACGTCGTCGCATTGAAATTCTGGCAAATCCCCATCATTATAATGCTGTATAGTGATTTCCCTACCAGAATTCAAAAAAAAAAATTGCCAGCCATAATTTTAATTGGAATAAGAAATATTGTAGCAAGAATTCTCTAATTTGGTTAAAGAACTTTCTCAAAGCACTGTTTTACTGGGCAAAACGTAGGACGGATAAGACCAAGGTGATGGGTATCGTCTATACAAGGCAAATAATGGTAATCAAATATTTAAAGGGCTATAAGAGCGGAAGTTCCCAAATTTGGTCCCAAATACTTTCTCCAGATACTGGTTTTACTGGACAAGACGTAGGAAGGATAACGTCAAGGGGAGGGGTATCGTCCATGCATTCAATATAACATGAACAAAGTTGACCTTAACGTAGGTCTTTAAAAATATTCCCACTTTTTTACTACAGAATACCCAAAATTCCAATCCCGAGAAAACTTGTTTAAGAAATAAATTTTTTTAATATATCGTCCAACCAGCTGTTAAAAGAAGTTTGGCTCACTACAAATTTCTTGTGTGTGTATATATATTCTTGCATCATATCAAAATCTGAGTCAAGTTAACTTTCTCCGTCTGTCTGTTGGAAACATTCTCACGCCTAGAATAATGGTTCGAATTCAATGAAATTTGGTCTCAGAACTTGTTGTTGTTCTAAGCAAGTTAACTTTTCAAAATCAGGTATATCAGCTCATTAATAAAATAAGTTATGGACCGACATCTTTAGGCAACCTCAAAATTCCTAAAAAGAATTTTTTCTAATTTTTTTGCAAGAACAATTTGTGATTGTAACATACAGTTGTGTGTGCTTTATAATGGTAAAAAAATCAGTCGGAGTGTGTCGCAAAATCTTTGTGTCTTATAGGTTGCAATTAAGAAGATAATTTTCTAAATTCGCTATATTTATTTTGTTACAATAATAGACTCGTACAAACAAGATTTATTATATATATAATGAGACCTATCTCATTATATATAGGAGATAGGTCTCCTATAAAAAGACTTTATCCCGGAATATGGTTTATGGCTTGTAAAACTCTTAACAAATTCTCTGGAAATTTGGCACGATCCTTTTTCCAACTGTCTTGAATTTTTGTTAAAAATATTACTAAATTAAAAACAATTCAATTGAAATTTGTTTCAATTAATTTCCTAATTGAATATGAATGTTATGTTATTAATTTCAACAAAATATTTGTTCATATTTTGATATATCTCTTAAATAAAGCCCAATTCTATTGAAATTCGATATAATAATTTTTCATAATTGAAAAATTAGAATAATAAAACTCTTTAATAAGCCCCAATCGTCGCGATCATTTTTGTAGCTGTTTTGAACATATTTTACCTTCTTGGTGAATATCGGTTCATATTTCGCTATAATCTCGTTCACAGAAAAGAACTGTAAATTTATAAGATTTTTAATATAAAAATATTTAAATTTGGCACAATTATATCTCTTTTTAAATATATGTAACATATTTGAAAAATTTCGGGCCATTTTTTTGCTATAGTTCCCAGTTAAGGCCCCTTTGTACAATTTTACTTTTAAAATGTCTTTAGCAAAAAATCTGGTTTGACGATTCTTGGTCCATAATTGGTAATTACTTCCTTATAATCATTCTTGTTGGAGTATAATCGCCACAGACGATTATAGCATTTTTAAACCCAACACCACCGTAGCTGGTTAGGGGTATAATCCGTTTGTGAAAATATTTGTAAAGGACAGAAAAAATAGTCCTACAACCGTTAGACTCAGTATCACTTCCTTAGTCGATTTAGGGCCATGTAAAACTTGTTCTCAATGTACAGCAGTTTGAAGAAATTTTAATGAAATTTAGCACATTCCAATATTTTGGACCAAGGACAATGCCTACTGAAATTGGTTATGTTAGGTCTTTTATTTCGTATAGGCCCCATACAACCATCCTTCCTAATATAACCTTGAAACTCATAACTCGAACTTATACGTGAGCAGTATAAAAATAACTAGTGAAATTAAGGTAAAGATAAGTTACAGCCAAATTTTTTCGTAGCAGATTTTTACAACCAACAATTTGGTGTATGGTATTATATTGCCTGGCTTGACCGACTATAACATTTTTACTATTATTATTTTCAGATTTCATCCAGAACATTTTTCAAAATATGAACTGTTATTTTATTTTTGGGCCGATTTCTCTAATGATGACTATAATTTTAGATAAGATAAAAATCATATTTATGTAAAAAAAAACAATTTTTTGTTATCATAAATCGTAAAAATTTTCGAAGAACTTCTCATTTAATTGGTTAAAAATTAAATATCAAAAAATGTAGTAACAAATTGGAAACTAACTCCACCCATTGTTAAAACCCATTGGTAAAATGCACATTTTTAAAGAGACAACTGATAAAATGATAAAGTTTTATTTATTAAAAATACATAACGTGAAGATTACCAACAGTCCAACCGTACCCAATATTATTTTCAGCAACCAACGGACCACCGGAATCTCCTTGGTAAACATCGTTTTTCACAGAATCAAATTATAACATAGCAAATTTTGTTTCATTTTAATTTCGAAATTCCCTGTATCTTCCTTGACAAATTTAATGGAACTTGATACGTAAACGAAAGAAAATTTTAAAGTCCTTTAAATCAATATTGCAGTTAACACTTAATGAACTTTTATTTTCATAATTTTGAAAAAGAACCAAAGTTTTTATTTAAAGTTTTCAAATAATAAAAAACCATATATAATTTCGATCTAATTAATTATTTAATTTATATTAAGCATTAATTTATTTTTATTACAATTTCATTTACAATTCATTGGCAGTTTCTTCGATCCAGCTACGTACAGTGGAAACATCACAATATACGCCAGGATAACCTTTAATAGCACAACCTTTACCCCAGGAAACAACACCAACCAATTCATTATTGGCAACCAATGGACCACCAGAATCACCTTGGCAAGAATCCTTTCTTACACCATAAGCACACAACATAGTTTCCTTAATTTGATCACCATATTTGAATTCACTGGAAGCACAAACTTCCTCATCCACAATATCAACTTCAACTTTTTGTAAAATTTTAGGAGAAGTATTGCAAAACAAGAAACATTTATGACCCCATCCAGTAACAACAGCCAAAGTACCAGTAGGAGGAGTAGTTTCGGCCAATTTAACATAACGGATTTTAGAAGATTCACGAACAGGAGTGGCCAATTTAATAACAGCTACATCATATACCATGGTATCGGGATCGTATAGTTCATGGTATTTGAAAGCTTTGACAGCTACTAATTCACCACCTTTATTGTATTCAGTAGAACCAAGACGTACTTTGAATTGCCAAGGTTTGTATTTTTGCATGCAATGGGCAGCAGTTACAACAATGTCTTCGCTAATAATGGAACCACCACAGAAATGGAAACCGGAATTGGTTTGTATGGAAACTTGGTAGGGGTGAGCTTGAATGGTGGTATCAACACCATTTACAATGCGGCCATCCAAATCATTGGAAATGGTACCGGCAAAAGCACAACCGACAAGGGCAAATAATGCTACGAAACGAAACATAATGCAGAATTAACTGTGAAGAATCTACACAAACTTAAAGTTTATATACGATTTTAGAATTTAAGAAATCTATGATAACATTTTTAAAATATTTGATTATATTTTAAAGTTTTAGTTGATAACGCAGTTTTATATTATTAAGGCATCTCTTTGAATGATTAAAAAGAAAACACTTCAAATAAATTCGTTTTTAAATATAAAATTTTAATTATTGATAGCAATTATCAGATATTAGTTAGAATAAATGATAGAAATTTGGAAAATCCCACTTAAATTTCAATTGGCAGAAATATTATCAGAAAATGGATTTAAATTCATTCCATTTGGGGTGATATTATGAAAATAATGATTAATATATATTTAAGTGTTCGAATTATCACTAACATAAATTAGATTAACTATTTTTAAATTTCTTAAGAATAAAGACCGTGAGTTTCCAGCTCCTTTCGGATTCGAAAAAGTAAATTATATGAGAATCGGTCTAATATTTCTAATAGGTCCCATACAACTCCCTGCCCAAACATTGCTTATACGGGATAAATATCATATATACATTGGCATTATAATAATTAGTGAAATAAAGATAAATATGAGCAGATATCCTAACGCGCAATTATACGAAGGCTGGTCCACAATTTTATTCAGCTCCCATATAACACCCAAGAAAAAATCCTACTAAAACGCACACATGTAATGCACACTTAAGCATAAATCAATAAATCAAATTATATGAGGGTCGTTAATAATTTTTTGCAGCTGCAATTTAAAAATAACATGGTGGCTCGGCTGTGTAGGTTTTGGCCGAGCATAAGATTTTTACTTGTTTTTATTACAATCGTTTTCAATAGTGGTAATGATTTTCAAGAGATTTTCATTTTACTGAAAATTGAGAATGAAAAACATTTTGAAAAACATTATTTACAAACTACAGACTTACAAAATACTTTTTCATATTATTTATTCCATACGACCATAGGTGGTTGGGGTATAAGACTGCTACTTCTAGGTATACCTTTCGATTCAGAATCACTTTCTGAGTCGATTTAATCTTTAAACCTTTTCGCTAAAGGACGATGACAATTTTTAGTCAAAATAAATCATATATACGCAAGTATTGTCATAAGAATTGGTAAAATTAATGAAAAATCGTTGTAGGAAATTTTACGAGGGTCGTTACATAATTTCATCTAGCTCCTGTATTATACCCCTAGAAGAAGTCCATTTAAAGTGCAACAAATCATCATATATATTAATACCATAATACACTGCACAAATAAGAAAATATATTTAATCGAGGGTCGATTATTTATTTTTGATAGCTGTAACAAACAATGTGGTGTAGAGTATTAAATAGTCGGTCTTGACCGACTATAACTTTTACTTGTTTTACATTAGAATTTTCTTGAAATAATAATAATGGACTTTTAATGGTAATGAAAAATCCCCATCTTTTTCAAATAAGAACAAGAAACTGTTATTATGTTGTTTTGGTTGATTTCTCCATTGATAATTATAATTTTAGATAAGATATAAAAATATATTTATGTAAGAAAAACAAATTTTAATTATCTTATCAAAACCATTAAATAATCGAAGAACTTCTTATTTAATTGGTTAAAAACAAAAAGATACCAAAACAAGAATTTTTAAGCGGCCCTCGTATTTTGCTTATGTGTATAACAGATTATTATGATACCAACATTTATGTGAAATTTATACATTTTAAAAGAAACCCTTTCAGGCGGGTTATATGAAAGTTAAAAAAGAATTATAGACAGATCCCCATTTTGAAATATATAAAGTAGATACAGACCATTGTTAAATCAACTTTAGGAGTTATTTTCCGTTTCATTTCAAGATTTCAGAAAACTGCCTAATTTTTTATTTTAATTTCTACATTTCTATTGATCCTTGATGTTTGGACCATAACTCTCCATCACTACCAATTCGCATATTTCATTCTAGCAAATATTTATTGAAGAAAGTAGAATAAAATCATTGAAAAATATAAAATGTTAAGAAATAGATTTAGTGATGTACACTAAAAGAATGCTTTATTCGACTGTGCCGAATCTTAAATACCCCTTTTCTCTTTGTCAGAATTTCAATTGAATTAATTCATATTTTATGCCGGGAATTTATAAGTTCAAAACCGTTTTTCTAGAATGGACATTATATGGGACCTTTAGCAGAATATCGGGGTAGAAGCCTGATATGGGAGCTATATTAAAATATGATAAAATTAATAACATATATTTACGAGAGTCAGAAAATTAATTGTGTGAAATTTCCATAGAATTCGTTCATATTTAAGTGTTTTTTTAAGCTATCAACAATACTCCGGGAAGGGGCATGAGATGGGAGATAGATAAAATAATGACCTCAGCACAACTTTGTTTCTTTGGATTTATTATTGTATCAAAGTAAATGTATATGGTAAAATTTAGAAAAATATCTTAAAAATTTCGACCCATATCAGACAGAGATTTCACATATCTCCGCCTATAAATCTTTTTCTATTGATAACTTTTTTGCTGATGACCCGATATAGCTGGTTTTAAAAAGGAAACTGCTTAGAAGAATAATCAATAACGTGGCCGAATTTTATTGAATTCGGACAATTATACTAGGCGTAAGAATGACATAGCTTAATCGACTCAGGTTTTGATTAGATGCATGAATATATATACTTTATGGGGTCTTCTTGGTGCTACACACGGAACGACTAAGCTAATGTACGACATGTTAATGGTGGAGGGTCTAAAAAGGGGTATTTCCAGAATAAAACCAAAAATAGTTGAAATTGTCTTTTGGACACAATTTCTTAAAAAATCATTATGTTTAACTAATATGTTCTATAAATCAATAGTTAAAATTTCTTTGCATTCAGCCTTTATTTACTAAATTATTTACTAAATTACAATTCATTTGCAGTTTTTTCAATCCAACTGCGTACAAAAGCCACATCACAATAAACTCCAGGATAACCAGAACGGCCACAACCATTACCCCAGGAAACAATACCAACCAATTTATTTTCAGCAACCAATGGACCACCGGAATCTCCTTGACATGCATCCTTTTTCACAGCATAAGCACATAACATAGTTTCCTTGATTTTATTACCGTATATATATTCCTTGGAAGCACAAGCTTTCTCATCGACAATATCAACTTCAACTATTTGCAAAACAACTGGAGCAGTAATGCAAAATAGAAAGCATTTGGAACCCCAACCGGTAACAACAGCAGTAGTACCAGTGGTCGGTGTTTTATCCGCCAATTTCACATAATGTATTTTTGATGATTGACGCACTGGGGTTGCTAGTTTAATGACAGCAACATCGTATTCCTTGGTTTGACTATTGTAACCCTCATGATATTTGAATGCTTTAACAGACACCAATTCACCACCGCTATTATATTCCGCAGAACCAAGACGAACTTTAAATTCTGATGCTTTGTATTTCTGCATGCAGTGGGCAGCAGTTACAATGACATCTTCACCAATTATAGAACCACCACAGAAATGGAAACCTGTATTGGTTTGCAACGAAACTTGATAGGGATGAGCTTGAATGGTGGTATCAACACCATTTACTATACGACCTTCCCAATCGTCAGAAATAGTGGCGGCTAAAGCACAACTAATGAAAGCGCAGATTGTTATAAAATGCAACATTTTGCAAACAAGACTATATCGTTTAATCTGATTTCTTAGGGTTTATATGGGAATAAAAATTCACACTGTAACCATTATAATAATCGCAACAAATTTTATGTCTCAAATTTCTAGTTTTCCCAAAAGATAAGTTAACGATTTTTTTTTGCAGAAATAAATAAATGCTTCTAATTTTAATGATAGAAAAATTACGTTATATTAATTAAATTATTTGTAAAGATAATGAAATTAGTGTATATATTTACTAAAAGATTATATATTTTTACAATTGTATAATAATCATAGTGAAAGAAATTTCACAATTATTGCAAAATTCGAATGACGTTTAATTTTTAGAAAAACAATATTACAATACATTTTCAAACCTAAATGGGTGCATGTTATGCGATCAATTAAAATTGTATTAGTTTTGAATTTAATTGAAAGTTATAAAATTCATTGGATAAATAAATTATTTATTATTTTCCCACAATTTTATAATTTAATCGATGGCTAAAAGTGCTAATAAACATATTTTTTGAAATCGATTTTATTTTGTTAACAATTTTGGAAAGAAATGGGTTATGATTGTTCTATGGAAAGAAAAGAAGACATAATAAGTATAAAATTTAATAATATCAAATATAAATGCGAGTCGTTACAAATTCAAATCCAGTTCCGGTACATATAATTGTTTAAATGTATAATCTAAATCAGATGAAGAAAATGTCGACGCCTTTAAACTTTGGTATGAGTTGGGTTAGGATTTTCAAATCGTTCTTAAAGATAATTTATAAAATATTAACAAAAGAACAAAATATATCCTTTAAAGCGTTTTTTTCATACTTTTCGTACATTTCTTCAATCGCTATAATATCGACTTTGCATCCTAAAAATATAATGAGGAATCTCATTTGAAATAACCCATTGTGGACCACAATTGGGTATTCGCAACAAAAACTTTACACATACTCCAATTAATTAGTTGTACCTGTCCTTGGCAGCTTGTAACGCTAAGAAGTTATCGTCAAGGACTTTATTACGCATAAAAGTTTCTCCATTAAATCATAACTAAGTCGATTTTCACACTTCACTCAAGTTGCCCTTCATATCGGAAATGAAGCTTTAAAAGAAATAATTTTTGTATTTAATACTTACTGGTATTGAAAAATGGATACATTATGATAACCCCAAGAGGTTGGTCAACAACATTGATTATTATGTCAAGCTAATGCTATATATTATGAATGGAATCTCTCGGTTCCTGTATCTTCCTTGACAAATTTAATGGAACTTGATTGGTAGACAAAAGACAATTTTAAAGTTCTTTAAATCAATGTTGCAATCAACACTTAATGAACTTTTATTTTCATAATTTTGAAAAAGAACCAAAGTTTCTATTTAAAGTTTTCAAATATTAAAAAAACCATATATAATTGCGATCTAATTAATTATTTAATTTATATTAAGCATTAGTTTCTTTTATTACAAATTCATTTACAATTCATTGGCAGTTTCTTCGATCCAGCTACGTACAGTGGAAACATCACAATATACACCAGGATAACCTTTAATAGCACAACCTTTACCCCAGGAAACAACACCAACCAATTCATTATTGGCAACCAATGGACCACCAGAATCACCTTGGCAAGAATCCTTTCTTACACCATAAGCACACAACATAGTTTCCTTGATTTGATCACCATATTTGAATTCACTGGAAGCACAAGTTTCCTCATCCACAATATCAACTTCCACTTTTTGTAAAATTTTAGGAGAAGTATTACAAAACAAGAAACATTTATGACCCCATCCAGTAACAACAGCCAAAGTACCGGTAGGAGGAGTAGTTTCGGCCAATTTAACATAACGGATTTTAGAAGATTCACGAACAGGAGTGGCCAATTTAATAACAGCTACATCATATACCATGGTATCGGGATCGTATAGTTCATGGTATTTGAAAGCTTTGACAGCTACTAATTCACCACCTTTATTGTATTCAGTAGAACCGAGACGTACTTTGAATTGCCAAGGTTTGTATTTTTGCATGCAATGGGCAGCAGTTACAACAATGTCTTCGCTAATAATGGAACCACCACAGAAATGGAAACCGGAATTGGTTTGTATGGAAACTTGGTAGGGGTGAGCTTGAATGGTGGTATCAACGCCATTTACAATGCGGCCATCCAAATCATTGGAAATGGTACCGGCAAAAGCACAACCGACAAAGGCAAATAATGCTACGAAACGAAACATAATGCAGAATTAACTGTGAAGAATCTACACAAACTTAAAGTTTATATACGATTTTAGAATTTAAGAAATCTGAGATAACATTTTTAAAATATTTGATTATATTTTAAAGTTTTAGTTGATAACGCATTTTTATATTATTAAGGCATCTCTTTGAATGATTAAAAAGAAAACACTTCAAATAAATTCGTTTTTAAATATAAAATTTTAATTATTGATAGCAATTATCAGATATTAGTTAGAATAAATGATAGAAATTTGGAAAATCCCACTTAAATTTCAATTGCCAAAGAAACTTATGCTCTTCCAAAACACTCCAGAAATATCTTCGAAATAACCTAACGAAATTTGACAAAAATATGTTTATCTTTATTTATGTAGATACGCTACATTATTTAAAAACATGTTGAAATTGCTATTCACTTATTACATAGAATTTACATGGGTAATGTGCACATTGACAGGGACAGGGCTAAGTTTCAGTTAACTTTGAAGTCTGGTATAATTTTTATATACAAATATTAAGTATCGTTGGAAAGGTCATTGCTTGAATAATAATATGTACATAATAAAATTTATTTATTTAAGAAATAGCCCAATCAGCCGTTAAAAAAGGTTGGGTCCATTACAGATTTCTTGACTAAATAGCTAATAAATATGATTATATTATTAAGGTGCCTTTCGTCGATTCTAGCTTTGACATTTTTTCTTCTTTTGTTGACATTTTTAAAATTTTGTCAAATTTCGCCAAATTCGGTCTGTACTTCCAATTGTCATTAACCCTACAGAAGAGATTCCTTTTAAGCATAATAAAGAAAGCAAATTATACGAGGGTGGTTCATACATTTTTCGTAACAGACAATTACAATCAACAATGTGGTGTAGGATATTAAATAGTCAGGCTTGATCAACTGTAACATTTTTACTCGTTTTAATTTGATTTTTTTTTTTTGGAATCTGTCAATTTCATAGGATCTGTACCGATGACAACCCGTTTGAAGAGGTCAGTTAACAAAAAATGTCTAGACATTTGACCATAACGTTGTAAAACCGATCAAAAACCTATTTTACAGAAATGGACCGGATATGCTAGAATTCTGGATTGATTAATTATGTACTTTGAAATCGAAGAAATTTTGGACACATTTTTGATACACATCCATGCCAAAAAAAATCAGAAGTGTATGAGGACAGAAAAAAAGGTTGTTTTTTTTTGTGTTATTAAGAGACCATACGAATGTTACGAGAAAGCCGACTCTGAAATCTTTACTATGTCCATGACTTTCTCACAGGTTTCAAATACTTATGTTATACTTGCTTGCAAGTTGGATACCCTTTTTGAGTTTCCCTCAGAAGATATTTAAGGATACAAATTTTAAAATTTAGCTTAAAAAAAAAATATTTTAAACTCTAAAAAATTTAATCTTATTGTCTGTTGCACAGTGTAAACGATCGAGAAAGTAAAATTCATTTAAAAACAACTTTAAATAAAATTCAATAAACATTTGAAATATATTTTTGGTTTCCCTGATAAAAAAAACTTTTGAAAAATTATTTTAATAGAAGAGCTTTTATATTTAAAAGCTCTCAGCAAAGCGATAATAATATTTGTGAATCACTTAAATCACGACTATATAAATTTTTATATAAAATTGCGTTATAAAAATCATAAAAATTTATAGCAAAGTTAAAGGCATAAATCAATCAAATTTGTTACTTAAAATGCCGCCAGATAAGAAATCGACTTTCTATATTGTAATGCAAATCACAAAATCAATTCATATATAAATTAAAGAATAAATAAATTGCATAGCAAATGATATTACAGCATGTTGCGATTTGTTATTTTAATCGCTTGCTTTTGTGGCACCATCGCCGGAACTATTCCAAATAATTTCGGAGGCCGTATTGTAAATGGTGTGGATACTACCATACAAGCTCATCCTTATCAAGTTTCCTTGCAAACCAATTCGGGATTTCATTTCTGTGGTGGTTCGATTATAGCGGAGGACATTATTGTCACAGCTGCTCATTGTATGCAATCCTATAAGGCCCATCAGTTTAAGGTACGCTTGGGTTCTACTGAATACGATAATGGCGGTGAATTGGTAGCGGTTAAAAGTTTTAAATATCATAAAGACTATAATTCCTCAATAATGATCAATGATGTTGCTGTTATTAAATTGGCAACACCAGTTCGTGAATCCATTAAAGTTCATTATGTAAAATTGGCTAAAAAGACTCCTCCTACCGGTACTCCCGCAGTTGTTACCGGTTGGGGTTCCAAATGCTTCCTATTGTGTACTACTGCTCCTAAGATTTTACAAGAAGTTGAAGTGGAAATTGTTAATGAAAAGGATTGTGCTTCCAGTGAATATAAATATGGCGATCAAATCAAAGAGACAATGGTGTGTGCTTATGGTGTAAAAAAAGATGCTTGTCAAGGTGATTCTGGTGGACCATTGGTAGCGAATAATGAATTGGTGGGTATTGTGTCTTGGGGTATGGGTTGTGCTTTTGCCGGTTATCCTGGAGTGTATTGTGATGTGGCTTCTGTGAGCAGTTGGATTGAAAAGACTGCCGAGGAGTTGTAATACTTATAGTGGAATAATGTTAAATTTCTAGCGGAATTTTATTTAAATAAAATTATTTTGAGAAAAAAAAGTTTCTTCTGTTTTCATCATTTTTAAAAATATTTTTATATAAAAAGTCCATCTTCTAATATATACCTCTATTTTTTATAAAGCTCTCTTTTTATCCTGGTTTCACCTCCCAATTCATACCATTATTGCATTCAGCAAAGCCCAGACTTTGGATTTCTTAACCTTATAAGATTACATACAATGGGCAGAAGTTGCAATGATGTCTTCGATGAAGCCACCATAGAAATCATCCGGAATGAGACCGGCATAAGGGAAAAGGAACATGTTTGCTGAAAACACTGTAACGAATTTAAACACTTCTAAGGCCAATGTAGGAATTCGTTTAGATTATATTCTTATCTCAGTGTATTCATTTAATTAATAAACTTAATTTTGTTAGGATTTCGTAGAATTTTCAAAGATAAGTTGAAATAAGAATATTTGAAATATATTGTAGATATTGAAAATTATCTGATTATTTTTCTACAAAAAACTTATAGTTTAAATTTTATTATAAGTGTGTGTTATATAAATATCTGCATGATTTTTACTTCGACTTGAAGTGATTATTATAAAATTGGAATTTTAATTCTAAAGTAAATTGCTCTAGATTTAATCTATTATTTATATATATTTAGTATAAAGTATTAAATTTATTTATATTATCACGCTTTTATTATCATATCAAGATATTTCAATTAATCACATCATTATGAAAAAGTTTAATTTTTGATGTAAATTAATTAACTTTCCAGTTTATTGACTTTGTGAAAAAGTTTTCAGCAGGTGAAGAGTTTAATGGCCTTATTGTTAGTAATTTTTAAACTTTTGTAGATAAGTAAACGCATGTGAGCTATAAGATTTAAAAAACACGGAAAAAAATTTGAACTGAAAACTTGAAATCAGTATTAAAAAATAATCTTAGAAAATAAAACTTATTCCAGAATTTTGAGAAGAATTATTTTTTGGGATAAATCTGACTATAGCAAAAACGCGAATTTTTAGTGAAAATGTGAATTTTTAGTGAAAATGTGAATTTTTAGTAAAAATGTAAATTTTTTGTGAAAATGTGAATTTTTTGTGAAAATGTGAATTTTTTGTGAAAATGTGAATTTTTAGTAAAAATGTGAATTTTTAGTGAAAATGTGAATTTTTAGTAGAAATGTGAATTTTTAGTAGAAATGTGAATTTTTAGTGAAAATGTGAATTTTCAGTGAAAATGTGAATTTTCAGTGAAAATGTGAATTTTCAGTGAAAATGTGAATTTTCAGTGAAAATGTGAATTTTTAGTGAAAATGTGAATTTTTTCGTGAAAATGTGAATTTTTAGTGAAAATGTGAATTTTTAGTGAAAATGTGAATTTTTAGTGAAAATGTGAATTTTTAGTGAAAATGTGAATTTTTAGTGAAAATGTGAATTTTTAGTGAAAATGTGAATTTTTAGTGAAAATGTGAATTTTTAGTGAAAATGTGAATTTTTAGTGAAAATGTGAATTTTTAGTGAAAATGTGAATTTTTAGTGAAAATGTGAATTTTTAGTGAAAATGTGAATTTTTAGTGAAAATGTGAATTTTTAGTGAAAATGTGAATTTTTAGTGAAAATGTTAATTTTTAGTGAAAATGTTAATTTTTAGTGAAAATGTGAATTATTCGTAAAAATGTGAATTTTTAGTGAAAATGTGAATTTTTCGTAAAAATGTGAATTTTTAGTGAAAACGCGAATTTTTAGTGAAAATATGAATTTTTAGTGAAAATGTGAATCTTTAGCGAAATTTTTAATTACAGCAAAAATTTTAATCACATTAGCCAGGCCAATTCCTCAATATATTATTCTGAATTAATTGATTTCAAATTAATTTTTGTCAGTTAAAACTCCTCTCACTTGTTATCCGATTAAAACAAATAACGAGTTTTTAAATATTTAAAACCAAATAAAATGTTTATTAAGAAAAAAAGTTTTATTTGCGAAATCAAATTAAAACTCTTTGGCAGTCTTTTCGATCCAGCTGCGTACTGAAGGAACATCACAATATACGCCAGGATAACCAGCACGGGCACAACCCATACCCCAGGAGACAATACCAACCAACTTATTTTCAGCAACCAATGGACCACCAGAATCACCTTGGCAAGCATCCTTTTTGACAGCATAGGCACAGACCATGGTTTCCTTGATTTGACTACCGTATTTGTATTCATTGGACGCACAAGCTTTCTCATCGACAATATCAACTTTAACTTCTTGCAAAGTCTTAGGCAAACTGACGCAAGTCAAATAGCATTTAGTGCCCCATCCAGTAACAACAGCAGGAGTACCAGTGACCGGTGTCTTTTCGGCCAAAGCAATATAACGGATTTTAGAAGATTCACGTACAGGAGAGGCCAATTTAATGACAGCTACATCATTAACCATAGTCTTGGGATTGTAACCTTCATGATATTTGAAAGCCTTTACTGCAACCAATTTACCATCAGTATTGTATTCTGTAGAACCAAGACGTACTTTAAATTGGGAGGCAGTATATGATTGCATACAATGAGCAGCTGTTACAATAATGTCTTCACTAATAATGGAACCACCACAGAAATGGCTGCCGGAATTGGTTTGTAAAGAAACCTGATAGGGATGAGCTTGAATGGTGGTATCAACACCATTCACAATACGTCCCTCAAAATCATTGGGTATAGTACCAGCGACGGCACAGCCAACTAAAGCCAAAACAGTTATGAAACGGAACATATTCTACAGAACACTACTATGGACTTGCCATAAACAATAGGCTTTTATGGGAACGATAAATGCAAAAAAATAAATAAATAAAACGCAGTTCCATAATATTATCTCACAAAAAATTGGCTTGTCATTTCAAAATTATCCATTAGACCAGTCTTTATTTTGAACATTTTCAAAATTATAAGATAAGACAAGTGTTTTGGACTAAATGCATTAAATGCAAAAGATTCAGACGATTGATTCCGTTTAATAACAAAACGGTTTTTAATGAAAATAAAATGCATGAGATTTAATATACTTTTTTAACCCTTTTAAGTACCGGGGGTTTTTTGAATTCAGAATTGTGCATACTTATTTGAAATAAGTATAATCCATTTTGTTGAACTCTGAGATTAAGCTTGGAACAGGAGACAGGCATAGCTCAGAATCAGATTTCTTCAAATCTTAAAATATAGATTTCATGTGGCCCTGGCGCTATAGATAAAATGCCTGGGCAGTAGAGGTTATGAACAGTTATTGAAATAATATATTTTGTAATATTGCAAAATACGCTACTTCGATCTTAAAGGGTTAAGAAATATTTAATCGTATGATTTTGCCACTTAACGGGTTTACCTATAACTTTTTCAATATAGTGAGTACTGAAACAATTAAAAACAATTGAAAGCGATAAAAATAAAAATATCTATCATTCTTTCAGTACAAACTTTTAAACGATTAAGAAAAAATCCTTTGGAAAAAAATTATATATAGACAAATTGTAGACTAGACAAAGTCTGCTACCTTAATTTATCGAAATGAGATATAGATAAAAATAAAATGAAGCAGGGTTGGAAAATGAATAAAAGTACTAAACTTTAGTCAAACTTTTAAACGATTAAGAAAAAATCCTTTGGAAAAAAATTATATGTAGACAAATTGTAGACTAGACAAAGTCTGCTACCTTAATTTATCGAAATGAGATATAGATAAAAATAAAATGAAGCAGGGTTGGAAAATAAATAAAAGTACTAAACTTTAGTTAAGTACTCTTAAGCTAAATTCAATATAATAAAAAGCTTTACAATACTGAATAAATTAACTGGAACCATAACGAAAGCAATGGAAATACCTTATTCGTAGAACAAACCCTAAAGTCATAAGGAGGTCAATTACATATATAATATAAAAAAGTATTATAGATAATAAAATGTAATCATTGGATCCCCAGTTGAGTGCTATAGTTGACTGGTCCGGCAATGGGGCCTTATATAAATGGAAATTCGTAAAATTAGTTCGTTAAGTAATTGTACCGACTTTCTATAGAACTGGTACATATTTAAGAGTTTTATAAGTTTAAGACCCTCTTCCGGACAGAGATCCTATATAGAGTTGGATTTATTCTTATACTCAAATAAACGTATGTAACAAATTTTAGAAAACAACCTGTGTAATAATGACCTATTCGGCACACTGATTTTGTAATGTAAAAAAAAAAACGGTATTTTAACCGTTTCCATTAATCCGACTTCAGTTATATTTAACGGGATGATGAATTATATAGTTGTATGATAAATTTCTGTATAAGTCCATCTTTCCAACAGACAGACGGATATAGCTTTATCGACTTAGATTTTGATTTTATGCATGAATATATATAATTTATGAAGTCTTAGATTTCTGAACATTTCACACGAAATAATAAAGTTAACATGCCTTTTTACCAATGATGGGTATAAACAACGTTATGGAACTACTGAATTCTTCAGCATTTTTCAAAAGGGTTTTTTTTCCAGAACACAGCTTCGTCTCGTTTTTAGAGAGATTTTCCTTCGCATAGATAAAAATATTTTGCCCTCTTTTATAGCACAACTATGCTGTTTGCCGATATTTAAGACAACCTCAAAGTGATCACCAACATATTTTGGGTAAAATTTTGAGATTGTCTCATATACTATATATATTTGTTATATACTAAACCAAATTTGTTTTAAATAAAAAAGCTTTTAGCGTCACAACGAAGGGCAATTTCTCTAAGTAGAATATTATTTTAAGTAGCAAAAAAAATCAAACAATTCAGAATTTCTCTATATAACTTCCATTTCTCACTAGAAACATTCTTTTGTACGAAATTATCATGTTTTCACATCTTGTGCCATTTTCAAATTCTTATCAAATAAATATCTCGATTTCTTTTCAAAATGGACGCGTGCTTAAAATTGCTTTACGTCATTTTTATCTCTAATCTTTTTTAGTATATAAATAAAATAATTTACTTAAAATGTTTATTAATAACAGTATTATCACTAATTTATCAACTACAGTGGAAGTCCGTTAGAACGAATTATATATTGTCAGGCCCTTCAAACTACTAAAAATTTCGTATTATTAAACAACGCATTTTTTATGTGTCGATTCAAATAATTAATAATTCAAAATTAATTAATACATTTTTTAATAAAAACTAAATAACGAGACATATTTATAATTAATTGTTATTACTTTAGAAATTTCTCTTATCACCTCACTGTCACGCACTACTGATGGTGGGACATCAACTCCTTTGACAATTTTCTTCCAGAAGCAGATTTTTTCCATGATGATCATATATTTTGTTTGATAACTTCTCTAAACGTGAATGATCGCAAATGAATGATGTAAAACCAAATTATGAAAACTTCACTTAAACGTATGTTAATGAAAAATTCTTATGAAAACCAACATTCGTACTATTGAATTGAAAAATGTCCCGCTATTCATACTATAGATAAGTCAGTGCAAAATGTTTATCATTCGTTTTATTGAAATTCGTTATAAAGAACGTCCACTGTATGTGCTGTCGAAAAAAAATATTACTTATTTTTATTTTAAATAAATAAAAATTTGCAAAAAAGTGATTGACATTTATAAGTGTAATTTAAAATTGTTATTTATTTATAAAATAAAAATTTGAATTTGTACCCTACACCACCGTAGGTGAAATGAGGTTTTAAGCTAATAAAAGTCTCAAATATATAAGGCAATTTAAATGCAATTTAGCACAAATAATTGTTATGATATTCTAAACCAGTGTGCCAAATTATGCGAGGACCATTTCTTCTTATAAAAGCCCATAAAAGCCCACTTACAAATATCTCCTTGAAGAGCAAGAATCTCTCATATATACGTTGGAATTGTTTTAAAAATTGGTCAAATTAATTTAAATATAAGCAATAATCGCTTTACGAAATTATACGAGGGTCGGTCAATAATTTCTTGTAGCTCCCATATAACAACACACCCCCCCCCACCATTTTAAAACTTAAATTCCACAAAAATATTCTGCACGCCTTAAAATAAATCTGAAAATAAAATTATACGATTATCGTTTTTTACTTCTTCGTAACTTCCAACATTGTGGTGTAGAGTATTACATAGTCGGACTTGACTACAATATTCTTATTTGTTTTTATTTATTTAATTTAACGCAAATTAGTTAATCTAACTTTTAAACAAGTAAACAAAGAAATATTTCATTTTGCCTACAATTGATATGTCAAACAAGTAAGAATAATATAGTCGGCCAATCCAGATTATGTAATACCCTACACTACAATGTTGGTTACAAATGAAAGTTACTTATAAGAAAAACTTGATTCTTGTATAATTTCATTTTCTGATTTATTCTTAAGCGTGTAGCATTAAATTTCAGGAGGACATTTGTATGGGAGGTACCTGAAATATTGGACCGAATATGGCCAACTTCAAAAAGCTGAGTCTTTGGTCCAAAATAATAATATGTACCAAATTTCTTTAAAATTTCTAAAAAAAAAGTGTTAACAACTTGAAAATGGACAGCCAGCCGGACAGACGGATGGACGTCATTAAATTGATTCAGAAAGTGATTTGGAGTCGATCAGTATATTTAAATGTGGTGTATATTTAAATGTGGGTGTTACGTCCTTTTCGCGTTATTCGTCTTAAATATACTAAATATTACCACAGTACTAACATTTTACTTTTACTTTGTAGTTATTTTTGGATTTCGCACAGTGTCTCAAATGAAAAATGAAATGGAAATAAATCTATATCTTCCCAACGACTCCGCTTTTAATGAAATTTCACATTGTGGTAACAGAAGCGTAGGCAAGTTTAAGTTTTGAGTTTGAACTTTGTAGACCTAAAAGGAGTCGGTCGACAAGTCCCAAAGTTGGTCACCTCGTGTCAAAAAAATATTTAAAACGATCCAAATTTCTTATATATAAACTGATTTTAAAAATTTTTATATGAGTGGATTCCACTACTGAAGATCAATAAAAAAAGGTATGTCTTATAGTTTAAGAGATATTTAGCTTCAAAAGTTTAAAATTTTACTTTTTGACCGATTTTCTCGAAGCTTTTATATTATAGCGATTACAGATTAATTTTCACTTTATTTTTCATTTGAGACACTGTGTGTCAATTATTATGGGATCTACTGTCGTTCTTGAAATTTGACATGGACTAATAAAATTTAATTACATATATTCGTAACTGTATTTTTGTATTTAGAGCTTTCATGAGCTTAAAACCCCATACCAAACAGAGTATTTGTATGGACGCTAGGTGAAATAATGGACCCATCATCCACAAATTCAATTGCAACCGTCCTTGAGCCAAAATATTAAAAATCTTTCATATGTTCTCAATATGCCTTTTAAATTATTACCAGCTTTTTGTGACAAGATTCACGTGAATAGCCAGGTAGCACAGTTTATTCTGCCCCAGCAACCTATGGCGATGTAGTATATAAAAACACTAAAGGCAGGTTCAAAAGTTTGTCAATCAAAAATTTTTGGATCTTGTTTCAAAAAGGCAAAAATTTCAATATACAAACATTTCAGAATAAAAAAGAAGTGCTTTCGCCAGAAATTCGGTGCTCTGAAGAAACAATTTTAAATATTAAAAATAGAAATGTATATTAAAATATTTTATAATATATAAAACGGACACGATTTCATCGAAAATTTCAAGTCTATTTCGATAATGTTACTAATACATACAAGAAAATAGTTTCGCAAATGCACTTATAAAAAGATATCTTAACCTTAAAGGACTTAAAGACTTAATAAAATGTGAGTTTATAGTACTGATACATTATCAATCATTTTAACCACTACAGATAAAAGGAAACGTGTTTCAAATCTATTCTAATGTAATTGCAATGCAAATCGATTTTCATATAAATAATCGTTACAAATTGCAAATAGACATCAATTCACTTTTCTTTTGGTAAAATGTTGAAATTTGTAATTTTATTGTCGATTGTAGGCTGTGCTTTGGGTGCTGCAGTACCTGAGGGTATGTTGCCTCAATTGGATGGACGTATTGTGGGTGGTGTGGCTACAACTATTAGTTCCTATCCCTGGCAAATTTCTTTACAACGTAGCGGTTCCCATTCCTGTGGTGGTTCCATCTATAACGCCAACATTATTGTAACTGCTGCTCATTGTTTGCAATCCGTTTCGGCTTCTGTTTTGAAAGTTCGTGCTGGTTCAACCTACTGGAATTCTGGTGGTGTTCTAATTAATGTTGCTTCATTTAAAAATCATGAGGGCTATAACTCCCGCACTATGGTTAATGATATTGCTGTTATTAAATTGGCTTCATCCTTGACTTTCAGTTTGGATATTAAGGCTATCGGTTTAGCTTCAGCTGCTCCTGCTAATGGTGCTGCTGCTGTAGTTTCTGGTTGGGGTACCACTTCCTATGGTGGTTCCTCTCTTCCTACTCAATTGAGAGTTGTTGATGTAACCATTTTGAGCACTAGTTCTTGTGCCTCTTCCAGCTATGGTTATGGTTCTGAAATCAAATCCAGCATGATTTGCGCTTACACTGTGGGTAAAGATGCCTGTCAAGGTGATTCCGGTGGTCCATTGGTATCTGGTGGTGTTTTGGTTGGTGTTGTTTCTTGGGGTTACGGTTGTGCTTATGTCAACTACCCTGGAGTTTATGCTGATGTTGCTGTTTTGCGTTCCTGGGTTGTTAGTACCGCAGCCTCTATTTAAAAATGTGATTCAATAAATAAATTATAAATGTTATGAACATGGAAAAACTTGATATGTTTTTATTTAAAGATAACTCTGTTATTATGTCCTCCACCATTAAGTCTATTAGTTTGACTTAATTAGCTCTCCCAATGCTGCTGTTGTAGTTTCTTGAACTAAAGCACCAGAATCACCTTGATAATCATCTTTACCAACAGCATAGGCAGACATCATGTATGATTCAATACCAAGAAATTTTACATTAACATAATTCAACACTGAAGGTAGCACCATAATAAGAAGTTCTAAAACCGGATACCGAAGCAGGAGCACAATCAGCTGGTTCTTTGATAACCTAAGATATAAGTTTAATTGTATTGAATAAGGTGAAAGCAATGTGATACAAATTTCATTACAACAATATGATTGACCATTATTCAGGGATTAAGATAAGATTTTTAAAAGATGCTACACCAAATAAAATAGTACCAGAATTCAAAATAGGTTGAAATACCTCGAACTTTTTTGAAAGCAGCTGTAACGAATTGCAAAGAGTGAACAGCATATAAATTGAACCACCACGATGAAGAGATTCTAGCCAGGGGAAGGAAATAATTTGGCCAACTAATTGAGGAACCATACCCTCAAGTATGTGCTGCACCAAGGGTACAACTTACTGCCGGCATTAATACCAGCTGATGAATTGTACAACAATTGGTTGCTCTTATAGTCTTATTGGCCACAATGCGAATAACGTTGAAGTTACGAGTATTTAACACATCGTACAATAGAAAATGCAAAATTAAATAAATTAACAATGCAAAATTTAGCAAATTATTAAACAAAAACTTTATTTAAATTTAATTTAAACTGAAGAAGCGGCGCTAATAACCCAGCTGCGGAGAACAGCAACGTCGGCGTAGACACCAGGGTAGTTAGTGTAAGCACAACCATGACCCCATGAGACAACACCAGCCAAAACACCACCGGATACCAATGGGCCACCAGAGTCACCTTGGCAAGAGTCCTTACCAACAGTGTAGGCACAGATCATGCTGGATTTGATGTCAGAGCCATAACCATAAGTGGAGGAAGCACATTGTGTGCGGCCGACAATACTGAGGTCAACATATCTCAATTGAGCAGGAATGCTACCACCAGAGGAAGTAGTACCCCAACCAGATACAGTAGCGGCAGCACCGTTAGGGGGAGCAACGGAAGCCAACGCAATAGACTTGATGGTGGAGGACATGGTCAAGGGGGAAGCCAAACGGAGGACAGCAATATCGTTAACCATGGTGTTGGAGTTGTAACCTTCATGGTTCTTGAAAGCAGCAACGGAAACCAAAACACCACCAGAGTTCCAGTAAGAAGAACCAGCACGTACCTTCAATACAGAGGTAGAGACGCGTTGCAAACAGTGAGCGGCAGTAACGATGATCTTGGAGTTGTAGATGGAACCACCGCAGGAGTGAGAACCACTACGTTGAAGAGAGATTTGCCAAGGGAAGTTGCTGATGCTGGTAGCAACACCGCCTACAATGCGTCCATCCAATTGAGGGAGCATGCCCTCGGGCACTGCAGCACCCAAAGCACAAGATACAGCACACAACAAGACTACAAACTTCAACATGTTGATTGTTATATTAATCAACTACTGATTTTCCACTTCAGTTCTCTTCACTATTTATACGATTTTGAAAATTATAGATTTGAATGAAACATTGAGATTCCAGATAAGATTATTCCACAAAATCTCACATTCTTTCTCCTTTATTATATTTTGAAGTGATTAAAAATAATAAATATTAAATATAAATATAATTTTTTGATTTTGATTAGATTAATATGGAGGTAAACATGGAGAAAATTTGAAATATTGAACTTACACAAAACTTGTGCAGAATTATTATCATTATTGGCATCAAGATGACAAATACTGGATCTTACAGTTTTAAGAAGACATTAAACAATTTTTATTAACGATACCAAAGAACTTAAAAATCGAAATTTTGAAAAATCAGGAAATCGAAAACCAAATTTTCTATTTGCACAAATTCTAACTATGTCGCTTCCAAATACATTAAACTAGGAGTATATCTTCGACATGTAGGATCGTTCTTCATTTTATTCTTAAAAAAATATATTGTCAAGTAAAAATCTGAAATTACTTTCACATATTCAAAATTCATTTAATGGTAACACTCTTTTATATCGCAATTCTTACACATACACTCACGTAGAGAAATACTTGTGTAAAGGTAGAATATCATATTCAATGATAACGAATCTTAAATACCCTTCACAAGATTCTTATAATATATATTATGCTACTAATTGAGAAATGGTAAACAATATTAATTTCGATTATTTTAGTCGACTCATCATGTCCTATAATAGATTATTTAGTCGATTAAAATATTCGAAAATGATTAATTTTTAAAAATAAATTATATTTTTTTCACAATTTTTGATTTGATTAAAACTTAAATTGCAAGAAATTGTGCCTTTCGATTAATTGGCCACTAAGAATCCAATTTCAGTATAAAGTTGACAGTGTAGAAACGATTACAAAATAATCGTTTTTTTATATAAAAAAACGATTCTCAATCATGATCATGAAAAATGTCGGTAAGTATTTCAGTACAAAGTGAATGCAAAGTTATATGTACTTTATGATGGCTACACATTGTCTGAAAATGATTTTCATTGGATTCCTAAAAATGTGAATGTCTAGAAAAACCCGTTACCAAATTCGCATTAAATTGAATTAAATACTTTCGAATATGTTCCAAAAAGTTATGTTTTAGAAAAGTATCATTGGGCACCATAAAAATATGGAAAATTCTTACAATTCTGAGACCCCATAAATCCGTGCATGACATTTCTATTGGGTCCAAAATTTTCAAATTTATATAACTTCAATTCACAGCAAGGCAGATTCATATTTTACAAATTTGTAACGTTTAGTCGGATGGATCTATTTTCATAAATATTATTAAAAAAATATTGACATAAATCATTTTATAGACAGACCAGACTTTGAATTTTGGTAATATTTTTAAAATTTTTGAATTGTGCATCTTCCGATTCCTAAAATTATAGATATAAAAAAGAGTTCATTAAATAGTTTTTTGAAGTTGTTTGCATAGAGTCCACATTATTTCGAGATCTGGAAAAAAACCTAATAATCTGACTGCAAATATATTTCGGTTTCCACAATTTCATTCAGTTTCATGACACAGACTTTGGGATTTTCGGTATTATCTATTTATATCAAAATTTTTATTAAAATTGTATCTTTTTAAATTTGAATTGAGCTTTTTAAGTTAAAAAACTTTCAGGAAAAACATAAATTTAATAAAAATATGCTTTTGAGCATAATTTTATTTAAAATAAAAATTAATGTAGAAAATTTTCATAAAAAATTGCTTATTTTTGAACTGAACAGATATATTGATAAATGTTTAAAAAAGCAGATTTTATAACTTGCAAAATTTAAAAGTTGAAAATTCCAATAATTTTTATTGAACTAAATAAGAAGCAAAAATTAGGTCCGTGTTTAAAAAAAAAATTATGTCCGAAACATCCCAATTACCTGACTGTGCAGCTCCATACAAACAGTCATAATGCTACACTTCCCTGCGATTCCTATGAGAAATGTCATACAAATCCATATGTTAGATCAAAAATAACGGATTTATTATCCCAAAAATTTATTCTGCCTCACTAACTACTCCTCCACTACCAATTCAATATCAACATGCTGTTCAGAAGGTTCAGACTTATTTCAATTTAATTTTTCAATTGAAACCATGTGTGATGGAGGGAAAATATGCATATTAATTTTCGACCTAAAATTTATCGTAAATCCCCAATTTCACAACAAAGAACATATAATCATAAAAAAACATAAAACTTAATTTGTAATAAAATTTTTATTTCTACTAAATTTAAACAGTGGTAGCAGCATTAACAACCCAAGAGCGGAGTACAGCAACATCAGCATAAACACCAGGGTAGTTAGTGTAGGCACAACCATGACCCCAGGAAACAACACCAACCAAAACACCACCGGATACCAATGGGCCACCAGAGTCACCTTGGCAAGAGTCCTTACCAACAGTGTAGGCACAGATCATGCTGGGTTTGATTTCAGAACCATAACCGTAAGTGGAGGAAGCGCAGAGAGTACGGCTGACAATCTTAACATCAACATATCTCAATTGAGAAGGCTGCCCAGCTAAAAGTAATATTGACAGTTAAGACCTTTTAAATAGATTTAAAATCTTCCTTGTACAAGTCCATTGCAAAATTTTTTTACACAGCTTTTTTAAAGCTTTTTTAAATGATCAACAAGATGTTCTATTTCCTATTCCATTGGGAGCCTTTATAGAAAATGTATTAACTTAGTACAAAGTCCTCAGTAGAAGTGTAGCTTCAGATACAAGGCATATGGGTCGTGTAAATATTTTCATGAGCCTAGATGACCAGCTTTGGGATCCCCCTTAGATCCACAAATTCCAAATTCTATACTTTTATATACTTTTTGTTTACTATACTTTAACTATTACTGTATGAAACTTCATTAAAATCAAACTAGACAGATCGTTACAGATTTACTTTTATTTAATTTTTCACATTAAACCCTGTGTGATGGAGGGTATTAAAGATTTAATTATATTTAATATTAATTATATTAGATCAACTAGAAGAAAAGCTATAATATCTATTTTTGACCTTCATTTTTTACAAACTTCCAATTGCAATTTCTCTTAAAATTTTTTTTAATCGAAAAAAAACATAAAATTTAATTTGTAATAAAATTTTTATTTATATTAAATTTAAACAGTGGTGGCAGCACTAACAACCCAAGAGCGGAGTACAGCAACATCAGCATAAACACCAGGGTAGTTTGTGTAGGCACAACCGTGACCCCAGGAAACAACACCAACCAAAACACCACCGGATACCAATGGGCCACCAGAGTCACCTTGGCAAGAGTCCTTACCAACAGTGTAGGCACAGATCATGCTGGGTTTGATTTCAGAACCATAACCGTAAGTGGAGGAAGCACAGAGAGTGCGGCTAACAATCTTAACATCAACATATCTCAATTGAGAGGGAATGCTACCACCAGAGGAAGTGGTACCCCAACCAGATACAGAAGCAACAGCACCATTTGGAGGAGCAGCGGTAGCCAAACCAATAGTTTTAATGGTGGAAGACATGGTCAAGGGAGAAGCCAAACGGATGACAGCAATATCGTTAACCATGGTGTTGGAGTTGTAACCTTCATGGTTCTTGAAAGCAGCAACGGAAACCAAAACACCACCAGAGTTCCAGTAAGAAGAACCAGCACGTACCTTCAAGACGGAGGTAGAGACGCGTTGCAAACAGTGAGCGGCAGTAACAATAATCTTGGAGTTGTAGATGGAACCACCGCAGGAGTGAGAACCACTACGTTGAAGAGAGATTTGCCAAGGGAAGTTGCTGATGGTGGTAGCAACACCGCCTACAATGCGTCCATCCAATTGAGGGAGCATGCCCTCGGGCACTGCAGCACCCAAAGCACAAGATACAGCGCACAACAAAACTACAAACTTCAACATGTTGATTGTTGTATTAATCAACTACTGATATTTCCAAAATTCAGCTTTACTATTTATACCATTTGGAACTGTAAGAATCACTGAAAACAAATGATTCCCGATAAGATTAAAGTTTTCTATAGATATGATTGAAATGTTTCTTCTCGCGATTTCTTTGTTTCTATTTTTTTATGAGGATATAAATATATTGTTTATATATTATATCAGAAGATTAGATGTTGATCTTAAAATATTATTAAACAACTAAGAATTCTTTCAGTATTTGGCTGCGCCGAATCTTAAATACCCTCCACCACTTACATTTGCGTGAGTTGAAGATATTGTAACATAAAACTAATTTTACTTTTTAGCAATCGTTTCCGGAAAAAGATATTTTAAATCTTTTAAATTTAAAATTGTAGTATCGCTCGTTTTTCGGGAACAGGCTTCATATGGTTGCTATAGACAATATTGTCAGAAAAACAAATGTACTGAATTTCAATACAAATGATCCATATTTACAAGTTCTATAAGCTTAAAACCATGTTACGCCTTTATACGGCTTTCATTCAAATCAATCTTAAACAGAGGCAGCACTGTTAAAAACCCAGGTATGGAGAACAGCAAAGTCGGCATACACACCATGATAGTTGGGAGCAGCGCAACCTTAACCCCAGGAGACAACGACCACCTGATAAAAGTATAAAAATATCCATCTAACATGTTTATCCTTTTACAAAAACTAAATAAAAACAAATTTTAAAAAATTCTCTATTTAATCAAATTTTTATTTTAAACAAATTTAAACGGATGAAGCGGCACTAACCACCCATGAACGGAGGGCAGCAACATCAGCATAGACTCCTGGGTAGTTGGCAGCAGCACAACCGTAGCCCCAAGATACCACACCAACCAAGAGACCACCAGATACCAATGGACCACCAGAATCACCTTGACAAGAGTCCTTTCCAACAGTGTAGGCACAGATCATGCTAGACTTGATTTCAGAACCATAACCGTAAGTGGAGGAAGCACATTGAGTACGGCCAACAATCTTGAGGTCGACATATCTCAATTGAGCGGGAATACTACCACCAGAAGAAGTCGTACCCCAACCAGATACAGTAGCGGCAGCACCATTAGCGGGAGCGGAAGAAGCCAAACCAATAGCTTTAATGGTGGATGACAATGACAAAGAAGAGCTCAAACGAATGACAGCAATATCGTTAACCATAGTCCTGGAATTGTAACCTTCATGATTTTTGAAAGCAGCCACACTGACTAAAACACCACCAGAATTCCAATAGGAAGAACCAGCACGTACTTTCAACACCGAAGTCGAAACAGATTGCAAACAGTGAGCAGCAGTGACAATGATCTTGGAATTGTAGATGGAACCACCACAAGAGTGGGAGCCACTACGTTGAAGGGAAATCTGCCAGGGGAAGGAGCTGATGCTGGTAGCAGAACCACCAACTATGCGTCCATCCAATTGAGGGAGCATACCCTCTGGAACAGCAGCACCCAAAGCACAAGCTACAGCGCACAATAAAATAAGTAACTTGAACATGTTGATTGATGTATAAACCAACTAATGACAGTCACAATATTCGGATCCACTATTTATACGGAAATTTTAGGAATTTATTTTACTTTCTGCATTTAATTTTCAACATTATCGATGACATGTCTTAAATGTATTTAATTTATTATGTTCTTATTGTTTAATTTTAGGACTGAAATGAACTTAATGCAAGTTACATTTTTTTTGATAAGATTGCAATAGACAAACTTCTGTAAAATTGAAGTAGTTTAGTTTAGATTGGAAAAAATATATATAAAATATACTTTAACGACATGATAATCATACATTTTAACAAAATCAATGAAAGATGGATTCATGAAATTCGTCATATTTACGTACTAAAAGATGTCTTAGAATTTATTTATAAAGCGGATATCACTCTCCCATATTTAATCCACAAATTTTGTAATATATCTAAGAACTTTGCTAGAATTGCAGAAATAAGGGGCATTTAATAAATAATTTTGGAATTCTTCAAGCAAACCCGCACAAGTTCGTAAGGGCATCCAAAAATGATATGCGAAACAATGCTACAATGGATTCCTAATGTCTTCGAAGCCCAGCCGTGACCACCTTTGGTTGTTTGTAGTTATATATATAACTAACCAAAAATAGTGTTATATCGACTCGACTCAGAATTACTTCTTGTGATGAAATTTCGGTATCGTTGCACCCGTCTGTCTGTCCATCCATTTTGCTGTCTATGTAAACATTATGAAGACCCTACAAGTAAAATTCTACTTGAGAATCTTAAGGAAATTATTAGTTCAACCAACAACAGTTCAAAAAAAATCGATCCAAAATGACCATAACTACCAAAATTTAAATAGTCTTCACATTATGAAAACATTTTCGTGGACCAAGTATCATATTATAAATTAATTATTTCACTGTAAAACCTTTTTTGGCATGGGGGCTTTCTATTTTAGCTATAGTAAAATTTGGACTCATATTCATAAAATCAGCAACTCAAGTTTAAAAAACATACATATATAAGAGACATTTGTGATGAAATATATTTAAAAAATCTATATACTTAAAACTATATTCCGAGCAGAGGTCTTATAATCAAATATTAACCTCTTTAATATGATAAATATTAATTACGTACGTAGTAAAATAATCGTGCTAAATTTGAATAAAATTTGTTCATTTTAAACCGTTTTTTTAGCTTAAAATTCGTTTAAGTTTAAGAAAATCCTATAACGGGAAGGTAACTTATATAGAATCTATAATATGGTCCGAAGTTCAGCAAACTAAGTAATTTTATTTAATATTACTAGAAAAATAATTGTTCTGAATTTTAATAAAATTGGTCAGTACTTAAGAGTTTTATAAGTTCAAAAAAAACCGGTTTTCAAGTTATTCGAATAATAGGATTTTCAAAAAAACCGGTTTCGTATACAGTTTTATGTTTAAAAAAACGGTTAACCTTTATTATAAATTTATAGAAAAACGAAATCTAGAGTTTAACCAATAAAAGCATATATCGTGCAATCACCTTAAAATAATGGTTTCTTCACAAAATAAACGTTTGTAATAAACTTCATCGAATAATCCTTACATTATATAATGCACTTAATGAGTGGGATATAAACGTTTTTTGTCTACTCAGTCTTGGCGGAATATACAAAAATGTAGCTGAACATAATAGTGAAAAATTTAAAAGTGACTTCCATTAAAAACCGGTTAACCGACTGAATAATTCGAAAATGGAAATTATTCGAAACCAGTTCGATTTCGGTTTTTGAATACACTATTCAAAAAACTGTTCCGGGTAGGGGCCTTATATGGAAACTAGTTCAAAAAATGAAACCATCTAATATTATTCCTGTTTTATTTTAATTCAACTACTTTTTACTGTATCGGTCTAAAACATTTTCTATCGAAACGATATTAAAAACTTCAACTCTTTTACGGTACATATTGATATTTTAATATTAAATAATCCATTTGTATTAAAATTATTGATAATGTAACAATTTCACTGAACAATACAAACAGTGATGATAAATCTATATCAAATAATCCACAAATACTTATACTATGCTCCAGAAATATATGACCCAAACTAACTATTTCAACCTTAAAATATAAAAATTTGTTAAATATCATAAAATTTCTCTTAAAATCAATTATACAAACCTCTTGATTCTGTTTTCGAACATTGAATTTCATTATAATTTGTCCAGTATTTCTAGCATTTCTATATACCAGATCGCAAAATTGAAAATATAAAAACATATCGATGCATAACAAGCCAAAGGTAATAAGATCCAATACATTATAATATTCCGATATGTTGATGCTATCAAAAATAAATTCAACTGCACTGTAAGCATAAAACGTATTTGCTAACAATATGCCAAAAAGTACAAAAAATATAATGGGTCCATTAACGGTATTGATTTCCTCCAGTAGCAAAGTTAGTTGTAAATAAATGTTAGCAAATGGTACCAGGACCTGATCATATTCCAGCTGCTTATTAAGCTTAAATATACAATAATTAATGTAGGATAAAGTCAAGACATGATGCAGCATAGAATAACATAAAATGAGTATAAAATAATTTGTAACAAACGTATCCATCATAAAGCCCCAGTCATTCAGAATTAACAACCTAATAGCAGTTACTAGACTACAACAACTGTGTACAATTATTATGAGAATTTTAAAAATAACAACCATTTCGACATCTTTATCATCCCACTTAAAGGGTATTTTATCGAAATATGTTAACTGCAGTGGTAGACATATTTCATGCCATTTCCTTAAGACCTTTTCCTCACCAATCCGAAACAATAAAATGATGATGACTAGAATGAAAGGCATAATTTGTAAACCAACATAAGCGAAAGACATGACAGCGTTGTCATCAAAAAGTGTCATAAAATTATTTTTCTTAGAAATTGTCAACATGACTAAATATATAAGATTTATAAAATATATATAGATTTTAATAAATTTATAGCATTTTATCAGACGTCTATTAATATTCACATAAACAAATGTTAAACCGAAAAATATGCCATAATTTAAAGCAAAACTCAATAAACAATTGGATAAACGCGACATGTTTTATATTTAATATTAACTAAGTTTATGTCTTTAAACAAAATATCAACTATTTTAATATTGATAAATATTATTATCATCGCTCTTATGACTACAAATCTATAATTAAATGTATCAAGTGTATCAAGGGAAATCTAATCATATTTAAATTGGTAATTAATTTTATTAAAGTTTTTGCAAATTAAAAGTGTTATGGCCAGTTAAGACCGATACATATAACATATATGTATATACACAATGCTACAGGTATAAAATGATATTAGATTTTCTTAGAAAAATAGTAAAAAATAATTGTCCACACCAAAATGACCAAAATCAAAATACATATAAAACATGTTTAAAAATTTTACCTATTAACTGAAGTCATCACCTTGGCATTATAAGGACCGTCCAGCCAAAAAAAAAAACATTTTCAGTATTTATGCAACTATATAGATAATTAAATATTATTCCAGCTTTGCAATTTGAGAATTTAACAGTAGAAATTATTTTTTTTAATTGATCGAATTTGTGTAGTTCTTGTGGGCAGGTGTAGATCCCAAGGAGTGTATAAGCACTCCCGCTAAGTTCTTTTTATAAGAGAATAAAAAATATATAAAACTTAGAGCAAAACAAATGAGAATTCTATATTCGCTATATAACGAATCCTTAATACCCTCCATCACAAGTACGTGTAAGTAATCGTTTTCCTTAAATAAAACACAGAAGCACTTTAGGTTTTTATTGCAAAAAATTTCTGGTCTGGTCTATTTTCAGTAGACAGATAAACGGACATACCTTAATCGGTTCAGATTTTGATTTCTTAAGAATTATATAATAATAAAAGAAACAAAAAGTATTTAAAAATTAACGAAATTCTCAGACTTAGATTTGGTAAATTATGCGACATAAGATGATTCCTTCATAAGTAATGACAAAAATGTAATCTATTAGAATTATATAATAATTAATTGTAATTTTAAAATTTAATCCGGTACATAATTGTATTTCAATACTAAATAATCAATTTGAATCAAAATTATTGATAAAGTCACAATCTCAACGCACAAATCAAAAAGTGATGACAAATCTATAACAAAGGCTCCACATATATTAATATTATTTTTCATTAATAATCGTACCAGACTAATTGTTTCGACCTAGAAATGTTATTATTTTAATCACATTAAAAACATATATTTTATTAAATTTGGAAAATTTAAAGAAATGACATACAAACCTCCTCATTTTGTTTGCGGTTGATATATTCCATTAAAATTTTTCCAGTATCTTCTGCAGTTCTATATACCAGATCACAAAATAGGAAATACAAAAATATAGCGATGCTTAACCAGATAAAGACTAAAAAATCCATTAAATTATCATAGTCCCTTAAATTGTAACTGTCATACATGAGATCAATTGCGCTATAAACATATAAGGTATTTGACATTACTGTAGTAAAGAGTACTAAAAATATGATGGGTCCATTAATGGTATTGATTTCATCCAATAGCAAAGAAAGTTGTAAATAAATGTAGGCAAATGGTACCAGAACTTGATCATATTCCAGCTGCTGATTTAATTTTGAAAAACAATAATTAATATAATGCAAAATTAAGATATGATGAAACATCACGTGACACAACATGAGTATAAAATAATTTTTCACAAACGTATCCAACATATAAGCCCAGTCATCTCGTAGCAATAATCGAACAGCTGTTAATAGACTACAACAACTGTGAGCAATTATAATAAAAATTTTTAAACTATGAACTATTTCTATAGTTTTGTTGTTGCATTTAAATGGTATTTTATTAAAATATGTAGATTGCAATGACAAAATAATGTCATACCACTTCACTAAGACAATTTCTTCCTTAAAGCGAAACCATATAATACCGGCAAGTACATAGAAAGGTGCAATTTGCAATATAAAATTGGCATAAGCCATGACAGCATTGACATTGAAAAAGAATAGATTATCTAAGTTATCAACAAAACTATATAATTGCATGATCACATATACAAGATTTACGAGATAAACATAAAATTTAACACAAATATAGCATTTCACCAGACTTTTATTAACATCGACATAAACATAAGTTAAACCAAAAAATATGCCATAATTTAGAGCGAAACAAACCAACAAATTAGATAAACGAGTCATAGTTACTGTTCTTTTAGCACTGAATATAAACTATAAAATATTTCCTAAATATTTTTGTATTATTAAAAATTAATATCGATTTCATAATAACATAGATCCAGAACCCCAAGAGTAATATTGCGTTAATATGGCAAACAATTTCATAGCATTTCACAATAATCACATTTGCAAAAAAAAAAAAACACAAAACACAGTGGGGCAGAAACGTTTTTGTTTGGAAATAAATCTACAAATTTTATTTGCATGAAATTTAGCATAATAAATTTGGAAGTTTGGACACCAAAGATTAGGTCCAAATGGGGTATCTCATACATTGAATTTTAAACTGCACAGATCATGTTATTAAGAAAGGTATTGTATTAAATCCTTTGATGGATATTCCATAAATCTATTTGTTATTATGTTAAATTACTTTCATATAAGATTATTTTAAATTACCTTCACTATTTTGAAATAAACGTTATTTTGGTCACTTTTTATTTATTTTCAAGAAATTAAACATATTTAAATAAAAAAAAAATTATCAATAAAAATATTATTATGAAATTAAAATTGAAGTAGTGAAAAAATAACTGATGTCAATAACATTTCCATATATTCTCAGAAATGTGAGAAATAAAAATTGAAACTAAAAAGCCCACAAGTATTGGAAATCTTGGAAAAGCTGTTACCATTACAAAACGGTGTGATAATTTTTTTCTAACCCCCATATAACCCACCAGAAAAACATACATTCAAAACACATAAATGTTATTAACATAATAATCTGTTGCACATATAACTAAGAAAAACAAATTATACGAGAGCCGTTCATGAATTTCTCAACAATGTGGTATTGGATATTAAATTATTGGGCTTGACCGGCTTTAAATTTTTTACTTCCTCATAATAATGACTTTTAATTTTAATTTACAATTTCAAAACCAGAAAAATTTTATTTTAAAATTCTGTAATAATTAAGGAATTTATAAATGTTTTTTAATAGTAAATAATAATAATAATTATAGTAATAATAATAATAATAATAATAATAATAATAATAATAATAATAATAATAATAAAATTATAATTCTAAATAATCAAATTGAATTAAAATTATTATTAATGTTATAATCTCTAAAATCAATGTAAATAATGATGAAAAACTTATAGAAAATAAACCGCAAATATTGATATTCAGATTCAGCAATAAACGTCCTAAACAAACCATTTCAATCTGTAAATATTTTTATTCAATAAATAAAAAAAAAATGTCAAATAATTAAAAAATGTAAACACAAACCTCAAGATAATGTTTGTTCCTAACATTATATAACATTAAAATTCTTCCCGAATCTGTTGTAGTTCTATGGACCAATTCACAAATTAGAAAATATAAAAATATATGGATGCATATTAAAATGAGAATTACAAGTCCCAAAATAAATGTATATAAAAATATCTCGGGAAAACTTATCATAAGGACCAAAGAAATGAATATATAAAATGAATTTGACAACAACAGACAAGAGAGTACGCTAAATATTACGGGACCATTAATTTCGTTAACTTCTTTCAAAAGCAAAGAAAGTTTAAAATAAATATTGGCAAACAATTCCAGTATTTGACCCTGTTCCAGTTGTTGGTTTAGTTTAGAAAAACAAATGTTAATATAACATAAAGTAATAACATGATGTAACATAACATAATTTTGCATTAATGTTATATAATTTTCTGAACATAATAATACCATATGACCCCAATCACCTTTGCTGGGATATATAAAAAAGGTGATCAAGCTACACAAACTATAGAAAACTATAACCAAAATATTTAAACATAAAATTTCTTCCGACATTTCTTTACTGGACATAACAGAAATTTTATCAAAATATGTTAACTGTAACGGTACTATAATTTTAAACCATTTCTTTAAAGCGTTTTCCTCCCTTATACGAAGCACAATAACTCCCACAAATATACACACCCGACCGATATGCATAACACTATAGCCAAAGGCTAAAACGGGATTTCCCGGATACAAAAAATTATATTTTATATTTTCTACAGCATAATACAGAAGCAAAATACCGTGAATGGAATTTATAAAATAAACATAGATTTTCACATATCTATTTGATTTCACCAGACGTTTATTGACATCCACATAAATATAAGTGTAACCGAAAAATATACCATAATAGAAAGCAACACGAAGTAACCATTTGGAAATACAAGACTTAATTTTTGACATAATGTTTGATTTAAACTAACTTTCTAATATGCACAACTGCTATATGCTTTATAATAATAATGAAGTACTCGGGAGAATATAATAAATTTATTATGATAATCAGTGTTCGAAAAAAAGTGAAATAATTTATCAATTTTAAAATTAAGTTTTTGATTCATAATAAACAGTGGGACAGAATTTATTATTATTATTTTTTTAATAAATCTAAAATCGGTTGGATTTTAAAATTTGGTTTGAAGTTTTGAGTTTGAGCTCCTATCGAACATACATAAGATACAATATACATTCGTATATTCTATGCGTTTGTTAGTGCATATTTGAGTTTGTATTTATTTATTTCTTATTCATTTGTGGTGGAGGGTATTGAAGAATCGGCATAGTCGAATAAAGCGTTATTATTATTATTATTATTATTATTATTATTATTATTATTATTATTATTATTATTATTATTTTATTTTTTTTCTTTTGAAATTTTAAACTTCAGATTAATAGAACTTTTTAAATTAGTTTTAGATTTTATCAATACTGTTTAGATTTCTTATAGACAATCTGGCATATATTTAAAAAAAATTGATATCTCTATTAAGTCTCATATTTTAGCACCAATATTGTCAACTCAAGTGAATGAACATCTCAGATCTGTCCATTTGGAATTTCATTTAGATATCTTTAACAGAATTATTTACGTACAACGTACATAAGTGTGCAAAAAAATGTCCATATTGCCAATTGGAAATTTTGCTAAATCTGTCAGTCCTGTTTGTCGATTTTCAGTTCTTTTTTACAAACCAAAATGTAGGATGTTAGGACCAAGGGGGAAAGATCCCCCATACAAAGCAAATAATGAATATCAAATATCTAAAGAACTATAACAGCGAGAGTTCTCAAATTTGGTCCTAATCACATTCTCAAGGAACTATTATTTCCATGCAAAGAAATTAATGATAATTGAATATCTAAACAACTATAAAAGCGAAAGTTCTAAAATTTGGTTCCAAGCAGTTTACTGGACAAATTGTAGGACAGTTAGGAACAAGGGAAGAGGTCACTGCTCTGAAAAGAACCTTGGGAAAGTAATTGGAAGCAATTTGAACACTCCCGCTTTTATAGTTCTTTATATTCCACAATTAAATTTTACTTTGAATGCGAGAACCTTTAACTTAATCCTACCCGTCCTATATTTTGGTCAGTAAAGCAAATTCTTCAGAAAGTGTTTGGGGTCGAATTTCAGAACTTTTACTGTTGTAGTTCTTTAGATATTCGATTACCAACATTTTCTTCTCCTGATCCTATTCGTCCTTCATTTTGTCTAGTAAAACAATTCCTTGATGAAGTGGTTGGGACTAAATTTGAAAATTCTCGCTTTTGATACTTTTCAAGTTACCTTAGTGTAACAAGTCAGTGATTATGTTTACTGTCAGACAAATGAATATATTGTTAATCTGACTAAAATGAATGACCAGAAAAAAATATTAAATATTTTCAACAAAATCGAACATGGCCCTCCAAAAAGTTGGGCCAACATTCAAAAGACCGCTGGCAAACTGTTTCCAATGTCATAAACAGTACCTGTTTCAAAAAAATAGGAAAATAAGATCTCGGTATAGCATGCAAAATACGGTTGCGGCCAAAGAAGCGAATAATTTATTACTACAGACTCTCTAAAAACTGAAATTTACATCAAGGAATGTTTACAAAAGATTGTATCTACTTATTATCCTGTGACTATGGTAAATAAGCCCTTAATTGGTACAAGAACAATAATATGGCATTTATATTAAGAGAGACAAATGCTCAAATCTGCTCCGAGCTATGAACAGTGGAGCGATATTGGGCTCTTGTTAAAATAGAATTAAAGAGCACAAAAAATGGTGTCAATAAGTGTAATAGATTTTAAACGGAGATGAACTGCTTGTTCGGGAAAAGTGACAGAAAGCACTATGAAAACTTTATGAAAGGATTTTCAAAATTTCATCACAAGTAATTAAATTTGTAAATTGTAATAATAATTTCAACCAAATAAAAAAGTAAAACTGCAAGTTCAGTGGTTTCGTTTTCATTAACATATATGTGTGTTAAGAAATTATGTATGTTAAGAAATTTTCGATCTCAATCTTTATATTGTTATTAATACTTTTAGCAAATCAAAAGATTCTTCCAAAATGATAAAATATTTTTAAAAAATATATTCTTTAAAATATTGATACTTAAATAATAAAAAATCCATTTGAACTAATATTATTGCTAATTCTACTATTTCAACACACATATCAAAAAATGATGATAAATTTACTCTGAATAAGCCACAAATATTAACATTATTCTCCAGCATTAAGAGACCCAGACTAATAATTTCCACCTAAAAATATTTGATATAAAATATTTATTACACTTTGAAAATTACATGCACAAACCTCCAGACTTTGTTTTCGGATACAATTTTCCAATATTATTTCTCTAATACCTTTTGTAGTTCTATAAACCAGATCACAAAATAAATAGTATAAAAACATATCGATGAATAACCAGATGAAAATTATGAAATGTATTAAAACATCGTGATTTCTTATAAAGAAAATGTTATACATCAGATCAAATATTTCATATATATAAAAAGTATTTGACAGTATTACAGCAAAAAGTACAATGAATATGATGGGTCCATTTATATTATTGATTTCCTCCAGTATCAAAGATAGTTGTAAATAAATATTAGCAAATGGAACCAGCACCTGATCATGTTTCAGCTGTTCATTAAGTTTTAAAAAACAATAATTGATATAATGCAAAATTAAGACATGATGTAGCAGGACATAAAATAAAATGATTATAAAATAATTTTTTAAGGACTCTTCGAACATTCGCCGCCATTCAAAATACATTGACAACCGAACTATGGTCAACAGACTCGAACAACTGTGACAGATTATAATCAATATTTTAAAACTTAGAACTATTTCTATAGTCGTAGCATCATTTCTAAATGGTATTTTGTCGAAATATGTTAACTGCAAAGGTAAAATGATCTTATACAATCTCGCTAAGGCATTTTCCTCCCTTAACCGGAACCATATAAGGCTGCCAAATACAAGGAAAGGAGCGATTTGTATTATATCATAAACATAGGACTTGACTGCATTTGTACTAAAAAAGAATATGTAACTTAAGCTCTCAAGAAAAGCATACAACTGCATGACAATATAAATAAAATTTATAAAATACACATATAATTTCACATATTTATAGCATTTCACTAGTCGTTTATGAATATCGACATAAATATAAGTTAAACCCAAAAATATGCCATAATATAAAGCGAAACGCACCAACAAATACGATAAACGAGACATTTTTATTGTCAAATTAATACTGAATAATTCAATTCCGAAACTAAATATTTCAATATTACAGGAAATTTATATCGATTTTATAATAACATGAATCAAGAATCTCAAGAGGCATAAATATATTTAATTATTTATTTATATAACAAAAGATATTTAAACAAATAACATTATAATCGACCACGACTGATTCTATAATGTATTTGCTAAAAACACGAATCTTAATAAGTTATTTAAACTGTTATCATAAGAATCGCATACAGTATTGTTGAAAACTTCGTAGGCTCTACTCGGGTCCATCAAGTGCTTTTCTCAAATATTTTTCTGCAAGTAAAGTAACAGAAAAATATTTCTTTATTTTTTTGATGAGAAAAAAATCCAAAGTTAATTTGTCAAAAAATTAACTTACTACAATGGGTCTAACCTCTTAAAGCGACAGAATGAGCAATTTACTGAAGAAAATAATTTTAATAAAAAGGTGGGAATCTTTTTAAAGTCCTACTTTGAAGACAACATTTTCCTTTAAAAGTTGACTGAAGCTTGGCACCTCCGTAGAAATTTGGGCATTTCTCATGTAAGCATGTCCTGCAATATTCTAATAATTAGCAGCGAACAGTTACTTCATTATCATTTAAATCTTCCACACTTTTGAACACCCCTTCTGTGCTCTTCAAGTTTTTTTATTTAACAAGAGCACACTGATCTTAGCTCTTGGCATTTTGGAGGATTTACCTCTTTTCATAGTGACAGGATGCATTATAAAATCTTATTAATGGAGGCAGCTTTCTCTAAAAAACATTCCTTGATGTAAATTTCAAAATTTACGTTTCCTCATCCATTATGCAGCAAGAATATTTTATTTAGCAAAGAGGACTTAAATTTCTAAGCAATTTTTTTTTGATACATAAATTTTTACCAGCGATCCTTTCAACCACTTTTTGAGTCTTATATGTTTTTAAATCTGCATTAGCTTCCTACTGGATGTGGTGGAAGATCTTTTAAAATTGTTTTCTATTTTAGGCTTTAAAACATCATGTGGACCATTCTTTCCAACCAGTTTTTCTATCAACGGAAAAGTTCACCAAAGTTCACAAAAGTTATTAACATTGGAAACAATTTGACGAATTACATTTGAGTGCTTGTCCTACTTTTTGTAGGACCAAATTGGGTTTAGTACGTAATTTTTCCGGATCACTCTTTTTATCAGATTAATAATTTATTTGTTTGTTTTGCTATTAAACATAATAACAGAACTGATATCAAAATATCAAATAATACTTCTATTAAAAGTTTTAATGTAAAACGTGTGTTAACCATTTCTTAATCTCACTTCTTTTGTGAAAAGCTATTTTAAAATGTTGCATAACTTTATAACCATCAAACATGTTTCAGGAAATTTTCGCACAGTTTGAAAACATGTAAACAACATGTGTCCATGGTTACTTTAGTTACCTTCATGTTGCTAGTTATTTTATAAACATATTGTTTAATGCAACATGTTTACTGCGAAACATGTTTATAACCATTGACGATTTTTAGTAAATATAATAACTTTCATGCAACAACAAACAGGCTAATTTCTGGAAACACTGGATAATATGTTTCCATCAACATTTGTCCATGCTAACTTTGAATATCAACATGTTGCAAATTGTTGTATCAAACTTATTTTATAAACATCATTATTTTCCTAATCTTTGCAATTGTAAAACAGATCCAACTCGTTGTATAACCTTTGTGCGACATCAAACAGATTAAAAAATGATCCCACTTTATACAATTGTTTCGTATTTATAGTTATTTTTAGAACAAAGATTTCGTTACTCTTGCGAACTTTAGTTTCACCTCTTTACAATCATTTATGTCTAATAGTTTAGTATAAATAGCTTTGTATGCCTTAGTTACGCTTCATTTCACTTTAAATAGACACGAAACAAGTTGGAATTAAAGCTCATTATATGATTCGTATTTTAACTTGGTTTTGGGTATTTATAGCTGTTTGTCGAACGAATCATTTCTTCGTTGCTCATCGTTTCTGTAGAATAAGTAAAAACACATTTTACAACTTCGTCATACAATTTAGTATAAATAGCTTTGTATCGTGTTGTTATGGGTTATTTGGTTTTAGATGGCGGAGAGTTAGACTTAAAGTTAACATTTTTTAAAACAAATTATATTTTTATTTGAAGTCTGTAAAATATTAAATTTTTAATACAGTTATTTTTAGGATTCTTTTAAGTGTAAAGTGAAGTTTTTGTAATTGAAATTTGGATTTTTGAAAAATTATTATAAAACAAAGAAGTAAAAAGTCATAGTCGGTTATAATGGTGGTTATATGTGTTAACCACGAATATTAATGAACCACCCTCGTATAACGGTATTTTTTAATTTATCGTTATGAGTGCAATATATTAAAATGGAACTAACATTAGTATGGGATTAATGAGTTCTATAACGACGCTGTAAAAGACGAGGTAAAAGAGAATATTTTAACCTTGTCATTCTGTGTGTCACTCAAGATCCCATAAAACATACTTTCCTTTATTAAATACAACTCTGTGTCTGTTTCACTATGTCCTTTAAACGAACATAGTGAAATAGGGATGCATGCATTTTTGAAAACCATAATGATTGCCCCAAGTATATTAACCCCCCCCCCCTCCACGACTACAAAATATGTAATAAATTGAACCAATAAATTTTGATCGGCTTATTGAATGGTTATATGAAATTCATTATACAAATAGTAGAAAAATGTAGCTTTAAAACTATGAAAGTTTTGATTCAATAGAGTGTCTATAGACAGACAAATAGGGCCTCAAAAAGTTTGTCATGGACATTAACATTTTGTAACGTCTAATAGTTTTGAATAACTTTTTGAATTTTCCAAGATTATGATGATTTACATCATACTTATTTTAATAAGTTGTGTAGCTTCCATGTCACCTCTACTTCCGAATATTACTTTGAAATGTATAAATCTCACAAGTCATCACCCGGAAGTATTAAACTATTCATTTTTCTCCATATAAATATCCCCGCGAAATGTTATTTTCAGCCATATATACATATATAAAACGATGTTAACAAATAATTTGCGTAGCTCCCATTTAAGCTCCATTTCATATATCTTATATTGATTAAAATGAGATAAATATAAGAGGAATCAATGAGAAATTTTGAAACTTTCTTTTACGTTTTCCGGAATTCATGGAAATTTGTATACAATGTTTTGTTGCGTAAGTACATCTGCTTCGATTAAAACAGATGGTAGATAGAAAGAGCTATAAGAAAGTGACTCTTTACTTCCCATCCATAGGTTTCCAAATAGATTTCCAAAAAAACAATTTATAGTGCATTAGTCTCTCAAAGGTTTTGCCATGGTATTTCGCATGTTTAAGATTTATGCAACCAGAGAATATCCAACCAAATTTTGCAAAGATCAGTCCATTATTTCCTATAACCTTCATCCGAAAATTAATCAAAAACTGTTTTTTTTATTTAAAATTTTATTCTACTTTCATTTGTTAAAAAAAACCCCCGATTATCATAATAAATGTATTATATTCCCTCAAGTACCTAATTAAGATTATTTCTACTAAAATTCACTAATAGTTAACAGTTGTATTTAGCATTAAATAGATATTAACCATTCAGTTTAAATCAATTACTATGTCAAAGCGAATGTCATACATTTTTAATTTGTTATTGCATTTCACTTTCTATTATGGTGTATTTTTCGGTTACACCTATATTTATGTTGATGTCAAGAAACGTCTGGTGAAAACCCATAGATATGTGAAAATTTATGTTTATTTCATAAATATTATTCATGGCATTTTACTCATGTATTATTTGGTAGAAAATATAAAATTTAATATTTTATATCCTAGAAATGCTCTTTTAGCCTGTGGCTATACTGCTATGTATATCGTTCGTGCATTTATATTCGGTGGAGTTATACTGTTACGTATTAAGGAAGAAAAGGCTTTGAAGAAATGGTTAAAAAAATTAATGGTTGAGATATTTTGATAAAATTAATTTTATCTCCAATAATGAAATCACGGCAAAAGTTTTGCGTTTAAAAATTGTGATTATATTTTTTTATAGTTTGTGTAGCCTGTTCACCATAATTCAATATCCGAGCAAAGATGATTGGGGTTATGTTATGCTATTGTGTTCGGAAAGTTATATATCATTAATGCAATGTTATGTTATGCTACATCATGCTATCATTTTATGTTATCTTAACATTTGCTTTACGAAACTAAACCAACAGTTGCAACATGGTCAGGTTTTGGAATCGTTTGCAAATGTTTATTTAAAACTTTCTTTGTTATTGAAAGAAGTTAACGAACTTAATGGACCTGCCATATTTAATGTACTCTTTTGTCAATTGTTGTCAAATTTATTTTATGTTTTCATTTCATTCGTATTCATCATAAGTTTTCGCTCCATATTTTTATATAGTTTTATTTTGGATTTTATCATTTTCATTTTATTGTGCATCAATATATTATTATATTTTCTAATTTGTGAACTGGTCCATAGAACTACAAATGATACTGGAAGTATTCTATTGACATATAATGTCAGGCAACAATGTCAAGAGGTTTGTCTTTATATTTGATAGTGTTCTAAATCTGTTTTACTAATTAAATATTTACAGATCGAAGTGTTTTGTTTAGGACGTTGGATTCTTAATCTGGATATTAATGTCTGTGATTTGTTTACAATAAGTTTTTCAACATTATTTGCACTAATTGTTCAGATTGTTACATTATTGATAATATTAATTCAAATGGATTATTTAATATTGTAATGTCATAAATTTAAGTCCTCAATTAGTGTTTAAAATGAAAAATATATAATTCAATCATAGTTTTCCTTAAATATGATATAGAAATAAAAAATCAATTAAAAATGCTATGAAGTACCCGCCACTTTTATTATGCAAAAATTATGAACCGATAATTGTCAAATTAGATTCATATATTAAAGGCAGTTTAAAAAATAACTGCACAAACTTTCAATAACATTCTTTCAAATTTAAGTGTTTTATAAGGGACGTGACTTTTAATGAAAGATATAGCAAAATATAGCCCAAAATTTGTCAAATTAGTAACATATATTTAAGGCAAAAAACTATTTCCGTCGAAAGCTTTTAGCGTATTCAAAAAACCAACATTTTCAGAAAACCGGTTCGAGTTATTAGAGTTCAAGTTCGAGTTATTCATCAAATAATCCTTACACTGTGTAATGCACTAAATGTTAGTGTTTTTCGGTATCGCATTAATAATTATAAGATATCATGGTTTTATTTAAATTCATTATTTTTGCTTTACAGAAACTCTTTCTTTAATCCCTGAATATGTCTAAACAATAGATCTATATCTCTTCACCTAAAAAAATGTATATTGCTAAAAAAACGAAATTTTCAGAATCTTATTTAATTATTTTTATTGACGGACCTAGCAAAATCGATTCAAAATATGATGTCTAAGAATGTATAAAATACTTTGCTCGTGTAACACACGGAATGAAAAAATTTTATATATGCACTCAGTTATAGCGGAATATACAAAAATAGTGAAAAATTGGTTCCAATAAATTCAAAAAAAAAAAATTACCCGAAACCGGTCGATTTTCTGAAGTGCAAAAACGGGTTAACCGGTTTCCGGTTTCGGTTTTTAATACACTAAAAACAGTTTTATAAGCTTAAAGCCGTTTTCTGGGGAATGGAGTTATATTAATAATGATTCACCACTCACTTCACCACTTGTGGTGTTGGAAAGTATAATAAGAGTGGACGTATCACTTATCACCCAAATATAAAAGATAATGAACCGATCTACTTAGCAATTGGTTCCATAATTTGTGCTTGCGTGAAACATGCTTATTTTATTTTCATATCATCCTGACACTAACATTTACCTGATATGTGTGAGGTGATTTCGAAAGTGGGGCTTATAATGTGAGCTATAGGAAATTTTTAACCGATTGCCATTTCAAAAAAAAATATATCAAATTTGAAAAAGTCTATACTTGGGCCTATTGGGAACACATTTTTGGTAACTATGGAAAATTATAATTTGGTTTGGTTTTATAATTTCTGCTGAAGTGTATGTGACAATAATAGTTATTTACAATTGTTGTGATAAAAATGGATATTTTTCAAGGGGGTTATATTAGAACCAGAATAAATAATATATAATGATATAATGAGCCTTTTGCGGTTTCACTTTTAATTCGTGTGTACTTAGACATGCATGGCTTAATCTTTGAGACATATTTATTTAAATTAAATCAATTATTATTACAATGTCAATATATATGTGAAATTTAAGCCATTAAATGGAAGAGGGTTGTATGAGATCTCGTATAATTTAGCACAACGCTTTAGAATAACAGTTTGAAGCTATAATTCAAGGCCAAAAATAGTGACACATGTCAAATTTTATGATGATATAATTTGTTCACTAGGTTTACATGGAAAAACAGCCTGACGGGCAGACATTATTAAAAGGATTGAGAAAGTAGTTGTTGTGGTAGTAGGAATATTTGTTGACCGCTTCAAACATCTCCAAAAATGAATAATACCCCAACCACCTATGGTGATCGACTAAATATATTGTAAACAAGTTTTTTAAAAGTACCAACGAAGGCTAGAATAACTTGAAAATGTTAATGAACAAGATACCGATTTTTGAAGCCCCATTACACCGTCTATGGATCATCTATTTTTCTTTTAAAGTTATAAAGCGTGTCATAGTTCAAGCTGTGAAGGTTCAAAAAATTAATTTTTGCTTTGTGAAAACTGGACAATAATGAAAGTCCAATTTTTCAGGTTTGGCAACAAACATAATATGATTTCAAAAAAATTAGGAATAATTTAGTTTACAGGTTTAATAAATAATTTTTAAATTCATATCAATGTTACATAATCAAATTGAAGTAAAATAACTGATAATAAAACAATTTCCATAATTAAAGCTAAAAATGTTGATAGATTTATGGAAAATAAACCACAAATATTAATATCATTCTTTAGTATTAAACGACCCAGACAAACAATTTCCACCTGTAAAAATTTTATAAAAAAAATTAAAAAATTATAAATTTAAGAAATAGAACAAATAAACAAACCTCTTGATTCGATTTTCTGGCATCATAAACCCTTAAAACTCTTGCAGTATCTTTTGAAGTCCTTTGGACAAATTCACAAATTAGAAAATAAAAAAATATATTGAGACACAATAAGAAGAAAATGCTAAGACCCGATAAATAATTATATAGAAATATTTGAGCGTTTAAGACATAAAAAGCATTTAATAACAATAAACCACAGAGTACATTAAAAATGACAGGTCCATTTATACCATTTACTTCTTGCAACAACAAAGAAAGTTTTAAGTAAATACTGGCAAATGGAACCAGCACCTGATCATGTTCCAATTGTTGATTAAGTTTTAAAAAGCATTTATGTAAATAACATAAAATAATAACATGATGCAGCATAACATTGCATTACTTTAAAATAATTTTCAAAACATAATAACAGCACATAATCCAATAACGTCGGAAATTGGGCAAGAGAAGAAAAACTACATAAAATATGTAAAATTATAATTAAAATATATAAACATAAAACTCCTTCTGTGGATTCGTTGTTGTTGTTGCTTCCATTAGGAATTTTATCAAAATAGTTTAATTGTAATAATCGCATAATTTTCAACCATTTCTTTAAGGCCTTTTCCTCTTTAATACGTAATATCATAACTCCCCCAAATAAAATCATACGACCGATATGCATAACAATATAACCATACGAAGAGACTGCATTTTCCAGATAATATAACAGAAATATTATATTTCTTACAGCATACAATATTAGCGAAATTCCATAAATAAAATTAATGAAATAAACATAGATTTTAACAGATCTATAAAATTTCACCAGACGTTTCTCGATATTGATATAAACATAAGTATAACCGAATAATATGCCATAATATAAAGCGAAACGTAGTAACCATTTAAAAATGTAAGATTTAACTCTCGACATTATGTTAGATAAATTCAAAATGGAACTGTTAAGTTTAGCATTAATATTAAATAGAAATTTTACATTTTTTATCATAATGAGTATTTTTAACAAATGTAAAATAATTTATCAAAATGTAAAATCTAAATTTTGAGAAGTAAGAAGTTATATTCGGTCGAGCCCGACCATTTAATACCCTACACTACATTGTTGGTTATATGTGGTGGCTTCCAAAAATTAATGAAGCACCCTCGTATAAAGTATTTTTTAATTTATACAAGTGAAATTACTACGTTCAAAAAGGTTTTTCCTGACATGGCAGCTAGAAGAAATAATGAACCGACCTTCGTAAAATTTCGAAAATAATTTTTGCTTATATTTTCTTTGTTTTGTCAGTTTTAATCCCTTCAAAGTGATATTTGAAAGGGGTGTTGTATGGTACCTATGAGAAATAATGGACCGATCCTCATAAAATTTGTCACATGATTTTAGAATATTATAAAACTAATTTGTACCAAATTACATTAAAATTGCCCTATATTGTGACCTTAAGTAACCATTCCGGGAGACTTGGTGAAATAATGAACCCATCATCACCAATTTAAATAAGCATCATCCTTGGGGCAAAATAATTGCACATGCCAAATGTCATTAAGATATCTTTTAAACTACGGCCTGTGTTTTGTTCACAAAGTTTACATGAACAGCAAGACAAACGGACGGACATCGTTAAATCGACTCAGAAAGTGATTTTTATAGGGTATAAAAATAACACTTTAAAAATGAGTCAATCTACATTTTTAGCAAAGTTACTGTTAGGAAATTTTCAAAACTCCATAATTGTGTAGGGTATTATTAATCGGCGCTGTCCGACTATTAATAAATAAAATTACAGTTTACAAACTTAATCTGAGACATAATTATATTTCAATACTAAAAAATCAATTTGAACTAAAATTAATGATAATGTAACAATCGCAATGCACATAGAAAAAAGTGAGGATAAATCTATGGAAAACGCTCCACAAATATTAACATTATTCTCCAGTATAATGCGTAGCAGACTAATTACTTCAACCTAAAATCATTTTATTTAATTAAAATAAAAATAATTTATTAGTTTTTAATTTGAAAATAAAATACACAAACCTCTTGATTTTGTTTGCGACTGTTATAATTCATTATAATTTCACCAGAGTCTTTTGCAGTTCTACACACCAGATCACAATATAAATAGTATAAAAACATAGCGATATTTAACCAGACGAAAACTAAAAGATCCATTAAATTATCATAATCTAACGTATTTTCAATATTATAGATAAGATCAATTGCGCTATAAACATAAAAACTATTTGACAACACTGAAGAAAAAACTGCAATAAATATGATGGGTCCATTTATACCATTGATTTCTGCCAATAGCAAAGATAGTTGAAAATATATATAAGAAAATGGTACAAGTACCTGATCATATTTCAATTGTTGGTTAAGCTTTGAAAAACAATAATTAATATAATGCAAAATTATGACATGATGTAGCATGGAATATAATATCATGATTATAAAATAATTTTTTAAAAAAGTATCCAACATATAACCCCAATCATTGCGAAGCAACAAACGAACAGCCGTAAGCAAACTACAGCAACTGTGAGCGATTAAAATCAACATTTTTAAACAAAGAACTATTTTTATAGTCTTGTTATTCTCGCCTTTAAAACTTATTCTTTGAAAATAGGTGAACTGCAATGTTAAAATTATGTTATACCATTTCCTTAGGACATCTTCTTCTTTAATGCGGTAACCCACAATAACGCCAAGTACAATGAAAGGAGCTATTTGTAATATATCCAAGGCATATGACATGACGGCATTGATATCAAAAAAGAATATATAATTCAAACTGCCAACAAAATAATAAAACTGCATGGAGACATATATAATGTTTATAACATTAACATATAATTTTACATATTTATAACATTTCACTTGACGTTTATTAACATCCACATAAACATAAGTTAAACCGAAAATTATGCCATAATTTAAAGCGAAACGCAATAAATAATTAAATAAACGAGACATTTTATGAATTTAAAGTGGAACTAATATTTTAATATGAATTATTTGCAAACAATTTTGTTGTTGTGTGAAATTATTATCTATTTAATAATAACTTAAAACGAGTTCTAACCCCATGAGATATATATAACATTTAGGGAGTGAGATCGAAAAGTTTTTTATTAAAACTTTCAACGGAAGTATTATTTGAATCTTTTTTTTTTGATCAAGTTACCTTTATAAAGCAGTGTTTATCTGATTAAAATGGTTGACTAAAAAAAAGTGCATATGAAAATTGGTCAAGCATTCAACTGTTATTAAACAGTACCGGGAGAAATCGTCCGTTGATAGAAAACCTGGTTCTGGTAGAAAGAATGATTCACATGTTTCTAAAGCAAAAAAAAATAAAATGCAGTCGGTTTTAAAAATACGCTACGAAAAATTATGAACGGCCCTCGTAGAATTTGTTTTCCTTATTTATGCTTATGTGTGCAATAGATTATTATAATGCATTTATGTGAAATTTATACGTTTAAAATGTATTTTTTGGAGGATTATATTAGATAAAATAATTGACCGACCCTCGCTTAATTTTGAACAGCGTTTTTGGCTTATATTTATCTTTTTTACAATACCCACGTATATGTGCGATCTATGGTTTTGAAAGTGATATTTGGAAGGGTGATGTATAGGACCTATGAAAAATAATGAACTGTTCCTCGCATAAATTAGCACATCAGTTTAGAACATACTAGGACTTATTTTTCTAAGTTAGTTTAAAATTATTTTATATTGGCCTATTTGAAATAATGGACCAATCATAACCAATTTCATTAGGCATCGCTCTTAGTCAAAAATAATAGTAAATGCCAAAATTTATTAAGATATCTTCAAATATGCGCCTTATACTTTGCGAACAAGCTTTAAATGGACAGACTGCCGGACGGACGGAAGGACGGACGAACATGCTTAAACCGACTCAGGAAATGATTCTGAGTCAAACGGTATACTTAAAAATGGTAGTAGGACTATTTATTCTGCCCGTTACAAATAGATTCATCTGTATAAAGAGCTATCAATAGTCCTCGGACTATTTAGGACGAATATTTAAAGCTTATGTAGATTTAAAAATGGGCTGATAAAAATTCAGAGGCCAAAAGCAGAGTATAGAAATTGAAGTCAAGCAAAAGAAAGTTACATCAAGGAATATTAATATGTCCAGTCACAATGCTAAACAAATTCTTGATTAGAACAAGAACAATTATATGGTATTTGAACCAAGAAAGGCAAATACTCCAAACTGCCAGGAGGCCAATGGAAAGGTCTTGGAATTTGTTAAAAGAGAATTGAAGAGTAGAAAAAAGATGTCCAAAAATCCAGGTTTATAATTTCAATAAAACAAAAAAATTTAAGGTTAAAGTTTTGTGGTTCCGTTTTTATTAACTTGTATGTATGTATGTATGTATGTATGTATGTATGTATGTATGTATGTATGTTTAGAATTTTTCGATCTTACTCCTATATTTTAAAAGGTGATACTGATTCGTTCCAAAAAATACTCGTAGGATTTTCGTATTGAAACAACTTGTTATATACAATTTAAATTATACCGATCGGTTTGTATTCACTTCCTGTGTCGTGTTAACTTTTTCCGTCCGTCCGCCTGTCGGGCTGGTAGGCAGTGAAATTAACACAATAATGGTGGGATCTACAGACTTTTCTTCACATATTCTAAAAACAGAATATGTGAAGAAAACAGAATATATATATATATATATATATATATATATATATATATATATATATATATATATATATATATATATATATATATATATATATATATATATATATATATATATATATATATATATATATATATATATATATATATATATATATATATATATATATATATATATATATATATATATATATATATTACATTAGCGAAGGCATTATTTAAATGCCTTCTACAACGTAAATGCTGATCGCAGAACAAATATTTAAAAATTATCATCGATCCTTATGGTATCCATAACAAATGAAAGCTAAGAAAATATATATTATACAATTCTATACTTACTTCATTACCACACCAATATAAAATAAAATAAAATTGCGTTCAAATGAAGGAATAGTAAATGTATCACAATTATGTTTATTTTTATATACTTAAGTATATTTTTAAAAATAATATTCCGTAAAATATTGATATTTAAATATTAAATAATCCATTTGAATTAAAATTAATGATAATCCAACAATTTCCATACACATAGCAAAAAATGATGATAGATTTACAGAAAATAAGTTACAGATTTTAACATTATTCTCCAGCATTGAAAGACCCCGACTAACAGTTTCAACCTGAAAATATTTTGCTAAAATTTTAAATTGAAAAGAAACAGACACACAAACCTCCTGATTTTCTTTCCGTATGCAATATTCCATTATAATTTCTCTCGTATCCTTAGCCGTTCTATGGACCAGCTCACAAAATAGAAAATATAAAAACATATCGAAACGCAACCACACGAAAATTAAAAAATGTATTAAAACGTCATAATCCCTTAGAAAGAAAATGTTGTACATGACATCCACAATTTCATAGATATAAAATATATTTGCTAATACTACAGCAAAAAGGACAATTAATATAATGGGTCCATTAATTTCATTGATTTCTTTCAATAGTTTAGATATTTGTAAATATATATTAGCATATGGAACCAGCACCTGATCATATTTCAGCTGTTGATTAAGTTTTACAAAACAGTAATTTACATAATACAAAATTAAGACATGATGTAGCAGAACATAAAATTAAATGATTAAAAAGTAATTTTTTAATGACTCTTCGAACATATACTGCCATTCAGAGCGCATAGACAACCGAACTACAGTCAACAGACTAGAACAGCTGTGGGCGACCGTAATCAATATTTTTAAACAAACAACTATTTCTATAGTTTTATCTTCACTTTCGAAAAGTATCTTATCAAAATATGTTAATTGCAAAGGTAGAATTATTTCCTGATATTTCATTAAGAGAGTTTCTTCCCTACAACGGAACCACACAATACTAGCAAAGACAAAAAATGGTGCGATTTGTAATATATCAAAGGCATAGGATTTCACTGCATTGACATTAAAATAGAATATATAATTTAAGCTCTCAATAAATGTATACAACTTCCATGAAATATATATAAGATTTATTAAATGAACATAGAATTTAACAAATTTATAACATTTCACCAAACGTTTATTAACATTCACATAAACATAAGTCAAACCGAAAAATATGCCATAATTCAAAGCGAAACATATGAACAACTTAGATAAACGGGACATTGTTTAATATTTACTAACTTGTTGATAGTGCCACCTATTTATTTTAATATTATGAGAAACTAATATCGATTTTTTTAATAACATATGAATCGAGTAGCGTCCCAAGAGAAATATAATTTTAATATGGTAAACGAGTTTGTGCCCACAAATGCCATCTTTGATGAAAAGGTTATATTTATGCTGCCACACCGTTTGTAACACTAAGAAGGAATCAGCTAAGATTCCATAATGTATATATAATTTTGCATTAATATACGACATAGGTAAATCTGCAGTTGACGCGCTCACTTTCACAATAATTGACAGAGCTCAATGAAATTTTTCCGATTCAGTTCAGTACATTAAAAGTTATAAAATGATATCTAAAGCAACCAGCAAATGCAAATGACGTTCTTTCGTAAAATTATCAATTATAAATCGACAAATTAAAATACAAATTTGCCATAATATACACCTCATCGCCATTCCGAAAATTTATCAAAATCTCTTTCGTAGAAAAAAGTTATGATGCCTCATGAGTATTTAAGAGAAACTATTGTCTATTGTATTTGTTTGTATGTATGTATGTGCATACACTGCATATGTACGAAACATAATGTATTTACTTCACATGTATTACAGGAGGGTATTGAAGGTTCGCCATAGCCTAATATAGGCTAATTTAGAAATCTAGTTAATATTCGTGTAACAATCGTTGGAGACCAAATATATATATATATATATATATATATATATATATATATATATATATATATATATATATATATATATATATATATATATATATATATATATATATATATATATATATATATATATATATATATTATAAAATTTTGATACATCCCAAGTCAGTCTAAATAATAATTTTTTGACATTCAACACATAGATTTATTTTGATAAAGTTATAAAGCAAAAAAAAATGGACCTATTGAAATTCTGCATAATTGCTTTTCTAACTTACTTGTTTGACAAATCGGGGTACATAAGATTCGGCACCGACCGCAACTATTATGGAATGTCATCTCAATTTAGATTAATACAATCAATACATATTTCAATATTTTATTAATCATATTTCAGTGATAGAAAATCTATTTGAATTAAAATAATTGTTAATGTCACAAATTCTGCAATTAAAATGAATAAAGAATTAAAATTTATATTAAATGAACCACAGATATTAATTTTTTGCTCTAATATTAAACGTCCCAGGGTAATTAATTCAACCTAAAAAAATATATTCAATTTTTTAGCTTTACAATATTGACAATAAACTTTACGACATACCTCTGAATTACGATTTTTCGTAATAAATTCCCTTAAATAATGTCCAGTAGTTGTTGTGGTCCTTGACAGTAGTTCACAAATTTGGAAATATAAATACGTATCTGTACACAATAATATGCAAATTGTTAACTCAACTATATAATCGTACATAAATATATCGGTATAAAAGCAGGTATATTGAATTATACTATAAGCACGAAAGGAATTTGCCAATAAATCACAAATAAGAGCACCAAATATGACAACACCATTAATGGTATTCACTTCTTGCAGTAATAAAGTAATTTTTAAATATATGAGAGCAAATGGTTCTAAAACCTGATTAGATTTTAATTGCTGATTAAGTTTTGTAAAACAATAATTAATATAATACAAATAAAGGCCATGATGTAACATTACGTAATGTTGCATTAAAATGAAATAATTTTTTAAATAATTTTCCATCAACGACCACCAATCGCCTTCAATGAGTAGCTGAAGCAGAGTAAAGAGATTCCAGAAACTCTGAATAAAAATAATTAATATTTTAAAATACAAAATCTTTAAAGTTATTTTATCGTTATCTAAAAAACACATTTTATCAAAATACTTTATTTGCAATAAGTGACAGAATTTATACCATTTCTTTAAGACTTTATCTTCTTTAATGCGTAAAATTATAATACCGCCAAATATGATCAAATGTGAAATAAGTAAAAGTATATAGACATATGATATGAATGGATTGTCAATATCAATTGTGGTATATTTGAAATTGTCCACAAAATAATATATCAATACGATGGTCGATATAAGATTAACTAAATAAACATAAATTTTCACAAATTTATTAGATTTTAAAAGACGTTTTCCGACATCGAACGCATTATAGGAGAAACCGTAAATAATACCATAATATAAAACTAAACGCAATAACCAGTTGGAAAAACGCGTTGGCATATTGAATGTTAAGTACAAACTAATTAGATAATTAGCTCTAATAAGTTCTAAGTAAATGATTATTCTTATTGATTATATATTAACATAAATCAATCATCCCAAGAGACAACAAGTAAAACTGTTATATTCGTCTGTGACATAACCTAACACATTGTCCAATGCCACACAGTGTGCCCGAATAGATATTTTTGGAAAAAAATTTAACTCACACAGCGACGAAGGTTTTAACGTGAGTGCCAATGCTCGTAAACCTAATCTCACGGTGCTCTTTGCCCTGAAATTAACAGCGCCCCCAAAAGCATCAGACTGCTAAACCTGAGTACCAATTTGAAGCCATGTATTTGGATATGACTTCTCCTTAAGTTAAGAGCGAAGCCTTAACTTCTCCTGCCGATTTTGGGGCACGGCACACGGTTGAATATGTAACTCCACACTAAAGATCCACTACTGCTAACACTCGTATGCCTATCCACAAACTGGGGCACGAAGAGCACTAGCATTCGACAGGGAGCACCACGAGGGGTGATCACATATCAGGGTTGCCTCACTATTGATACTAGTTCTCTACGTATAAAATCGCACAACTTTCTTAATGTTCGATCGGCCAATAAAGCCCTACTAAAATCCCATCCCGCTCCAGTTTGAGATATTCCCATACTATCTAATCTCCTAATGTCCCCGTAGTAATGAGCTCATCCGCCTCGTGTCCCATCCCACACCCACATTCTGGAGAGTTAGACAGATGCCTTTTACGCCAAAGTGTATTAATCAGCCAAGTTCCATAAGTTAGAATCCCAGACTGAAACCGAAGCTAAAGTCCGAACATTAACGTACGACGTCACGTACGGATTTATATGTTACCCTACCCTTGTCTGCATTGGACCATCGGGTCCGCGTATTTATTTAGCCTACGCTCTGCAAATTCACCAAATCATTTGCAGATCTCCAATAATGAGCTAGAAGTTATCCCCTATTGATTTTAAAAGTGATAGCACTCCATGTCACTTCCAAGTCAAGGGGAAACGGTTCTTCATACTGGCATACACACTAACATAGCTGCTATCTGAACTGATAAGACATTGTTTCTGCCAAACGTAAAGCAGAGTACAAATAGCCTTCCATATATGGTACGAACAGCACGTCTGATTAGGCCCCAGTTATTCTTAAGGATGCACCTTATCTATCCACTATGGCAGTCAACCTAATACACACAGTTAAATATCTTTATTTTTGTACTCTCCACCATCACAAGTGATGAAGAGGGGATATTAACATTGTCATTCCGTGTGTAACGCAAAGAAGGTACCGTTTGAGACCCAATATATATAATTATATATCAAATCAAAATCCGAGTCGATTAAACTATGTCCGTCTGTCTGATGTTGATACGCTCACATCCACAGCAATTGACAGAGTAAACACTTCTCATGCTAAGTCAAAACTTGAAAATTTTTAGTTATGACAATCTTGCTGCAAATCATCGATTTACGAAATGTTCTTTATTAAACATTTATTAATTTTTAATTATGTTACATTATTAAAAATTCAATTTGAACCAAAATTATTGATAATGTAACAATCTCTATAACTAATACAAAAAATGATGACAAATTTATGGAAAATAAACCACATATATTTATATCCAGCTCATGATCCAAACGTCCAAAAATTAAAATTTCGACCTGGAAATTCTTTGCTTGAGAATTTTAATTAAATTTAATTGAATACAAACCTCCTGATTTTGTTTCCTGGTATTATATGCCATTAAAATTCTGCCAGTATCTTTTGTAGTTCTATTAACCAATTCACAACTTAGAAAATATAAAAATATTCCAAGACACAATAAGGCGAAAACAATAAAATCAAATAAATATTCATACATATATAATGAGTTAAAATTTAATAAAATTTCTGCTGTTGTTAGAATGTAAAAGGAATTTATCAGTAGAACAAGAAAAATTACTATGAAAATGAGGGGTCCATTAATGGTATTGACTTCTTCGAATAGCAAACAAAGTTTGAAATATAAATTTACAAATGGAACCAGCAACTGATTATGTTTCAACTGTTGATTAAATTTTGCAAAACAATTATTAAGATAATATAATGCAAAGATATGATGTAGAAAAACAATATACTGCATTGATATAACATAATGTTGTACGGCTATTTCCAATACAAAATGCCATTTTTCTCTGACTGGATACTGAGAAAGATTGTATATAACACACATATTATAACCGAACAGAACCAAGATATTAAAACTTAAAACTCCTTCCATATCATATTCATTGGATTCAAGTGGAATTTTGTCAAAATATGTTAATTGCATTTTGAGAATTACATTTAACCATCTCTTCAGGACCCTCTCTTCCGTAATCCTTAGCAATATAATTCCGATAAACATAAAGAGACGTACGATATACATGAGAATGTATGTATACGATACGACAGCGAATTCATTATAGAAAAATTGATATTTTAAATCTTCTGCATGATTGTAAATTAGCAAAAGAGCATAAATAAAATTTACGATATAAACATAAATTTTCACAGATCTATAAAATTTGATCAGACGTTTCTCGATATTAACATAGACGTAAGTATAACCGAATAATATGCCATAATAAAAAGCGAAACGTACTAACAAATTCGAAATATAAGATTTAATTTTCAACATTATGGTGGAGGTATTCAAAATGAACTGTAAAGATATATTAATGCTAAATATCACAGTTACCAACTAGTGATTTTACAAAAAAAATATATAATCAAGTACCCGGGGGTATACAATAATACAATTGTTATTACAATTAGAATTTATTACAAATGTTGAATAATTTATCAAATTGTAAAGTATTTTATATCTGATTCATGACTAAATGGATGCATAAAATATGCATAATTATATGACAAGCAAATATGATATATGCCGAAACCTCAATACCCTTCACCACAAATGCTTGTGAATTAAAAACCATATGTTGCAAACAAACAAAATTTATTTAAATATTTCTAACGGTTCAAAAGTTACAGAATTAATTCCTAAAAAATCGATTTCGACACACTGTTCTGTGTTATTAAATAAAACTTTTGTTGCCAAATAGTCATTACACAAATATTGTTATTATTATTTCAGGAAATACATTTTTAAATATTTACTTCTTAGAACTTATTAATAACAATTTATAGAAACACTATAATATAAATTGCATTACTGTCGATACTTATCTGGAATAACGCTTGGCCTATATCTGATACAACAATAATCAATTAATTATGTAATTTATATAATATATGTTTGCAAAGGTTCTCTCCGATATATGATGATGATTCGGTCTATAACTTATTTTTTAATAATCCTGTTTTTCATAACTATTAAAACAGCTGCGTGGAAATGTATAGAAAATATCTAAATTTATAATGTATCTGCGAAAACGTTAGAATTTGAAGATTAATATTTTTTAAGAAAAAGTAAGTCAAGTGTTATTTAATATCAAAAATATAAGAAGAACTTAAAATTTTGCTTTTTTATGAATTTTTTCATGAATGAATTTTTGGCGAAAAAAAATTAACGTACCCAAAATAGCGGGAATTTAGATAAACCTTGATGTTACATGATTCTTGATGTTCTGTTAATAACTTTTTTTTTAGTTTAAAACTAAACATATCAGGTCCAATTAAGGCTTTAACTTCTTGCAACATCAATCAAAAAGGTGATGGCGCAGTAAATACTGGTAAATGGTACTAATACCTGATCATATTGCATTTGTTGACAGTTATTAAGATAACATAAATGATGACATGATGTAGCTTAACATAATATTGCATCAATTTGAAATAATATTCCGAATATAATAGCATTATAGAATCCAATTCACTGGACAAATGAGCAATATTGGAAATATTTGATACAAACTGAAAAATTCATTGTTGTATTATTAACTTGTTTCAGTTATTGGTTTGTTACCTTTTTTATCCTTCACCGTGATTTGAATGATTAGAAGAAATCATCTAACACTTCATAGAATATATTCTTACAAAATCTGAGCAGTATTTCAATGTCCGTATTTCTGTTGGAAAGATTTTTAACATAAACGGAAAAATAGTTACAGGCAAAAATATAAATTTGTTTGATACACAACTTCTATATAAAGACACTTCTCGAAACATGGAAACTCCTAACTCTTATGAAAAATTTTTAGAAAGAAATTTACAACTAACATTCTTGGTTAAAGTTCCCAAATTGGATATTAAGCTTACAGAAGTATAAAATACAAAAAAAAATTGATTAAAATTTGGCACAATTACTTTTCTAACTGTCTTCAATATCTACAACCAATTTGACGAATATAGGTCCATACTTCGTTATATCGTCCTTTCCAGAATATGGTTTTAAACTTACAAAACTCTTAGATATGGAGAAATTTTTAATTAAATTAGTTATAGATACTAATTTGACGAATATCAATTCATACAGTTGGCTATAGCTTCCTTATAAGGCACTTTCATGGAATAGGATTTTTGGCATACATAATTCTTAAATAAATAAATAAAATCCATAGAAATTTGGCACAAGAATTTTGTTTTCTAACTGATATTAATATATATAACTAATTTAATGTTTATTGGTATATATTTGTTTATAACTCCTATAAAAGGCCAAATAAAGGAATTGGGTTTTAAGGCTGTAGCTCCGCAAATTATTCTTAAGCTTTCAAATTTTATTTTTAATTCATGAAAGTTTTTTCAAAATATAAATGGTGGTGAATAATTGAAATTCGGCACTGCCGAATATAGCAGATTTCCCGATTTGCTAAAACAGTGATCCAATCATTCCCAAAATTATGAAATTATTCCTCAACACAACCATACATATTTACTCAAATCTCCTTTACATCTATTTTGAATATGTAAGTATTTTGTGATTTAATTCATTATCCACTATTTTGATTATATTGTTTTCTGAATCGATTTTTATCATTTGTGTCATGTGCTTAGAAATTGAGATTCTATCAGAACGACTTACATGATTTTACTGGTTTTAATGGAACCTATAACCAGATCAATAAACAATTTAAAAAAACATAGCTAAATCGAATCAGAAGGAGCCATAGAGTGAATCATGAATTTTCACCAAAATTCCCCTCTAGCGAATGTTAAATACCCTACACCCCTTACATTATTCAAAAATTAGCATGTGTTAAAGATTATGAATAAAGTCGTTTTCCGGGAAGCGGACTTATATGGTAGCTATGGCAAAATATAGACCAATATTGATCAAATTAATAATTGTTGTTTAAATCCAGTTACTTTTTTGATGAAGTATTTGAAAAATTCTTTTTCGACAGACAAACGTCTTAACTTAATCAATGAAACTGATGATTCCTTATTGGCCTTACCCATGGAATGACAAAAATGAGAATGATCCTCATCACCATTTGTGGTGGTGAGTGGTTATTATGTTTAACATAATATTAATATCTCCAAATTATTATAACTTGTATTTTCAAATAAATTGATGAAACTTTATTTTTTAATATTCTTTTAAAAATGTATGATTCTCCTAATATTTGACATTAAATTATTTTTATATTGTTTCCGCATTGCTGATAATCCATGAGCGGAGAACTGCAACATCAGCATAAACACCGGGATAAATAGGGAAAGCACAACCAAAACCCCAAGATACAACACCAACTAAAACACCACCGGATACTAAAGGACCACCAGAGTCTCCCTGACAAGAATCCTTACCAAGTGTATAACCACAGATCATGCTGGCTTTAATCCGACTACCATAACCATAAGTGGAAGAGCCACATTTTGTACGACTAACAATTTCAATATCGATATAACGCAATTGGGTAGGTAAAGAGTTCGAACCAGAGGCTGTAGTACCCCAACCAGAAACTGAGGCAGAAGCACCATTACCTGGAGCTGTCGTTGCTAATGCAATAGGTTTTATGGTGGAGGAAAAATCCAAGACGGAACTCAAACGTATAATGGCAATATCATTTACCTTAGTACTAGAATTGTAACCTTCATGATTTTTATATGCAGCAACATTAAGTAAAACTCCACCAAAATTCCAGAAAGATGATCCGACACGAACTTTCAAAACGGAAGTAGAAACAGATTGCAAACAATGAGCAGCAGTAACAATAATTTTATTGTTATAGATAGAACCACCACAAGAGTGAGAACCACTACGTTGAAGAGATATTTGCCAGGGGAACGAACTGATGGTAGTAGCTTCACCGCCAACAATGCGTCCATCTAATTGAGGCACCATACCATCTGGCACTGCAGCACCCAAAACGCAAGCTATAGCCGATAATAAAATTACAAACTTTAGCATGTTGTCGGAGGGAAAACTAATCAACTACTAACAAATTTAGTATAAAATAAAAATTTATATTTAAGCAAAAAGTTTAAAATATTTTATCGCTTTTGGTGCGATCATGATTAGATTATTTTGGGATTTTCCAGTTGGTTGGAATTTAATTTCAAAAGATTTTGAAATGATTTAATAAATAAAATTTCGTAGAAAGTGAAAATAAATCTTAAGAAAAATTCTCCCAAAAAAATACAGAACATTAATTGAGATTTTTACGGTTTCAGTTTCTTTTCAGATTTTGGGGCGATTTCGATGATTTTTTTGACCAAAAACCCTTTTATGAATATGTGAAACAAAATTTGCTTGTTTCTCAAAAAACTTGATTTTAACCGAGATGTTAACGATTTTTCCTTTTTAGGTAGATATCGATTTGAACCAAAACTCAATATTTCATATGTATAAAAGGTAATTTTGAAATGAGGTTATTTTCTCAACACAACTCGATATATACCGATATATTACTGATTATAGCATTTGTTTTAAATTATAGGTCAGTTTCCATGGCATTTTGTTCCAAAACTAGCTTTTTTGGTAAACGCAAAAATTCAAATTTCAAAAAAATCTTGCCGAAATATTTAATATCGTTATCAATAAAAACAAAAAAATAAGATTTTAATTTTTTTAAATTTTATTTCAGTCAATTTTTAAACAGATTCAGCAGTACTGACTACCCAAGGACGAAGAACGGCAACATCAGCATAAACACCGGGATAGTTTGTGAAAGCACAACCATGACCCCAGGAAACAACACCAACCAAAACGCCACCAGACACTAAGGGACCACCAGAGTCACCTTGACATGAATCCTTGCCAACAGTGTAGGCGCAAATCATGGTGTTTTTAATTTCATTTCCATAACCATAAGTGGATGAAGCACATTGATTACGGTTAACAATTTTAACATCAACATATTTCAACTGAGAGGGCAATGAAGCGGAACCCGAGGCTGTGGTACCCCAACCGGAAACAGAAGCAGCTGCACCATTAGCTGGAGCAGTAGATGCTAAAGCAATAGCTTTAATGGTGGAAGAATATGTTAAGGGTGAGGCCAAACGGATGACAGCAATATCGTTTACCATAGTGTCTGCATTATAACCTTCATGATTCTTAAAAGCAGCAACACTAACTAAAACACCACCAGAATTCCAAAATGAAGAACCAGCTCGTACTTTCAGTACAGAGGTGGAAACTGATTGTAAACAGTGAGCAGCAGTTACAATGATCTTATTGTTGTAGATGGAACCACCACATGAGTGAGAACCGCTACGTTGTAAAGAGATTTGCCAAGGAAATGAACTAATAGTTGTAAATGAGCCACCTACAATACGACCATCCAATTGAGGCAGCAAACCCTCAGGCACAGCAGCACCCAAAGCACAGGCGGTCAACGATAATAAAATCACAACTTTCAACATGTTCAATTAAAAAACTAAGTAACAACTGTTAAACTTTTTCAAGCGTCCATTTACTTTTATATTTTTTCTGATATCAAAACAGTGGACAATACTTTTGTAAAAACAACTACAAAAACAAATATCAATTTAGATAAGATTATTTGGGGATTTGACAAGAGGTTCCACATCAATTTCATGTGAAACAATAAAACAAATTTTCCATATTCTTTGAACCAAAGTTTTAATCATGAAAAAGTTTAATCATAAAATTATTTATTTATCAAATGTTAACATCTGGAAAATAAGTCAAAAACATCAATTAGTATTCTGAGTGTAAATTTTTCTGAAATTAAAAAACAAAAAAAAATGTCCGTTAACATCGATTACATTTTATAGACTTTTGGTTTCTGATTTTAAATTTATCATTTTTTTTATTGAAATTCAAAGAAATTAATATTTGATCATAAATTTAATTCAATTTTAATTCAATTTATAAACGTAAACGACTGTAGTAAATAATACATTTAAGTGAATTAATTATGTTATTTTATGAAATCCATTGGTTTATATGGATTCATTATTATTTGTTTATGTTTTTAAAATTTGTTATCTAAATCATTACTTATAATATATTTGCGGATCCGGCAAAATTGGTTTTGCTAATATTTTTTTAAGGGTGTTAATGGCCCTAAGCAAATATTAGTGTTGTATGATTTAAATAGATTATAATTTAAATTTGAGAACTCTCGCTGTTATAGTTCTTTAGACATTCAATATTGTAAAGACCCCTCACCTCATTGCTGGCTGTATATGTCTGCTATAAAAAACATTTGAACAACCGTCGTATAATTTGCTTTCGTTATTATTAATGATTATATGTGTAATATATTATTATGATTCTAACATTTATGTAAAATTTAATCGTTTTAAAGGGAATATTTTCTGAAGAATTATATAGGAATTTATTTATTTTAATAGACATCGTCCTTAGGCCAAGTTTTACATGGACAGCTTGGCCTAAGGAAGTGATTCTGATTCGTGTGGTATACTTAAAAGTGATAGTAGGACTATTTTATTGTGGAGCGTATAAAAACGAAAAATATGCTTGTTATAAGCTCAAAACTGTTTTCCGGGAAGGGAACTTATATGGGAGCTACAGCAAAATTTGTAAGATTGTTCATATTTATAATATATTTTGATTATAGTTAGAAAAATCATTGTGCTAAATTTTAATGGAATTTAACTTTATTTAAATGTTTTATAAACTCCAACCCGTTTTCCGAGAAAGCCCATTTGGACCGATATAGGGGAATTAATATAATATCTTCAGAACAGTTAGCAAAATAATAATAACAATAGAATTTATTACTCGTTTTATAAGCTGAAAACTGTTTTCGGTGAGGGGCCTGATATGGGAGCTAGATAAAAATAAGGACCGAGATTGTTCTAATTAATAATATACATTAAAAATAGTTAAAAAATGCATTGCACCGAGTTCCAATGGAATTAGTCTTTATTTGATTGTTTTATAAGCTCAAACCCGTTTTCCGGGAAGGGGCATTATATGAGAGATATATCAAAATATGGACCCATGTTAATAAAATTTATAACATATATTTCAAATAGCTAGAAAATTAGTTGCACCATATTTCAGTGGAATTGAATTAAATTTAAAAGTTTTATAAGCTATAAATCATATTCCGGGAAGGGTTCTTATATGGGAGCTGGGTCAGTTAAAGATACCAGAACAATATGACTTCTTTGGATTTATTTTTGTATCAAATTAAGTATATGTGAAAAATTTCAGTAAATTATCTTAAAAATTGCGACCCATATGACACAAAGAGTTTGGGGTGTATCAAAATTTTGCTAATAACTTTTTTCCTGTTAATCAGATTTTGATAATTTTTTGCACGATGACGACGCACGTGCAATTGTATGCTAAAATTAATTTCTTGTTTAAGTCCAATTACATTTTTAAAAGAAATTATAAGAGTTCATATTCGAAATTTTGAGGTTGTTTCAGAATGTTTCCAACCGACAGACAGACGGACAGATGGACAAACGGACGGACGGACATAGCTAAATCGACTCAGTTTTTGATTTGATGCAATGATATATATATATTGTAGGGCCCTTCTTGGCGTTACACATGGAATGACAAACTTAAATTATTCATTATAAAATTCTTTTCCTGTTTTGCTCTTTTTTGATTTCGCTCTTTTTGATTTTTATCATCTTTTAGATTTAACTCTTGCTCAAAGAGCGATTAAAGCAATAAAACTCTTTTTTAAAAGTTAAAATTAAACTCTTTGAAAAATCCGATATTTCGAAGATTAAAAATTACCCTGCTTATTCTACTTGATCCTTTTTAAGAGATTTATTCAAAATCTCTAAATAACAATAAATGAAATAAAATTAAATATTTTGTTTAAAATTGCATCGAAACTTTATTTTTTAAAATCGAATTTAAACGGAAGAAGCCGTTCTGACAACCCAAGTGCGGAGAGCAGCAACATCGGCATATACACCAGGATAATTAGGAGCGGCGCAACCATGACCCCAGGAGACAACACCAACCAAGACACCACCAGATACCAATGGGCCACCAGAGTCACCTTGGCAGGAGTCTTTACCAACAGTGTAGGCACAGATCATGCTGGTTTTGATATCAGAGCCGTAACCATATTTGGAGGAAGCACATTGAGTACGGCCAACAATCTTAAGGTTAACGTATCTTAATTGAGTGGGAATTCTACCACCAGAGGAAGTGGTACCCCAACCAGAAACGGTAGCAGCAGCACCATTTGGAGGAGCAGCGGTAGCCAAACCAATAGTTTTAATGGTGGAAGACATGGTCAAAGGAGAAGCCAAACGAATTACAGCAATATCGTTAACCATGGTTCTGGAATTGTAACCTTGATGGTTCTTGAAAGCAGCAACGGAAACCAAAACACCACCAGAGTTCCAATAAGAAGAACCAGCACGTACCTTCAAGACGGAGGTAGAGACGCGTTGCAAACAGTGAGCAGCGGTAACAATAATCTTAGAGTTGTAGATGGAACCACCGCAGGAGTGGGAACCACTACGTTGAAGAGAGATTTGCCAAGGGAAGTTGCTGATGGTGGTAGCAACACCGCCAACAATGCGTCCATCTAATTGAGGAAGCATACCCTCTGGCACCACAGCGCCCAAAGCGCAAGATACAGCACACAATAGAACTACAAACTTCAACATGTTGATTGTTATATTTATCAACTACTGAAATTTTGAACCACCAACATCCGATATTTATACGAATTAGAAGTGCAAGGATTTCTTTAAAAACAAGATAAGAATCTAAATACAGTTGGGATAAGAGACTTTCATTTTACTTTATTTTTGTTTCATACTAAACTTTAGTCTCGTTGAAAAGATTAGGATAAAAATCTATTAAGAGATTAGATTAATGTTTAATGCTAAGTATCTTATTAAATAATATATTTAATTAAAATTTAATATAAACAAAATTAAATATAGATTATTAAAATTTATTACTCATTTTCTCTAGCAGTTGAATTCCACAAACTATTTTTAGTTTTTGCATTCTTTTTATCTTCTCGAAAAATCGGAAAGATAAAAAATAATCACCAGATATGAAATTTGAAAGGGAACATTTGAGAAATAAATCTGTAATTTCGGAACAACTGAATAACGTTTAAATAAATTTCACATGAACAGTTTTTAGGTCCCTTAATAGATTTGTATAAAGACATGTTCTTAGTGGATCGATTATATACCTACATATGTGAATCCGATAAAAAATTGTATTATATCGAAATAAAAGTTAAAAAAATATGTTTCTTTTTCAATACAGGTTATAACATTCTTATACCCTCCACCACAAGTTTTTATACCCTACACCACCGAATGTTGTTGGGGTATCATTCGTTTGTGCTGATGTTTGTTACATGCAGCAAAATGGTGTTACACACACCTTTAAGTATACCACTTGACTCAGAATCACTTTCTGAGTCGATTTAATTAATTTTAAAATTTGACACAAATAAGTCTTATGATAATTTAAAACGATGTACCAAAATATGCGAGTGTCGGCTCATCATTTCTCATAGGTCCCATACAAAAAACTTTCCAAATACCAGTTTTAAGAACACAGAACACATTGTTACATGTTGTTATTGTAATATTAATTGGCCAAATTAACATTACAATAACAACAGAAATCGATTTGCAAAAAATGTGTAATGATACAAAGCGATGTAGTCAATTTGATGTAAAAAAGAAATTTTTGAAATAATGTTTGCACAAATAGAATTTCATTAAGATAACTTCAAAATTGTGACCTGTACTTTGCCAACAAGCTTTATATGGACAGCCAGCCGGACGGCCAGACATGCTTAAATCGACTCAGGAATTGATTCTAAGTCTTACGATGTTGGGTTAAAGAAATATTGATCAATTTTCGAATAAGTGAAATTTGCAATGATTGAAATTTTTAAAACATACAATAATGAAATAATAACGCACAGTGCGTCTAAATAGTTTTTTTAATTCTTCTGTTACCGCGTGGCACTTGTACTCCTCCACAACTCGATAACAGCACACACATTTTGTAAAACATGCATTCTTTTAATATTTATCTTTTATTTGCATTTAAATTGTTAACTTTCAAGACGTGAGTTAGTTTTTCAAATTTTTTATTAAGTTAAAAAAAGCTACAATTTTTATCAAACAAAAAAGATTGAGGTCAATATCTGCACCCAACAATTTTCGATTTGAAAAAAAACACGAATTTTAACAGTATTTTTTCCACACTTCAATGTAGACTTACAAGGACAACATATCTTGAAATTTAGTTAGATATCTTTGTTCAAAACTCATGAAAATTAGTCGAAAGTTCGATTAAAGAATTAAATGTACGAAGTGTTCTATTATACATAAATCCGCCTATTGAACCAGAATAGGATCCAAGCTGCCAAATTATAATACCGAACTTCTACCAATCATTATGTTAAATTCCATAAAAATACATCCAGCCGTTACAGATTTTTTTCATATACAGATTTATTTACAAATAAATATCGATTCTGCCCCACAGTGGATTTTTTTGTCGCATCTTCGCATTAAACAATAGGGACACTTCCGAACCCTTACTGTCTCTCCATTATACAACGATAAAATGGTTTACAGTTTAAGACTATACCATCTAATTGACTTGACCCTAAAATGCTATAGAAATTTGTTAAGATCAATTTGGGGATTTATTAAAATATCGGTCATTATGTTCTATTGAACCATTTTCGATGATTTTAAATAACAATTTGTTTCGGACAACAATAAACATTCAGACCATCGGAATATTAGTTAAGACATACAGACCATATATGTTCAAATTTAATGTGGGTATTTGCCTCTGTCTACAGCTAATTCGTTATTCCACGAAAGTCCTCCCCAAAATTCAGGTCAATATGATAAATTTCTTTCGATTAATCTTATTTTATATTTTTGTCAAGAATTTTCTAGGTATTTGTTACTCTATCTTAATCTCTAAGCTTTAACAGTTAGGCCACAATGGGGAACTAAAAGAGCGGCTGTAATACTTTTGTTATTCCATATAAAGCAATTTTCAAAGGAGAAATATTAATGTCCAAATACGTTCTTCTCATTCTTAGCAGTATCTCAATTTTAACATGAAAATCCCTTTAAAGAACTCCTTAAATATTGAATTTTCTGAGTATGGAAAAAGTTAATTGTCCTCTTTACTCTTCTTTAAGGAGTTAAAAAAGTAAAACTCTTTTTTCGATTAAAATTGTAATCTTTATTTTTTCGAATATGCTCTGTGTTAAATCGGAAAAAATATTTTATTCTTCTTTTAGCGAAGAGCGAAAAATAGGTCTATATATTTTTATTCCTCAAAAATGCGAAATGATTGAAAACCAAAATATGCACACACAAGAACACATAAAATTTCTTGTCGTAATAAAACTTCATGTTTTAAAAGTAAATACATCTTAATATGTGAATTCATTTGTATTTCATACAAATATTGTAAACATACAAATCCCATTTCAGCTTAATAAACGCATTTTTCACTGATTTTAATCATCTTTTAGAATTTAACTCTTGCTCAAAGAGCGATTAAAACAATAAAACTCTTTTTTAAAAATTAAACTCTTTGAAAGATCCGATAGTTCCAAGATTAAAAATTACCTTGCTTTTTTTCTTGATCCTTTTTAAGAGATTTATTCAAAATCTCTTAATAACAATAAATAAAATAAAATTAAATATTTTGTTTAAAATTGCATCGAAACCTTTATTTTTTAAAATCGAATTTAAACAGAAGAAGCAGTTCTGACAACCCAAGTGCGGAGAGCAGCAACGTCGGCATATACACCAGGATAATTAGGAGCGGCGCAACCATGACCCCAGGAGACAACACCAACCAAGACACCACCAGATACCAATGGGCCACCAGAGTCACCTTGGCAGGAGTCTTTACCAACAGTGTAGGCACAGATCATGCTGGTTTTGATATCAGAGCCGTAACCATATTTGGAGGAAGCACATTGAGTACGGCCAACAATCTTAAGGTTTACGTATCTTAATTGAGTGGGAATTCTACCACCAGAGGAAGTGGTACCCCAACCAGAAACGGAAGCAGCAGCACCATTTGGAGGAGCAGCGGTAGCCAAACCAATAGTTTTAATAGTGGAAGACATGGTCAAAGGAGAAGCCAAACGAATTACAGCAATATCGTTAACCATGGTTCTGGAATTGTAACCTTGATGGTTCTTGAAAGCAGCAACGGAAACCAAAACACCACCAGAGTTCCAATAAGAAGAACCAGCACGTACCTTCAAGACGGAGGTAGAAACGCGTTGCAAACAGTGAGCAGCGGTAACAATAATCTTAGAGTTGTAGATGGAACCACCGCAGGAGTGGGAACCACTACGTTGAAGAGAGATTTGCCAAGGGAAGTTGCTGATGGTGGTAGCAACACCGCCAACAATGCGTCCATCTAATTGAGGGAGCATACCCTCGGGCACGGCAGCGCCCAAAGCGCAAGATACAGCACACAATAGAACTACAAACTTCAACATGTTGATTGAAATTTTGAACCACCAACATCCGATATTTATACGAATTAGAAGTGCAAGGATTTCTTTAAAAACAAGATAAGATTCTAAATACAGTTGGGATAAGAGACTTTCATTTTACTTTATTTTTGTTTCATACTAAACTTTAGTCTCGTTGAAAAGATTAGGATAAAAATCTATTAAGAGATTAGATTAATGTTTAATGCAAAATATCTTATTAAATAATATATTTAATTAAAATTTAATATAAACAAAATTAAATATTGATTATTAAAATTTAATACTCATTTTCTCTAGCAGCTGAATTCCACAAACGATTTTTAGTTTTTGCATTCTTTTTATCTTCCCGAGATATCGGTCTTAAATGTGCTGCATCCACTATATCCCTATAATTAATAGATGTTGTAAATTAAATAGAAAATTCTTAATAATTCTTAAAAATGACTGTACTTGAACTCTTCATAAGTTTGGGTGGTATTAACAGCTCTTAGTTTGGCATCATTTCGTAGAGTACGCAGTTCCCCAGACTTTAAAGTATCCATACAAATTTGCTGTAATCTTTGTAATTCTTCAGGAGTTATTTTATCTTCAATATTTGTTGGAAACATTTTAAATATTTTTTTATTTTATAAAATTTGAAATTCGAATTAAGATTTTTAAAGAATTTTTATTTTGAAATATCAACAATAATTCTTTTAAATAAAATTGTCAATAGCAACGTAGACTCATTCAGTGTTGCCATGTTACGAAAACTTTAATAATTATCGCATTTCCAAATCTGTAATTTCGGAACAACTGCATAATTTTTAAAGAAATTTCTCATGAACAGTCTTTAAGTGTTTTTCCATTGTTTAATTAAAATATATGTATTATTTCATCAAAATCCGTGTCGATTTAGTTTGCCGAATTTAGCCCGACTGTACGTTGGCACGATCACATCCATAATAAATTACACAGCAATGAAACTTTCTTAAGTATTTTTGATTTTCCCAAAAAAATTCGTATTTGAAACCCCCAAAATAGTTCAGTAGAAAACAATTTTGGGCCGTTACCTCCTTAAGTAGATTTATCTGTTTTAAAATTTAATTTTCCCAAAAAAATTCGTATTTGAAACCCCCAAAATAGTTCAGTAGAAAACAATTTTGGGCCGTTACCTCCTTAAGTAGATTTATCTGTTTTAAAAGAATTTCTACTGGTGGGTAATAATGAAGGTATAGAAATTTACGGAGCTACCCTCATAATATTTCGATACTTTTTACTAACATTTATCTTATTTCAAGCAAATCGTATTACAGTAAAAACGTATATGTGTGAATTTAGCACATAAAGTGATATGAAGTGATGATGAAACTATGAGAAAGAATGAACCGATTCTCATATAATTAAGCGCATATTTTTTGAGTGTTATATCCTGCTATAGTATAAAATTCATACATCTATTTGCCATTTACTCAAAAAATTTGTAATGGTACAAACCAAAGTTGTCAATCTGTTGAAAAAAACAATGTTTGAAATAATCTTCCACCGAATAGAAATTTTGCACCACTCCATAGCTCTCCTACCTTAATGATTAATGCTTGTACGTTTTTCTTTATTTTAACCATTTCGGATGTATGTTTCAATAATTTAGACTAAACTGTTAGCAACGACTTGTATATCTTGCCAGATCTGCGTATACTTTGCCGTTATAAACTGAAATTATCTCATTTTAAATCATAAGATCTTCTTATGCTACAAGATTATTATTGGTTCCGAAAAAAAGTCAAGTTTTTTATTCCCACATTACATCTGCCAGACAAATCTTTTCTTTTTCATTATCAACCTACTGACAAATCAAAATCCAAATCAAAGAACAAGAAAGAAACCTCTTGAGTTCTTTAAAATTTTTCTAAATTTAAAACTGTCACTAATTTTTGATTTACATGGGTAATTAATTTATTGAAAACCTTATCAGGTAATGGGATTTGTATGTCTTTTAAGAAAGTGATCTTATCGAATGACTTAAACTATTAATATATTGTTTATTGGTATAAATAACCTTTAATAGATGGCAAAAATTTAGTAGTTGACCATTCATTGACATGTTGAAATTTGTGGTTTTGTTGTCGGCAATAGCTTGTGCGTTAGGTGCTGTAATACCTGAAGGTATGGTACCTGATAGCTCGGTACCGGAATTGGATGGGCGTATTGTAGGCGGTGTTACTACCACCATTAGCTCATTTCCCTGGCAAATTTCCCTCCAACGTAGTGGTTCTCACTCCTGCGGTGGTTCCATCTATAACTCCAAGATCATTGTTACTGCCGCTCACTGTTTGCAATCCGTTTCCAACTCTGTCTTGAAAGTACGTGCTGGTTCTTCCTACTGGAATTCTGGTGGTGTTTTAGTTGGTGTTGCTGCTTTCAAGAATCATGAAGGTTATAATCCCAGCACCAAAGTTAATGATATTGCTGTCATCCGTTTGAGCTCTTCCTTGACCATGTCATCTACCATTAAAACTATAGCTTTGGCCACTGCTGCCCCCGCCAATGGTGCTGCTGCTACTGTTTCCGGTTGGGGTACCACTTCCTCTGGTGGTAGCATTTCAGCTCAATTGAGATATGTTAACCTTAAGATTGTTAGTCGCAGCCAATGTGCTTCCTCCACCTATGGTTATGGCAGTCAAATTAAGTCCAGCATGATTTGTGCCTACACTGTTGGCAAAGATTCTTGCCAAGGTGATTCTGGCGGCCCCTTGGTCTCTGGTGGTGTCTTGGTTGGTGTTGTATCCTGGGGTTATGGTTGTGCCTACACCAATTATCCTGGTGTTTATGCTGATGTTACGGCTCTTCGCTCCTGGGTTGTCAGTGCTGCTTCCTCTGTTTAATTATGATATAGAAATAAATACTTTGTTTTAATATTGAAATAAGATACAATTTTTGAAATAAATTATCTTTTATTAGTAAAAAATTAGGTCAATGAAATTTAAAAACTGAAGTTTGTCTAAAATTTGGTCCAAACAGTTTTCTTTTTCAAATGAAAAATGAGGATTCTAGATAAATTATATATATTTTAGTCGAAAATCAAAATATTAATCATAGTTCTATTAATTAAATTATTAATTAAAATTTTAATTTTTGTGTGGATAAATTAAATTTTTTATCGTTTTTGTGCAATCGGATAAAAACTTTATGATTTGGAAAATTATTCTAGTTGTATGATAATCACTGATTTTCATAACAATCGTTTAATTATCCCTTGGATAATTGATTATATGTATAATATGCCAACCAATATTCAGTGCAACGAAATCGACATTTTGTAGGAAATAATACTAATGCTATTTTTTGAACCGTTAAACATATCTATTAAATACATCTCATTTCTATTCCAATTATTATCAAAATTGGATAAGAAGAATAAAGTTATTGTCAAGTTACGCAAATTGCTTAACTTGTCAGTCAAAATGTTTTTTTTCTAATCTTGTAGGACATATAGTGAACAAAGCATTGAGCTTTTCAGAAAAACCGAAACCGACTTAATCAAAATAACCGGTTAATAAAATCCGGGTCGATCACTTTATGTACTTTTCTAGGATGACCATTTGAGTGAAAAAATCAAATTTGCAAACATTTACACAAATTGAGATTTAAAATAAATAATGTTTTTAGTTTAAATTTGATTGAGATTATACACTATACCGTAGGTGGTTGGAATATTATCCTTTTGGGCTTATGTTTGAAACGTACAGGAAAAATTATGTTACACCCAACATTAAGTATATCGTTCGACTCAGAATCACATTCTGAGTCGAATTATCGAAGCCTATTGAAATTCCCTATTTCCCTCCTTCAAAATTTCACATTGAAAAATAAAATTGGTCAAATTGAGATAAATGTAAGCAAAAATCGATGTACGTTACGAGGGTCAGCATAATTTCTTATATCTCACTTATAATCACCCAGAAAACTCTTCTTTACTTTAATGTTAGTGTCATAATCTCTAAATAACAATAAATGAAATAAAATTAAATATTTTGTTTAAACTGGCATCGAAAACTTTATTTTTAAAAATCGAATTTAAACGGAAGAAGCAGTTCTGACAACCCAGGTGCGGAGAGCAGCAACATCGGCATATACACCAGGATAATTAGGAGCGGCGCAACCATGACCCCAGGAGACAACACCAACCAAGACACCACCAGATACCAATGGGCCACCAGAGTCACCTTGGCAGGAGTCTTTACCAACAGTGTAGGCACAGATCATGCTGGTTTTGATATCAGAGCCATAACCGTAGGTGGAGGAAGCACATTGAGTACGGCCAACAATCTTAAGGTTTACGTATCTTAATTGAGTGGGAATTCTACCACCAGAGGAAGTGGTACCCCAACCAGAAACGGAAGCAGCGGCTCCGTTAGCGGGAGCAACAGTAGCCAAATCAATAGTTTTAATGGTGGAAGACATGGTCAAAGGAGAAGCCAAACGGATGACAGCAATATCATTAACCATGGTTCTGGAATTGTAACCTTGATGGTTCTTGAAAGCAGCAACGGAAACCAAAACACCACCAGAGTTCCAGTAAGAAGAACCAGCACGTACCTTCAAGACGGAGGTAGAGACGCGTTGCAAACAGTGAGCGGCAGTAACAATGATCTTGGAGTTGTAGATAGAACCACCGCAGGAGTGGGAACCACTACGTTGAAGAGAGATTTGCCAAGGGAAGTTGCTGATGGTAGTAGCAACACCGCCAACAATGCGTCCATCTAATTGAGGGAGCATACCCTCGGGCACGGCAGCGCCCAAAGCGCAAGATACAGCACACAATAGAACTACAAACTTCAACATGTTGATTGTTATATTTATCAACTACTGAAATTTTGAACCACCAACATCCGATATTTATACGAATTAGAAGTGCAAGGATTTCTTTAAAAACAAGATAAGATTCTAAATACAGTTGGGATAAGAGACTTTCATTTTACTTTATTTTTGTTTCATACTAAACTTTAGTCTCGTTGAAAAGATTAGAATAAAAAATCTATTAAGAGATTAGATTAATGTTTAATGCAAAATATCTTATTAAATAATATATTTAATTAAAATTTAATATAAACAAAATTAAATATTGATTATTAAAATTTAATACTCATTTTCTCTAGCAGCTGAATTCCACAAACAATTTTTAGTTTAATTCTGCCTCACTGTGCAGAATTATAGATAAATCGATAATAACTAACTTTTATACACACTTAATAATTCTTACCATTTACGTGATTAGTTTAAATCTAACATTATGACAAAACAGATGTCTTTCATTTCTGATTGGTTAATACGTTTTGTCATTTATTATGGCATTTTATTCGGTTACACTTATGTTTATGTCGATATCAAAGCACGTCTGGTGATCTTTAATAGATATCGCATAAAAATGTATACGTATTTTATAAACATTATTTTTTCTGCCTTATTGATCTATTACGCTTTGAAAGATATAATTTACAATTTTTGGAGCTTGAAAATGCTGTCTTATCTTACGGATACAGTGTCATGCATATACTTCGTGTGTTAATATATATCGGAATTATACGGTTACGTGTTAAGGAAGAAAAAGCCCTCAATAAATGGTTAAAGATAATTCTACATTTGCAGTTAACATTTTTGGATAAAATTCCTGATATCTCCAATAACGGATTTACAAAAGGAGTTCTTAGTTTTAACATTTTAATTTTATTCCTTCATAGTATATTTAATTTGTCCACTCTAGTTCACTATCCGAATAAGGGTGATTGGGGTCATGTGTTCCTGTTATGTTTAGAAAATTATATTACATCGATGCAATGTTATGTTATGTTACATCATGTTATCATATTACATTATCTTAACTACTGTTTTTCTAAACTAAATCAACTTCTGGAATATGATCATGTTCAGGAATTATTTTCGAATATTTATTTAAAACTGTACTTACTATTGGAAGAGGTCAATGCCCTAAATGGACCCATCATATTTGCTGTACTCTCTAGTCTATTGTTATCAAATTCATTTTATATTTATTTTACATTACAACTCATTTTGACCTACCCCAAAATATTTCTAAATTATTTTTTATTGGGCTTTAGTATTTTCGTATTATTATGCATCAATATATTTTTATATTTTTTTAATTGTGAATTAGTCCATAGAACTATAAATGATACTGGAAGAGTGTTAATGGAATATATTGCAAGGACAGAAAATCCAGAGGTTTGTTTTGATTTTCTTATAGTGTTTTAATATCCAAAAATTTATGTATAATCTGAACTTATTTACAGATTGAAACAGTTTGCCTGGGACGTATTGTATTGAAGTTTGATATAAATATCTGTGGTTTATTTTGCATAAATTTATCATCGTTTTTAGCTTTAATTATGGAAATAACTTTATTATCAATAGTTTTACTACAAATGGATTATTTAGAATTGCAATAAATAAGGGATCAGCTGAGACGATTTCTATTTAAGCTGTATCAATACCACAGAAATGTAATTCTTCCAGCTGGTCAGGAGTAGTGGATGGCATTTTGAAAATTCGCCAAATATTTATTTATAATGAAAGACAATGGAAATTGTGTTTATATAGTCCTCGTAAATCTCTACAAGAGTAGATTATCTCTTATAATTTTCGAGATATGCAAGAGGAAATGAATTTTTTACACATTTTACGATTGTTTTAATACCAACACAAGTGGTGTATATTAACATTCTGTGTGTAACGCTAATATATTCAATGTTAATGTAGAGCTTGTTCGAAAAGTACAGGTCACAATCTATGATTTTGGATCCTAAACTTTCCTTTTTTTGTCCTGGTAGTCAAAAAAATAGTCCCAGCACTGAACTAACCTGGCTGCTTTTTACTGGAAGTGTTGGGAGCTCTTTTGAAAATCTTTTTAATTTTTTTTGGCTTTAGAGACATCTTCTATATGATTCAGGGTTTCTGTTAAGGGACAATCTCTCCCGGTACAGTTTAACAATATTGGAAAATTCTGTTGTATTAAATTTTTGTTATTAAGTTAGCTATTTAACATGAAAATATTATTTATTTTAATTATAAATTAATTTATTTAAACAAACAATTTAAATTAAAAATGTAATAAAAAGTATTAAAACAAAGACTAAAATTCCTGACGCCCCCCAGGTGGAATCGAACCACTTCGACGTTAATCGACTACAGGTTTGAAGCCTGCACCCCGGACCACCGAAGTTCAGTGGGGCACTAAGTGGAATTTAATACAACATATTTAACTTACACACAAAATAAAAAAGAATATGAGAATTAAACATTAACAACCTGAAAAAGTAACTTAATAAAATAAAGTATAAATTGGGGCGCCAGCAAAATAGAACCAACCAAACAAAAAGCTGCCAGATTTGTAGATTTTTGTTAATATTTAAACTATTTTGAACGAAAGAAAAACACACTGTTCATGATTGATTTTTAAGTTTTTCTTTTAATAAGTAAAGAAAACATCACAAAAAACACGCGGACAAGTACAAATATTAAAAACAAACGATGAATATTTTAGGCTTTAAAAATTTACCACTCCCCTCACTATAAATTCCTTTTCCACTTAATCAGACAGCGTCTTTACATACGTAAATGAGTGAGTTTTTTGAACGAATATTGAGAGAAAAAAAGTTAGTTTTTAAAATACTTTAACATTTTTAATCCACAATAAATTATAAAGAATTTTATTGTGATTGACAATGTAAGTGGAATTGTGATAAATAAGTTATAATGGCAAATCTAACAGGTAGAAGCAATGAACATCTGTTTTTATGTAAATTAATAGACACTGAATATATATCAATAGTAATGAGATTATTTCGCTCTGAATAAAAAAATATGTATTGAAAACAAAAAAATCATAAAACTAGTTTTTAAAAAACTTTTTTTTATTTTTAATAAAATCTAAGCGGAAATATAAAATATGTTATTACTTTTATATTTAAAAAATGCACAATTTTTCACAAATAAACAATTATAAAAAAGGAAAAATTATTTATAAAAATATAAAAAGCAGGGAATGTGTATTAATAAATGACATAAGATCCAGAACTGAAAAATAATAATAACTCAAGTAATAAAGATGACATAGTGTAAGAAGTTTAACTTCCAAAATTCAACAAGAAATTGATGTTTAAAGTAGGATTCTAGACGACCAACCATTAGTTTAAGTACTGACAAAAATATTGTTAGTTCATTTGCGAGGTTGTTGAATATTTATTTGTGGCTTGGTGGCCACATGTACTGGGGGTTTGGGATTATGAGCCACTTGGGCTGCTTGAGGCGTATAATCTGAATTGCCCTTGACAGGAGCTCCACTCACTGACATGGCATTTACATTAACAGGTTGCTGCAACGAAGTATGAAAAATTTAATTAATGAAAGGAAAGAAACAGGAAAAATAAACAAGAAACTTACAGTTAATCCCGTACAGTCCTCGGCATCTTTGGCAGGACGTTCCGCATTTTGGGTTTTGTGTTGAACAATACGCATGCCACCAGCTTTGACTAAAATTTTGAAATACAAAAAAAACACTTATTAAAAGTAGTTCGTTTTTAAAAAAGCTCCATGTACCCCCAACAACTTGTATTTAATGCTAGTCAATAACAAAACTTTTCAAGGTCAACTCTAATTATTTTAGTCATTTTAAAACAAACAACAAACAAATTTTATTAGTTAATGCGCAATTTTTATTTTTAAGTCCAAACAAAAATTCTATGCTCAAAATGAAAAAAAAATATATTCTTACCTGCCGGTGGATGTCCAGCCAATAAATTAGGTTGCTCATCAGCCATTTTTCTAATTGTTTATAAAAAATAAAACTATGAATAGTATTTAAAAAAATCTATGATGAGTGATTCTCGTTCAATGTTAGAAATTTTTCGATGCAAAGTTCTAATTAAAATTACCTTTTTCGTTTTAAAAAATTTGTTTGTTGTTTTTTGATAAGTTTTTTATCGCGTTTATTTTGTGACACGACTACAATTTCTATAGCTATTATCTGTTTTTAAAATATGTTCTATTCTTTTCTTTGTGTTTATTGTATTTGTCGGCGTTTTCTTTTTGCTGATTATTTATTATGTGATTTGTTGTTGTTTTTCATCTTAATTCCGTTTTGTGCATTACCTAATGTGAATGCATTTTGTGATTTACAACACAGTTGTATTTTAGATACTTTTTAACCCAAAAACGTTCAAAACTTTTTACATTATTATTTCTATAGAATAATTTTGGCTTAAAGATTGTATGGGGTCTATGAGAGACAATAGACCGCATAACTTGGCACATCATTTTAGAATAACCTGACACTTCTATTCAAATTGCTGTATATTTAACACTTTTATGAGCTTAAACCATCATTATGGAGAACATTTCTATGGAGGTACATAGCTAATTTCAATTGGGTTCTATCCTTGGTAGAGGGTTGACAACGTTTACATGGATAGCCAGCCGGACAGACAGACAGATGGACATCGTTAAATTGACCCAGAAAGTGATTTTGAGTCGAACAGTATACTTAAAGAGGGCGTATTATATTTTTTCTGTATGTTACAAACATTAGCGCAAACGCGATGAGTCGATTTAACGATTACTGTGAGTTGGTCTGTCTGTCGTGCTGGCTCTTCATGTAAACACTCTACAGGTTGCAATTTTTAAGATCTTTTAAAGATATTTGGTAAATTAATATTATTGTATCTTAAAGATACAACCCACCTTCTAAATTATCATATATACGTTACTATTGTAGTAAATAAATATAAGTAATAATCGATGTACAAAGTTATACGAGGATCGACCCATAATTTCTCATATATCCCATATAATCGCCCAGAATAAATAATTTACAAATGCATAATTAGTACATTAATGTTAGTGTCATTAGTTTTTAACCAATTTTGTGGTGTAGAATATTACATAGGTGGGCTTCACCGTCTAAATCATAATTTGAACCCTATTCTACCCTACTGTGCACTGCAATACAATGTTTTTAATTTCGATCATGAAATATTTTCTATTCGACATAACCTCTGTCCACTTCATGTATAACATTTATACGTTTAAGGTTTAATTTACTATTGTGAATGTGTACTTAAGTTCAAACAGCTGAGACATCAAAAAACTCAACAATGACATTTTAATTTGGAGATTGTGGAGTAATTTTTTAAGATTCGTTTTGATAAACATTAGAAAACTAAGCGAATTAAAATAAATATAATATAAAATATATTGCACATTCATGCAAATATATCTGACAAGATAAAATATTTTTTTCAAATACACACAAACTCATAGACAACAAAAATCATGAAGGATGCAAAGGTAAAAAGAAAACACGAAATCGTGTCAATCCAAAAGAAGAAAAAAATAATTAAAGTGGAGAAATTACATCATACGGAAAATAGAAAGAAAATGTTTGAAACCTCGAAACTTATTTTTTTCATTATATCCGCATTTAAATTAATTAGTTTTACTTTGTGCTTTAATTTAACAAAACAGAATTTTCCGGCATTGGAAAATGAAAATTTATTACGAGCGGCACGTGGTGAGCCGGTAGATCGTGTACCCGTTTGGGTAATGAGACAAGCCGGACGTTATTTACCTGAATTTCAAGAAGTACGCAAACTACATGATTTCTTTACCATATGTAGAACACCCGAATTGGCTTGTGAGGTTACTATGCAACCCTTGAGACGATTTGATTTGGATGCCTCTATCATATTCTCAGATATATTAGTTATACCGCAAGCATTGGGAATGACTGTAGAAATGCAACCTGGTGTGGTAAGTTAATATCTAAAAATTAATTCGTTAACTTTTTAAGTGTTTTGAAATTTTAACAGGGCCCAGTTTTCCCCGAACCTTTAGAAACACCTGCAGATTTGGCTAAGCTTACACCTGATGGTGCCGTCAGTCGTTTAACTTATGTGGGAGAGGCTATTACCATGATGAGACACAAATTGGAGGGAAAAGTACCACTTATTGGTTTCACTGGAGCCCCTGTATGTTTCTTGATATAAGTAAAATAATGTTTATCATAACGATATTTATTATTACCACAGTGGACTCTTATGGGTTATATGATAGAGGGTGGTGGGAGTAAAACTATGTCTAAAGCCAAGTTTTGGCTTACTGACTATACCGGAGATGCTAAGAAACTTTTAGAAATGCTTACTTCCTGCATTGTTGACTATCTGGAAATGCAAGTAAAAGCTGGCGCTCAACTTTTACAAATTTTCGAATCATCTGCTGAACATTTGTCAAAAAAAGACTTTTTAAATTGGTGTGTTCCTTACATAAAGGAAATCAATGATAAATTGAAGCAACGTTTAACTGAACAGGGAATTCCTTTAGTACCCATGGTAAAAATTTATTCAACAAATTATATTTTAACCCTTTTTTAATATATGCTTATTACTTTATTTCCTTTGTACAATCAGACTTTGTTCGCCAAAGGTGCCGGACATTCTTTGGCCGAACAAGCCAAATTGGGCTATGAAGTTATAGGTCTTGACTGGACAGTGGATCCCGAAGAAGCCCGCAAACAAGTAGGACCTAATATCACATTGCAAGGAAATTTGGATCCTCAAGATATGTATAAATCCCCTGAGGAAATCAGAGAATTGACAACTACAATGGTACATAAATTTGGTAAAACTCGTTACATAGCCAATTTGGGTCATGGTATAACACCACAAACTCCTATTGTTAGTATGGAGACTTTAGTAGATGCTGTTCACAAAGCCTTATAGATTTAGTAAAAAAACTTTTTATTTGCATAAAAATTTAAATAGAATAAACTCTTAACGTTAAGGTAATGGTTTGTTACTTTAAGTAAAATTTGTTGGTATTTACTTTATTTCTTCAACCACTGAATTGGAGGTTTCTTTTATAACTTGATCATATAACATCAAAGAGGAACCGATACATACCAAAATAGTGCCCACAATAACATCTGAAATAAAAAGTGTTAGATAGTTTTGAAAATATTCTGTTAAATTACCAAATTGTCACCCACTTTTTCCGGGAATTTTCTCTCCCAGCCAATAACCCGTAATCGCTGTAAATGCAAAGGTCAATGAATTTGCAACTGGCACGGCTGCTGTAATATTACAGGATTGTAATGTCCAAACATATAAAACACTGCCCGATTGATTAAGCAAAAATGGTATCCAGTATTTAAGACGTAATGCCAATGTTTTAATTTCTAACCAAAATTTTTGGCGGTCGAGTCGGTGTTAATTTTTTCAATACCTTGACTTCCCCGTTTTATAAAAGGATTAGTGCATCCCCATAGTAAACCCACAGCAATTAAAGAAACTTACAAATAATATTTTTATTAAAAGAAAACGAATTTATTTTTCCACTTACGAATATTAACAAACATTGTGATTGTTGACTTAAAACAGCTGTTTTCCTTCAGTTAACTAATAGAAGATATTTATCGATATGAACAAAACATTATTTAGCTAACTACAGTGTTGCACAAAAAAGTAACTTACATTTTTTTATTTATTTTTGTAAAAAAATAGTATTAGTATGGTATTTTATTTATTTTACCTACATATATTCTAAGAAAAAAGTTTGTTAAAAATGTTTTCAAAAAATTATGCTACAATATTGGAAATAATTCACATTTTTGCACTTTATATGTATATGGTTTTTTATTATTAAAAACGATATCGTTCTTGGTGCGTTAATTTGAAAATGCTTTTTAAAGGCAAATAGCCAACCTACTTTCAACAAATGTGTTATAAGAAATAAATAAATGAATTATGTTTATTTTAAATTTTATGTCAATTTTTCAATCTATTATTAGTCACTACTTCAGTTCCTTCAGCAACCATTTATAAAAACTTTAGTTATCCACATACCCTGTCAAATATTAATACATTGTTTTATTCATAATAATATATACCTAAAACTTTTAAGGTATTTATTATCATTCCTATCTATTGTTCTATATCAAAATAAAAAATGTTTTCCTCTTTAAATTAATAATTGTTTTAATATTCTTATTTGTGATAGATTGAATTAAATCTATCCCCGGAACGCAGAAAGATTCTAATTTCCCAAAGTTTCCAACAGTAACAGCTCAGAATATCACTCACAATATTAAATTTTAACCTATCAGTCAAAACGGCGTCTACACCTTGCTTGCTCAAGTAGACATATGGATACGATTGGACCTACTATTTACTATACTTTAGCTGTACTGTAAAATCTTTCAGAGGTTTAGACCAATATCTATATTTTTTTCTTCTCAGCTTCCAAAATTATACCTACCACTAAAACACCATATACAACAGTAAAATAGGACAATACACTTCAAAATGACAATATTATTATTATTATTATTATTATTATTATTATTATTATTCGTAATAAATTTACATTAAATCAAAAATTTTCAAAATACTCTATTATATATACTAATTTCTAACCATTTGTTTAAACGCCTTTATGAACAACATTGGAATTTTACTTCCTCTTTCATGATTCCTAAAATTTGAAAAAATAATAATAATTCATAATAAATAAATTCATATTTAATCAACAACTTCATAAAATAGTCTTGTCAGTATTCATAAGTTTAAGATAAATCATTCATATATTTCAGATGTCCCTATCAAAATTATCATCATTTAAGGATATAATCACTAATTTGAAATATTAACGTTTATAGGTACTAACCATTTGTTTAAACGCCTTTATGCACATTTGAATTTTACTTCCTCTTTCATGATTCCTAAAATTTGAAAAAAATAATAATTAATTAATAAATTCATATTAATCAACAACTTCATAAAATATACTTATCAGTATTTATAAATTTTAGATAAATCATTCATATATTTCAGATGTCCCTATCAAAATTATCATCATTTGAGACTATATTCAATAGTTTGAGATATTAACGTTTTATAGGTACTAACCATTTGTTTAAACGCCTTTATGCACATTTGAATTTTACTTCCTCTTTCATGATTCCTAAAATTTGAAAAAAATAATAATTAATTAATAAATTCATATTAAATCAACATCTTCATAAAATATACTCATCAGTATTTATAAATGTTAGATAAATCATTCATATATTTCAGATGTCCCTATCAAAATTATCATCATTTGAGACTATATTCAATAGTTTGAGATATTAACGTTTTATAGGTACTAACCATTTGTTTAAACGCCTTTATGCACATTTGAATTTTACTTCCTCTTTCATGATTCCTAAAATTTGAAAAAAAATAATAATTAATTAATAAATTCATATTAAATCAACAACTTCATAAAATATACTCATCAGTATTTATAAATTTTAGATAAATCATTCATATATTTCAGATGTCCCTATCAAAATTATCATCATTTGAGACTATATTCAATAGTTTGAGATATTATTAACATTACAACACATGTACTCACCATTTGTTCAAACTATACTTCTTGCACCATCAAAAACTTTTCGTTTTAATATGGACATATATATTTCAGGATATACACATTGAAATGAGACCCAATAACGTGGTTAGTAACCAGTCGAACCAATTAAGTACAAAATCTTTTTTCGAGGCTGCCATTATACATAACACGTTGATTTAAAATTAAATAAATATCTCTTAAAAAACCCCGAAAATTCTTTACAAAATTAAAATACCACGTGCAACTTATTGATGTGAAAAAAATATACTTTAATTAACATACTTTACTACAGTGTTGCACAAAAAAGTACCTTACTTTTTTTGTTTATTTAAAAGAAATAGTATTACTATGTCAGAAAGAGTATGTAACAATATTGTATATATTTAGAATACATTTTTGAACTTTATATGTTTATTATTTTTTACTTATAAAACTGATATCGTTCTTGGTGTGTTTAATTTTAAAATACATTCCCACTTTCGAAAAATTAGCCGTTTAAAATTGTATATATTTTTTGAATCAAATATTTTTTAACAAATAATTAAACTAAATCTAATGATTGCTAGTAGATTATCATAAATTTGCGATCGGATAAACATGCCATAGATTTAGCACCAATCCGAACATTTCCTAAACCTAAACTTCACAAGTAGATGTCGCCAACAATATTTATTTTTCTTAAACGTCAAGTATGCGATGGCGTTGACGTTTGACAGTTCTCCCTTTCTTTTACGTCAGGCTTTCATTTCCGATAGGTTGGTTTTTAATAAAATTTTATAAAACAAATCCAAAAACATCAATAAAATCATAAAATAATTAACAAAATGTAAAACAAAAACAAGTGTAGTTTGTGTTTTTATAAAAATATGCCCTAAAATTAAGTTATTTTACGTTTTTGTTGATGAAAAGAAAGCAAAATAAAAAATGCCAAATTGACCGCTTTTGATACACAATAATATTATTGTTGTCCTTACTAAATAATATATTGCGGTGAAATAGTAATAAATATGGATTTCATTTTAATATTTTAGGACTTTGAATAGCAGATAAGCATTTTCATAATAAGAAAAATGGCCAAAACAAAGGGTGAAAAACGTAACAAATCCGCCATCAATGAAGTGGTTACCCGCGAGTGCACCATTCACTTGGCCAAGCGTGTCCACAACATTGGCTTGGCTTCAAGAAACGTGCTCCCCGCGCTATCAAAGAAATTCGTAAATTCGCTGAGAAGGAAATGGGTACCACTGATGTCAGAATCGACACCCGTTTGAACAAACACATCTGGTCTAAGGGTATCAGGTAAGTATTCTCTATAGAATAAATCATTTGTTTACATTTAAATAATTTATTAAATGATTTTTTCTCATTTTCTTTTTAGATCTACTCCCTTCCGCGTACGTGTGCGTTTGGCTCGTCGTCGTAATGATGATGAAGATTCCCCTAACAAATTGTACACTTTGGTTACTTATGTTCCCGTACCTACATTCAAGAACTTACAAACCGAAAATGTTGAATCTAACGATGATTAAATTCATTTAAACAATCAGCATTACCCTGCCAAAAAGTGATTATTACCAGTTAAGGCAATATGTTTTGGTGGGGTAATGTTTGGTTTAACTCTGTAATTTGTTTGTTCTAAAACGGGCTTAGGTTTAAAAAAATAAATAATCCATTTTACTGGAGGAAGAAAATAAAGTTTTTATTTTATACACAAAAGATTTATGTTTTGGATAAAATTATTGATTAAATGATTGTGAATTTAATGGAGCGGAAATTGTCGATTTTTACATTTGAATTGAATGTCCTCGTCAAGACATGAGAATATCATCTTTGAAATGTCCAACTAAAAAAAGCAAATTTGTGTTTAGTGAATATTTATTTGAACGTGGTTGATTTACTACTACTGCTTGTGATAAAAAATTGGCAGAAAACTTTTACGTTTTTCCAATAAAAAGTTAATAATTGTCCTGCCAAATTTTACAGAACATTTTTTACTAAATTTTACGAAAATTCAATTTTTCGTTTTTCTAATTTAGTTTAAAATTTCACTTCTTATTAAAAAATATCACCACTAATAATATAGTCCCGATATATCTTAACTTTGATAAGGAAATGGACCCGATAGTCTGACTTATCAAGTGTAAATTGTCCAGAATTTGATTAGTTACGTTTTCTGGACTCTGTCGCACGTCCAATATCTGTAGGATGCATAATGATGATAGTGATAAGCTTGTTTCAGCGAAACATCTGTTTTGTCACTGTTCGGGACTTCAGCATAATGGGGGATATTGAAACTATTAGCCTAGATAACTTTTACAGAGAACATATCTAATCAGTTCATATAATTTCTCAACAAGTAGTCTTAGAATGCCCCCTCTTTTCATACAGGTAGGGAAGGGTTATTTACATATCTAACCTAAATATACAACTTCACCCGGAGACAATGGTGGTCCATTGTGAACCCTTCTGACTTGAGCATGGGTTGGAATTCTGTAAGAAAGAAAAAAGAAGAGATGACAACCATGTATTCCCCAATCTGATCGTAGTTCTAATAGCCAAATCACCCTTAGAATAAATCTAATAAGAATCGTCAGCTCAACGGCTGCCTAATCCTCCAGCATATCTAGAAATTGTAGGTCTAACCACTTCATTCTGGTCAGCTTTAATTAATATCATCAAAGAAGTACATGTTCCACTGTCTCATACTACAGATATCCGGCGTGCCCGAATCCCATTTCATCACCATCATCCCTACACGACAATGTCCAGTTAAGAATACTACGACCCTCTTCAGACAGACTCTCTCAGTGCACAGAAGTAATTCCATAAATGCGTGATCAATCCTTACTTTTCATAAATATTTGTTTGATTATTTTTGATAGTTTGAATAGTTTTTTCTGCTTGGATTCGAGCTTTTTAATAATTAAACACTCTTTAGAAATAAATTTGAAAAACAATATATTTACATTACATTATATTACAAAATATTTTACATATATTTATACAAAAAAGCGAATTATTTTCTCTTGAATTTAACTTAAAACAATTTCCATTAATGAAACTTTATCTTTACCAATTAAAGCCACCAAATATTGTTGACTGGAATACAAATTGATAAGTTGCATATCTTTAATATCAGTTGGTAAAATGGAATCCGATAGTAATTCTTGAAAGCCCATTATACCCTGATATTGATAAATTAAATAGGGTTTAACAGATGAGTCGGTTAGAATGTGTAAAAGGAAATCGTTTGATTTTTCTATATAAGAAAATTTTATCTGTTTAGGTTGCACGCTCTCCAATGATTGAAATAAGTTGAAAACAGACGAATTTGAAGACCTAAAAGAAATAAACAAATGTTAAATATTTCATAAGAATTAAATAAATTTACCTATAAATTTCCACAAATCCTTTATTTAAAGAATTCACTTGAGCGTTATTCAAAACTGCCAAAAATGTAAAATTTTTAAAAGTACCCAAAGTCATCTCTTTTCTGTTAGCAGCGGGTAATTTTTGAATGATCGTATGAGGATTTGATGAAGTATTATATACAACTACGGAACTGTTGGTAAGCGTAGCCAGAGATTGGTTAATGAGCAAAAACTGAAAATAATATAAAATTAATTTTTATAAAATAAAAATAATAATAATCGTTTAAAACAACTTAATACATATATGAAAAAATTATGCACCAACCCTCATGGACTTAAAATATTTTCAAGTTACTTACATTTATTTGAAATTTATGAAGTTTAACATGATTTTTGGGTGTGAATATATATGGAAAATACTGTCAATTTTCGGCCGATTTATTATAATTTGGCGTTAGCATTTGCATTAATAAATTATTCTATTTGCAAATATTAAAACATTTTCATATTCTATTTATAGTAAATATTTCACTATTTTCATATCTATAAGTTTTACGGAAGAATATTTATATGGGAGCTACCTGTAATATTAGTCTGAACACGACTAATTTTAATGGACTTTGTTATTGGTCCAAACAAATATTATGTACCAAATTTCATCAATATATATCTAAAATTGTTGTAGAGAATTCACACGGAGAGTCAGACATCGTTAAATAGAATTTAAATTTGTTCTGTATGATACAAGCATCAGTGTAAAAGCATAATACACCAATCGCCTATGGTGTAGATTATTAATACATATATACAAACCTTTTGTTCATTTATATCCAGCTTTATGATTTTTTCTGCATTTGCATTATTTAAACAATATGTATATAGTGCCATTATATGTTCATAAACTAAACACGTTGTGTTTATAAATTCAAAATTCGCATTGACTTCATTTGTTGCAGATAAAACTTTGTAAAATTTTTTTAATTCTTGTTGTAGAAATATTTTTAAATATTCCACATTTATTGGTCTTTGTTCAACATTAAATCTTTTTGAATTATTTTCAATGAAAACGGATCCTGTGGCAGCCAGTTAAAATCTGAAAAATATACATATATGAAAAAATATCAATATCAAACTTTTAAAATTCGAATTTTCCAAAAATTCAATACATTGAACGTCGGTTTTTCTAAAATCTACAGAAATTTATTCGTTAATTTTAAATTAAAAAAATGTCTTTTGAATTAAATTTTAAAAATGGTTTCATCAATATATTGAGTGCTCTGAAACTAAAAACTGTGGTTTTAATTTCTAATCATTTTTATTCGAACATTGAAGTGGTTTTATATTTTTATAGGTTTTTATTTCCCATTCGAAATCATTTTTCATTTGAAACCCCCACTTAACGGTTTTTCACTACCAAAAAACCTAAATTTACAATTTACAAAATATGGCATCACTATAACACATCAATAACAAATTTTGATAAGAAAAAAATGTTTGTTTATTATTTCATTAATTTCAATAAGACAAAGTAAAACTTTTTTAAAATGGTTGAAAAATATAATAATTTAAAGTGCTTTTTGTTTATTTTATTATTATTCGTACAAATTTCAAAAATTTCTTCCGAGAATAAACTTCCTTTGGTTATAAATACGTGGGCTTTTGTAGAGGCTAACGAGGCTGCCTGGACTTCTCTAAGTGAGGGTAATTCAGCCCTGGATGCATTAGTGGAAGGTTGCACTACATGCGAGGAGCAACAATGTGATGGAACAGTAGGTTATGGTGGTTCGCCAGATGAAAATGGAGAAACAACTCTGGATGCCATGGTAATGGATGGTTCTAATATGAATATAGGAGCTGTAGGTGGTTTGAGACAAATAAAATCTGCTACAAAGATTGCTAGAATGGTATTGGAACATACCAAACATACTTTGTTAGTGGGTGATGCTGCTAGTAATTTTGCCGAAATGTTAGGCTTTCGTCGAGAGTCATTAACTACACCCAAATCCAAGCGACTTTGGCAAGATTGGCGTAATAACAATTGTCAACCAAATTTTTGGGTTAATGTCATACCAGATGCAACCAAACAATGTGGCCCTTATAAGCCTCATAATAAATGGCACACAAGCAATAATGAACGTTATTCCTACAAAGTTGATCAAGGGAATCATGATACTATAGGCATGATAGTTATTGATTTAGATGGTCATATCTATGCGGGAACATCAACAAATGGTGCACGCCATAAAATACCAGGTCGTGTAGGAGATTCTCCCATACCAGGGGCAGGAGCTTATGCTGACAATGAAGTGGGGGCCGCTGTAGCAACAGGTGATGGTGATATAATGATGCGGTTTTTACCCTCACTATTGGCAGTGGAATATTTACGTACCGGCTTAACACCAGAGGAAGCTGCTGCCAAGAGTATGGCTAGAATAGTAAAATATTATCCAGATTTTAGTGGAGGTTTAGTGGTAAGCGATCGTTGGGGAAATTATTCAGCTGCCTGCGTCGGACTTGAAACATTTCCATACTCTGTGGCTTTTGGACAGACAGCTACTAGAGTAGAGTATAAAAAGTGTTTAAAGAAATATCCAAAAAGAACAGATTTAAAATAAAAGTAAATTAGAAAAGAATGTGCCTCAGTGACTTCACCATATTCTTTGCTTTGTTAAAAAAGTTATGATTATTTTAAATATCTTGATGTTTTTTCCAGTAATTTTTTCTCTGGTGGCTATATTCACAATTAAATAATAAAAATGGATGTGCATATCAAAACTTCGGAACCCTATATCTAGAAAACTGACATTGTGGAATTCAATTTTCATTTTGTTTAATTTTCTCTTAGAGGGGCTTCAATATAGACAATTTTATTGTTAAGTAAAGGATTCCAATTCGGAACACTATTCGAAATACTGACATTTGCTACTAAATAATATATCGCAAGCAATGGTATACAATATTTATTCCGTGATCCCAAAGCCATTTTTAAATGAAAACATTTTTCAATAAAATCTAAACATTTGTAATTAATTTTTATGTACAAAAGATAATAGCTATAAATTTTTTTAATTGACAGCACTTTACAAATTTTGTCATAAAAATACAACTATATGATTTGTTTGCTTGAAGCTTTGTTCAACGTCAAGCACGGCTGGCAGAGCCTTTCACAAAATACAATAAATGCTTGATTAAGATTTTTCTTAAAGCTTGAAAACGTTTTAAACATATAAAATAAAATTGTAATGTTACTTGAAGTTGCTTGAAGAATTCTAGCCAATGAATTTGTGCACAGTCTTGCAGTTGCAGCAACAGAAAATACAACTCTGATATATACTGCCGCGAAAAGGAATAACAAAGTAGAGAACGCAAAAACGAAGCGCAGCGGCATAAAATATTGCATTGTGCGCTTGGCATAAAAAGAAAATTATTGCAAAATTTTGTAAAGAAGTAAAATAATTTAATATTTTTTCAAATAAATTTAAGCAGATAATTAATAACAAATATCAACAAATACATAAAATGCCGATACAGTTGGATAAAATTTTAGGCGACATTGCCAATGAAAAAGTTTTGCATCCCAATTATCAGGGCGCCTCAAAAAAAGAAATTGATGACGCTTGGACTAGAGTGGGCAAGAATAGCAGTTTATCAGGTAAATAAAATGCATGAAAGAAATTTGTTCAACATTTTTAATAATTTCATATATTTTTCAACTATTTTAGTTCATGAATCTCGTTCAATTTTTAAAGTGTTGCAGAAGAAATATGAACAAGAGAAATTGAAAGAGTCTTCTGCATGGAAGTTGTTTGGTTTAATGGATCAAATACACAAAAAAGTAGAGGAAAAAGACGAAACAAAAGAAGAGTAAGTTTGTTTAATGAGACAAAGAAGGAATAAGAAAATGTTCATTTTAATAACTTTTGTAGAGAGCCTAATGTGCCCATGGAAGAAGATGAGGAATATGAAATGTTAGAGGTACAAGAAGAAGAAGATAATGGACAACCAGGTCATTCTGGTGAATCTGCCTCAGAGGGTGAAAGTCCCATAAAAACTCACAACAACACAGCTTCTCCAGAAAAAGAAGATAAACCAGTTGCAAAGACCTTGAGTCGTCAACAGACAACACCTACAAGCAATGCTCATCATCAAGATCATAAAACACCTTCAACAAAATTATTAAATTCCTTAGCAGCCAATACTCCCAAAAATTCCACAACTATGGCTACACCACAAACACCATCGGCCACAGCAGCTGCTTTGCAAAAGAAAGGCATAACAATGAAAAAAACGGGTAATCAACAGAATCGTTCTTTGATAAATCAAAATGTAAAAAATCAACAAGGTAAAATAGTTGGTAAGAATTTTTAAAACAATATCATAATTTTTATTTTAATATTATTATTTATAGTACGTACAGCTGCAAATGCAGGTGCTATGCACGGTTTAGAGGTAGGAAAAACAATTCAATTGCCTGACTCATTGAAACGTAAATTATCAGAAGATCAACCCATGACACCACAAACTAAAAAAGCTAATCAACAGAGTACACCACAATCTAATAATGCTTCACCTTCGGCAAAATCTGCCTCACCACAAAGACAACAAAATCAACAACACACCACTACAGCTCAACTTTTACAACTTAAACAGGATCGTAATGATCAACAGTCGGCAGCCGCCTCAAATAACACAAATAATACAGCTGGAATAAATCTCATAACAATTCCAGCTAATCCTTCTGCTACAGGTCTTGTTAATGGTCTCATATCAACTGGTGGTGGAGGACCCTCCTCTTCCACCGCTGCCACCGTGGCTTCAACTGCATCAACTAATGGTTTTTCACCACGTATAGAAGATATTGATTTTCGCAATGATATTATTTTTGATGCCAACAATGGTGTCAATGGCACAGCTCTCACTGGTAAAGTAACCAATACTTCTGAGATTATAAATCTGGGCAATTTTGATAACTCTTTGCCACCAACGTTCTTCAAAAATCTGTGCAATTCTTCGCGTCACGAAGCTTTAGGTTTATATGTGGCAAATGTCATGAATCGTTTGCGCCCTCGTTCGGCGGCTAAATTAGAAGTTGGTATACTCAGAGCCATTTTAGATATACAGAGTGAAGAATTAGAACAGTAGTTTCTTATTACTTATTTAGATCTAGTACTAGTATATACAGTAATTTAAAAAATTTTAAACTTGAAAAACAAACATCCGTTTCCCGTATTATTTTCCTTTTTAACATTATTTTGTCCGCTTGTTTTATGTTTATATACTTAATTCCAATATTTTAAATTATTTTTTAAAATTAATTTTAATTGCGACAAAACTAAAATAATTTTAAAAATTTAGTTATTAAGCTAAAGTTTTTCTTAATAAAAATTTTCTGACATGATTGAAGTTAATAAGTCTTTTAATAAGTTAATAAGTTTTTTTTTGCTTTAAAAGAGATATAAACAGAATTCAAGAAAAAAGTGTTTCTTTAGAAAAATACAACAAACATTTTATTTTCAAAGCAAGTAAATTTGTGTAAAAAAAAAACAGGAAATTCTTCTCTATTCCTTTTCCGCCTTCATTCGTCTAATACAAAATATTTCGCAAATGCGTTTTCGCAGCAATAAACTTCATATAGGAAGACATTTTCTGTTTTTCAAATGACATTTGTTAGTTCGCGGGCTTTTTTCATTGCATTTGGTGCTTTTTTGTTAAGTCTTGTTAATTATTAAATAAATTTATTATATAAACGCGTTAAATTAAAGTGTAGTATGTATGAAAGTGCAATTTAAAATTTATATTTTATGTGTGTAATAAAATTAAAGCGGAAATTATTAAATTTATAAATGAATTTTTACCCGGACACTTGACGTCATATTTGAGTTAGAAAGATTTCTTAAGTTTTGATTTGAAATAATGAAGTTAATTTCAATTAAAATAATGTATTTATAAGGATATGATATGAATAGTTGTCCGATGAGCGGATTTTGTGGTCATTGATGTTATGCGATGGTGAGGGAATCAAAAGGAAATGCATATTGGCAACTTCCGCTATGAATTAGGTTCCATTGAAAGATATGTTAATAAGAATTTATCAATTCGGAATTAAACTATTATTAATTAGAGAATGTATTTCCTAATATTTGATAATAGAATTCAGATTTTTTTAGAAAACTGATGGTATAAAAATCATACTTTTTCTATTACACTTCTTGAAAGTATATTACTTTCACATAGCATCTCCATCTTATTCGCTATGCTGCATATAGGATTTCGTTGTCCTTGATCTTGGAATTTCAAATGTCTTCCGGTGTCTCTTGACCTGCCACGGTTTTTTAAATCTTAAAGATTCAACTTAAGCTCAATTTCGGATATACTTTCTGGGTGTTTTGTGAGAGTATTTTACTTGCATTTTTATGGAATCCTTGTTGGTAATGTTGATATTATTAGGCCAAACTTTTTTACATATAATTCTCGTGTACTTGATTGATTGTAGTTATCCAAATCCTGCTCACGATTTATTGAGCCTGTTGTTCATGTCTGCATCTACACTCCCATTAGTAGTCATAATACTGTCCAGATAGCATATGCTATCTACGTATAGAACTGGTTGGACTTGGAGCAGTTACATATACCAAAGTTATTGATTCTTATTGATTTGATATTTATTTAATTTTTGCCCAATATTGGGCGCCCGTTTTTCCAAATTTACTAAATTTACTAATTTAGTTTGCATGTTGGATGTCTTGTCATCAAGTTGACGTGAGAGACTCCATGTGATTACCCTTTTCTCTGGACAGACTTTTCTCATTATATCATAAAGCATGATAGTGAATAGCTGAGCTTGTAGTTAGTTTATCCTTGCTTTACTCTAGCATTTGTTTGAACTTAGAGTACAGCGCCCTCGTACATAGATCTGATTATTCGTATTTTTTCGGGATATTAATTTCATTCGCAATGCATTTCATATAGTTCTAATTCTAATTTATTTATTCTAATTTATTACTTTTTCTAAAATTCCCGGGAAGAAATAAACCCTGGAAAAGACAAACCCTAATAGCTACATATATAAGGTGAAGAACCAGGAATTATTTTTTGCCCTTAATGACTAGATGTTCATTTTAATGAAAGTCAATTGAACATGTTTTAAACGGATTTGGGTTTTGTGTGTTTACTTAAGGAAAAGTTGGATTTTTATAAATTTCTGAAATATGGCCAAGTTTATTTGTTCAGTTATAAAATTTATAATTTCCAATTTTAGTACAAATATTAAAAAAAAATTGAAAATAAATAAAATTCCCAATAAAATTAAAACACAATTTTGTGTTTTAAAATGGCCTGTTTAATAAATTCTTCTGTGTTTATTAATGAAATTATAATAAAAATAAAAAAGTGAAAATTTTGTGAAAAAATGCAAATCTTAATATTATGGGAATTTTAAAGTGAAATAAATAAATAAAATAATAAAATGAAATTATCTAAAAAAATGTATTAAAATATTATTTAAATGTTTTAAAAGAGAGAAAATTTATTTAAAAAATTAGCTAAAAATATAATTAATTTGAAAATATTTAAAAAAACACAATGTTGTGTTTTTATATGGCCTGTTTAATTAAAAAAATATAAAAGTGTTATATATTTAAAATTAATAAAATTATGATTTTTAGATTTCATTATGATAAACACAAGGTAAGTTTTTGGATTTTATTTACCAAAACTTTATTATTTAAGTTTTTTTTAATTCTAAAAGATATTTCTGGATATTTCACTGAAGTATCAAGAAAAATTAAAAAATTTAGAATGGAATTTTGCCATAATATTTAGTTAAGTACTTCATTGCTATTCCAAAAATGATCAAAATTTCAATAAAAAAATTTATGTATTTATATGTGTGTTCGAAATATAACGTATTTACTTCACACGTATTTGTGGTAAAGGGTATTCAGATTTTTTTTGTTTTTGCTCTTCAATAGATCGTATCTTTTAAAGAGTTTAATTTAAATTTTTTAAAATAAGTTTTTGTATCGCTCTTTAAACGATTTGAAAAAAAATTATAAAAGATGATAATTATTTAAAAAATCCAAATTCAAAAAAGAGTTCACAAATGGATTAAAAACTTTTTTATTAAAGAGGGATATTTGTATGTTTACAACTTTTGTAGGGGTATGCAAACGTACTCACATATTAAGATACGGTTACCTTTGTTGTGTGAATTTTTATGTTTTTGTTATTGTATTCATTAATATAAAACAACAAAAGGGAATTTTTGCTGCAAATTTGTTGTGTGCTTGTGTATGTATTTTTAATTTTTTGTTTTCTTTTCAACAATTTTGAATTTTTTTCAGCATTTTTCAGCGAGTTTAAAATAAAACTCTTTTTTTTACTCTTCACTTAAAGAAGATTTAAATATGTTTTTTTTCTCGATTTTAAAAATTGTAATCGAAAAAAAAGAGTTTTTTCATAGTCTGCATTTAGAAAAGTAGACATCATATTTGATATACTCCCTTGGACAAATCCAAAATGGGGATTTAAATTTTACATTTCCTTTAAATAATGTTCACGTAACTTATTCTATATTAAAATATATTTTATATGAGCCATCAACCTTCTATCTGTATATTATGAACATTTTCAATAGATGAAAAGAAAATTAGTTCTTTATTTAGTATACACTAGAGCCCCAATTTGTATCGTTAATTGGGACCAGAGAAAGTCGACGCAAATCGAATCAACTTTTTCTATATAAAAGGACTGAAAATTAATTTGTTGGGAAAATATTCAAAAAAATTCAAACAAATTTTGTATCTTCGAAATCATCAGAATATCCGTTACAAAGATCGGCATAAATAGAAAAAGCTTTATAGCATCATCCCTACCTTAATAAAATACAATTGAAGTTTACTTGAGTCATGTAAGAAAAGATCGTTGAATAACGGAAAAGAATATATTAAGGTATGTGTTAAATCCTATTGATCGGGATTCGTAAATGACAGCTTTGAAGGACATTTTGAGAGAGAAGTCATCACAGAAATTGAACAGAATCTGTTGCTTTCTACATGAGAAGTTCTAACACCACTTAGATCGATATGGGTCTATAGGCACAATGCCTACTGGTCTCCTATTGACTGTGCCGTTCCAAACCTATGTGCAGTGTGTTGTCAAGGACCATGTGATACATGACATTCGGTTAACTGCCAAACAAATTCTACCGCTTTTAGTCCAGAATATCTTTGGAATCATATTCATAGAATTGGTAAAATTACATTTACAAATTGGCCTGTGGTTTAACCAGAGCACAACAACTAACTTGTTTTTTACATATCCAAAATTCCATAATATTTCTAAATCTCTAAATCTTCTTACCTTTTGTTTCTTTAAATTCTTCCATGTGTGGCAACCATTCATAAATAGTAACATTTCTTAAACGCATATCGAAAATCACCAAAATATCCACAATTTTTGTCTCAAAGTCCAAGTTTAATGTAATAACTTCTGCAGAATCAGCATCAAAAGTTTGTATAACATTAAAATGTTGCAATTTATATACATGAGCTAAAAAATATATAGAAATTAGAGAGCTTTTCTGTTTTTGGATTTTTTTTATTTAAATTAGGACTTACTTTTGCTAACATTTTTCAAATAATCCTTAACCCGCTTAAATTCATTAAAATTTTCATCAGATTTCTCTATATTAGCTCTATTGACATTTATTTCCTTTGTTATATCACGTTTTGACCATTGATTTTGTGTTAGGAAACCTTCAGGTCCTTCATATTTTTCCACTTTAAAAACGTGTTTAAATATTAAATGACTTTTTATTTGAGTCGATGTTGTAGCTGGTACTAAGTTTTCCATAAATGTGGGCATATATTGGTGATTTATATAATCGGTATATAAATTTTCAATGTTATTGGTTAGAAAACGTTTTTCTTGGGGTAAATAACTAATTATTTTCAGATGCCCCTTAATTTGTTGTGGCAGATTCTGCAATAACAGGTTTTGTTCATTGAAAGTAATATTATTTAATTTTCCCATAACAATTAAATTGTTATAAATATTTATGGAGTCTATGGAGTTAGTGCCAGAAATAGTGTAATTTTCATAAAGATACACTGTATCTTTTATCCATTGAGCAACTGGTACATTATTAACCAAACTTGTGGAATCGGTGTTAAGATTTTCTATTTTAAGACTTTTAAATGATTTGGGAGCATTTATATGATATGGTTCGGAAGTCTTTACTGTATGCACTATATCATCGACTAGATTTAATTGGTTAATTAACACTCCATGTAGATTTCCCTGTATTACAGCTTCCAATAGAGTCCAATTTCCAGTTATTGTATGTGGACCCGAAAATTTCAAAGTATTTTGTACAAACTCATTAAAATTAATAGGGGTTCCGCTATTTTCAAAAAATTAATTAAATTAGTTGTTAAACAATTTTATTTAAAATGATTAATTATTTAAAACAAAAAATACGTTATTTTAGGTTATATAATTTGTTAGTATGGCAATACTATTTCAATACTACATTTATATCTGGCATGTCTATTTGATTAAAAAAAATTAAATATGGCAACTTTTTTGTTTTAGTCTTTCTTTTATTTTTATTATCGTAAACATTGTTCAGGTGGCTGTATTGGAGTTTTGTGTTATATCAAGCTAATTAATCGCGTTTTCTTTGTCCTAAATTATTTATACAAAATTAAAGATAAATTAAAAAGGTATATTAATATTGTATGAAAATCTTATAATTTCTCCATTATACTCATAAAATCTATAAATGTCGACAATTGGAAGTGTGGTTTTGTACTTATTAATCATATGTTTTAGATTAGTGAAAGGCAGTGATTCCCTAATTAATATAAAAGTGTAGTTTTTAAGATATAGAAATATCTATTTTTAAACAAATCAAGATCCCTTTGCTTTCGATATATTTTATCTTGTTTTATACATAAATATTAAATGGGGAAAAATAAGTGACATAAATTTTTTTACGACCTTTGATAATTTCCGAATATGGGGTCCCAAAGTATCGATTAATAGTTCCATGTATTTTTTATAAAACAATTTATATCATTTTTTATTATGTCTTTTTCACACAAAAAGGCTTTGATATACAGATGTACACAGATAGACAAAAGTCACCGCCATTTGGCTTTATGTTAGTATGAGGCGCAATTATTTTATGCTTAAGTCTGCATAAAATAATTGTACAAAAGTCACTGTCACCGGATTTAAATCTTTATTTGGTATTTGACTTTTAATGGCGGTGCAAACAGCACACAAATTGTCAGGTATTTCGGTTACTAAAAACCGAAAAGACTCAAAACTTTCGAAGTCGAGCAATTGAATTACTTTAAGAAGCCTTTCAAAAATAACGGCGATGACACTTTAGGAGCTTAATCAATCAGACGCTTAAAAAAACTTTTGAGAAATTTCTCTCTCATCAAAACTACAGCCTAAATTATTTTAATGTGATAACTTTAAGACAGATCTGTCAAAATTTAATAACGGCAATAAATTTTAAACAATGCTAACGTCGTTTCTATTAAAAATTAGTTAAAAACGAAAAGAAACGTATATTTTGAAGATAAAATTATTTTAAGTGCGTAAAAACCAAATAGAGCGGAAAATATACACAATGGTTAACCGTCCACGTACAACCCTACGGGAATTATAAAATATAACATGTGAATATCAGACAAGAAGTCGACGGCCATCATTACTATCTATTCGAGAAAGAAGGGAAATAGTAAAATATAATTAAAAAAGAGCTTAAAAATTTATCGTCCGAATTTGTTGCAATGGGAGAAGAAAACACTGGTACAGTTGTTTACACCCGTACTATACATGGAGTGCTAAAATATGCTGGATATAATGCGGAGTTTGCAGAAAGACCGTACATTATCAAGGCTAACCTTCCTTCGCAAAAGAACACATAAATAAAGGAATCGTCTTTTACGATACTGTAATATTCCCTGATGAACGCAAATTATATATTCATAAGCTGGAGGAAGCATTGCAGAAAAAACACATTTAGCTGACTGTTAAACAAGGTCCTGATGATGTCATGGTATGGAGTCTATGTAGAGGGCAGGGTTGAGAATTATTATTGATTAATTAAGTTATGGAAAAAATATTTATTGGAATACCCCTTAAGAAATGGAAAAAAATTGATCTGGAAGTGAGGAAAAAGTAACCGCAGACTAGCCAGAAACATTTGAAAGATATGTTTCCTTAATAAGTATAAAAAGAATTTAATTTAATTGAATTACTATTTAAATAGAATAAAGTTTTGTATATTTTAATTGCTTTTGAGCCTGGAGAGCATTTAAGCATTGTACATGATAAATGACGGTGACTTTTGTTCATGTGTGTACCTTATATCGTTTTTGGGTTATATAAATCTGTAATATGATCGCTGTACTATTTACTGGATATATGTACTTTAAAGCGATTTTCGGTTATGGTCATTTATGGAAATATTGGGCCGGACATGACCAATTCCAGTAGAGTTTACAAAACATGCAGACAAAGGGGCATTTTTAAATCAACTGAAAGTGGGCATAACATCTTTTTGTGTAACCTATAAACATCAGCACAAACGCTGAATACCCCCAAACACCTATGATACTGTAGGGTATAAAAATTAAAATATTTAATTTCAACAATTTTAATCAATGAGGCTGAATCCAAATTAAATTTTATTCACTGCTTAAAATTTAATTTCTTTTTAAATTTCATCGGTATTTTAAATTATTTTTTCAGAAAAAACTTATTTGTAATTTATTTAATTCGAAATCTTAAATTTTGAAAATAAAATTAATACTCTAACAAATTTCCTTACCTTTTTCCCTCTATTAAATTTCCAAAAACTTGAATTTCATTAGCTTTTAAATCTTTCTCTAAATCGCCACCTTCCGAAAAGATCATTTCAATGGAAACATCTTGATTTTTGGTTTTACTGAAGTAATTTTCTTTTAAATAATCCAAATTCATATTGTTGATGGGACCCTTTAAACATTTCAAAATTGGAACATAACTAAATCAAATATTTCATTTTAACATACCTCAAATTCCAAAAGTCCTTCAAAACGTGCATCTGCCATTTCCACATGATGTGGCAGCAATACATTTTCATTGGCCAGCCAAACTGAATCTAAAGTATTCTTTATTATATGACCATTTAAAGATTTATACATTGGCAATGTTTGAGCAAAATAAGCTTGTTCGACATATAAAGTTTCCTCCAGTAAACCTTGTAAAAATTCCTCTAATTTATACAAATTTATATCATTGACAGTGGTAAGATTAAGTAAATTCCCTTGAACTATAACATTTTCATCCACAATTAAAGAGTTAAGAAGTATGGTTTCATCCTTGGAATTTTTATATAAAACATGTTCAGGAACTTGGTAATAATTAAGAGTTTGTGTGCTTAAAGCTTCAGTTAGTTCAATGGGATTTTCTAAAAATGATATATATTCTATAAAATATCCTTTTCTTTATTTTTATTTTTTTGGACAAAAGAGAACTTACCAAAATTAATGGTGCCTATATATTCATCTCTATTTATCCAATAGGTTTTTGTATAAAAATCTTCCATGGTAAACCCATTTAATTTACCCTGCAGTGTAAATCCCTCCTCTGCCTCTACACTAGCAAATGTTTGATCGGCAGTGAACACTTGTTTTTCGAACTTCTTTAGTAACCAACATTTACCAAATTCCCCAGCTGTTATACCATTCAGTTTTCCTTGAAACGTCATATTCGTAACATTTATGGGATAATTAAATTTAAAATTACCCACATATTTAATGTTCCCCTCCAATTGCAATAATAGATTCTCTATGTCTTCCACTGATTTGTTATTAATCGTGGTATTTAGAATTAGATTTTTTACATAGATTGAACCATGAAATTTACGATTTGGCTGGAATATATCTTCTTGGGGAGCATTACGTGCTTTCTGTTGATAAATATCTTGTAAATGTTGATGAAATATTTTACTGTTGGTATTTAAATGTTCCACTGTTAGGTATTGGGTTTTAAGGTTATCAACTATAAGAGAACCTTGTATTGACTGATTTCCAGTTAAAGTTAAATAATCGGAAATATTTTTGGAGTTTAAAAGTATGGCAGGACTTTCAATGCTAAAAATAAAGTAGCAACGTTACTTTTCTTATATATTTAATGGAGGATTAAGGAAAATTATAATTTTTTAAATGAATATTTTAATCATAAATTGAGTTTTTATTCGATAAAACAATTTCACCGAAAAATTAAACTTTCACTCAAAATGTACTTTTTCACCGAAAAAACACGGAGTCTGTTATTTTATTTATTTTCAATATTTTTTTTTTTACCCAAAAATTTACATTTTCACTTTCATCAAAAAATTTCATTTTTCACCAAAAAATATATTTTCATAAAAAATTAAACTTTCACACAAAAAACTAAAAATCAGATTTTTAATAAAAAAATTACATAATTTTTGATTGTTTTTTTTTTTTTTGTTAAAAACGTTATCATTTTTGTTAAAAACTAACTGTTTTTTTGCTAAAAAAATATTATATTTTTTTGCTAAAACTTGAATTTTTCACTAAAAATCGAATTTTTCACTAAAAATTGAATTTTTCACTAAAAATTGAATTTTTCACTAAAAATTGAATTTTTCACTAAAAATTGAATTTTTCACTAAAAATTAAATTTTTTACTAAAAATTGAATTTTTCACTAAAAATTGAATTTTTTACTAAAAATTGAATTTTTCACTAAAAATTGAATTTTTCACTAAAAATTGAATTTTTCACTAAAAATTGAATTTTTCACTAAAAATTGAATTTTTCACTAAAAATTAAATTTTTCACTAAAAATTGAAGTTTTCACTAAAAATTAAATTTTTCACTAAAAATTGAAGTTTTCACTAAAAATTGAATTTTTCACTAAAAATTAAATTTTTTACTAAAAATTGAATTTTTCACTAACAATTGAATTTTTCACTAAAAATTGATTTTTTCACTAAAAATTGAATTTTTCACTAAAAATTGAATTATTCACTAAAAATTGAATTTTTCACTAAAAATTGAATTTCTCACTAAAAATTAAATGTTTCACTAAAAATTTAATTTTTCACTAAAAATTTAATTTTTTCACTAAAAATTTAATTTTTCACTAAAAATTTAATTTTTCACTAAAAATTTAATTTTTCACTAAAAATTTAATTTTTTCACTAAAAATTTAATTTTTCACTAAAAATTTAATTTTTTCACTAAAATTTGAATTTTTCACTAAAAATTTAATTTTTTCACTAAAATTTGAATTTTTCACTAAAAATTGAATTTTTTCACTAAAATTTGAATTTTTCACTAAAAATTGAATTTTTTCACTAAAATTTGAATTTTTCACTAAAAATTGAATTTTTCACTAAAAATTAAAATTTTCACTAAAAATTAAAATGTTCACTAAAAATTAAAATTTTCACTAAAAATTAAAATGTTCACTAAAAATTGAATTTTTCACTAAAAATTGAATTTTTCACTAAAAAATTGAATTTTTCACTAAAAATTGAATTTTTCATTAAAAAATTGAATTTTTCACTAAAAATTGAATTTTTCATTAAAAAATTGAATTTTTCACTAAAAATTGAATTTTTCATTAAAAAATTGAATTTTTCACTAAAAATTGAATTTTTCATTAAAAAATTGAATTTTTCACTAAAAATTGAATTTTTCATTAAAAAATTGAATTTTTCACTAAAAATTGAATTTTTCATTAAAAAATTGAATTTTTCACTAAAAATTGAATTTTTCATTAAAAAATTGAATTTTTCACTAAAAATTGAATTTTTCATTAAAAAATTGAATTTTTCACTAAAAATTGAATTTTTCATTAAAAAAATGAATTTTTCACTAAAAATTGAATTTTTCATTAAAAAATTGAATTTTTCACTAAAAATTGAATTTTTCATTAAAAAATTGAATTTTTCACTAAAAATTGAATTTTTCATTAAAAATTGAATTTTTCACTAAAAATTGAATTTTTCATTAAAAAATTGAATTTTTCACTAAAAATTGAATTTTTCACTAAAAATTGAATTTTTCACTAAAAATTGAATTTTTCACTAAAAATTGAATTTTTCACTAAAAATTGAATTTTTCACTAAAACTTGAATATTTCACTAAAACTTGAATTTTTCGCTAATTGAATTTTTTACTAAAAATTGAATTTTTCACTAAAACTTGAATTTTTCACTAAAAATTTTATTCTTTAAAAATAAAATAATTGTCGTATTAAAATCGCTTGTACGCTAAATAAAATTTTTAATTTATTTTGTTTTTTTTTAATTTACCTTTTCGCTGTAATTTTTCCAATTTTCAAAGGCACTCGTATTGTTTGATTAGTGTGTTTTAAAAATGCATTTTTTTCAAGTTTTTCCATATCTATACCATTAAGATTTTTAACCTCACTAAAGCCTCTGCTGATAGACAAGGAATCATTAAATATTTTCAAGCCCTCTATTATTTGTATATCATCCTGATTGAGTTTTACCAATCTCTGTAAATCATGTTGATTAACAAAACTAATTATAGAATTATTGGCTCTTAAAGGTTGTAGAAATTTAAGATTGACATCTGTTAAGCTTTTATCCATACGTATACCCATATCTAAGACTTGTTTGGCTGATAATTTCTCTTTGAGATCAATGAGATCCAAAGTGTTAAGTTGATGATTTATGTGAACATCACCATTTATCATGAAATTGCCTTGTAAAACTAATTGTTCATTGATGAATTTGTTAGGTGAAATTGATTCCAGTTGGCGACCCATCATTTTACCCTTTAAATATAGACATGATAGATATTTAATACATTTTGTTTTTTGGAGGGAGATCGAAAAATTCCTTACACACATTTTTATTATAACTTCTTACTCAAGTATTATTTTATATGTTTTATCAACTTTAATGACAAACAAATTAAAATATATTTTTAATCTGATTAAAATGAGTGACCAGAAAAAAGGTGCGTACTAAAATTACTAAACATTTTCAACAAAATCTAACTTTGTCAAACTGTTTCCAATGTTATTAAACAGAACCGGGAGAACTTGTCCGTTGATAGAATACCTAGTTTCGTTCATAAGACTTCATACTTTGTGCACTTATTTTTGGCATGACTTGGCGTACAGTCACTATGGTAAAAAAGCTCTTGAGTGGTAAAAGTATAACAATGTGGTATTTGTACCAAGTGAGGCAAATTCTCCAAACTGGCCAGAGCTTAGTTGACCAAATGTGTGGTAGTTTACAAACGGAGATGCACTACTTGTACGAGCTAAGTGACAGAAAGCACTATAAAAACATTGATGTAAGGGTTTCCGAAAAAGGTTCACAATTTCATCAATAGTGATTTAAACTAGAAAAATATGTTATTTTTGTAAATTGTAAAAACAATTTCAATTAAGTAAAAAATTATAACTGTAAGTTTAGAGGTTAATTTGTTAATAACATACATACATGTATGTTAACAATTTTTCGATCTCACTACTTCTTTTTTTAACATACCGCTATTGTTATGGGTTCCAGAACTCTTATATTGGTTATATTTTTCCTGCCTTCTATCACTTGAGTTTTATTGGATTTTTTGAGCAGCACATCAAACTTATTGTTAAATACATGTAAATTATTTAATCTTTCCAATATATTGACTTTATTAGCTGTTATTGGGGTAGCAAATTGTATATCTTGATTTATAACATATTTACCACCATCTATGGGTATTAGTACTCCTAAATTTTGTTCATTTACTTTATCATTATTCACAATTACAGTATCAGTTTTAAGTGTTTCTACATGCAGGGGGGCTTTTAGAAATTGCAATTCTTGTTTATGCTTTAAGGTATTATTCACCAAATCACTCCATAGAAATTCATTTAGTTTGCCCTTGATTTGTAAATTTCTTACAGACATAACATCATTGTCATCCATATAATCTAAACTTTCCAAAGGATTAAATCTTTCTTCAGCAGGTTTCTTATTTACTAATAATTTTTCAGCATTAATATTTTCAAATACTGGATTTGCGCAATTTACTTCATTTAGACGTTTGACTTTTAGATTTTTATTAATTTTCAGTGTATTAACATTTAAGCTATCAAAAACATATTCCAAATTTTCATAGTTATTAGGATCAGTTTGTCTTTTATTACGTGATTTTTCTTTTAGTAAAATTTCCAAAGTGTCCAGGGCTTGATTTATATATTTTAAGGCTGTCCAATAATTAGTATCCATTTTGAATTTCGGATAAACCAACTATTATAAAAAATTATAAAAATTAAAAAAAAAACATGAAATACTGAATTTTTGGACCCCATAAAATGTCTATATTTACCGATTTTGTAATAACAGTTTGTATATTTGCTTGAGGTATTTCCTTTATTTTTGTAGAATATTTTATTTCTCTTAAGCTTTTTAATTTTTCCTATATAAAATATGTTATTTTTGAGTTAATTTAATTTTTAATTAAAATAATTAAATTTCCCACCTCGACTTGATTTCTTAAATCCTTAACATTTATAGTTTCTAAGCGTTTAATTTCCTCTTTCGCCCAATCGATAATTTGTTGCCTTAAAGCATTAGCATGTTCTTCTTGTTGGAATATGGGTAAAAATATATTTGTCTCATTATCCGCCATTAGTTCATTGGCTATAATCAAATAGCTTTTATCCTGTTCCTGATAAATACGCATATTTGCCACGCCCTTGCCTAAAGCGCCTTCGGTAAATTGTATCTTAGATTCTTCAAATTTCCAATCATTTAGATTATAAATTTTTATATCTTGATCTGTGCATGCCACCAATAAAATAAACTTTTCCGCATCCACATTCTTAAAATATTAAGTTTTTTTTAAATATTAAATTTAAAATTAAACAAACAAAAAATCATGTTAACTTACCTGTACCGGCAAAAATTTTTTAACCGCATAAAAGGACAATTTCTGATATGGTATAAATTGCCCTTTATCGAATAGATAAAATACTGAATCGGCTTCTAAATTTTTTCCCTCCCTTTTAGCCTTCTCCTTTTTAGCCGGAGATTCAGAACTTATTGAGTTACCAAATACCAAAAAATGTTGCCTTCTCACCTCATTCAAAAGAACACTAAAATATTGTACATCTACGGCTCCATTAGTTTTGATCTTTTGAAATAATATAAATTTCTTTTTATCACGTGCATATTTATAAATTTCAGAATTGGTGGCAGTACGACCTTTTTGATTTGCATAATTTGCTACTGCCACAAAACTTTCATAATCTATAGAGAACGGTACCAGTTGTCGGGCATTACTACATGGTATACGACCCATTTTATTAAATGTACTGCCAGACCATTTAAAATATGGACAATGAAGATTGGGAGTTTCCTGAGAATTGGCATAAGTATGCAGGAGAAAAAAATCGTTACCACTGACACGCAAGAAAACAGACAATAAATTGGAAGCAGCAAAATATTGTACAGCCTTCAGACGATCGCCAACAATCTCGTAGATGGGTGAACCTTCTTTGGCGTACTTAACAGGTTCTGAAAGATTGAAAGCTATAGCAACATAACCTTTATTATTGAAATTAATACAGTCCATGGCGATGGCATTGGGTGAGGCAATGTCAGCGATTAAATCGTAGGAACCATTCTGAGAAAAACAAAATAACAAATTGGGGTTAAAGTAGTAATAGGTGACTATTAAGTTCAAACTTATAATTTATTATTCTGAACGAGTTCTGAGCATCTTCCAGAAATATATCGTTATCTATGTAAATTAACTTAAAAATGTGATGTTCAAAACGTAAGCAAATTTTAGTACTTCGTATGATATTCTTTGTTTCTTACAACATGTGTGTGGTTTTTTGGGTGGAGATTAAGGAGTGAGGTCGAAAAGTTCTTAACACACCTTTTTTTAACTCAATTATTATTTAATCCTTTTTTTAATTTGTACTAAAATTAATATTTTCAACAAAACCCAATTTTGTTCTTCAAAACGCTGAAAAATCGTTACAAATATCATTATAAGGTCAGACAGTAGCAGGAAAATTTATTTATTAAAAATAAAACCTGGTTCAGGTGGAAGGATCGGTCAACATGAGGTTTCTAAAACCAAAAAATAGAAGGAATTTTCAAAAGAGCTCGCAACGCATCCGATGTGAAAGCAGACCGATATTTGGTACGAAAAGTAAAAGCTAATGCAGGTTCACAAACATAACATGGCTCAAAAAGTTCCTGACAGGAAAGCTGAATAAACTTTAGAGAACTGCAAAATAGATGAAATCTGAATTGTCGCAAATTTTGGGTCAAAAATTTTATGTTGTTGATAGTCGAAGGAATGTTGAAGAAAAGTTTAGGACCCAAAAACAGTCAAAATTTCACAAAAAGTTCTTGACATAGCAAGCAATATGCAGTTGCGACAAAAGAAGCCAACGTTACAACGGGATCTATAAATACTGTATTTAGATATGTTTACAAAAAGTCTGCTTCTATTCATAAGACTTCATTATGTGTCCACTTATTTTTGGCCTAAATTGCCATCTTGTCTATGGTAAACAGGCCTTGAATGCTACAAGAATAACTATGTGGTATTTGTAACATGAGAATCAAATCAACCCCCCCCCAACTGCCCGGCGTTAAGACCATTGGAGAAATCTTGGTAAAAAAGAACTGAAGAGCAAAGTGACAAGTGAAAGCACTATAAAAACGTTATTGGAGGGGTTTCTGAAAATGATTCTAAATTTGATCAAGATTATAATTTTTTTTTTTTGTAAATTGTAGCAATAATTTTTAATTGTTCTAAGTCTGTTGAGAGAGCAGCAGACATTTATAGTGTACATGTGCAGTATTGTTGCATTAACAGAATATGTAGTCTAACCTCTCGAGTCGGGATTTGTGAAATTTGGGCATCTCTGTTTTAAATTTACTTCACATTCCAAAAATTCATGTCATAAGTGCTTTAGCAAAATACAATGTAAAGTCAAGGTAGAATTCCAATCCAAATAGATTAAAGGAACTAAAAATATATAGTTTTCTGAGCTATACAGATAACTGTCAGGCCTGTCTCAGAAGTTTTATGAGGTCGCCTATCGATATTGGTTCCTACTGTTTTCCCAGTAGTTTCTTTTTTTATTACTTTTCGAAAATATTTATTAATGTTCAAATGATTTTGAAAAAAAAAATCATTTCATAAATATAACTTTTCCGGATCCAGAACTGATTTTGAAACAAATTCGTACTACCTAAATGCATTAAATGAACTTGCCTTAATTTTTCTGCATAAATCATAACACAACAACAATTTCTCTATAAATATTTTTGTTATTGCTGTAATTAATATTTTCAAGCAGTGGTCGCCTATCGATATTGGTTCCTACTGTTTTCCCAGTAGTTTCTTTTTTTATTACTTTTCGAAAATATTTATTAATGTTCAAATGATTTTGAAAAAAAAAAATCATTTCATAAATATAACTTTTCCGGATCCAGAACTGATTTTGAAACAAATTCGTACTACCTAAATGCATTAAATGAACTTGCCTTAATTTTTCTGCATAAATCATAACACAACAACAATTTCTCTATAAATATTTTTGTTATTGCTGTAATTAATATATTCAAGCAGTGTAAAAGTTGCTTTGGCTTTGAACAGCGATTTTAAGAGATAATTTTTTTGTTTAATTTGTGTTTATATATATGATATGCACACTAATAGATGTATAACACATTTTAGAGACTTTATACTCACATTCATTTTAAAAACCTTAAAATGTCTGGCGCCATTCTTGTTCATATGTAAGGTGGTAGCATATTTGAAACCTTCCAAATTAAAAACACATATGTCGATGGGAAATAGAACCGGCACCGATTCCACCTTTTCAAAACCATTCAAAGAAAACGAAGCTGAAAATAATAATAATTAATATTTAAAATCATATCGTGTTCTGCTTTATTTCAGTAAAATGTCTGAACAGTTAACACTTTACAAAGACTGCATAAGCAAACAACTCGAGGAGGTGGATATGTTATCATCCATCTATTGCAGTCCCGGAGAAATGAATATTTTTGATCCTGGTGTTATTAGTGATTTTAATGAATTCCTGCAAAATCCCACCAATGAGAATTTAACACAAGTTCTAAAATCTCATTTAGATTATAACATAAAGTTGGAATTACAAACTGTCCAGGGGAAATCTAAATTGGATGTACGCATTGAATTGCCCCATTTATATCCCACATTAGAAAATGCCATTGTTATAGTACATACACCCCTGTTAAGTAAAAATAAGGAAGCCTATTTTAAACAAGAGATCGAAAACTTTATCAATACCATGGATAAGAGTGAGACTTATATTTTTCAAGTTTTAAGTTGGCTACAAGAAGAAATCGAGGTAGTAATTAAAAAAGATGCCAGTGAATTTGAGGCAAATGAAGTTCATGACGAAATTAAAGCTGAAAAGGTCGATTTCGAAAGACTATGGATATATTCGCATCATATTAAATCTAAAATAAAGAGACAAGAAATTGTTAGACAATCGAAAAATCTGGACTTAAGTGGTTTTTGCCGTCCCGGCAAACCAGGCATAATATGTGTGGAAGGTCTTAAAGAATCGACACAAGAATTTTGGCGTATCATAAAGAGTATGAATTGGCAAAAAATATCCATATGTAAAATAGAGTCGGTACGTAAGCCACTAGATAAATTGGATAAATTTAGAAGATTTGAAGGCTTTAAGGAACAATTATTTTGTGAAGATGAGGAAAATGAGGGTAGTGTTATGAATATGGGCTTGTTTATGAAATATTTGGAATTGCATAATTCCGGTTATATGAAAAAGGAACTATTTTGTTTGGATTAACAAACAGTTTGTAGTTTTTAGTAAATATTCGATATTAAAAAAAATATTTCGTAACTTTGATTTTATAATTTTCATTAAAGATTGATTTTTTCAATAAATTAAGATATTGAAATGTTTAACACTGTCTTTATAATGTTTTTCAAGTTATAGTTTCAAGTAAATATTTTCTTTTTCAAAATGTTTATAAATCAGTTTACTAAAATTAAAATGTTTATAAATTGTTGTTTTCCAATTTTTTAATAAAAAAGTTTTTGTTGAAATATAATTTGATGTTATTGTTTTATTATACCCTACACAACCGTGGGTGATTTGTGCTAATTTTTGTAACATAAAGAGAAATAGTGTTACCTCTTAGTATGCCGTTCGATTCAAAATCCCTCTCTCTCCATCTCTCTCTGAATCGATTAAATTATGTTCCGTTCGGGTGTTCATGTAAACGTTGTGAACACTCTATGTTATACATATTACTATTTTGGCCAAGTAAGCCGATGTTTGGTCTAATACTTTGCGTAGCTCACATACAAATTTCCTCCCGGAATGAGGTTTTAAGCTATTAAAAATTTTAATTTTAATGAAATTTAAAAGGAATAAGACTTTTAATATTCTAAACCGATTTTGCAAATTATGCCAGGGTCCGTCCATTACTTTTCATAGGTCACATACAAGTCCACCTCCAAATATCACTTTGAAGGGCATAAATCTCACATATCATTTGTATTGTAATAATAATTGGAAAAATTAAGATTAAATTATACGATGGTCGGTCCACAATTTCATGTAGCTCCTATTTAATCCCTCACCTGAAGAAATTTTAATACACATAAATTTCACAATCTATAAAAAAGAATACGGTTTAACAAGCACAGGTATGTGCAATTAAGAACCGTATCGTAACCTGGGTCAAGGCGAATCAGACTATTAGATCTTTACCGATAGCCAAATGGCTTTCGAGGCCATTTCATCCAAAGATATTAAGCTAAGGACTACGGGATAGTAAAAAGTTGCCATCATCGAATATTATGGAGTCTAATACTCTTTAATGCATTAAGGACGAGGCTAAAGGAATAGACGATATTAGAACACAGGTTACTATGGAATAGCGAAACAGTCGCTAGCATTAGAAAGATACTTTGGGGAGACCCCGACGAGGGGAAGACCATAAGTATTTTGAAATCTCATAAGTAAGATAATGGGTGTCTTAATAAGACACTCAGGCACATTTAAGGCGCATTGGTACGGTCGATGACAATCAATGCAGGGCATGTGGGGAGAACATTGAAACAGTAAAGTATTTCATCTGCCATTGTCGGTCACTGAAACTTGCAAACTTTATGGTTGACACTTTAACAGACATAACCCAACTAAGGGGAATAGACTGAAAACTGAGAAGGTTTTTACAAGATTGGCACGCATTTTCACACTGGGAGCGTACAACAAGCCGAAATAGCGGTCATCTGCATGAGACATCTATTTGGAGTTGATGCCCCCCCCCCCTCTTCAGTCTAAACTAGTTTCACAATAACGATCAGCATACTTAAGAGTAAATCAGAAAATAAAATTCATTACATTTTCATAAATACTATTTATAACTAAAATTGTGTAGGGTATTACAGAGTCGGGCTTGACCGACTATTAAATTTCTTATTGTATTTTTGTATTACCTTTATCGAAAAATTGCGTTAATTCTCTTTTATAAATTTGACTATTAAACGGTTCCGCTTGTAAATTATAATTATAATGAAAATTTACATTAAATGTTTTTAAAGATTTTATATTTATAATAAATATTATAACAGTTAATAAATTATAAAATTTATAACACATTTTTTTAGAAGAAATTTAAAACTTAAATTTAAATATTTTAATTTGATTAATTCCACACAATTATTGATTGAATACTAAATTGAAATACCGAAAGGAGAGATTTACAAGTGTCTGGGAATTTATAACTGTTCATTCATAATTTTTTTTGTAGTAAAGATTCCAATAGAGTTTTTTATATAAATGTGTATATATTCTGGAAATTGGAAATCATAATTATTTAGGGTTGACTATTTCACATTAATTCTTGAGTATCGGAATGTATCGACATTTTGTGAAAAAATGTGGATTTAGATCGATTTTATTGAATTTAGATTATTAAAGTGGATGTGAGAATGAGCGATAGAGAACGGATATAACTAAGTCGAAATTTAAGTTATCATATTTTAGGCTTTGCAGAGCATGTTCTTCTAGAAATTGTGGGTTCTAACAAGTTACAAGATCTGATATAATTTGCAGATATCATAGACTTAAAAGTGGTGGTAGCATACGATTTCACGAATTAAAATGTTTAATGAAAATTATGTTTTTTTTGTGAATATTTTTTTGAGAAAAATATTTTTTTATTGAAATTAAATTTTGTATGAAAATTGGAAAATTGAATTTTAATAAAAAAAATTATTTTTGATGAAAAAATAATTCTTTTCAAAGAAAAATTTTTTGGTGAAAAAATATATTATTACAAATGAGTGAGATTGAAAAATTCTTAACATACATATATATATATAAATAAAAACAAAAGCACTGAACTTATAGTTTTAATTTTTTAATCGATTGAAATTATTAATCGATTAATATTACTTTCCCAAAAAGGTTTTAATCGTTAGTAATTATTAAAAAAATCTTCCATTAACTTTTTTATAGTGCTTTCTGTCACTTTACTCGAACAGGAAGGTGATTTTCCGTTTGATATCTACCACACTTATGAAGACTTTTTGTGATCTTCAATTCAAAATATCTCTTCACTGGCCTTATCTCCGGACAGTTTGGAGGATTTGCCTTTCCTGGTACAAATACCATATAATTGCTGTTGAACTACTCAAGTGCTTGTTTATGATAGTGACAGGATGCCAAGTCAAGCCAAAAATAAGTGGACATATTATTATGGCTTATAAGTGGAAATAGCCTTCATTGTAAACATTCCTTGATATAATTTTCAGTATTTATGGAGTCCTAAAATGTTCATTACATAAGCAATATACAATTTTTGACTAGGAAGTTATATCTGCCAGAACATATGTCTCGTTATCCATTATGCAGCAATTATATATATTTTTAAACTTGACTTAAATGTTTGGCCCCAAAATTTTAGGCAGGATTCCTGTCAGGAAAAATGTGTGTTAAGATTAATTGTAGTACCTGCATGCGGAATTTCAATTAAACAGTTTCGTTATAAACATTTCGAGACGATTAGGTTTGTGAATAAAAAACTGGAGGGAAAATGGTTTAGATGTTTTTCTGTTATCACTGAAATATTTTTAAATAAATATTTTTACATTGATTTTATATTTTATTAATTAATTTTAAAAATTCTTTTAATTACTTAAATAATTCAATACACTTAAATGAAACCACCTTCATCATTCATTATTAGTTGCTGCTGTTTATCTTTCTCCTTCTCCTCCTCCTCCTCCTTTAAAAACTTGATCGTGTCCATGGTTAAAATGTGGGAATTTTGAATTAGATTAAATGAATCTTGAGCTTTTCTGCAAAAGCAACAATTATGTGCCTCCAACCAGTTAATTAAAAGTTGTTCAATGAATTTATTTTTACTTTGCTAAAACAGAAATATTCTAATTATTATTATTTTTTTTAGAAACTGTATCCAATCCAAAGTCCAACTTACTTTAGAAACACTAGCTGGTACCAAAGTTTGTTTGCGACATTTACACAGGGGCGTTTGATCATAAGCACGACGAAAATTATCATTATTATAACCATAAATTACGGGATTAACTGCAGCATTTAAAAACATTAGATATTGCGATATATACCATAAGATACGAAATTTGTCATTAACCATATTATGGGTATTGGCTATAATTTGATCTCGTAATATAACTAAAATGGTGAAAGGCAAACGTAATGTCACAAAAACTATAACAATGATAAATAAAGTTTTTGCCACAGTTTTCTTATAAGACACTGTTAAAGGATGTTCACGATTTAAATTACGTTTTTCATAACGATCCAACTGTTACGAAAAATGTTATGATCATGATAAAATTTTGTAAAGGAAACCAGATTACTTACCTTATAGAATATAGCGGTATAACAAATCAGCATAACACTTAAGGGAAACCAAACCATAACTGTTATCAAAACATACCAATATTTGGGTAAAATATTTGGATTTTCTTTGCAATACATTTCCTTAAAATTTAACCATTGTCTAACCTGGAAATTACAAATTACAAAATAATACAATTAAATTATTTCATAATCATAACAGTTTCACAATATTACCTTATATGTTCTATACATGGCCAAGGGTAATGCTATTAATATACCCGCCAACCAGGTTAGAAAAATCACTATTTTGGCTCCTCTCATTGTAAGTCTTGTCTCTAAAGGCAATACAATGGCAATTAAACGGTCATAACTCACCACTGATAGATTTAAAACTGCCGTTATAAGAAAAGCTCCCTCCAAAAAACCTTCCATTTTACAACCCACCGAACCCAACATATAATTTTGATAGAAATCATTTATCATAAATAAAACCGGACATATTAGTAGAGTTAAAAAATCGGCCACAGCCATATTGACTATAATCATATTTGTAGGAGTTCTTAAAGAACGATTTAATACTATTAAACGTATTATGGTATAATTGGCAATTAAACCAAAAATTAATACCGGTATAAAGGTGCAAATTTTGGTGATCATTTCACCTATCGGTATATGTAGCCATATGCGATCTTCGGGAAAATTCCATTTACTAAAATCGAACTGTTAAAAGTAGCAAATTGAAAATGAATTATTTTGAAATATAAAATATATAAATTTGTATTTATGCTCTTAACCTGCGTTTCATCCGACATTATTTTATTCAATTATAATGATTCCTCTAAATTAATATTTTAGCGTTTAAATCCATTTTGATGTTAATTGTTCAACTGTAATTGGTATAATAAATAATCTCTTTGCACTTTTAAGTTAATTTTATTATATTTTATTATAGTAATTTTTTGTCATTTGTTTATAACGACAAATAAAGACGACTGATAAGATTTTGTCATTGGCACCTGTTAATTTGCATCGATTTTCATGATATCAGTCAATAGTGTCAATATTTAAATTTAAGAGTTTATTAAAAGCATTTCCATTAATTCAACAACAAAATGTTTTAGTTATTGTTTATTATCATTAAACATTGACTAACTATATAGAAAATAGTCGTTATGGGTTAAGGTCAAAAATGATATTATGACGTATTTGATAGGGGAAAGGAGAGGATTTTTCAATTATAATTTTTAGGGACTCTTAAATAATTTTCAAATTGGTTGAGAAACAGAAATTTCCCTTTTCCCTTCCATAATCTGTGAGCCACTCCATTCCAAATAATTAATGATATACTTTTCGGTTATAACTATGAAAAATTTTATGGGAATCTAAAAATCTCTCATGATATTAATTCTTTATATATTCGACAAATAAAGCTTGTTTTGTTTGGGACACTCGTCGTGGTCTTACGATTTTCAACATCCACTTCTAATCTTTTTTTAACGTATTGAATAGGGAATTAGAATTATTAGATGATTTTCGCTCCTGATATTCTATTAAAAATATTTCACATGAATAAAGAAACATCTTCTCTCAAACCCTGATCATTCTAAATATGTCCAGAAAACCGTTTCATAGGAAAGTGACAAAATTCTTGAAACTCTTGGTGAAATAGTTCGATATATAAAAATTTGTATATATATAAGGTCGACTTTCCTTTTCTTTTGTTTTACAGGAAAAATATTGGAGCTAAATTTATGAAATGTTGCTGCAAAAGTTGTGTGGACAGTACCATGATCCTATCTGTCCTATAGTTTTTCAGCACAGCAACTTTAGCTATAATAATTTCACAGTTAAAAAATTGCATTGCATGGGAGTTACCCCTTCCTTTGATCCTAACTGTTCCCTTGAAAAAACAAACACTCATTTCATAATTAATATTTATTTTCCATCGGGGCTATCCCTCCCCCTGATATTATCCGACCTACATTTTCTCCAGTTGTTTGAGAAAGTAATTGAGACCAATTTCAAAACTCTAATTTTAAGTTTTCGAGATATTTGATAATAATTTGTTTTTTTCTTTGTGGGATCCTAAGCAATTCTTATAGCCTTTGTTACTTTCGGTTTATATTGTGAAAATTTTAACAAAATCGGTTCAGAAATTTATCTATTTATAAGTCACAACAACTTTTTCACATTTAATTTAAAATATCATGTAAATAATTAAAATCTAAATACTAAAAATTTGGTAATGAACAGGAAAAATGCCATAAAAAACACCGATCGAATCAGAATCACTTTCTGAATCGATTTTACGCTGTCCGTCCGCCTGTCGTCTGTCTGTTCATGTTATGAATCTTGTATTATATCAAATCTACATGATAAATTTTAAGTAGATTGAACCACAAAAGCATTTGTCCAGAAAAAATGTCTCCTTGAGAAAGCAATTAGTGTGGACACTCACCTCGTAACTTCCACTCCCAAAGATCTTTTTGAAGTGCAGATATTTTAAAAAAATAGTATTGTGACAATAATTATTATTTTTAAAATTTATATAACCACGAAATCCCGAACTAAAATTTGTTAGGATGAATCCATAATTTCCTATATTCCCCTATAATTCTTACCTTCGAAAATCACCTCAAGCGCGCAAATATCTCACCTAAATTCAAAGAAAAAAGTACAAATTATAAAATCTAATTTTTAAAGGATCAGTGTTCATGTCTTTGTCATGGTGCCGGTCTTAACTTAATTGGAATTCTAAATATAATGTATATTCCCCCGATGTGGTTAAGTGTGCATAAGTCCATATTAAGAGGGAATTTAATATAGATTTTATAGATAACACAATTTTCAAAATTCAAGAAATTTGTTGACTTAGGTCGTTAAAAGTTTGGTATTCAAAATTGTTTATTTTGGTCTCCAAAAAAACTGATAAAATCTGCCACACATACATATATATTTTTGTCTAATAACATTTCTAATCTATATAATTAACTTTAACCATAAATATAGTACCTCTAAAGATAATCTAATCCATTTAGTACTAAAACCGAAAACAAAAAAATAAAAAGTCTTTAGTCATGTTAACATTTTTATGATCGGAGAATTCTGATATGTAAAAACCTCTACATTTTAATCGATTTTTAAATCCATTTTCACACATTTCCACACATATATACGATATCGATAAACGGACAACGGCAATATCTTATCAATATTTAGAGAAAAAAAAGAGTATAAAACTTTTGTATATATATTTTACGCTTTGTCCATTAAAAATGCCTTTAATTGTTATTAGTTTCAATTGGGGTCTTCAACTTCACAAATATACTTCCATAAAATATATAAGCAAAATGTCACAAATCAGACCTTTAAATAAAGAATTGCAAGAATTTGCGTGTAATAATTTAAATGAAGTTGAAACACGTATACCGGATGATTTGGAGGCTTTACGTGCGTGGTTAGAGCAACAACCACATTTAAAGGCGAGAACAGATGATCAATTTTTATTGGCATTTTTACGTTTTTGCAAATATAATTTGGAAAGTGCCGAACAACGTATTGACTACTTTTACACATATAAATCATCAGCCAAGGAATTACTTAAATCTAGACATATTGATGATAAAATTTTGGATATATCTCAGGCCAAGTAAGTTTAGGAAATTGTAAGCCACAAGTTATAGTTTTAAAGAAATTCTCTTTATTTAAGCATATTCTATACACTTCCAAAACCAATGGGTCCTGGTGGACCTCGTATACATGTCACTTTAATGTGTAATATAAATCCTTCTATCCACACCGTAGCCGATTTATTTCGTTATCATGTTATGCGCTGTGAAATCGAAACCAATACCGATGACAATTGGAATATAGCGGGTGTAATTGAAATTGTGGATTTTTCCAAAATACCATTTGCTTTGGTAAAACAATTCGATTTAGGCCAATTTAAACAAATGGCGGCTCTATTAGAACATGGTATACCGACAAATTTAATGGGCACCCATATAGTAAACGCCTCTAGGGAAATACAGATATTATTGAGTCTTATTAAGACTGTAATGAAACAAAAGGAACTGGTAAGTTTCACATTTTATTCATAATAATAAATTTTAATTACAATACATGATTCTTCCTTTAAAGCTGAATATTCATCCAAATTTGGATTCTTTACAAAAAGCCATAGGTAAAGATTATTTACCAGTGGAGTATGGTGGCTCAAATGGTACTCTCAAGGAAGCTGCTGAAAATTATGAAAAACTCTTAATGAGTTTCAAAACCTATTTTGAGGAAGATGAAATCTATGGTGTAAATGAAAAATTGCGTAAAGGTGGAAACGTTAGTACTCCAAGTAGTTCATTTCGTAAACTACTGAATATTGATTGAACAATTTTTTTATTTTTTTAAATTTTTTTTGGTATTTTGTTTTATAAGTTTTTTTTGATAATTAATTATAATGATCATTGGATTAATAACAATAAAATTTTTATAATGAAGTATTAAGAATGTTAAAATGGTAACACTGCTCATTAATAAAAAAAGCTTTGTTAATTCCCTTAAAATAGAGCTTTTTTGTTTTGCATTTGAAAAAGCCGCTATGTAAAGTTGCCATATTATTATATTGTTTATGAAATTGGTCAAAGTTAAGGGATTGTACTTTTGTAATGGGCAAAGAGAATAGTGCTACCTTTACTTTGTAAAATACCATAAGTTTTAAGCCCATAAAAGTGCTTAATGTAGAACAATTTTAACGAAATTTAGAAAAAATAAATTTAATTAATCATTAAAGCTCCCATATAAACGTCTCAGGAAAAAGGTCTTAAAATATAGAAACTGCACGCAGATTTTTATCATCTTATACTTTAAACTCTAAATTCAGAATACCAAATTGAACGAAGATCATTCTGCAACTTTTTATAAAACTTCTGTTTCTAAAAATCTTTTTTATTTTGGGACACCATTTTAAAGCTCTTCAATATTGCTTAAATAACAAAATATATCTGAGGATTGATCTCTAAGATTATTACTTTAGTATCGTATCATGGATTTCCTATTTAGGAGATCTGAAGACGTACTATAATTTTGCCCAAAAACTTTGTCCCAATAATATGGCAATTTTAACAATCATAAAGTATAACTATTTTCTAGCAGACTTCTAGTGTTGCATGTTTCCAGCCTGCCTATCGTTAGACCTAATTTGTTGCTATAATTTTTCCCAATAAAAAGGTAAAATATTTAGCCATTTCGAACTTTCAAATCTCAGTTTGACTTTTTTTATTTCCAATGAAGAAACAAACAAAATTTCTAGATATTCGTGAGTTTTATGAGCTCATAACCCTATTACGGTAAGAGATTTGCATGAGAGCTACTGGAAATGTTGAACGAAATTTGAACAGTTTCAAAAGATCTCGATTTTTGCCAAAAATAAAATGTAGAGAGCCAGCCGGATGGACATACAAACAGACGAACAACGTTAAATAAGCTCAAAAAATTATATTGTGTTAATCGATATCGGAAATGGCGTAACAAACCTTTTTTACAAACATTAGCACATCCATCTAATACTGTGTAGGGTATAAAAATTCCCCAATTAGTTCTATAAATCTGGCACCATCATGCGGTTTGTAAATTATAGAAAAACAAACATAATAAAGAGATTGAAGAATAATCTTTAGTAATAAAGAGAAAACATAACAAATGGAGAGCAAAAAAATATGATAAACAACAAAGATGAAAAAGCTTCAGATGAACTTTAGACTTGTTTGATCAAGTTAGTGGGAGCTGTGTTGTGTTCCAGTTTGTCCCTCATAAATAATAATATATTTTTTAATAATTCTTTTTTAAGACACTTTAAAAATGTCAAAATTGGTTAAATATTATTTTGATTTGATGTCCCAACCCTCCCGGGCTTTATGGATTGGTTTGAAAATGAGCAAAACTCCCTTTGAAGAGTGTCCAGTAGCTTTAAGAAGAAGTAAGTTTATTCTTAATTTTCTATCGAATTTTCTATTAATTTGCTAATTATTTAGGAGAACAACTCACGGATGAATACAAAAAAGTAAATCGTTTCCAAAAAGTACCCGCATTAGTGGATGGTGATTTTCATTTATCTGAATCAATTGCCATGATCAGGTAGGTATATAATTTAATTTTACAATTTATTAATCAAACTTAGTTATTTATAGATATTTAGCTGATAAGGATTTATTTAGTACGGATCTTTACCCCAAAGATCTGCAATATCGTGCAAGAGTTGATGAATTTTTGGAATGGCAACATTTAACAGTACGTGCTGGTTGTGCTACTTATTTTTTGCGCTGTTGGTTGTTACCCATTAATGGTTTGGCTCATATGCCTTCACAAGAAGTTATCGATAAACTTATCAAAGAGATGGAACAACATTTAAAACTTGTAGAGAAAATTTGGTTAAAAGATGGAGATTTCTTGACTGGTAAAAAATTGACTGTAGCCGATTTAGTAGGAGCTTGCGAAATTGAACAAACTAGTAAGTTATCTTTTAACCGATAATTTGAATTATCAATTGAATAACTCAGAAACTTTTTTAACTACAGAACTTTGTAAATATGATGTTGCGCCAAAATTTCCAAAAGTCTCCGATTGGTTAGCTCGAGTACGTGAGGAATCTAATCCTTATTACGATGAAGCCCATAAATTTATTTACAAGAAATCGGGCTTATAACTACTGAAAGTGAAAACAGTTTCACTGATAATCCTTGCGACTTAAGTTACTAGTTTTCATCTTTTTTTTTTAAGACTTATATTTTTGTTAAACAAATTTTTTCATTTAACAATGCATTTTTGTAATATTATTACTTTAATTAATTGTTTAATGCAGATTACTATTGTGTGTTCTAAATATGAAATGTTAAAAATAAGAAGTTTTTAAATTCTAATGGCGTTGGAATAATCTGGGTCAAGCCACAAGTGTGGAATGTGGCAATATCAAGTGGGTTCTATTTTTCTTCGTTAGTTATTACAAAAATTAAAATTTTTAAACTAAAAAGTACGGCAAAATCCCATTTTACCCTCTCTTAACCATTTTAGACAATTTGTTTTTAATTTTAGAATCCTGCGGCATGCAGTGGTTCTGGAGGATTATAGGTCTTATTTCCAGTTGGGCCAATGGATGGCATTCCAATTTTGATCATATCGAATATGTTGTTTTGTTTTTAATTCGCCAAAGATAAATTTAGCTTTTTCTCTCTGCACTTGCACAATTTATTTATTTAGACCAGATTTTCATATAATGAAAGATTCTGTATATGTATAATTGATGATGTATCTACATTTAACAAGTAAAAATTTTATAGTCGGTCAAGGCCGACTAGATAATACCATCACAATAAATCACAATATTGGCTTTATATGTCTGCTACGAAAAATTTATTAACGACTCTCGTATAATTTACGTTTCTTATTTATTGTTATGGCTGCAATAGATTATTACGCTACTAACATTTATTTAAAATTAATGCATTTTAAGATAATCATGTAATTTTGCACAGCGGTTTTACTTAATTTGACTAAATATTCGCACCTTTCTTTTACGATTTATAAGTTTGAAAGTGATAATAAAATATCCCATTCCTTGTATGGGGCCTAAAGGCATTGTCCTTAGGCCAAAATAACACTACGTGCCAAAATTCATTGAGATATTTCCAAAACTGAGTTCTGTACTTTGCGAAAAAAACTTAACATGGACAACCAGCCGGACGGACATGCTAAAATCGATTCAGAAAGTAATTCTGAGTCGAACGGTATACTAAATAGTGGTGTATACCGTCCGACTCAGAATAATACCCCCGCCACCTGTGGCAGTGGAGGGTATTAAAAGAGTTTTAAAAGGTCTTTTAAGAAAGCAATGGTGAGAATCGACCCGTGGAGTTTACTACGAAATATTTAAAATTTTTACATTTTATGAAATTATCATTTCGTGTCCATACTTATGTCATTGACTTTACACGCACAATTTCTTTTGGAAAGGAAATAAAAATGCCATTAATTTAAAATTTTTGTTATTTATTCAGTTTAAGAAAAAACCTATAAACTTTGTTATTTAATAAAATCTTCTTTAATCAATGTCCAATTTTCTAAATGAACCCTCAATGCCAAATAAAGATTCAGAATTGACAGGTCTACCAGGTCTTAATTTTTCATTAGTACAATATTGAACTTCCTCTTCAAAATATGTTTTATATTCCAAAAGTTTCTTTTCCCAGGTATTGATAACATCTTGAACAGTACCATTACTGCCACCATATTCAGCTGGTAAACAATCTTGTGGTATATAATCATATAAAGATTCATATTTGCTATGAATATGGAACTAAAAACAGAAGAAAGAAAATATAATTTGAATCTTTTGGAATTGGAATCATTTGGAATTTGAAAACATACTCTTTGTTTAATTTTCTCACTCATTAAACTTTTGGCTAATGAAAGTATCTTTTCTGTTCCCGCTGGGGCATTTACAAAATGAAAACCTTTTGGTCTATAGGGCCAGGCTTTGTCACCCAAAACTGCTAGTTTTTTCACAAGAACAGCATCAAATTGAAATATATGACCTGCTGCTACACCTTTGAGATCAATAACTTCTAGAAAACCCATAACCATGGCATTGTCATCTTCATGAAATTGTATTTCCCCTAACATGGTACCAACTTTCACCACTTCAGTTAAGCTAAACTTGTTGGTATCATAAAGACCATAACGTGAAATATGTATGCGGGGACCATCTTCACTTAAGGGTTTGGGTAAACGTAGTAAGCAGCTGTAAAAAAAATTGAATTATTAATATATATGATATCGTTAGGTTTTAGTTATTTTGCACTCACCCTTGTCTCAATATAGCAATAGCTCTATCATCTACAAAACGATTTTTATATAACTCTGGTACCGCATTTCTCATGGCATAAAAACTATCAATCTTTTGTTTAGCCTTTTCCAAACTATATTTACAGCCACGTAAAAATGCCACCAATAATTGATCATCTGTACGGGCTTTTAAATGCGGTTGTTTTAGGATCCATTCACGTAATGCTTTTATATCATCATCAATACGTTCAGGTTTCTCGCCCAATTCCTCTTGAGCTTTCTTCGATAATTTTTCTGTTAAAGGGCGGATTTTTGACATATTTTTATCTGGTGATTAAAATAAAATAAACAATTATTATTGATCGTCGTTCGTAGTCCACACCGTAGTCGAAATATGTACTTTAGCTATCTTGATTGCTACTGTGAACGAAATGAAAATTCTAACGCCCTCATTGTTTTACTTTTTTTGTAAATAAATTATTTTCTTTTTTATTTTATTTTATTTGTTGTACAAATTCGAAGAAATCGCTTGGAACTGTTGTTTCGATATTTATTTAATCGTGTACACCTGGATGAGTTATATATATTTTTTCGTTGATTTATTTTATTTCATTATATTTGTGTCAATTTGATAAGAAATTTGTCTATATAGAAAATTAACAAGACCTTTCATTGATAACGATGTAAAATAAAGAAGACTACACTAAGAGAAATGCCATTTAAGTTTTATGATAAAAAATAGTTTTGATTCGAGAGTCATATAGAGGACCATTGAGTTGAAAATTTTTATTAAATTTAAGAACAAACAGAAAAAACTTGAAGCAAAATGAAGTTTTAAAAATTTCCACTCATTAATAATAATTTTTAAGACTAAAAAAATGTTTGATGATTTAAAAAAATATTGAAAGAAAGTATTTAAATTCTTTCCAGATTACACTTTTCAACTTTATTAGCATCAAAATTTCGAATTAAATGTTAACTTCCACTTTGAAGGTAAAATCTTAAGAAAGGGAAAGAAATCCTTGAATAAATGTCTAATTGTAGTTCTAATTTGTATTTTATCGAATAACAAGTAATATTTTTTGTTTAATTTGAAATTTATGTTTTAAAATTCATTTCGGAAATTTCTAAATTTAGTGAAAAAATAGAATTTTTTGTGAAAAAATGCGTTTTTAGAGAAAAATTGCATTTTTAATGAAAAATTATTTTTTAATGAAAAATTAATTTTTGGTAAATAATTTAATTTTTGATGAAAAATTACACTTTTGATGAAAAATTACATTTTTGGTGAAAAATTACTTTTTTAGTGAAAAAATTTCGTTTTAAGTGAGAAATTGCTTTTTTGGTGAAAAATTGCATTTTTAGTGAAAAATTGCATTTTTAGTGAAAAATTGCATTTTTGGTGAAAAATTGCATTTTTGGTGAAAAATTGCATTTTTGGTGAAAAATTGCATTTTTGGTGAAAAATTGCATTTTTGGTGAAAAATTGCATTTTTGGTGAAAAATTGCATTTTTGGTGAAAAATTGCATTTTTGGTGAAAAATTGCATTTTTGGTGAAAAATTGCATTTTTGGTGAAAAATTGCATTTTTGGTGAAAAATTGCATTTTTGGTGAAAAATTGCATTTTTGGTGAAAAATTGCATTTTTGGTGAAAAATTGCATTTTTGGTCAAAAATTGCATTTTTGGTGAAAAATTGCATTTTTGGTGAAAAATTGCATTTTTGGTGAAAAAATGCATTTTTGGTGAAAAATTGCATTTTTAGTAAGAAATTACTTTTTTAGTAAAAAAACTTTTAGTCAAAAATTGCATTTTAATTAAAAAATTGCATTTTTAGTAAACAATTGCGTTTAATAAAAATGCATTTTTAGTGAAAAAAATAATTTGTTGTGAAAAAAATCATTTTTAGTGAAAAAATGCATTTTAAGTGCAAAAAATCATTTTTTTGTGAAAAATGCATTTTTAGTGAAAAAAATCATTTTTTTGTGAAAAATGCATTTTTAGTGAAAAAAATCATTTTTTTGTGAAAAAATGCATTTTTAGTGAAAAAAATCATTTTTTTGTGAAAAAATGCATTTTTAGTGAAAAAAATCATTTTTTTGTGAAAAAATTCATTTTTAGTTAAAAAAATCATTTTTTTGTGAAAAAATGTATTTTTAGTGAAAAAAATCATTTTTTTGAGAAAAAATGCATTTTTAGTGAAAAAAATCTTTTTTTTGTGAAAAAATGCATTTTTAGTGAAAAAAATCTTTTTTTTGTGAAAAAATGCATTTTTAGTGAAAAAAATCATTTTTTTGTGAAAAAATGCATTTTTAGTGAAAAAAATCATTTTTTTGTGAAAAAATGCATTTTTAGTGAAAAAAATCATTTTTTGTGAAAAAATGCATCTTTAGTGAAAAAAATCATTTTTGTGAAAAAATGCATTTTTGGTGAAAAAAATCATTTTTGTGAAAAAATGCATTTTTGGTGAAAAAAATCATTTTTGTGAAAAAATGCATTTTTGGTGAAAAAATAATTTTTTGTGAAAAAATGCATTTTTAGTGAAAAAAATCATTTTTTTAGGAAAAAATGCATTTTTGGTGAAAAAATAATTTTTTGTGAAAAAAATCATTTTTGTGAAAAAATGCATTTTTGGTGAAAAAATAATTTTTTGTGAAAAAATGCATTTTTAGTGAAAAAATAATTTTTTGTGAAAAAATGCATTTTTAGTGAAAAAATAATTTTTTGTGAAAAAATGCATTTTTAGTGAAAAAAATCATTTTTTTAGGAAAAAAAAAACATTAAAATAATTTTTTAGAGAAAAGATGCATTTTTTCGCATTTTTGGTGAAAAAAAATTATTTTTGGGATAAAATGCATTTTTTGTGAAAAATGCACATTAATGAAAAACATTTTTATGAAACTTATGCGTATAAAAAGGATTTTTCTGTAGTTTTATATGGATATAAGAAGAAACTATGGACCAGGCCACATATAATTTTTGTTGTTGTCCTCAGAAATTTCGTACTCAAATCTGTTTATTTGATAAAAAGTTATAAACCGATAAATTAAAGTGAACAATTTTTATGAATTTTCCAATAAAAGTCAAAATAAAGTTTGATTGTTGGAGTCTTTATGTGTCGTACATAAGGTGAAGTGTATTCGGCATAATCAAATATAACATTTTTACTTGTTTACTAACAATTTTGGGGGAAACATTTAATTTTTTTAAGTGTATAATTATTTTATTATGGACTTTTGCGGCTTAAATATATAAATTCAAAGATAAATAAATAAAAATAAAATCAATTTGTATATAACACATTACTAATAGCGCCCATAAAATTACATGACATTTAAATTAAACGATAATTTTTCCATTCTTTGTGATTTAGAAAAGAATTCACAAAATATTCAGAACTGAATTATTAACGAAATCCGTAATTAAATCAGACTAAAGAACGATTTCTGTGAAATAAATAAGAAAATTCTACAAATTTCATTATAAAACTTTTCATCCATAAAATTTGAGCGAAGAAAAGTTATACCTTTCGATCCATTGTTGAGATTCTTATGTTGAAATATATAATTTTTATTTTATAAAACAGCTGCAAAGCGATATCTCCAGTAACCATTTAAAAACTAACAAATCGTGACTTTTAATATTTATTTAGTGAAAATTATTTAAGATTCGTCACGATTATTTACAGAAAAATAAAAATCGGAAATTTTTTATAAGAATATATTTTCGTGACACAAGAAAAGTATTATAATGGTATTTTCCATAAAAAATCTTTCCGAATTTTAGAATTACATTAATATACATTCCCGGAATACAAATGATCAAGTCTATTTAAATTGGAGATAATCGGTACAATTTTAAAATTCTTAAAAAAATACCCTACCGGAATGGGGCTTTAAGATTCTAATTTATACATTGTTAATTAAGATTTTTATTAGACCAAGTCTGCATGCCAAATTTTAATAAATTCGATCCACAAATGTCTGTAATTATCAAACAGAAAATCTTTTTAAAGTACATATATCTCTTAGAAATTTTAGTGTTGCGATAATATTCCATTCATTTAAGATTTATGCAACCGGAATTTTTACAAGGATGAGTCCATAGTTAACTACATATAAACCTTCCGAAAACTGATTCAAATGGCATAAATCTTTCATGAGAATTCTTTGAGGTCGGACCACTATATTTCATGTTTGTGTATTAGAATAGTTCTTAGCCGCCTATTAATATGTTTATCTTTTTAAGTCCAATTTTGAAAAACTTTTTGAGTACTTTAATCTCCAAAAAAATCAGGGTCCACGTTTCTGTATTTAATTTACAAAAAAAAATCCTCTGTTTTTAAGTCAAATTTTTAAAAGCTGTTAAAGTACTTTAATCTTCCAAAAAAATATATATATGTATGGGCCCACTATTATGGTAAATCGTATATGTTTGATTGAGACATTTTTTCGTTTCGCGATCCCTGAACTTGAACTAAAAGTCGTATACAAATCAGGTTTTTATGTTCAGAATAACCAAAAATAAATTATTGATGGTTACCTTTTGTGTTATAAATAATACTAAAATATTGATGTAGCAAACCAGTTCCTAAAAATATAATCAATATAACGAAGTATAACAGATATGGAAGCTTAAATATATTATGACAGTTAAATCTAGTTATAATTTTAAAAAATTCTAAAAAGTGCATTAAATTAATTTATAATATTTTTTGAACTCTTTTTTTTCATAATCAATATTAATCTCTCATTTGATGGAAGATAGGCATAACTCAAAAAATGAAATTTTGTCTGAAGACAAAAATATGTTTCTTGTAATTCATTAATGGAAACTTAAAATAAGATTCAATTTTTACACTCTTAAAGGAACATTGTGATGCAAGCTATAGAGAAGCCGGTGAGAAACAGAAATAACGCGTCTTTATATATATTATATATAATTGTAATAACATATTTTTCCGTGATCTTTTCTGTTGTACGAATAAATAGTTCGTTTACAAAAACTTTCCGTTTATTGAAGAGCTTATTTACTTTTCATTTTTTTCACTTATGACAATCTTGCAGCAAATGGTCGTTATAATGTCAAAACATTTTGCTCATATTTTTATCAATAATTATAGAATTTGATCAACAGATGTTTAAAGAAAAGTAACCGATAATAAAGTTTAAATTTTTAATTAAAATAATTTTACACAAATATTAAAAAAAATACAAGCGATTAAAGAAAATTTTAGAATTTTTTATAAAATAAAATTTCAAAGGTCTCTTCCGGATCAAATAATTATGATAAAAGTTTCATTTAATAATGACACATTCAATTTAATGAGTCACAATTGCCACCAACTATAATTTGAATTTGTATACCCTACACTACCGAAAGGTGCTGATGTTTGTAACATGCAGAAAAAATGGTGTTACACCCATCTTTAAGTATATCGTTCGATTTTGAATCATTTTTTGAGTCGATTTAACGATGTCCGTCTCTATTTCTGTCCGGCTGGCTGTCCCTGTAAACGTTGTGAATATTCTACAGATATCTCGATGAAGTTTGGCTCATTATTATTATTTTGGCCCAAAAACGAAAAAATGAAATTGGTTATGTTCGGTCGAATATTTCAGGAACCTCTCATACAAATTTTCTTCCCGGAATGGAGTTTTAAGATCATAAAAGTCCTAAATATAAAGTGTTTTAAATTTGGCACAAGTAAGTTTTATAATATTCCAAAAATATGTGCCAAAATATGCGAGAGTCGGTCCATTATTTCTCATAGGTCCCATACAAATCCTTTTCCGAATATCACTTTTAAGGGCAAAAATCTCACATATACGTTGGCTTTGTAATAATAATTGGCCAAATTAAGAAAAATATAAGCAAAAATCATTGTGCAAAATTATAGGAGGGTCGGTTCATAATTTCTTGTGTCCCCATATAATCAACCCCCCCCCCAAAAAAAAAATTATTTTGAAGCGCAGAAATTATAAATTAATAAATTTAAGTAAAAATAAATTTAAATGTCGCAATAATGTTCTACACACTTAAGAATAAATCAGAAAAAAGAAAATTATACGAGGGTTGTTCATTAATTTTTCGTAACTACCATTTTTAACCAACGATGTGATATTAGGTAGTCGATTTTGACCGACTATACATTCGTGTTTGAATTTTATTTGTAATTTTTTATTTCACAGGTGTTAAACATTTGAACTTTAATTATAATTAAGATGTTAATTTGCGTACTTGTATTATTATTATTATTATTTGTTTTAAATTTGTTGAGACGTTTTAAAATTGATTTATATTATTTTTTTTATTCTCTTTTTAGTAACTTCACTTTAATTATTATTATTTTTTAATAAAAGATGCACAACAAACACCACGCTTACCAGGTGCACAACTGACTAATGAGTGGGTAAGACGTTTGACTGTAAGTAACCAAATTATTATATTCGTCATAAGTATGTATGTATGTATAGATACCACATTGAAATCTATAACGAATTGACAAACTGTTAGATATACACACAAACAAATTAAATATATATTTATCATGTTTATAGTTTATTTTTTGCACTCTACACTTTCATGTGAGGTGAATGGTAGTATATTTAGTTTGTCATTCAGCATTTAGCACTAAGATATTCTTAATCGCCTTCTAAATAATTAATAAACCGGTATCTGAAATAAAATACCCAGGTTTAAAAAAAAATTAAAAACACACACAATTTCGAGGACAGAGTCAGAGTAGGGAAAACTCGGAGCAAAATCTCTATTTTAAAAAAAATTTCAAGAGAATTAGTTCAAATTTCAAAGTTTTATAAGCTATAAATCATATTTCGGGAAGGGTCCTAATATGGGAGCTGGGTCAATTAATGATCCCAGAACAATATGACTTCTTTGGATTTATTATTGTATCAAAATAAGTATATGTGACAAATTTCAGTAAATTATCTTAAAAATTGCGGCCCATATGACACAAAGAGTTTGGGGTGTATCAAAATTTTGTATCAAATTTGTTTAAGTCTCAAAATTTTGTATCAAATTTGTTTGTTTAAGTATCAAAATTTTGTTTAAGTCCAATTACATTTTTAGAAGAAATTACAAGAGTTCATTTTCCAAATTTTGTGGCTGTTTCAGATATCGGTCTATAACTTTCTTGCTTATAAACCGATATAGCTGGTTTAAAATAGCAAACTGTTTAAGACAATAACAAACAATGTGGCCAAGTTTTGTTTGAATTCTGACAATTATTCTAGGCGTGAGAATGTTTCCAATAGACAGACAGACGGACAGACGGACAGACGGACATAGCTAAATCGACTCAGTTTTTGATTTGATGCAAGAATATATACACATTGTAGGGTCTGAGACACACGGAATGACAAACTTAATATACCCTCACCACTTGTGCTGGTGGAGGGTATAAAAATATACAATTTCGAGTGTAGAGTCAGAGTAGGGAAAAACTCGGAACAAAATTTCTATTTTAAAATAATTTTTTTAGTTTTTCTCTTCTTTGGAGAGTGAAGAGCAAAAAAAAAAAAGATTTTTATTTTTTACTCTTCAAAATTGCGAAGTGGTTGAACAGAAAACAAGCAAAAAAAATGTGCATACACAAGCACACAAAAAAATTGCTTACCGCAATAAAACTTTATTTTATACTGCATACACGCGAATTATTCAGCGATAAAAAAATAAAACTCTTTTTAGAAAATTGAAATTAAACTCTTTGAACGATTCGATAGTTTGAAAAATAAAAAAAGAGTCAAAAACCTTATCTTGGTTAGTATATCTTGGAGGTATCTTGGAGGGTATTATGATGATTCTATCAATTTCACTTTTCCCTAAAATTTCTCAAGTAGTGGATTTTCACGATTCAATTCTACCGAATATATTTGTATATTTTTTATAAATAATTGTTGTTTTTGTAAATTCTATTATCATTTAAGACATTTATAACATTTAAAATCCAAAAAGAGTTGATAACATTTAATAACTAAATGAATTTTTATGAGTTTAAATATGATGGATTATCAATTCAAAATTCTTTTTTGTATGTTATATTCAAGCGATTAGACCACGACCATATCTGGAGAATTTGAATCATGAAACTATAAATACAATAAAATTGCATTTGATTTAGAATTTATTTTGCATTTGCGAAATAAATAAATAATTGTCGATCAAACTAAAATTTTGATTAGATAATAATTTTGTATTTCACGATTTTGGTTGTTCACAAAAATCGTTTTGGGATTTTGTTGTTATTTTTTCCCATATGTTTGTTATTATATATCTATTAGATTTTAAATATATAAAGAGAGATAATAATTTGCTTATCTGTGTACTGCTGTTACATACAGAAAAAATGACACCTTAATGTATACCGTTAGGTATCACTTTCTGAGTCGATTTAACAATGTCCGTCCATCTTACTGTCTGTCTTGCTTACTGTCCATGTAAATGTTGTGAACACTCTACAGGTCGCAATTGTTGAATATTTTAATGAATCGAAGCCATTAAAGTTGACAATGCTTGGTGCAGGTACCTCCCATATAAATGTATTTTTGGAAGTTTAAAACCCATAATAATCCTAAATATAAAACGTTTTTACGAAATATAAATAAATCAAATCGATGTGTCAAATTTTGCGTAGACTAGTCCATTGATTCTCATAGTTCCCAAACAAGCCTCCTGCCAAATATTATTTTGAAGGCATAAATCTCACACATATATTGGTATTGAAATAATAAATGGAAAAATTATGAAGGTCGGTCCATAAAATTCCCACAAAATTCATTTTAAAACGCATGAATTTCACATGAATCTTAGTTTCACAATAGTGTACTGCACACTTAAGAATAAATCAGAAAATAAAATTATACGATGGTTGTGCATTACTCTTTCTTAACTACCATTAATAACCAACATTGTGGTGTAGGGTATTATAAAGTCGGGCTTGATATTCATTATTTTATTTTTACTGTATCTTCGTTTGCCATAAAATTGTTGTTGAATCATTATATGACGTAATTAAAATTGAATTATTTAATTAGAATTTAAATTATAAATCTAATTAACCGTTACATGGGTTGTTTATGAAAAATGTTGCCATATTTTTCTTAAAACAAGTTAAAGAAATGGGGTAACCTTTTTGTTAGTGTTGTGAAATAAATAATTTTTATCAATGTGGATTTTTTTATTGGTTCTTGATTTTCGGCTAATGATACGGACATTTCATTTAAAAAGGTACCTTTAGAAATGTAAAATATATTGGGACCATAATATAAAAGTACCACATAAAACTCTCAAGTTATTTTCTATCCATATTTCATGTCTTAATTAAATTTATGAAATGAATTCAAAAAGTTTCTTTAAAAAATTCAAAAAGTACAAAAATACATATATAAGTCCATATGTAAAATTAAAAAAGTACCTCCTGTATCCTAAAATTATTTTTTTATCTATTTAATACTAAGATAAACTTGTTTTCATATTTAAACTTAATTATTGAAAATAATTCAAAAAGTACCAAAGTACCAATTTATATTTTTTGTTCTATATAATAACCCTTTAACTTGTACCATCAAAAGTACCACGTAATAGCTCAAATCACTTTTTATTCATCTAGGTAAAAATACATTCAAAAAGTCCAAAAAATACTTACCGGAAATTTAAAAAAAGTACCACATAATGTTCTCAAATTATTTTTTTATCCATTTTGATACAAATATTTATATTAATTATTACAAGTAATTTAAAAAGTACCAAAATATCAATTTTGTCCTTGTCTATGATGTCGATATGATTTAAACAATTCAAATCTTCTTGAAATTCTTAAAATATATTTTCTTTAAAAAAGAACCAAATTATTCACTTCATATGACTTAATGTACCAAATGAACGATGTTTTATTTAAGCAAATTTTAAACAGATAATAATTTCCCAAAAAAATTTTTAATTTCAATTGTATAACATTATTTACGAAAAAGTACCAAATATTGGTACGTTTTTAACCCCCAAACGTTGAATTTTCAAAAAGTACGAAAGTTATACTTCTATTTCTTTTGTACATTTTTTAATGTAATTAGAAATTTATTTTTGTGTATACAAATTAAAGAAGTACATTTGGTGCCTAAAAAGTACCACATTATAGTTTTTATAAGAATTTTTAAAAAATTACCAATCACCTCTCACTTATGAGGGATACCACTCTTCATGGTCCTAATCTCTCGATTTATTTAGATAAAATAGTCCTTTAGAAAGGTGGGATTGAATCGTATAAGAGTTTTGAAAAATATTCTACAAATAATAATCCCACACTGGGAACTCTTATGCGACCTTTGGTGTTACAGCAAAGCAATTACTTTAGGAAGTAATTGGGAATGAATTAAATAATGATTAAAAGACTTGATAAAATAGTTCTATAGAAATACGATAACAAATAATTGTTCTGTATAAGAGTAGCTCTACCCCTGGTCCTATCCCTAAGTTAAGCAATACAATAGGAAATGCATTGATTCAAAATGTTTAAACACACTCAGCAATAGTTCTATAGATGAACGATGATTCATATTATTTTTCGCATGCGGTCCTATCCTGAGTCCAACCAATTTTATAGCCTGTATTACTTCTGATAACATTAAGTCAATCTGTCAAATTTTTTTTTTTTTTTTGAAAATCGCTTGAGTGATATATATAACTCTGTGAAAATGGCAGCTTAAAGGAGTTAAAAAATCTAGATGAGGAATTCATTATCAGCCTTTAAATATATTTAGAAAGAAAATTAATATGGTGCCGATAAGTCCGTGTTTCTTGAAAGCTTTTGATTATGTATTCTATTTAGGAGTTTTTATCGTAAATTTAGATGTGATTTAGAACAAAATTGATCTTTAGAAAAGTCATAAAGTTATATTCTTACATTAAGTCACTTTTAAAATTAGTATTTTATTTAGTCCACATTTAATTTTCTAAATGAACCTTCTAAGCCGAACAGACTTTCAAAATCAATAGGTTTACCCGGTCTTAAGTGTTCATCGGTACCATATTTTGTATCTTCCAAGAAATAATCTCTATAAGAAAAAAATTTCTCTTCCCATTCTTTTGTTAGTTCTGATATAGAACCATTTTCACCACCATATTCTTTGGGCCAATATTTTAAAGGAACCTTTTCATATAATTTCTCAGGATTGGAGCCGTAAATTGTCATCTGAAAAAAAATAATAAATTTAGAAAGAGATAATAATTTTAAAAGGAGATTCAAAATATGATATCGCCATCTTAAAAATTGAAATAAATCACAAATATATTATGGTTATGAGGTTAAAGGACCATAATATGATTATAGCATAACCATATTTTTGTGATGTTTCTCGTAGAAGAACTTACTCTATTCAATTGTTTTTCCGACATTAAAGGTTTGAAGATATTAAACAGGGATTCAAATATCGAGGGAGCATTTATGATATGGGAAGATTTAGGTCTTAAGGGCATAGCAACTTCAGAATAAACTGCTAATTTTTTCATCATATTAGGATTCATTTGAAAAAAATGTTCTTTGGTCAATTCTTTCAAATCCGCAATATGAACAAAACCATTAACAATGGCATAATCATCTTCCCACATCAGGATGTCATTAAAAGCTTGAGCCACACGCATTATATCTTTAAATTCATATTTACTGGGATCATAAATACCATTACGTACAAACATTATACGAGGACCAGTTTCATTAAGAGGAATGGGCAAAGCCACACCAACTCTATAAGAAAATTATAATTATATTATAATAGAGAAAGGGAAATATTTATTTCATAGCACTTACCCAAGTCTAACAATCTCTCTAATTTTGGGTTCATCTATATCTCTTAGAGCAAAATATTCCGGGAATTTTGATTTTAACATATAATATTTATCTATTTTTGATTTCGCCTTTTCCAAACTGTATTTGCAGCCTCGCAAAAATGCCAAAATAAATTGATCATCCAAACGGGCTCTCAAATGGGGTTGTTGCTTTATCCATGTTTTTAGAGTTTCTAGATCCGACACTATTCTATTGGGATCTTCGTTAAGTTCCTCAATGGCAACTTTTTGTAAACAGGGCGGTAACGGTCTTATGTTATGCATTATTTTTTTTTTTTTTTGGGAACTATTTTAATATAACTTTAGTGATCGAAATTTGTTAGTCAAATGGTTAATTACTCTTTGTTTAGACGATTGCTGAGGGTATGAATGTGATAACAAATGTTTATAACCAGCTTTTACCCGTTGCGCTTTGCTGCACAATCATTCTCATCAGTCCAAGTTCAAAAGAAATTTCACAAATAACAATGTGTATTTGTATGGTGTGATCTCTAGCCCTGGCCTTATCCGCCCTACATTGGCAAATCCTGGTATTATTGGAATTAATTTGAATAATTCCGCATATTCGATAATTAATATTTTCTTTGTATGGGAGTAATTTTCCCCTTGGTCCTACCCGTCCTATATTTTGATCAGTAAAACAAATTCTTGAAAAAGTGTTTGGGGTCAAATTTGAAAACTTTTTAATCATCATTTTCTTTGTATGGGGGACACCTCATATCCGTAAAATAGTTCCCTGATAAGGTGGCTGGGACCAAATTTGAAAATTCTCGCTGTTATAGTTTTTTGAATATCCGATGACCAATATTTATTTTGTATGGGGGTACTTCTCCCCCTGGTCCTATCGACATTTTTTATAGCCTATGTTACTTTTGGATATATGGCGATCATTCTCTATTTATGACTTTTCGGATTTTGGATCATCTAAATCTCTTAATTTAAATAATTCCGGAAACTTTGATCTTAACATGTAATATTTATCAATTTTCGATTTCGCCCTTTTTCAAACTAAATTTACAGCCCCGTAAAAATGCCAAGAGAGATTGATCATCAGTTCCGACTTTCAAATGGGGCTGTTGTTTTATCCATGTCTTTAGAGTTTCTAGATCCGACACTATTCTACTGGGATTTTCGTTGAGCTCTTCATTGGCAACTTTTTGCAATATTTTTTCTCTAGGACAACTTAAGGTTTTGATAACTTTTGGTAAAAAGGTAGGTCTTTGTTTCGACATTTCTTGTTACTACAGAAGAAATTTAGACTTTCCAGAAATAGAACCATCCATATCAATACATAAAATGCTTTTAAGTTTAATTCGAAAGAATTTCGCAGCGTCAATCATATTCTAAATTTATATGAAAGTAAAATCGCCCAGGAACTAGAACATTTCAGAAATTAGAGCAACACTTGGAACAAAGTGGTTCTAATTTCTGAGAGTATATATTGACTATTGACTGAAGACGTTATAGAAAAATTTTCATAAATTTAAAGTCACTTGTTTTTTATTTAAGTTAACTTACTAAATTTAGGGCCAATCAAAAATATGAATCGATTCTTATAAAATGCATTGGTTAGGACTTATGAGCAATTATGGAACGACGTTTTGAAATGTTTAGTAGTTTTTAATTCCTCAAATAGTTTCCAATATAATGGTTTGTTACGCTTTATTTATATATGTAATATGAGACTCAGGGAATTTAGAATGATTTTTATTAGCCAAACTTATATGGGATATAATGGTCCGATATATGAAAAATGTCATGCTTTTTTTGAGTTATATCTTTTAAAAAATATGTTATTAATCTTAAATGACACTTATTGATTTTTAAGAGATTTTCTGATTTATATTCTAAATGGGAGGTGTTACAAACTGTGGATCTTTCCTTGACAAATTTGGAATACTATTAAAATTGTTCATAATTTTTCAAATTGATTGAGCAAAAATGTTTACTTTCAAAATCGGCCAAATCGATTCAGTATAATAAATCGGCCCAGTATAGTAATAGTTATAGAGTGATATCTAAGACAACCTCCTAAAACTTTATGTCTCTGCAGTCAATACAGACTTCCAAATTTTTAGATTGATTGATTTCCTTACAAATGGAATTTTATATATATAATATGACATATATCTGCAAATGTGGCCCATAAATTGAGAATATTAGCAAAATCTTAGAGACAATGTTTAACTTTAAATAGGGCCTGGGGGAGTGGTAACCTCTTACAAAAGAAATTTTTTATTTTCTTGGTAGGGAGACAATAAAGGTTTTAGAAAATGAGGGTGTCATGACTTTCTAATAGACCGATATACTACTGATGCCCAAAAATCGTGCAACACAAATTCGACTTTTTCAAACGTAAGTAAGTGAAATATCAGAAAATGTATAAATGTGAAGTGATATCATAACTGGAACAGTTTGCTCGTTTCTCTAACCGCAAATTTCTGGTAAAAAATCGTTGGTCTCTCCAATAATAAAATGAAATTAATAGATCAAAATTTGAACTCAAGTTAATAGAAAGTAGCGCAATCGCAACTCGACAAAAACTGAACGAACAAAGATCGGCCTCATTAGCCAATTCAAAATTGTTGCAAATCTTAACCACACATTTGTTATTTACTTTAAATAAAAGTAGACATTTTTATTCGATATAAACGGATTTTATTGTTCAATAATTAGATATTTGTTCTCATAATCTTATCAATATAATTGTTTATATCAAAAATCGTATCATATATAACAATGGGCTTAAATGCAAAATACAAGTTCAAATTTCTTATCAATATTTACGTTTTGTAGAGAAAATGTTAAAATTAACAGCAAAATCATTTCGTAAAACGACTTTAAAGTGTTAAAATCGCTAAAAAAAAAATTAATAAAAATGTCCAAAATAAGACCTCTGCCGCCGGCTTTACAAAAAATAGCCATTGAAGAACTAAATGAGGATCCCACACGTATCGATGCCGATATAGAGGCTCTCAGAACTTGGATACAACAGCAGCCGCATTTGAAAGCTCGTACTGATGATCAATTTCTGATATCATTTTTACGGGGCTGTAAATATAGTTTGGAAAAGGCTAAATCGAAAATAGATAAATTCTATACCTTACGCACCAAATATCCCGAGTTATTTACCCTTAAAGAAATGGAAGAAGAAAAAATTAAGGAATATATAAGATTAGGAGTAGCAGTGGCATTGCCCAAGCCCCTAAATGAAACAGGTCCTCGTATAATGTTAATGCGCAGTGGTGCCTTTAATCCCAGTAAATATGATTTTATGGAAATAATGCGTGTTTATCAAGCGGCCTGTGAAATTACTTTCCTAGAAGATGATTATACTATAGTTAGTGGTTATACCCACATAATGGATTTAACGGATTGGACCAAAGAGCATTTTTCCAAATGAATTTTAGTGTGATGAAAAAGTTTACCGTATTCTCAGAAGAAGCGGTTCCTTTAAGGCCCAAACATTTTATAGCCATTAATGCTCCCTCCATATTTGAAGGTTTCTATAATCTTGTGAAACCCATGATGTCAGAGAAACAAAATAAACGGGTGAGTAGTTCGGAATTAATATATACTTTTTTAAAACTTTTCTTCTGATTTATGTCAAATTTCAGAGTGTTATTTATGGCAGTAATTATGAGAAAATGTACGAAACTATACCCCAGAAATATTTACCCAAAGAATATGGTGGCGAAAATGGTTCTATACCCGAATTAGTGGCTGAATTCGAGAAAAAATTTATGGAATATAGAGATTATTTTAAAGAAAGTGAATCAAATTATGGCACCGATGAAAGTAAAAGGTTGGGTAAACCTATCGATTTTGAAAGTCTTTTTGGTATGGAGGGTTCATTTAGAAAATTAAATGTTGACTAAAGAATTTCTTAGTTAATAAACTTTAATCTAAGAAAATAATAAAAAAACTTTTTTCATTATTTATTTATTAGATTAGAAGGAACAAGTTTCTTTGTACAATTTTAATAGCGTAAATAAAAGTTATACAATCTAAAGTAATCGATAACTTTTTGCCATTAATAATAAACAATATTCGGCTCTGTCGAATCCCAAATACCCTCCACTATAATTATTTTATGTTGAACTGAATTGGTGATTATTGCAATAATAATAATAATAATAATAATAATAATAATAATAATAATAATAATAATAATATGATAAAAATTTGGATCCACTCTTATTTTATAGAAAAATACAAAAGTGTTTTCCAAGATCTTAACGTTAACTCAGATAATAATCAATCAATAATTTTATAAAGCTATTAAATTTATACAGACGGCCATAGTTGAATTGATTCAGATTAGTTGCAAGATTACACAGCTAACAACAAACTTAGTACACCCTTTTCACCACTTGTGGTGGGGGGAGTTTACAAATATATTAGTTGGCATTTTTAGAAACTCTAAAATACTTAACTTCCACATAAAACCTTACGCACTGTTTCCAACAGAATCTTAAAAACGTGTAACGAAAGGTTCAAAGCTCCACTATATCAAAGACCTGGGACCTAAACTGTTACTTTTGATGAAATTTGTTTATGAAAATTCAATTTTTACTTATAATTTCTAATATAAGTTTCGTGAAAATGAAATTTTCGGTTCAATATTTGATTTTTTAGTTAAAAATTTAAAGTTAAGTGAATTTAAATTTTTAATGAAAAACTAAATTTTTAGTGAATTTTAAAATTTTTAGTGAAAATTTCAATTTTTAGTGAAAATTAAAATTTAAGTGAAATTTTAAATTTTAAGTGAAATTTTAAATTTTAAGAGAAATTTTAAATTTTAAGTGAAATTTTAAATTTTAAGTGAAATTTAAATTTTAAGACAAATTTTAAATTTTAAGTGAAATTTTAAATTTTAAGTGAAATTTTAAATTTTAAGTGAAATTTTAAATTTTAAGTGAAATTTTAAATTTTAAGTGAAATTTTTAATTTTAAGTGAAATTTTAAATTTTAAGTGAAATTTTTAATTTTAAGTGAAATTTTAAATTTTAAGTGAAATTTTAAATTTTAAGTGAAATTTTAAATTTTAAGTGAAATTTTAAATTTTAAGTGAAATTTTTAATTTTAAGTGAAATTTTAAATTTTAAGTGAAATTTTAAATTTTAAGTGAAATTTTAAATTTTAAGTGAAATTTTAAATTTTAAGTGAAATTTTAAATTTTAAGTAAAATTTTAAATTATAAGTGAAATTTTAAATTTTTTGCGAAAGTTTCAATTTTTAGTGAAAATTTAAATTTTTAATGAAAATTTCAATTTTTAGTGAAAATTTCAATTTTTAGTGAAAATTTCAATTTTTAGTGAAAATTTCAATTTTTAGTGAAAATTTCAATTTTTAGTGAAAATTTAAATTTTTAGTGAAAATTTCAATTTTTAGTGAAAATTTCAATTTTTAGTGAAAATTTCAATTTTTAGTGAAAATTTCAATTTTTAGTGAAAATTTCAATTTTTAGTGAAAATTTCAATTTTTAGTGAAAATTTAAATTTTTAGTGAAAATTCAATTTTTAGTGAAAATTTCAATTTTTTAGTGAAAATTTAAATTTTAGTGAAAATTTCAATTTTTAGTGAAAATTTCAATTTTTAGTGAAAATTTCAATTTTTAGTGAAAATTTCAATTTTTAGTGAAAATTTTCAATTTTTAGTGAAAATTTCATTTTTATTGAAATTTCCAATTTTTAGTGAAAATTTCAATTTTTTATTGAAATTTCAATTTTAGTGAAAATTTCAATTTTTAGTAAAATTTAAATTTTTTAGTAAATTTGTTTGAGTGAAATTTTTAATTTTTTGGGTGAAAATTTTAATTTTAAGTGAAATTTGACTTCGGTTTGTAGGCGAAATTTGGAATTTTTTTTAAATTGAACTTTTTGGTAAAAAATTCTGAAAAATTTTGCGGAATAATTTGAATTTTAGGTTAAAATTAAAATTTTATATGAAAATTTTATTTTAATTTTGGTGAACAAATTAAAAATTTTTCACATAAAAATTGAAATTTTGCCAAAATTAAAATAAAAAATAAAATTTTTAGTGAAACTTAAAATTTTAGCAAAAATCTGAATTTTTAAGGAAAATTTGATTTTAATGAATTTTTTATTAAAAGATACTTTTATGAGTATGAGCCTGAATTAGGGTTTCCTCACGGGAAAATATTCCTGGAATTGTTTGTAAGTTCATGGGAATTTTTATCGGGAATATTCGGGAGGTAATTTATGTAAAGAAGATATATTGACTCCGTGTGTAACTCCAGAAGAAATCATGTGTGCGGTTTACTATTTAAAATCAACTATATGACCTCAATAGCAAAATAATTATAGACTGATATATGAGACGTAACAATGGTGTACAATATTATCATACTAAGACTCATCTAAATCGGATTAATAGAATATCAGTGAGTAATACAGATGAAAATTTTAAAGACAATTATTGAATTTTAAACAGACATTAATTAAGGACAGAATATAACACCAAAAATTTTAGTATGGCCTTGGCTCTAATACAAGGACCTTTTCCGGAATTAAATTTTGAACGTAAAACTCTTAAAAATTCAAGCATTTTAACAAAATCCGCAAATAATATCTTCGACTTGGAATTTTGAGAATATCGGATTAAATTTCACTGGAGGATATTAAAGATACGGCAGCGCCGAATTTAGGATTCCTATTTGTTTAAGCATTTTTTCATTACAACATTCATTCTATAGAATTCTAATTTCTAATTTTCTATAGAATTCTAATTTCTAATTTATTCCCGGGTACATTTATACCCTACACCGTACGTGGTTGGGGTATTATGCGTTTGTGCTGATGTTTGTAACATTCGGAAATATTTAATTATACCGTTTTCACAGAATTATTTTCTGAGTTTATTTAACGATGCTTCTTGATGAATTTTGGCTCATGTTCTGCCTAATGTTTCAGGTACCTCCCATACAAATTTTCTTTTAGTATGAGCTTTTAAGCTCATAAAAAGTCATATAATGATTTTAATAAAAATTTTACAAAAGTAAGTCCTTGTACGTCGGTATTGTATAAGTAAAAATCAATGTGCAAAATTATACGAGGGATGTTTTTATAATTTCTGATAGTTCCCTTTTAATTCCCCACAAAAATTCTTTTTAAAACGTATACATTTCACATAAAAGTTAGTTTCACAATAATGAACTGCACACTAAAGAATACATGAGAAAATGAAATTATACGAGGGTCGTTCATTATTACCATTTATAAGCAATATTATGGTGTAAGGTATTACATAGTCGGACTTGACCGACTATGATATTTTCACTTGTTTTTTTATTGAATCCCGCGAATAAAAAATGGGGAAAGGAGAAACACTCTCTCTCCCTCTCTCTCTGGTATAAAATAAAAAAATAACCTTTAAATCTCATTTTTGTTTAACTCGCTACATAAAATATTAAATTGATCTTGATCTTAATTTAATAAAACGTTAATGAACCGATCTAGAAGATCACTTCATAAGAAGTTCTAAAGATTTTAAATTTAACGGTTTTTGGTTAATTAAATTAAAAGCTTTAAGCATTTTGAAAGCTTTTTTTTGTTTAACTATTTATGTCACATTTTCACTCAAAATCATATGTTTTGATTTCCTTTTTTATTTGACATTCTATTTTATGAGTGATATTGAGAAGAAAAGTGAAACTGTAGTTATTCGTTTGCCGTTTGGCAAGTTGTTGGGTTTTGCGGGTTCTCTCTTTTCTATTTCGATTTATTCTATTTCGATTTTATTCTATTTCATTTGTTAAAGTGATTTAATTCGGGAGGAAAAAAGTTATAAAAATGTTGCGTTTATTGAAAAATACAAATGTTTTAAAAAATTCTGGAAGAATTTTGGCCAATAATTTGCCAAATAACTCAACAGCTGCTGCAAATTTTGCCTCGATGCCAGAACCTAAAACTAATCCAGAAATTCTTTATACCGGAGTAAGTTTTCCTTATTTTTCTCTCTAAATTTTATCTGAATTTTTAGTTATTGTGTAATTGTCAAAAACAACAACAACAATAATAATAATTTTATTGTATAAAATGTTAAATTAACATGTTTTTTTTTTAATTGAAATTCAAAAAATGTTTTTTTGCAATTGAATGGAATGAAAAGGCGGGCAAAGTGTGAAAAAGTAATAAACTCTGCCGGCATTTCAATGACCTTGAAGATTTTATATAAAAAAATCACTCATTATTTTAAAGACAGACTTTTTTTACCCTTAAAATTCTATTATTTTATTTTGTTGTTGTTTTTTTACACAAAAAAAAGCCGGCAACAAAAACTTCGCAATTTCTATTTGAAAAATCTAACAAATTTAAAATAGAAAAACCGGTGTGCTGGGGACACGTTTTTTAGGTAAAGATAACTGACATATGTTTTTTGTTTGTCAACAATTGTTTTTAAGTTTTTATACCCTCCACCACCAGAAATGGTGAAGTGGGTAAATTAACTTTGTCATTCCGTATGTATTCTTGCATCGAATCAAAATCTGAGTCGATTTCGCTATATCCATCTCGCACCCACAACAATTGACGGAGCTAAATGAAATTTGGCCTGATTGTTGCTTATTGTCCTGGAAAGTTTCCTATTTAAAACCAGTAAAATCGATTTTGTATATTAAAAGATATATACCATTATCTGAGACAGCTTCCATATACAAGAGAAAATTATTCGTAGAATTTTCAATTAAAAATTTACAAATTAGAATGAAATTGTGCCTTTAGATTAAACTATATATACTTCTTTATAGTTCCAAAAAATCGAAATCGGTTCAGTAGAAAAAAATATAGCCAAAATTTTAGGTAATTTTAGGGCCCGTTAAGGTTTACCTCTACATAAGATAGGAAGTGTGTATCTATGTATGTATGTACGGGCCAATTCTGATGAAATTTTCCCAGAATGATTCTAACATACCCTATGTTACATAGGCTATGAAAAATTCCGACAGGACCAGGGGAAGGGACAGCCCGCATACAAAGTAAATATTGGTTATCGAATATCTAAAGAACTATAACAGCGAGAGTACTCAAAATTGATCTCAATAACTTTTTCAAGGAACTTTTTTCCTTGACAAAACCCACAACAGATAGGACCAGGGGGACGGTTCCCCTCTGTACAAAGCAAATATAAATTTTCGAATATCTAAAGAACTACAACAGCGAGAGTTCTCAAATTTGCTCCCAACAACTTCCTCAAGGAATTGTTTAACTGGACAAAATGTTGAACGGGTAGGACCAGGGAGGGTTACCTCTCATACAAAGAAAATATTGATTATTGAACAGCGAAAGTCTTAAAATTTTGCAGCAATTGTGCTACTGTGAAATAACACAACTGGAAAAAAATATAGGACTTATAGGATCAGGGGCGAGAGGTACCCATCTTCTAATTTTTTTAAATGGTACAACATTTGCTTTGGCAAAACTAAGTTTGCCGGGTCTGCGACATGTATGCGTTTGTGAGTGTATGTGTGATTGTGTATGTACTTAAACAGTATGTACGAAACATAACGTATTTACTTCATACGCATTTGCGCTGGAGGGTTTTGATGGTTCAAAATAACCGGATAAAGTATTTTTAATTGTTATTTTAAATACATCTGTGTATACATATGTATGTTTGTATGTATGTATGTATGTATGTATGTATGTATGTATGTATGTATGTATGTTTGTATGTATGTATGTATGTATATTGTTATTTTTTAAATTTAAGTACACACGTATGTGTGTTTGTAATGGAATGTTATTTTTAACTGGAATTTATTTATTTATTGTTTATCAGTATTTTTTTATTGTTAATTAATTCATATTATTTTCAGGCATTTGAAGTAAAATGCACTTTAATTTTAATTTTATTATTGAATTTGACTTGTTTTTGAAGAGAAAACGTAAATATTTATTTTAATTTTTGCTTAATCATATTTTTATTGAAAATTAAATAATAAAAGTTAATTTTATTTCCTTCTTTCATGTAGGAATTAGAAAAAAAACAAGTAAGAATATATAGTCAGTCATGCCCGATTATCTAAAGCCCTACACCACATTGTTGGTTAAAAATGATGGTTACGAAAAATTAATGAACGACCCTCGTATAATTTGATTTTCTGATTTATTCTTAAGTGTGGAGGGGGGTGGTTATATGAGGGCAACAAGAAATTATGAACTTAAATTATGACTTGTGTTTACATCTTTATTAATTTGACCAATTGTTATTACAACACCAACGTATATGTCAGATTTTTGTCGTTAAAAGTGATTTTTAGAATGTTGTTTGTATGGGACTATTAGAAATTATAAACCGATTTTCGCATTATGATTTTAGAATATCATATGACTTAATTATGGAAATTTCGTTTACATCGCTTTGTATTTAGGACTTTAATGACCTTAAAATCCCATAACGGTAAGAATATTTGTTTGGGAGGTACCTAAAATATTGGACCGAACATGGCCAATTATGTACCAAATTTTTATTGCGATCATTCAAAAATTGTAACCTGTAGACTGTTCACAACATTTACATGGACAAACAGCTAGCCGGACAGATAGGTGGACAGAAGGACGGACATCATTAAATTTACTCAGAAAGTGATGCTAAGTCGAACGGTGTACACAAAGATGGATGCAACATCATTTTCCCCCATACTACAAACATCACCACAAACGCATAATAATCCAACCACTTCGGTGATGTAGGGTATACAAATTAAGGGCAAAGCCAGATCTCAACGTTTATTCAGACAATTTTTGGGAATTAATGATGGCGAAATGTATGTTCAGGCAGATTTTTCACAACTTTCTGGTCAAAAATTCTATGCTGCTTATTATCGAGGGAATGTTGAAGAAACGTTTAGGCCTCAAAAGCAGTCAAAATTTCTCAAAAAGTTCTTGGTATAACCAGCGGACAAAAAGCCAATAATTTGTTCTAACGGCTCTTTAAAAACCGAAAATAACATCAAGTGTTCACGAAAAAATCGAAAAAATCGATTTTTTTCAAAAAGGTGTCATCATTTATTTACTGATAAAAACATTTTCTTATTCTGAATTCTATAATGCAAATGCAATGCTTTATAAAAATCCGAGTTACTGGACAAAACGTTGGACGGGTAGGACCAGGGGAAGAGATGCTCCATACAAAGCATTTATTGATTATCGAATATCTAAAGAGCTTTAATAGGGAGACTAATTATCCTACTGTGAGCCACCATCACTGGAAAAAATATAGAATCGATAGGATCAGGGAGAGAGGTAACCCCATACAAAGCAAACAAAAAAAAGGAATTTTGCGGGTCTACTCATTTCTTCATAAATGTTAAACATCGAAAAAAAATTGCGCTTCTTTATTCGTGAAAAATTCTAAATCTTCAAGTTTTTTCTTTTAAAGAAATTATGTTATATATCTTGCAAATCTGTCCAACCGATCAAAAATTACAGATTTATTAAAAAAAGATATATTATTGATCCAATATTTAATAATTTATATTTTACTGCAATTCAAACATTTTTAATTCCTCCAAAATTCTGATCATTCCTCTAATCAGAGGATTAAAAGTTACATATGTATTTCCAAAAAAATTCGATTCATTATAGATCCGATGAATTCTATATTAAACTATAGCAGCTGCTAAAACATTCTTTGTTATTATACTTTGTCTAGCATTTCCATTTCACCATTGCAAAGCTATAAATTCACTTTGTCGTTTGTAAATAAAATGTAATTTTCGGATTTTTTTTCAATAAATTTTATTAAATAAATCTAAAATCGTATATTTAGCTTTTCATTAACAACGAATGGCATAAAAGTAAATCGGGTAAAACTTTTGAGACCATTAATCCCACAACCGAAAAGGCTATAGCGGAAATTCAATGTGCTGGCAAAGAGGATGTTGATTTGGCTGTCAAAGCTGCCAGAGATGCATTTAAGTGAGTACTTAAGCAATAATTTTCCAAATAAAGCAAAAATAAATTAATTTCCCCTTTTTACCTTTTAATTTAAAATAGATTGGGTTCTCCCTGGCGTCGCATGGATGCCTCAAAAAGAGGTGAATTACTTAATCGTTTGGCTGATTTATTGGAACGTGATCGTGTCTATTTGGCGGTAAGATTTCATCATTATTGTAATAAAAACAAATATTAATATTTCTGTTTATTCCTAAAAGAGTTTGGAGACTTTGGATAATGGCAAACCCTATGCCATGTCCTACAATGTTGATTTACCCACTTCTATTAAGAATTTGCGTTATTTCGCCGGCTGGGCCGATAAGAACCATGGCAAGACCATTCCCATGGATGGTGATTTTATGGCTTATACCCGCCATGAACCAGTGGGTGTATGTGCTCAAATCATACCCTGGAATTTCCCCATACTCATGATGGCCTGGAAATTGGGCCCCGCTTTGGCTACTGGCAATGTTATTGTTTTGAAGCCCGCTGAACAAACCAGTTTGACTGCTTTGTACATTGCCCAATTGGTTAAGGAAGCTGGCTTCCCTGAGGGTGTTGTTAATGTTTTGCCTGGTTTTGGTGAGGCTGGTGCCGCCTTGGCTAATCATTTGGATGTTGATAAGGTGGCATTTACTGGTTCCACTGAGGTGGGTAAATTGATTCAGCAAGCTTCTGGCAATACCAATTTGAAACGTGTTACCTTGGAGTTGGGCGGCAAGAGTCCCAATATTGTTTTGGCCGATAGTGATTTGGATTATGCCGTGGAAACTTCTCACTTCGGTTTGTTCTTTAATATGGGCCAATGCTGCTGTGCTGGTTCACGTACTTTTGTTGAAGATAAAATTTACGATGAATTTGTAGAGCGCAGTGCTGAAAGAGCCAAGAAGCGTACAGTTGGCAATCCTTTCGAATTGAATGTAGAACAAGGTCCCCAAGTCAATGAAGAACAATTAAAAAAGATTTTGGGTTTGATTGATACGGGCAAGAAACAAGGCGCCAAATTGGTAGCTGGTGGCGGCCGTCCTCAAGGTTTACCCGGCTATTTTGTAGAACCCACTGTATTTGCTGATGTCAAGGATGATATGACAATTGCCCGTGAGGAAATCTTTGGCCCAGTCCAACAAATCATACGTTTCAAGAAATTGGATGAAGTTATTGAAAGAGCGAACAATTCCGATTATGGTTTGGCTGCCGCTGTCTTCTCCAAGGATATCGATAAGGTTAACTACATAGTACAAGGCTTGAGAGCCGGTACTGTATGGGTTAATACCTACAATGCTTTGTGCGCACAAGTACCATTCGGTGGTTACAAAATGTCTGGCCATGGTCGTGAAAATGGCGAATATGCTTTACAAAACTACACCGAAGTTAAGAGTGTTATTGTTAAGTTGGCACAAAAGAACTCATAAATTTACAATTTATGAGTTCTGTTCTTTTTTATTATTAATTCTTAAGTCTAAACAGTTTGTGTGCTTTTCCCAAAAAACGAAAAAAAACATATAATGAAAACGTTAAATAAAATGGTTGCTTTTTTTTACTTGAAATACTTATGTTCCATATTTAATCTACATTTAATTTACGAAATGAACCCTCTATACCGAAAATGTTATCATAATCTTTTATTTTGTTCACTCTTAATTTCTCCTCTACCCGATAGGAAGGATCTTCTTTGAAATAATCTTTATATTTGGTAAAATTATTAACCATTTCTTGGGTTAATTGTTGCAAAGAACCATTTTCACCACCCAAATCTTCGGGTAAATATTTCTGTGGTATGTGTGGAAATAAAGTTGATAAATCACTACCGTGTAAATAAATCTGAAATTAAAAGAAAATGGGAAAATGGTGGAATACAGAAGTTAAAAAGTTTAGCAAACTTGGTAATATAATTAATTAGATTGGACTAAAGCTTTGACCATGAATTAAACTAAATGAACTAAAGAGAGATAATTACAATGTAGTCGAGAAGAATGCATAATGGACCCAAAAATGATTTTTGAAATAATTCTATGCTTTTGAGTAATTAGAAATATCTGAAGAAACTTCATATGGTTACAGCTAAAGTACATTGGAGTTGATTTAGAGAAGTACAGATCCCTATCTAACCAGGGCGATCACCTCGGGTTTGTTGATTTTTATATCATTTACCACCACGAGTGGTATATAAGAAGGAATCATCATTCTTGCATCAAATCAAACGTGAGTCGTTTTAGCTATGTCCTTCTGTCTGATTGCTGGAGAAGAATGTTCTCGCGTCTACAAAAATTATTAGAATTCAGTTAAACTGGACTGGTATTTGGATTTAAAAGGAATATTTAAATCAACATCATACAGAAAATTATTAAAATTGGCACAATAAAAGAATCTTATAGGCTAAAATGTGTAAAATTTTGATACACTCCAGATTAGATTGTACTGGAACCATCATTTGACTTAGGTCTTATGTAAGACCCATTCCGAAATATGATTTTAAGCATATGTAAACATAAAGAACTTGGAAAATTTTTTGATTTATTTATCTTGTTATTAATTTGACTTATCTCGGTCCATACTTTGTTATAGCTCCCAAATTAGGCTCCTTCTCGAAAACCAGTTTTGATTTTGTAAAACTTTTAAAAATGGACCAATCCTAATGAAGGTAGAATTATTCTTCTAAATCCCTTAATTTTCTGTTATTAATATTGATCCATATTTACTAAAGCTTCCAAATAAAGCCCCACACGGAAATTGTTTATAGTTTATAAAGCTCTTAAAATAGACCAATTCTATTGATACTCGGCACAATTATTTCTGTAAATGTTATTATAGTTCTCATATAATATCCGGAAAACAATGTTTGGGCTCATAAAACTTAAAATAGTTCAGTTCTATTGAAATTCGGCACAATATATCTTAATGTCTTGAACATATGTTTTGCTGTAGTTTCTATTTAAGGTCTTTTCTCTGGAAAGGACTCTTAAATATTATTATGAAATTTGGTGCAGTTATTTTTTAAACAGTCGTTAATATGTGAATCTAATTTGACAATTATCGGATCATATTTGGTTATAACTTTCTTATAATTCCTGATTCCCGAATAAAATTTAAAGTTAAAAGATTCTCAATTATTGACTAATCCTATCGAAGTTCAGACAGTTATCTAAATGTCTTTATAATATTTATGGGCTATTTCTAGATTCGTTATTTAGACTCTTTTCCGGATTTGTTATTTAAGCTGATGAACGAATATTTTGTTTTCTATTAATTTACTTGGTGGAGGACATTCAAGATTTGACGTATCATTCTCGTTTGTGTTGAATTTTCAACAAACCTGATCTGAAGAAAACATCCGAACGGACTTGCTCAGTCATTTATAATTTCTAAAATATAAAACTTTAATTTCAGTCTCACCCGTTTTTGTTGTTTGAGCAGCAATAAAGGCTTAAACATATTGTAAACTTTACAAAATCCCTCTGGGGTATTGATAATGTGAATCGCCCTCTGTCTTAAGGGCAAAGCATCTTCTGCAAATGTATTCATTTTCTTAACAACTGCTGGTGTCATTTGTAATATATGACCCGCACTATATTCCGACATATCCAAAATCTGTATATAACCATTAATAACACAATAATCATCTTCACGTAAACATAACTCCTGCAAAGCATTAGACACGGCCATAATATCAGAAAAATTATATTTCTCACAGGGATAATGACCGGCGCGTACATAAATTAGGCGTGGCCCAGTATTGTGTAAAGGTGTTGGTAAACTAAGGCCAACTCTAAGTAAAAACAAATAACAACAATAAACATATTATTAGTGTCATATCCATTATTAACTTACCCCAGTTTTAATATTTCTTTTACTTGGTCTTCATCTAAATTTTGTATGGTATAGAAATCCGGGTATTTAGTTTTTAAAGTATAATATCGATCAATTTTTAATTTAGCCTTTTCCATGCCATATTTACAACCTCTTAGGAAACTTATTAAAAATTGATCATCCATACGCGTCTTCAGATGATGTTGTTTCTCGAGCCATTCTTTAAAATCCGTAAGATCTTGTGGTATTCTAGAGGGCACTTCATTTAGCTCTAAACAAGCTACTTCCTGCAGTTCTTGCGGTAAAGGTCTAAGTTTAGACATAATGAAAAAATGGAACTACTTTAACAGTTCTAAGTTTTGGAGACAAATGGTTTATTGCTGTTTTTTAATGTTTTGTATATATTTATTTTTGTCTGAAACGATTAGATAAATTTGTATTATTAATTGTTTGATTATGAGTGAAAACTGTTTTATTAATAATTTATTTACTATTTTTTGTCTTCGTTCCAGTACGTTTAGGTTTTCTCACTTAACTGTCTTGAACTTAATTCTCTAGTGATTTTTTTTCACATTTGAGTTGCAAATAATTGTTATTTTATTTTAATCGATTTGATCACAGAACAGACTTATGAACTTGCACCTAGAATGTTTAGGGGAAGGTAATCTTATATAAAATGTTATTAAATTTTTGCCGGAAAATTTGTTAATGTGTTAAGGATTATATTTGTTTATGGGATCATATAAAAATGCCCCTTTCTATAACGGTCACTATTTAATTGATTCTATTTAGCTAATACTGCCTTAAATAGTAATAAAATGTTATCTCCATTTCAAGGTTGCTGTAGTTAAATGTAATGTTGTCACTTCTGAATAGGCTGACTATTCCGAAATGCTTTACGTTTGGTTGTCACAAAGATATTTCAATTATCGAGATATCATCTCACAAAATAATAATTACAGAGAGTTCAGAAATTGAGAAAACTGAATACACGAATGGGAATGATGAAGCTTCTCTGACTGCTTCAACATCAGCATCAAGAACACCAATGTCATATTGAAGTGATTTTGGGATTTGAATTTTATATTATATTTGATTTATTCGTTATACATAAAACCGGAGAAAAACTATCAAAAATGTGATTTACGGAAAGAGATCGAAAATTTAAACAAATACATTTTGCTAATCTTCATTTGGAATTTTTATGATTGGGATAAAGCATTTATAGGGACACTGTAATTGACAACTTGCTTACATTCTCTTCCGTTGCTTTTTTTGAGATCGGGATGTAGCAATAGGCTCAATGCCTTCTGGTCACGTATTGACAGTGCCATCCCAAACCTATGTCCTGTATGTGGTCAAGGACCACATAATACACGACATCTATTCAACTGCCAGTCCAATCCAACTTTACTTTGTCCTGAAGATCTTTGGACACAACCAGTCGAGGTTGCCAGATTCTTAGGCCTGGAGTTGAGCAATAACATGAACCAAAATTGATTGATAAATGTACTATTTATTTCCAGCTGTTACAACAACAACAACTTGCTTACATATGAAGAATTCCGGACAAAGTTTCTTCTTCTGCCCTTAAATGCCAGTAAACAATAGTGGCAAACGAAGTCAATTAAACCGTACAAGATTTTAAATTTATAATTTTTATTTTTAATTCGTGACAATTGTGAGATGCATCATTGTTCGTAAATATTATGAGTTGAAGTTGATGGTCCTTGTGCCACGCAACTGCGTAATGCATGCATGTTTCCGTCGGAACGGGCTGGACTAGAGGATACATGTACGTTCACATTTCCTATAAATCAATTATTAATATTTTTGTAGAATTCTGCCGATTGTTTTGTTCACCAATAAATTCACTTATATTTTGTATTGAACGACCTTTTTTATAAAACGTTTCACGAACGGTTGAAAAAAGAAATGTGCAATAAATTTTGACCAAAAAGACTCCCTGTTAAAAAAAATTAATGTTGCTGATGTTCGAGGAAATATTGAAGAAAATTTTAGGACCCAAAAGCCAAAAAAAAGCAGATCGTTTGTTTCAGTGGACTCTACTGATACCGAAGTTTGCATCAATGAGTGTTTTCAAAAAGCAGTTTAACTTTCCCCCTGATCCTATCCGTCCTTGATTTTGTGTAGAAAAACAATTCCTTGATAAAGTTTTTGGGACTTAATTCGCAAATTATAGTTGTTATAGTTCTTTAAATGTTGGATGGTCAATATTTTACCATCTACCTTTTCCCCTGATCCTATCTGCCTCACATTTTGCCACGTAAAAAAGCTTCTTGAAAATTCTCGCTTTTATAGTTCTTAAGGTATTCGATGATAAAAATTTTGCCTTGAATGGGGGCTACCTCTTGCCCTGATTTAATCCACCCCTGATTTTATCCACCCCTGATTTCATCTTGTAGAATAGTTTGCTGAAAAAGTTATTGGAACCAAACTTAAAAATTCTCGATGAAGTGATTCTTCAGATAATCGATTATCAATATTTTCTTTGCATGGGTGTTACCTCTCCCGCCTGATCCTATCCGACCTACATTTAGTCCAGTAAAACAGTTCCTTAAAGAAGTGTTTGAAGCCAAATTTGAAATTCTCGCTGTTATTCGATAATCAATATTTGCTTTGTATGGGGGTTACCTCTCCCCCTGGTCCTATCGTAAGTTTGTATAGACTATGTTACTTTCGGGTATATGGGGATCATTCTTTGAAGAGTTCAACAAAATCGGTCCAGTTCAGCTGTATATAAGTCTGAAACAAACAAAGATTAATTTTTATGTATATAGATAAGTATGTTGATAATTTTTCGATGTCACTCCTTAATATATTTCAAACTGATGTTGCTATTTTACAACAGTAGTATTTTTAAAGAGGAACATCAAATTTAACTTTCAAAAAAAAGCTCCTTACGACCAGGAGGAAGGAATGTTAATATTTTTCCAATCCCACTCCATACACTTAATTTCAGTTAAATCACGTGTTCCAGAAGTGCTATAATTTATCAAGTAAAAACATTTATCGACAATTTGTTTAAATCTATTTAAGTATTTATTTATCTCCATTAAATAGTTTCTTGACAACTTCATATCCGGTTCCAATTAAATTTTGAAATTATTGTTTTACGAAATGTTTTTTTTTTACTTAAGTAAACATTTTATTTGAAAGTTTATATTTCCCCTTGGGATACAGTCTCTTCAATAAATGCAACAACATATGAAAATATCAATTAAGTTAGATAATTTTTTTTATTCATTTACACAAATACTAAAATGAAACAAGTAAGAAGTTTATAACCGGCTATGGCGAATCTTCAATACCCTACACCACAAACAAATGCATGCGCATTAAATATATTATGTTTTGATCATGCACACCCTGTCATTTTGACGATTTTATGAGCCCAAAGTGACATTTTCACTATTTGACGGATACTGCCCCCAATTTCAAGGATTTTGGATAGTCTTGGTAATGGACTTGGACTTAATTAATATTTTCTGTCTGCCTCTAATAAACTCCGTTCAAAAACATTTACCCAAAGTCTATGTAATGGTATGGGGAAGAGGTAGCAAATTTTGATTATCGAATTTCTAAAGAAATATTACAGTGAGAATTTTCCAATTTGGACCCAACCACTTTATCAAGGAACAAGCTTTACTAGACTAAATTAACGGAAAGAGGTAGCCTTCATACAAATGAAATGTTAAATATCTAAAAAAATCACTACACCGAGAGTTTTTAAATTTGGTCCCAATAAATTTCTCAAGCAACTAGTTTACTGGAAGGACAGAAAGGCAGATAGGATAATGGAGAGAGGTGCCTCATATACGAAGAAAATGTTCATTATTGAATATCTAAAGTACTATAAAATTTCCCCAAACATTTTCTCAAGAATTTGATTTACTGATCAAAAAATAGGACGGATAGGATCAAGGGGAAAGGTAGTCCCATAGAAAGAAAAATATTTATTATCGAATATCTAATGAACTGTAAAAGCGGGAGTATTCAAATTGATTCCAATTACTTTCCCAAAGATCTTTTTTACAGGCGAAAATGTAGGATGTATAGGACCAGGGGGTGAGATCCCCCCATACAAAGCAAATAATGATTATGATATATGTAAAGAACTAGAGTTCTTAGAGTGAACAAAATTTAGAACCGAAAGGTTCTGGGGGAAGCATACTCCTCATCCAAAGGAAATAATAATTGTAACTATAACATCGAAGGTTCTAAAATCTGCTTCCAAACAGTTTTACTGTATAAAATATAGAACAGTTAGGATCGAGGGAGGGTTGCTCATATGCAATGCAAAATATTAAATAAAATTTTAAAACAGAAAGAGCCAGAGGCATTTGGCAAAGTGTCATCGTTACATACGGAATAACAAAATTAATATACCCTTCTTCACCACTTGTGGTGGTGCAGGGTACAAAAAAGTGCATTTTTATGCGTCATTTAATGACAGAAAAATCAAACATTCAGAACTGACTATAAAAAATTTTTATTAATTTAAAAAAATTAAAAAAAATATATATATTTAATGATCAATAATCAATAATTAAAATAATAATCAAATATTAATTATATCAAAATCAATATTAATCAGTGATATGAAAAGTTAACCTTTGGAAACCGGTTTTCCTATAAATAAATTAAAATGAACTAATTTAAATAAATTTATTAACTAAAGAAATAATAATAAACTCCAAATGAAAATCTTTGTACACCAAAATGTCTTATAATAAATTCTTTAAACATTTTTTTTATTTCTTAATCCACATCCAATTTCCGAAATGAGCCACCCAAACCGAATAAACCATCAAAGTCAATTGGTTTTCCAGGTCTTAAGAGTTCATTGGTTCCATAGTTAGCATTTTACTTAAAGTATTCATCATATTCTAACCATTTCTGTTCATAATCCTTCAATAAATCTTCGAATGAACCATTTTCACCACCCAAATATTGGGGTAAATATTCTTTGGGTACCAATTTAAATAAACTTTCGTAATTTTGACCATTTAGAGTTATCTGGAAAATAAAAAAGTAATTGAAATTTTAGATCATTTTTGAAGTTAGAAAATAAAATTGGAACACATGGTAAATATCGACTAAGCTATACCCTAGACTATAATAGAGGCATGAACAAATAATAAATCGAACTTTATATTCTATGTTTTGCTGGGTTAATTAAAATATTTATGAAATGATATTTGGAAGCGGATCATATGGGAGTTATGGTAAAATTCGAAATTGTATTTTTTTGTTATGTGAATTATATTTGACCAGAATAAAGTTCAAGTGATTTGCGAGAGAGCTGAAATATGAAAATTTATGGACCGAAATTTGACATGTATTTGAACTATTGTCATTATATATGTTATTTTTCTGATTACGAATATATTTATATAAGAAGCAACAGAAATACTATGATCTGTAGAGTGTTCATGGACGTTCATTGTAAAATCGACTTAGGAAGTGATTCTAGGTCGATCAATATACCTCAAAGTGGGGGTAACATTTTTTTCTTGTATAAAAATCACTATAAATTAAATTTTTTATTTATATTAATTTTTTTTAAATAATAATAATAAAAATTTTAATTTTTTATTAAAAATTCCAATTTTTATATAAAAATCAAAATTTTATAAAAAATAAAAAAAAAATTAAAATTTTATTAAAAATTACAATTTTGCGCTACAAATTTTCATTACCAAAAAATTCCATTTTTTTTTACTAAAAATTAAAAATTTTCATTAAAAATAAAAATTTCCAATTTTTATTAAAAATAAAATTTTTTATATAAAAATTAAAATATTTATAAAAAAATCAAAATTTTATAAAAAATAAAAAAAAACAATAAAAATAAAAATAAAAAATAAAAAAAAAAATAAAAAAATAAATAAAAAATAAATTTTCATTAAAAATTAAAATTTTGCGCTACAAAATTTCATTAACAAAAAATTCCAATTTTTTTACTAAAAATTAAAAATTTAAAATTTTCATTAAAAATAAAATTTTACATTTAATTTGAAATTTTCACTAAAAATTCAAATTCTCTTAAAAGATAAATTAATTAAAAATTGAAAATTTCACGAAAAATTCAAAATATTCATCAAATTTTTACTACTTTTTTTTTGAAATTTTTATTAAAAAGTTAAATTTTTACAAAAAAGAAAAATTAAATTTTCACAAAAAATTGAAATTCCCATAAAAGAAAAATAATTAAAAAATTCAAAATATTCATTAAAAATTACGATTCACTAAAATCAAATTTTTACTAAATTTTTTCGAAATTTTTATTAAAAAAGTTAAATTTTTACAAACAATTTAAAATTGAAATTCCCATAAAAGATAAATTAATTAAAAATTAAAATTTTCAAAAATTCAAAATATTCATAAAAGATTACAATTCACTAAAATCAAATTTTTACTAAAAATTCAAAATTTTTATTAAAAAATTAAATTTTTACAAAAAATTTTAAATTTTCACTAGAAATTGAAATTCCCATAAAAGATAAATTAATTAAAATTATCACAAAAAATTCAAAATATTGATTAAAATTTACGATTCACTAAAATCAAATTTTTACTAAATTTTTTTCGAAATTTTTATTAAAAAATTAAATTTTCACAAAAAATTTTAAATTTTCATTCTTGTAAAATAAATAGAGTTTTGATAAAAAATTCAACATTTTCACTAAATATTCAAATATTCACTATATTTTTAAAAATTCACCAAAATTTAACTTTTTACCGAAAATTGAAATTTTAAATTTTAACGAAAAATTAAAAATTAAAATTAAATTAATTAAATTAAAAAAAATTAACTTTTTATTAAATATTAATATTTTTACAAAAAAATCTCATAATTGTAAAAAATAAAAATTCGAAATATTTTTTAAAAAATTTGGATTCACTAATAATTAAATTTTTCACTAAAAATTTTTAAAAGTATTAAAAGTTCTCTTCAATGTTTATTTTATTTAAATTTTAATTTTTAAATAAAATTTTAATTTTAAATAAAAATCATATTTTTGATAAACATAAAATTTTAAATGTTAAAATTTTCACTTAAAAATTTTACAAATTTCAATTTTTCACTAAAAATTCTTATTATTTTTTTTTTGCTAAAATTTCGAACAATTTCACCAAAATTACATAATTATTCGCGGTTTTGTGTATGCATTAGAGCAAATTTCTAGCTGATTCTGGTCTTGAAGACTTTTGATCGAATTGTAATGAAATCTATCGTTCCTCTTAATGGAACACGTTTTTAGTTATTTATTGGAGTCGTTTCCGAAAGGTGAATTGAATATGCCGTTACTGAATCCTAAAAAGTATTTTTTTTATTTCATTATTTCTGATGTTTCAATATTTCGGTTATCAAGAAAAATTTTTTTTCCGAATTTTTTTTATTAAATAAGTTTGCCACACTCACCCTTTGTCTCAATTTTTCCGACATCAGCGGTAATACTATACTCAGGACACTATGAAAAAATCCAGGCATATTAATTAAATGAATTCCCTTAATACGTAAAGGTATTGACTTCTCATAGAGTTGTATTAATTTGCGTAAAAATGTCGGTGTATATTTCGATGCCATGGTCATGGTTATGCCCTTTAGATCCATTACATATATAATGCCATTAATACAGGCATAAGGATCCTCTAACATCATGATTTCATGCATTGCATTTGGTACACTATATAAGTCATCAAAATCAACTAAACCTTTGGCGACATCATCATTAAATTTCATAAAATAAATACGAGGACCATTATCGTTTAGGGGACGGGGCAAGGAAATACCCAAACTTAAAGGAAATATTAAGAAGATATATTTATATAACATATATATAATTTCTTCTTAATAAGATTTACCCATAATTGAACATTTCTCTAAATTTGGTTCCATTCACATCGGTGGGATTTGAAAATTCGGGAAATTTGCTTTTTAAAGTAAAAAATAAATCAATTTTTGCTTTTGCCTTTTCCAAACTGTATTTACAGCCCCGTAAATATTGTATTAGAAATTGATCATCCAATCGAGCATTCAAATGTGGTTGTTGTTGTATCCATAATTTAAGATTTTGTAGATCTTCCGATATCCTGGCTGGTACTTCACCCAATTCCTGTTCAGCTACTTTTTGTAGCTCTAATGGCAAAGCTTTTATTTGAGTCATATTTTTTTCTTTTTTTTTTGGTGGAACTAATCGAACGTTTGATGTTGAAGTTTAAACTAAAACTGTTTTGGTTTTAGTTCTGTTAAAGAAAATGTTTGTAACTAAATTGTTACGTTAACTAAAAGGTAAACAAGTTTTCTTAATATTTAATTAATACAAATAAAATTATAATAAAGTTTTTTTTCAAAGTCTGTTTGTTGTTCTTTGAATAAAAAATGTATCATTCAGTTTTATTGAAAATAGAAGTTTTATGTGAAAATTATGGAAATTAAATGGCAGCAATTAATTAATTCATAATCAGCATTTCTAGTTCTTTCATATTTCATTTAATCGATTACAAAAATACAGACTCCTTTATTTTTAATACCCTACACATGAATGGACTCTTATGCGTTTATGCTAATGTCCGTCCGTTCGTGTGAAATATAACGAAAAAGGCTGTAGAATTAAAGGAAATTAGTTTAAATATCAACCAACAAAAAATTAATCACCATAACGAAAAATTTCATTAACATTTCGTAAATTCTTCAAATTGATGAAAATATGTCATAATGAATATTTAAATTCGTTAATTAAAATGTGGTTAATTTGAATAAATTTTATTCAATTTGAATAAAACATTAATCAAATAAACAAAAAATAAATTCTTTATATTGATGAATATTATTCAATTTAAATACCATATTTAAGTTAAATTTACGCAGTTTTAGTTGAATTGAGGAAAGAATTTTAACATAATTCTTGTTGTAATAATTAAGAAATATAATATTGAGTATCAAGGGAAGGAGTATTCCCCAAAGCAAATATTTCAAATTTGGTCCCAATAACTTACTCAAGGAACTGTTTTAATGGACAAAATGTAAAATTGATAGAATCAGGGGTGAATTAGCCCCCATGTAAAGCAAATAATGATTATCGAATATCAATAGATTTATTACAGTGAAAGTTTAGTCCCAATAACATTTTTTAATACACATCGTTTTGTGATTTGTGAAATTTCTTTCGTGATCTTACACTAAGGAGAATGCAGCAAAGCACACCGGGTAAAAGTTAGCTTTAGATAATAATTAAACGCTGTAGAATAGACAACTGAATATTGTGCGGTGGTAAGACGATCGGCTTGTATTTCTGATGAAAAGTTCCTTACACATTTGTTGATCCCCTGATCTTCCATTAGTAATTTCGTGAATTTATGCAAAATATTTCTTTAATTTCAATTTCACATTTCACTTAATATGACAAAGAAAATATACAAAATTATTTGATGTAAAACAATTGTTAAATTAACAAAAATTTTATTCAAATTAACTACATTTTAGTACGTTGAACTGAATAAATTTGTGTGTTATTTCACTAACGATGCGTAACTGCCGTTTTAAGTAAATATCTGTTGATAAAACATATTGTTCGTTAATTTTTTAACGAAATTTTGTTCAATTCAACAACTTTTACTATTTTTAGTTTATTAAATTTTGTTAGTATATTTGAAGAAATTTCTTCAGTTTGAAGAAAAATTGTGTTAATTAGAATAAAAATCTTTTTTTGTCAAAGTTTTTCGAGATTTTTTCTTTAACATTTGCTTCAGTGTAGTAAACGTTGTGAACACTCTACACTCTTGATGAAATGTGAAACATCCGTTGGTCTGTCTTGCCGACCAGCTGGCTGTCCATGTAAACATTGTGTACGTATTATTATTTTGGCTTTAAGACCAAACCTATTGAAATTGCCTATGTAGATTCAAAATTTCAGGTATCTCCCATACAAATGTCTTCATAAAAATCCCAAATGTAAAGAGATTTTAATTTATGATATTCTTAAACGATGTGCCAAATTGTACAAGGATCGGCCATTTATTTCTCGAAGATCTCATAAACCTTCCAAATATCACTTTGAAGGGCATAATAAAAGTTGGTTAAATTATTTGAGGGTCGATCCATAATTTCTTCTAACTCACATATTATTCTCCAGAAAAACTGCACACTTAGAAATAAATCTGTAAATTATAATATGCGAGGGTTGTTCATTAATTTTTCAAAACTACAAACAATATTGTGTTATAAACAATATTGTGGTGTAGGGTATTACATAACGGGCTTGACCGACTGTAAAATTCTTACTCGTTTTTTTTTAATGGAATTTAAACTTTTATTTTTTAATTTTTATAGCGGCGGAAGAGAGAATATAATTAAAATTGATTTATAACGCTAAATTATTTAATAATCAAAGTGCGTCCAAATCGTTTGTTTTGGAAATAATTCTGCAACGTTTGAACCTTCAAATATAACTTAGTGAAATTTCATATGGTTGGAGTTAAGGTGTTTAATATATGAATTGAGACAAGAATGGTCCTTGTAAATCTCTAAATATACGATATAAAAAAATCCGTAAGTCATTACTTTTACACTGATGCACATTTTAATAAATGCACAAAACTTTTTTCAAGAATAAGAAAAAATCAAGAAGAAAATATTAAGTTTTTCATTAAAACTTTTAACCCAAGATTTATTATTTTGATCAAGTTACCTTTGTAGAATATGTCAGTTAATATCAGTGTTGCCAATTAAGCGATTTAATTGCTAAATAAAACCACTTTCAGTCTCGTTTAGCCACCGGAAAATTAAAATTTGTCCATTAAATATTTTTTAGCCATTTTTATTTACACTTATTCATTCTGTAATGGCAATGGAGTCATAAAAGTGCCAAATAAGCATTTATAAAGGAAGTATTTTATTAAATTTTGGTTTCCAAGGATTTTTTTTGAAATAAATTAAGAATAATTATTTTCCTATGGGAGCAATAAAAATATCGAAAACAAGATGATTATCAATTGAAAAGTCAGTTTCCATGATTTTGGATCTTAAGGATGATTTTTGAAAAGCGTAAAGTGACGAAAAAACATAAAGCTTATTGTTTTAGTCACTATTGCTCCTCAAGAATTGGCAACACTGGTTGTTATGTTTAAACAAATGAATATATTGTTAATCTGATTAAAATGAGTGAACCAAACCCAGAATGGTCCTAGAAAAAGTTGGCCAAGCATTCAAGGGTCTGTCGTCAAACTGTTACCACTGTTGAACAGTACAGGATGAAGTTGCCCGTTGATAAGAATCCTGATTCAGGTAAACGGAAAAGTGATATGATATTTTTAAAACCAACAAAATAAAAAGCATTTTCGAAGAAGCTTCCAAAACCTTCGGTAAGAAAGCAACCCGGTTAGCCCAATGCAGGTTTGAAACATACAAAGAACTGAAAAGAGCGCTGCTTAAAATGTAGAGGTCAAGCACAGCAGAGCACAGAATTTCAAGTCAGGTTTTCTAAAAACATTTTATTTAGGCATAATGTTCTGGCAGATTTATCGCTTGAGGGAATGTTACTCTTGGTATGACAACCACTATGCAGTTGCTACAAAAAAGCCAGTCATTTGTTCAAACGGATTTCATAAATACCACAATTTACGAAAAAGGATGATTCGGTTTTCTCATTTAAAATCCGATTCCGGATGATAAACCGATCGTTCATTAAACCAACAAATTATATAAACTAAATTTCATTAAGAAATTGCAACGGTCCATGTCAAACCAACTCAGGAGCTGGTTCTGAGTTGATCGGAGTATTTTAACCTGATAGCAATCACTTTTAGCTTTTTTCTCTTAATTACAAGAATCAACAAAAACACATGATATCACAATTTTTCATTAGTCCACATTTAATTTCCGAAATGTACCACCCAGACCATATAAACTATCAAAATCTATAGGTTTACCAGGTCGCAACAATTCATTTGTGCCATAATTGGAATTTTCTTTAAAATAATTTTCATACTCCAACCATTTCTTCTCAAAGTCCTTAACAATTTCAAATCTAGAACCATTTTCTCCCCCCACATCGATGGGTAAATATTCTTTGGGCACCAATTTATATAAATCCTCATAGTTTTGATCATAAATATAAATCTGGAAGGAAAAATACCATAAAATAATTGAAAAGTCCTTCAAAAATTTTAAGCGATAACTTACTCTTTTTCTTAGTTTTTCCGAGAAAATTGGTAACATGATATTTACAACAGTATGGAAAATTGAAGGCGTATTTATGAAATGTATGGCCTTTATACGCAGAGGTAATGATTTCTCATAGAATTGTATTAGTTTTCGTATTAAGACTGGTGTTAGTTTTGTCACCATATTGATACTAATATCCTTTAGATCCAATATGTAAATAATGCCATTAATACAGGCATAAGGATCATCTCTAATAAAAATTTCATGCATGGCATTAGAGACTCTATATAGATGCTCCAACTCTACATCACCTTTGGCAACTTCACCATCAAATTTCAAAAAATAAATACGCGTATCATTAAGGGGGCGTGGCAGTGAAACACCTAGACTTTATTAGAGAAAATAAGTGACTTGAGATTTTGTTTAATTTGATTTTTCTTTTTCAAAATATTTACCCATAATCATGCATTTTGCGAAATATGGGCTCGTTAATGTCAGTGACATTTAAAAGTTCGGGAAATTTTGTTTTCAAAGTGTAAAATAAATCAATTTTCTCTTTGGCCTTTTCCAAATTATATTTGCAACCTCTTAAGAACTGTATTAGAAATTGCTCCTCTAAACGGGCATTCAAATGAGGTTGTTGCTCTATCCAGGATTTTAGATTTTGCAAATGTTGAGGTATTTTTTCCGTTATCTCACCTAATTCATTTTCGGCAATTTTTTGTAATTCCGCAGGCAAAGGTTTTATATTGGCCATTATCCCATTAGGAAGATGTCCAGACTTCAATGTTAAAATTGTAACTAAACAGTGAGTTATTTATGTCGTTTTATTTTGATAATTGACCACAAATAAAAAAGATCTAAAACAAAAACAAGTTTTAATTATTATAATAAAAATGATTATTATTATTTTTTTTAATAAAAACTTTTTGAAAAATGCGTCATTTGAAATTATTCACCTAAAGAATACAAAAAAAGTTTTAACTTTGATTTCGGAAAAAATGGTACATAAAATCGTTACACGAGTTTTACGAATTTCAATTAATTAATGTTGAATTAATAATGATGAAGTACATTGTGGTGTGGTCAATTGTATCCCTCGGTTACATACATACACCGCAATAAATGTATGTATGTTTTATCCAGGGCAATGAACGATTTTGTTTGAAATCTTTTTATGAACACGTTGGCCTTGTTTTTGTACTGGTCTTAAAAAAATGTTATTAAACCATCAGACAATTAGTTTTCTGTGATTCATTTGATATATATTATTATTGGCTTTCAAAATCATATCACTTCTATATGAATGTTCTGGCGGACAAGAACGGGAGAATGACAGATTATTAATTTCTCGATTTGTTGGCATTTTTTCTGTAACTGTTAAACCATTAGAGAAACCTTACCCATGTGGTCATTTCAAAGAATACCTACCGCTATCTGATCACTGGTGCAGTCGGTGACCCTCCAAATTTGGCGACCTCGTATACATTGAATTTTTAAAAATTCACAAAAAATTCATTTATGAAATCACTTAAAAGAAATTTTGTAAATCTCCATAAAGACAAGTAAAAATGTTATAGTCGGTCAGGCTCGACTATTTAATACCCTACACCACATTGTTAGTTGTAGAAATCTGCTAAGGAAAAGTTGTGAACGGTCCTCGTATAATTCGCTTTCTTTATTTATACTTATGTGTGCAATATATTAGTGTGATAATTAAGTGAATTATACGATTTATGTGAAACTTATACATTGTAAATGGATTTATTTTGAGTTATATGGAAATTAGAAAAAAATCATCAACCGATCCTCGTTTAATTTTGCACAGTGGTTTTGAATTATATTTATATTAATTTGACTAAATATTTTTACAATACCCACGTATGTGGGATTTATGAGTTTGAAAGTGAAACTTGGAAGGGTGAATGTCCTCGTATAATGTAGCACATCGTTTTAGTATATAAAAAGACGTATTTTTGCTAAATTTGAATAAAATTTATATTTAGAAATTTTATGAACAAAAAACCCCATTACGGGGGGATATTTGTATGAGGCCTTTATAAAATAATGGACTGATCATAAACAATTTCAATAGGCATCATCCTTGAGCCACATGCTAAATTTCATTAAGATATCTTCAAAACTGTGATCCGTACTTTGCGAAAAAGCTGGACAGCCAGCCGGACAGACATGTTTAAATCGTTCCAGGAAGTGATTCTGAGTCGAAAAATTGGTGGTATTACTACTTTTTTCCGTTACAAAAGTCTGCACACACGCATTATATCCCCCACCACCTATGATAGTGTAGGGTGTAAGTATTGTGAATCTTCGTAATCTTACGGATACTCAATAGTTGATAAAGAAGTTTATACCTTATCCGGCATCCAACCTAAATTAGGTTACCTCTAGTTAAATGTTAACATACAATAATTATTGGAATTATTTCCAAAAATACATTTGAAAACACTGAGCACAAAAAGTTTTATTTATTTTTGAATATTAAGAACATTATTTATTCTAGATAAAAATTAATAAAGAATTATACTCCGTTCTTTAACCCATAAAAAGGACCTATAATTTGTATTCCTTTTTATATATACGGACAGATCATACTCAAGTAAGCGCAAGATCTTTATGATCGTTATTTATATATTGAGGCGGTGAATGATATTTCTATGTAAATGTCGCAAATTCCAAATTTTAACTTATCGAATAAACGTCGCACTTGGTATTACCCCCCATAGACATTAAACCAAACCTATTATCGAGATGAAGCAGTAGGCTTAAACTTTAATGATTTTGCAATGATCTTGCTGTCCCAAATCTACATGATATTCGTTTAACTGCTTGGCCAATCCTACCATAGCCAATCTAGAAAACCTAAGGCCTCAGCAAATAGAGATAAAACAGATTCTAGGCCTCCACTTAAACCTAAATAATAACAACAAACATTTTATAAATATTTTTTAAATTTACGTTATATTTTCGAAGAACGCACCTAACACATACATATAGACTATCTATAGGTTTACCAGATCTTGGGGTCATAGTTCATATTTTTCTTAAAATAATTCATAAATCATATTCCAGATTTTTTCGAAATATTTGACTAAATTTTTGTTCTATAAACATCACATTTAAATGCGAAAACATTTGGATGTCAATTTTTGCACTTTTGTAGATTACAGTAGACCGCATTATAAAAAAACCGCTACAAAATTTCTTTCACCTGATCCTATTTAAAAGTTTTATACCATTATTTTTGGAGGTATTAGGATCAATTTGTTAAATCAAGAAAATAGGTACAGTGGTTTCAATTGCTCTAACAAACCAACAAACACAGTTTTGTTTTTATGTAAATGTTGCAATTGAAATGGTTCATTCAAGCGGTCAAATGTGAAAAAAGCTTTTTCTGTAAAAGTTCTATGAATTTTTAAATAATTTTTAACAAGCTTTTTCTTGGCGTAAAGTTATAATTAAATGCAACATATTTTCAATATCAACTAAATACTTGTTAGTTAGAATATTGAAAAAATAAAACATTAATAAATCAAGTGCAATAACAAATAATTTTTTAATTGAACATAAGTGCTGCATTGTAGCGTTTTAAAAAAACGTTAAATTAAAAAAACAAGAAGAAATAAGTAAAACTATGCCGATTCCTTAATACCCTCCACCACAAATGCATGTGAATTGAATACGTTACACAAACACACTCACACATATACAGTTTTTCTTAAATATGACGCAGGAACACTTAATGAGTCATAAAATTCATTATATTTTTGGCTATAAATTTATTTCTGCTGAACCGATTTTGATAATTTTTAGAATAATAAAGAAGTACATTTAACTTAATATAATGTCAAAATGATATTCAAATTAAACGCCTTATAATAGACAATTTTACGAAGTTCATCGCTCGAAGTTAGAGGTTGCATCAGACATCTCACTTTATCTTTTAAAATAATGAACCGATTTTGCTGCTTTCAAATAGCACACTTCTCAGAACCATAGTGAATACTAAGGCCAAATTTTATTGAGCTCTGTCATTTTTTGTGGATGTGAACATTCGAGCGGAAGATTGTCAGACGGACATAATTAAAACGACTCAGATTTTGATTCAATGGACAAAGTTAATGTACCCTCTTCTTGTGACGATAAGAAAACATACATAAATCAAGTGCAATAACAAATCATTTTTAATTTGAACATCAGTGCTGCATTGTAGCGTTTAAAAGCGTTAAAAAATACAAAAAAAAGATTTAATAAACACGTTCAAGGAAACTATTTCGACTTATTGTATGGATTATTACCAATTAATTTAAATTTACTGTAACATTTCAAGAAATAACAGATGTTCTCCAATACTGCCATCCAATTTCTGATATCCCGTTCTATAGGCGGGCAATCCAAAACTTTTTACTTACAGTTTTCTGAGCAATAACTTGATGGACTATTTTAGTCTGGTATAAAGGTAAAATGGTTATGATTTAACCAATCAGTTGCCATCGGAACTGGTGCTCTGTGTTTATATGACCAAATTTTATAGATTATTTCATTGATGCAATAGATATTCTGTTTCGTCTTTGGTTTCGCCGATTATAGTGCATTTTATATTGCATTCGATTAAAATCCTTTGTGATCATTTAATCCAATTTTTCAGAGCATTATATAGTGGTCTTAAACATTCGATTCCAACGTTCATAAGAATGATTTACAGAGATTTATGTATACGATTTTTTGTTTAGTGTTATGGAAGTGAATTCAATTGCTTATCACCAGTAATAACACGAAACTAAAATGACTTTTTTTCTGCCATGTAAAATGACAGTTCAACGTTTCTTGTTAGATATTGCACGGAAATAGTACCCCATATCTCTATAATTAATACAGAAAATCTCATGAAAATCGGCACATGAATACAGCAACATTTCTGTATAGATCACATGGGAGGAGTAACTGAGGCAGAAAAAATCCTTAATGACAAAATATTAAAGACTAAAAAAATTGGATAGGGCTCGGGTGAGTGTTATGCCCTAAAAAACATATTTCGGAAACGGTTACAGAAAATTTAATGAAATTTTGCCGATTAATGAAACAATAACAGCAAAATATAATGGACAACATAATTTTAGGGAAGGACGCGGGGGAGTAATAATCTGTCACAAGCACATTCCTACAATTAAATTAAATTGATCGCGTATGCATTCTTACATGTCACTTATTACAGTTTTGGAATCTATGAACTATGAGTCAATTCCATTATCTCTCATTTCAGCGTTTTTTATAACGCTACATCGCTACATCTTAAATTTAAATCGCTATTCCATGATGATTGATCTTGAACTGTAAATTCATTGAAATTATTTGTTGATTACAATTAATTAAATATGAAAAAAATCAATTTTAATAATTTAGTAGCTTTTCAAACATTAAACAATAAACATTATAGACTTTTTCTCGAAAAAATATGTTGACTAAAATAAAAACTTTACCTCAAGAATTACAAAAAGTAGCTGAAATAGAATTGGGTGAAATACCAGCTAGAATACCAGATGATTTGCAAGCTTTAAAAATTTGGATAGAACAAGCACCCCATTTGAAGGCCCGCTTGGATGCTCAATTTCTAATACAATATTTACGTGGCTGTAAATTTAGTCTCGAGAAAACTAAATCAAAAATTGATTTATTTTTTACCTTAAAAACTAAATTTCCCACTCTTTTCAATGTCACCGATATAAATGATCCTCAGTTTAGAACCTATTTTAATTATGGGTAAATAATTAATTAGAATTCTTGATATATATTTGTTAATATTGATTTATATTATAGTTTTGGTTTACCTTTACCACGACCTCTTTACGATAATGGTGCTCGTATATTTTTCATAAAATTTGAAGGTGCTGTTGCCCAAGGTTTAGTGGATATTGAACAACTATTTAGCGTTATCGATAGCATGCATGAAATAATGCTTATGGATGATCCTTATGTGGGCATTAATGGCATTATATATTTAATGGATTTGAAAAATATTTCATTAAATATGATTTCAAAATTTACACCGAGTTTTCTTAAAAAAGCCGTACAATTCTATGAGAAATCTTTACCATTTCGTATAAAATCCATTAATATAATAAATACTCCCGGAATTTTTCATAGCGTTTTGAGAATTTTGTTACCCTTATTTTCGGAGAAAATAAGACAAAGAGTAAGAGGACAAATTTAAAAAGAAAAACATATAAAGAAATTTCTGCTTTATTTCAGATTACCGTTTATGGTGACAACTATGAGGGTCTACGTAATATAATACCGAATCAATATTTACCTATCGAGTTGGGTGGAGAGAATGGCTGTGGTACTGAACTAGTCAAAGATTTTGAAAAGAAATTGCTAGAATATGAAAATTATTTCAAAGAAAATATGAGTTATGGCACCAATGAATTGTTGAGACCTGGAAAACCTATAGATTTTGAGAGTTTATACGGTTTGGGTGGTTCTTTTCGAAAATTGGAAGTGGATTGAAATTTGCATTTCAGTAATATGAAAGATTTTGAATGGTTAAGGAGAGTAGTATTTATATTTATTTTTGTTTTGGAATAAAAAAATGTTGTATATTAACAACTTTTAGAGTTTTAATTATCCCTAAACAGAGAAAAAATAACATGAAGCAAAATCAACATTAAACATAGTTGATTTGAGATTGATTTTTTTTTTCAAACGTTTTTACGTTTGTGGAAATAATATTGTACATATTAGAATCGATATTAATTTATAAAATTATATAACAATAAATTTTTTAAATTAATTTTAATTAGTAAAATTTCAAGAATAATTTCACGAAACTGTATTTACTGTGTAACAATGTTAAATATCCATTTTTATCTATGAAGTAAAATCATAACTGAAAAAAGTTAAATTATTTCTATATTAATTCATTTGACATTAACTTTTTTCTGTGTGTACACGACCATACGGATAAAATGACCTCAGAGTATACCGACTGATTTAAAATTCCTTTTGTGAATTGATTTAACGATGCACATTTTTCCAAATAACACTCTGCACTTTGCAATTTATGAGTTCCTTCCATGACTGTAAAAGGTGAAATGCCCATTGAAAATGATGATGAACGGTCCATTATTTCTGGTAGTTCACATACAAATATCTTAAATCTCTATTCTTTAGTATTATGATACTATTTTGTGAATTTAAATTTTTTTTGGGTGGATCTGTCCATTATTTCCTAAATTTTTTAAAAAGTTAAATTAAATATTAAAATTATATATACATTTAATACTTTTATTTTAAATCATAACATTTCATTGCAAAAGATTTAAATTATAGCAAATAAATAATATTGAATTTTTCAATGAAATCGACTTGTTCCATTTTTAATATTATAATTATTATAAAAAACATTTGCTTTTATTAGTTGTTTTAAAGATTAAAGCTCATAAATTAGCATTTAGTATAAATTGCACTTTAATGTGAAAAGTGTAAGTAAGCAAGGGTGTAAGTGCAGCATAGAGAAAAATATTGATATTTATTAATCTATGTACATAAATTTTAAAGATATCTATATAATAAACAAGAAAAAGAATGTTCTATTTTCAGTGAAAAATTCAATTTGCAGTGAAAAATTTAATTTTTAGTGAAAATTTAATTTTTAGTGAAAATTCAATTTTAGTGAAAATTTAATTTTTAGTGAAAAATTCAATTTTTAGTGAAAATTCAATTTTTAGTGAAAAATTCAATTTTAGTGAAAATTTCAATTTTTAGTGAAAAATTTAATTTTTAGTGAAAATTCATTTTAGTGAAAATTCAATTTTTTAGTGAAAAATTCAATTTTTAGTGAAAAATTCAATTTTTAGTGAAAATTCAATTTTTAGTGAAAATTCAATTTTTTAGTGAAAATTCAATTTTTAGTTGAAAAATTCAATTTTTAGTGAAAAATTCAATTTTTTAGTGAAAAATTCAATTTTTAGTGAAAAATTCAATTTTTAGTGAAAATTCAATTTTTAGTGAAAAATTCAATTTTTAGTGAAAAATTCAATTTTTAGTGAAAAATTCAATTTTTAGTGAAAAATTCAATTTTAGTGAAAAATCAATTTTAGTGAAAAATTCAATTTTTAGTGAAAAATTCAATTTTTAGTGAAAAATTCAATTTTTAGTGAAAAATTCAATTTTTAGTGAAAAATTCAATTTTTAGTGAAAAATTCAATTTTTAGTGAAAAATTCAATTTTTAGTGAAAATTCAATTTTTAGTGAAAAATTCAATTTTTAGTGAAAAATTCAATTTTTAGTGAAAAATTCAATTTTAGTGAAAAATTCAATTTTTAGTGAAAAATTCAATTTTTAGTGAAAAATTCAATTTTTAGTGAAAAATTCAATTTTTAGTGAAAAATTCAATTTTAGTGAAAATTCATTTTTAGTGAAAAATTCAATTTTTAGTGAAAAATTCAATTTTTAGTGAAAAATTCAATTTTTAGTGAAAAATTCAATTTTTAGTGAAAAATTCAATTTTTAGTGAAAAATTCAATTTTTAGTGAAAAATTCAATTTTTAGTGAAAAATTCAATTTTTAGTGAAAAATTCAATTTTTAGTGAAAAATTCAATTTTTAGTGAAAAATTCAATTTTTAGTGAAAAATTCAATTTTTAGTGAAAAATTCAATTTTTAGTGAAAAATTCAATTTTTAGTGAAAAATTCAATTTTTAGTGAAAAATTCAATTTTTAGTGAAAAATTCAATTTTTAGTGAAAAATTCAATTTAATTTTAGTGAAAAATTCAATTTTTAGTGAAAAATTCAATTTTTAGTGAAAAATTCAATTTTTAGTGAAAAATTCAATTTTTAGTGAAAAATTCAATTTTTAGTGAAAAATTCAATTTTTAGTGAAAAATTCAATTTTTAGTGAAAAATTCAATTTTTAGTGAAAAATTCAATTTTTAGTGAAAAATTCAATTTTTAGTGAAAAATTCAATTTTTAGTGAAAAATTCAATTTTTAGTGAAAAATTCAATTTTTAGTGAAAAATTCAATTTTTTGTGAAAAATTCAATTTTTTGTGAAAAATGCAATTTTTAGTGAAAAATTCAATTTTTTTTGAAAAATGCAATTTTTAGTGAAAAATTCAATTTTTAGTGAGAAATGCAATTTTTAGTGAAAAATGCAATTTTTAGTGAGAAATGCAATTTTTAGTGAAAAATGCAATTTTTAATGAAAAATGCAATTTTTAGTGAAAAATTAAATTTATAGTAGAAAATTCCATTTTTAGCGAAAAATTTTAATTTTATGTTTTAATTTAAAAAAATCTAAAAAAATATAATTTTGTTATAAAAATCATCTAATTTTATTCTAAATCTAATAAATTTGATTTTCTTAACTTAATCCACATTTAATTTACGGAAAGAACCTTCAATGCCAAACATGCTATCAAAATCAATGGCTTTACCGGGACGTAAACTTTCATCGGTACCAAATTCTGCATTTCTTTTGAAATAATCTCTATGGGCCTCAAATGTCTTTTCCAATTCAATGGTAAGATCCGCAATGCAACCATTTTCACCGCCATATTCTTTGGGTAAATATTTCAATGGGATTTCTTTGGTCAACGAATCCATTTTGTTGCCATGGACAAATAACTAAGAAAAAGGATAAAATTATAATTTAATTCAAATTCATTTTCTTTGTAATCCTAAAATTAGGCAACATAAATTTTGTTAACAAAGTCATATTAGACAAATATAAGACAACTCACCCTCTTCTGCTGTTTCTCCGACATCATGGGTTTAATCATATTAAATATCGGCTCAAAACCAGTGGGAGTATTTATAAAATGTTGTGCTTTTGGTCGAAATGGAGCGGCTTCTTCCGAAAATACTGTCATTTTCTTGGCCACTGATGGTGTCATTTGAAATAAATGGGCCATGGTGGCCTTTTCAAAATCACCAATAAATACAACACCATTTATAAGGGCATGATCATCTTCGATCATAAGTATTTCTTGCTTTGCACAGGCTACACTCATAACCTCTTCTATCGAGTATTTTTCTGCGGGATATAAACCCATGCGCATAATACCAATACGTGGTCCATTCTCATTTAAGGGTGTAGGCAGATAACACCACATGCTTAAATAAAAAATACACTTAAATCAATAGTGGTCATATTAAGGTATTAAAAATTTACCCTAAACGTAATATTTCTCTAACTTTGGGATCGTCCACATCAGTAATGTTGAACATTTCCGGGAACTTACTTTTCAGTGTGAAATATTTATCAATTTTCGATTTGGTTTTTTCCATACTGTATTTACAGCCTCTGAGGAATGTTATTAAAAATTGATCATCCGTATTGGCACGCAAATGTGGTTGCTGTTTAATCCATGTTTTCAATGCCTCTAAATCGGCTGGTATATTAGCGGGATTTTCTCCCAGCTGTTCAATGGCTACTTTTTGCAATTCTTCACTTAATGGTCTTATATTGGCCATTTTTTTGTCGCTACCCTTTGTGAACACTTACAAATTTAAACTAAATTTAATTTATTCTACATTTCACAGTATTTCAATGGTTCTCTTTAGGCGTTTATCAATATATTGTTTAGTCGTATCAGATATAATGCTACTGATAAGCTAAGTAATGAGGAATATAGTAAACAGTAATAGTAAATGTATTTGTGATGATACAATTTCCCAACAAACTAAAAGGGCTTTAAAATAAGTTTGTGACAAACTTACTAGCATATGCGTTAGGCTTGCAAAATTGTTGTGATAATTGTTGTGAAACACTTGTTATCTTCAGAACTTGAAATGCCGTTTTCACTTGTATACAAATTTGCATTACTAATATTGGAACTAATCTGACTGGAGCTGGTTGGAACTTTTCTCAAATCACTTATTTGGGTCTTTTTTTATTCAATAATTTATTTTGATTCCTTACGGAATCAAAATTGCCATTTTAATGTCATTTTTTGAAATTACATATAAAAAACGGGACTTTTTATATAAAAGCATTTACAAAACTATTGCGCGCATTAATCTTTTACAATCACATTTCTAAATATTGTTATTCCAGCAAGTGTATAGCAAATATTATTACAAATACTGTTGCTATAGGAAATATTTTTTTTAAATTATTTATAATTTTGATTAAAATAAACCCATAATAAGTATGCTTATGAAATGTTGTCGAAAATTCTTTATGATAAGTTTGTTTTAGTATATATTAACATTTTGCTAATGGCTTTGTTTGTTGGGTTATTTTTGTTATTTTATATTGATTTAGAATTTTACAGTTATTCCTTGTTGGACTGTAGACGTATTTATGGTATCTTTTAGATAAGACGATTTTTTGGAAAGATCGTTGTTATGCCGATTTTATGACATTTAAGTGTAAAACTTTGAAAGTTGTGTACTTATTGCAAATGTCACTAAATTTAAAATTTTTAATGGATTTTATTATATTTTTCTTTAAACAACAAGAGAGTTTTTCATAAAAATCGTTTATAATTACATCAGATATCGTTTGGTCAAGAAATCGGTTGTGTTTATTATCAGTTTACCAAAGTGCTTTTTTAATTGATTGATATTGTTTGTTTATAGACGGGAATACATTGTAGACTCTATGACTAGATTTTGTCAATAAGTTTATAATTTTTACTAGCATTTTACCCGATAGTTCGTTAACGCAATATCTGGAAAAGCACCTCTTAATTATTTCAATCAATGAATTATAGAATTATATTGCGGATCCATCATAAAATATTTAAATCAAGAAAGAAATATGAATTAAATACCATTTTAACCTCTGTGAATTTAGATTTCCAAAAAGTACCAAATTTTCGTGAGGGACTCCGTTGCTGCAATATCTGGACATTGTCGCTTTGGAATTAATGCAGCGATTTTCCTTCGATTGATCTTTTCAGGAGTTTGTTGGAATGATATCCTGCCTTCGGGGGCCTATTTATTTATTGTCTTTGACTACAATTTCCGGCAACAAATTAGCTGATTTAACGTAATTGTTGATGAGGTCACTCATAAAGCGCTTTACTGTTTCTTAGATACTGACTTCTGCATCGACCTAGTAACTTCAATCTGAATTACTACTTCGTTCTTGCGTCTTTCCTTAAACACTTAACTTACATCTTTACATTCTATTCACCTCCATTTTCTGTTATCCCTATTTCTTCTCTTTAGAGATAACACAAAGAAACCTTCAGAACCCAAGTGGTACCATTGTCTTCGTGAACTAACCTAACTTGCCCTTTTCTATCTTAATGGATTTATTTGAGGGGAGATCCGCAGTCAAAATTTTATATATCCATCTTCAACCGTTTAAGCTATGGAGTGGTGATCTGTCAGTCAATAACCCATACCATAATTTAAACTGCTCCAATAACATGCACATCATTCTGTCATTAAATTTAATAAGCGTTGATTTTTAATAAACCGGATTCCGCTTAAAATTTCACTTACAAATTGAAACACGACAAATAGTTTTAATAATCGCAACATTTTTTTATTCGATCCAATTTCTTCTAGTAACAACATCATTACACTGATGGCACAGCTCATGAACTATTTTTAAGCTCCACCTCATTATCTCCCAATTTCGAATAGGCTGAATCACTTAGGTGTTGTAGGTTGTACCAAATGACTACAGTTGTATACTACATTATTTATTTATAAAAACTATTTGATTTTATTAACTTAATTAATCCACATTTAATTTACGGAAAGAACCTTCAATGCCAAACATGCTATCAAAATCAATAGCTTTACCGGGACGTAAACTTTCATCGGTACCAAATTCTGCATTTCTTTTGAAATAATCTCTATGGGCCTCAAATGTCTTTTCCAATTCAATGGTAAGATCCGCAATGCAGCCATTTTCACCACCATATTCTTTAGGTAAATATTTCAATGGGATTTCTTTGGTCAACGAATCCATTTTGTTGCCATGGACAAATAACTAAGAAAAAGGATAAAATTATAATTTAATTCAAATTAATTTTCTTTGTAATCCTAAAATTAGGCAACATAAATTTTGTTAACAAAGTCATATTAGACAAATATAAGACAACTCACCCTCTTCTGCTGTTTCTCCGACATCATGGGTTTAATCATATTAAATATCGGCTCAAATCCAGTGGGAGTATTTATAAAATGTTGTGCTTTTGGTCGAAATGGAGCGGCTTCTTCCGAAAATACTGTCATTTTCTTGGCCACTGATGGTGTCATTTGAAATAAATGGGCCATGGTGGCCTTTTCAAAATCACCAATAAATACAACACCATTTATAAGGGCATGATCATCTTCAAACATGAGAATTTCTTGCAATGCAATTGCCACACGCATAACTTCCTCTAAAGAGTATTTTTCGGTGGAATATAAACCCATACGCATAACAGCAATACGGGGACCGGTCTCATTTAGAGGTGTAGGCAAATAAACCCACATGCTTTAATGAAGAAATTAATATCCGATTTGTTAAGGTTATGTTTTGCTTTCTTTTAACTCACCCTAAACGTAAAAGTTCTCTAACTCGGGGATCATCGGCATCAGTCAAATTGAACATTTCCGGGAACTTACTTTTCAGTGTGAAATATTTATCAATTTTCGATTTGGTTTTTTCCATGCTGTATTTACAGCCTCTGAGGAATGTTATTAAAAATTGATCATCCGTATTGGCACGCAAATATGGTTGCTGTTTAATCCATGTTTTCAATGCCTCTAAATCGGCTGGTATATTAGCGGGATTTTCTCCCAGCTGTTCAATGGCTACTTTTTGCAATTCCTCGCTTAAGGGTCGTATATTTGCCATTTGTGTCGCTACTCTACTTACAGACTTTGACTAAATTTAATTATTTCTATAATTTTTGGTATTCAATCGATTTTTTTACTTTATTTTATTTATTTTTTTGTTAAGTTTTATCAATTTATTGTTAAGTCGTATCAGATATAATATTCCTGATAAGCTAAATAATGTGAAATGTAGTAAACAGTTATTGTATAAGTGGTGATACAATTTGTTTTTATACCCTCCATCACCACAAGTGGGGGCGATGAGGATATATTAACTTTGTCATTCTGTATGTAACGCTAAGATAGAATCATCTCAGACCCCATAATGAATCAAATCAAAATCTGTGTCAATTATGCTGTTGTTGGCACTCTCACATCCACAATTGTCAGTGTTCAATGTAATTTGGCCTGAATATGCATTGTAGTCCTGAGGTGTTTTCTATTTAATACCAGCAAAATCGGTTCAGTATACTAAAATGTATAGACCGATATCTGAGGCAACCTCGAAGTTGAAGCAAATAACTTTTTTTTTTTAATTGTCAGTCATAAATCGGCAAATATGAATAAAATTTTGCCATAATATTTAGCGATATGTACTTCATTACTATTGCAAAACTTATCAAAATCGGTTCAGTAGAAAAAAAAAGTTATAGTCAAAAATGTAACGAATTTTATGACTCATTAAGTGTTCCTGTATTGTATTTCAGAAAAACTTTTTTGTATTACATACATCTGTGACTGTATGGGTGAGTGTGTATGGATGTGTATTTGTGGTAGAGGGTATTAAAGATTAGGCACAGCTGAATTTAGCATTCTTATTTGGTATTTTACATTGATTTGTTGCTAACCATTGTTGAGGTCTACACATATTTCTGGCATCTTAAAGAAATTATGATTCTTGGGGTCATTTCAAACATGGTGGCAGTTTCAACATCGTCTATAATTAATACACCATTTACACAGGCAAAATTGTTACCGAGTATTAATACTTCTTGCACAGCATTGGCAACACCCATGATTTCTTGTACGAAATATTTATCTGGTGAAAATAAAGCACTTCGCATAACAAAAATTTTTGGACCATGATAATTAAGGGTAGTGGATAGATAAAGCCTCGTGTTGGAAAATAATATTTTATTTAATCAACTAAATGAATTTTAATTGTTTAGTTACCCCATTTGAAAATCTCTTTAAATCTGCCATTATCTTTGTCCGTTACGCCAAACTTTACGGAAAATCATTTTCATTTAAGCTTTTTCCAAACTATATTTACAGTAAAGATGAGCGACTGTGATTTAATCACCGTGATTGAAAATTCTCGGGTAACTATTGTGGTTGAGATTGTGAATTAACAGTTACTAATAATGTCGTTCTGTCAAATTTATTGCTTCAATATATAATTTTGAATGCACAAGTATTTTTTTTTAATATGGTTGGAATATATCTCATTTGAAACCAAGAATATTAAAAATATCGCGTACTATTAATGAAGTACGAAATTATTTTGAGGATTAAGTTATTCCACGGAATGAAGACCTATTTAACTGGTGGCGAACTAATAAACTAAAATCGCCAATACTTTATCAAAATTTTCAAAAAGATTTGTGTCCCTTTGGTTTTCAGGTACCACGATAAAGAGTTTTTTCAAAAGCTGAAAAAATATTAAATGATCCTCGATTTTCTTGTAAAATACTGCGATCACTGTCACTGTTTTAAAGAACAGTGAATTAAAACTCACTTTCACTGGGAACCACGTTATTCAAAAACAACGCTATCGCTCATCTCTAATCTACAGCCTCTTAGTAGGATAAATAAAAAATTATCATCCATATTGGATTTGAAATGAAGCTGTTGTTTGATCAAGAGTTTTAAAGCCTCCAAATCCGAACATATGCGAACAGGATCCTCGTCTAATTGTTCAATGGCTTGTTTTTGTAAATGCTCATTTAGTGGTCTTATTTGTGCCATGTTTTTAGAATTATAGTCAATATACAAATGATGTAGTGATACCAGGAAAGTTAATATTTTACCAAAACAGTTCATTACAGTTTTTTTGTTCAAGAAATTTTATTAGATTTAATTTGAGGAACTGGGGTTTCAAATAAATATGGACTCAATAAACATTTACATATTGACTTATATATTTAGATCTTAAAATATACCCAAAAACTTTGATCTTGTAGTTGTATCTAAACTTTTCTCTCTCAAACTTTCATCTATACCATATTTCTCATTATCTTTGAAATATTCCAGATGGGAGAGAACTTTTTGTTCCCATTGATCTATCAAATCTTGTAAATTGCCTGCCTTGCCACCATATTCTTGTGGCAATAAATCTTGTGGTATTATTTTATATAACTCCTCCAAATTTGCTCCATAAACAAACATCTAGAATAAGAATAATACTTTTTTATATAAATTCTATTCGTAATATTGAATTCCATATTTACCTTATTTTGGGTCTTTGCAGGCATAAAGCGTTTAGCTAAATTATACAAAGAAGCAAAACCACTTGCCGTATTAATAAAATGATTAGATATCAAATTTAATGGAACTCCCTCTTCTAAATATTGTGATACCTTCTTAAGAGCTGAGGGACTAACTTGTAAGTAGTGTGAAGCCGTTACTTTACCGAAATCTAGAATATATATTATACCCGATAAAACAGCAATATCATCGTTTAAAAATAGTATATCCTGCATTAGTTGGCGAAATTGTGTTACTTCAGCAAAAGTAAACTCCTTAGGATCAAAGGCGCCATTGCGTACCAATAATACACGAGGACCTAAAGGTCTCAGAGGCACCGGTAAGTTGACCACAACACTATTAAATATAAATAAATTAAATTTACTTTTTATGTATCAAGTATTTTTTTACTCACCCATTTTTCAATAATTTACGAAATCTTTCATCTTCCATTTTGGGTCTTTTTAATAAATCTGGATTATTTTGTGGTCCCTCATAATAATTAATTAATTTTTGTTGTGCTCGTGACAAATCATATTTGCAATTTCTTAAAAATGCAATCAGAAACTGATCATCTGTACGAGATTTTAAATGGGCTTGTTGAGAGATCCATTCCCGAAATATTTTTAATTCATTCTCAATATCTTTCTCGTTCTCATTTAATTTCTCGTTAGCTAATTTCTGTAAATCTTCTGTTAAAGGTCGTATAACCATTTTTCCTTCAACAAATAAAGTCTTTTCTTTGACAAACAGTTTGCAATTAAAATAATTATTTTTAATTTATGTGAAAATATTTATTCACTACTTTTTTCGTGATTTGTAGATAAATAAAAAGATATTTTTTTATTTATATAAATAATTATTTAATAATGAAGTTTAATTATAATTAAGTTTAAATATTTATTTATAATATTTTATCATTAACAGATTTATTGATAATAAAAACCTGACTAAATTGATAAAAAACTATAATTGATTTAATTAAATTTATTTTTACCCTGCATTTCGAAGAGTATGAAATGCTCGAAACCTTTCGTAATCGAAAAATAACGAGTTATTTTCTTCAACTTCAGTTAATCGGAAGAGCTCGGCTGGAATGGAACTAGAATTAAAACTGAACTAGAACTTAAATAAAGTGTAACTAGAACTGAACTAGACCGAAATAGAACTGAAGTAGAACTGAACTAGAACTGAACAAGAACTAAACTCGAACTGAACTCAAACTGAACTAGAACTGATCTAGAACTGATAAAAAACTGAACTAGAACTGATCTAGAACTGATCTAGAACTGATCTAGAATTGATCTAGAACTGAACTAGAACCGAACTAGAACTGAACAAGAACTGAGTTAGAACTGAACTAGAACTGATTTAGAACTGAACTAGAACTGTACTAAAAACTAAACAATAACTGAACTGGAACTAAAGTAGAAACGAAATTTTTTTTAATCTAAAAGGAAATACTTAAGTGGAACTCGAAGGTCTACCACAAACTCTATCCAACGTTAGGAATTTTTAAACAAAATAATTAACTTTGTTGGTTAATAATGATTCCGCTAAAAAACATGAAATCAAAGATTCCAGAATTTAATTGGAGTCTGAAGGCATAAGTTATATTGGAAGAGTATTCAATAAAGATCCGCTAATTTTTAATTTACATAGAGTAGGGCAATATTGGAATAAATAACATCGGTTGGGATTTATGTTTTTTATACTGATCCAATTTCGTTAACGAATGACCGATGTACGGTTAAGTTACATCATGCTAGGATAGTCTGAAAGTGATTGTGTTAGACAGTAAGATAGTTAAATCGTTGCAGATATTTAAATGATTCTTGAATACGAACATTTTAAGCTTTCGAATAAGAGATCGTTTGAAAATATGTTGAAATAAAAATTGTTTTAAAAGTTCCCAAAACCATAAGTGTCCAAAATTCCTAATGACAATGAATTGATTGTTATTTTCACACTTAATGATCGCTATTTTTGAGACTGTAAACTTCACGCACTTTGCATGACAGATAATAATAAAACACAAAAATAATGATCGGATACAGGGGAGAGGTAAATTATCTTTCTATAAGAGAATTTGTTTTTTGTCACTTTTCATTAAGTTAATTAAAAATATTAAAGTTTATAAAAATATTATTTTATTCTTTAGATTTTCATCACCAATTTCAGTACTTTTTTCTTAATTTATATTTATTTTGTATGAAATAAACTTTTTATTAAAATTCGTATTTTTAATATTTTATTACTTTTTAAGATTAAGTGAAATAATATTGTGCTCACAAGAAACTATGATTTTAGACTGAAAGAACAAAACTCTAATTTATGATCTCATATTTGAATTTTTTTCCATACATATGGAAACGTTTCACAGCAGTGTTGCCAGAAGTTTTATGAAAAATTGAATTTCATATGAGCAGAGACTGTAACTTCTGTATTCAAACAACGAAACCGGAAACCGGTTAACCGGTTTTTTTGCAATTCAAAAAACCTATCGGTTTCCAAAAATTTCCATTTTCGAATTATTTGACGTATCGGTTTTTTCACCCATTTAGGACATTACACAGTGCAAGTATGATTTGATGAAATCTGTTTCAAATGGTTATTTTGTTATAAGAACAAGTACACATTTTGATTACAATGGAACCATTCTATATAAAGGTCATTACACAGTATAGGTTTTTTATTAGTTAAACTCTAAATTTTTAACATTATTTTCTATAGATTTCTAATAATCAAACAAAACCGGTTTTTTATAAAACCACATTCAAAACCGGTTTCTATAAATATCCCATTTTTCGAACAACTCGAAAACCGTTTTTCTGAAAATGTCGGTTTTTTTTTTTTTTTTGAATACACTGTAACAAAGTGGTTCAAAAACAATTTTTTGTCGAAACAATTCTGTAACTTTTTAACCGTGTGAAATATGATGAGCGTATTCAGGTACCTTCTAAAGCTACCTACAACCCTTATTTAAATTTGGCCAATTAAACAAATTAAGTTCTAAATTATAAAGTCGAAGTAAAAAAGTTGGAATATTTAACAAGAGTAATTTATAATTTACCCTCGGCGTTACCCTTTGTAATGACAAAGTGAACATTGTAAACTCCCTTTATACTAATTGGGATTTTGGGTATTTCTCAATAAAAAAGTAGGATTTTTTAATTTTCCGAGACATGAACCATCTCATGTACATCATATGAATTTAAAAACTTTAAATATTGATATTCAATTCTTCATAAATTGAGAGCTACCTGATTTATTTCATTAATCATAACCGATTTTTAACTTGGTCTTAAATAGTGACAAGCAGCCTGTCGATTGGTATACTTGAACGTGGTGGTAGCACTGTTTTTCTTCATTACAAACACCTGCACATAACAGCCCAATGAATTCAGGAAGTGATTCGAGTCGATTGGTTGTAGCAATGTTTTTCCCCATTTTCCCCATACCTGCATATAACAGTCGAACGAACTCTGAAAGTAATTCGAGTCGATTTACATTACAAACACCCGCATATAACATAGAAAATTGGCGATTCCCTAATAAAGACCCCAAATTTTTAACCGATTCGTAATACTCTTTCCCTTGACGTTTTACTACTACATAAGATGTCAATCAAACATCCATTCTTTATTAAATTAAGTTTATTTTAAAATATAACTTAAATATGTTCTTATCAATCCACAACTAATTTACGAAAAGAGCCCACTAAACCCAAATCCGTAGTTTGAATACTAGATGCCTCGACCTCCTTAATACGCAATGATTCATCGACACCATATTTTTCATCTTCCTTGAAATAGTCTGCATAAGATAAAATTTTTTGTTCCCAATGATCGATTAAATCCTGTAAACTACCAGCTTCACCACCATATTCTTTGGGTAAAATTTCTTTGGGAATTATTTTATACAATTCCTCTCGCTTAGAGCCATGAACAAACATCTATGGGAGAGCATAAAATATTGAAATTTTTATGAACCGATATCGGGAAGCATTTAAAACTTACTCTATTTTGTATTTTTTCAGGCATTATGGGTTTGATTAAATTAAAGACGGGTTCAAATCCCGCCGGAGTATCTATAAAATGTGAAGCTTTTATGCGTAAAGGTATAGCGTGTTCAGAATATTGTGAAACTTTGCGCATAGAACCGGGACTAGCTTGAAATAGATGAGCAGCTGAGACATCAGCGAAATCCATAATGAATATTAAACCTCCTACCACGGCAATATCATCTTCCAATAAAGTTATATCTTGTATTAATTGACGATATTGAGCCACTTCACAAAATGAAAATTCATTAGGATCATAGGCCCCATTACGCACCAATACCACACGGGGTCCCGTCTCCGTTAAAGGTTGGGGTAGATACACAATAATGCTTTAAGAATTTAAGAAAAAGGAAAGTAAAGTTATTTTAAGGCCCATTTTACGATTTCTCAGTTACCTACCCCTTTTTCAATAATCTTCTTATTTTCTCATCCTCCAAATTGGGTCGCTTAAAGAAATCTGGATATTTCTCCTTTAAGGAATAATAATTATCCAATTTTAATTTAGCCTTTTCCAAACTATATTTACAGCCCCTAAGAAATGCTATTAAAAATTGATCTGTGGTACGAGCTTTTAAATGTGGCTGTTGTTCTATCCAGACTTTAAAATCTGCCAAATCCGCTACTATTCTTTTAGGATCTTCATTAAGTTCCTCTATGGCCACTTTCTGTAAGGCTTCTGATAAGGGTCTTAAAACCATTTTTTCTTTTTTTTTTTTGGCTTTCGAAAACTTGGGTATATACTGGGGACCTTACTATGTTTTCTTGTGGAGTGTTGGTTGGCAATTAATTTATGAAAAATATTAATTAATGATTTTTTGAAATAATTTCAAAGGGTTTTAGAGTCAGGGAAGATATATAATAAATATGGTTTCTATTTATTTATTACTGTAAATAATTATATGTATTGATAAGGAAACAAATAGTTATTGTTGTTGGTAGCCAAATTTTTTTATCTAATATAATTGAATTATAATAGAATAATTAATTTTGGTCAGGGTTTGGAAATAATGTAATAATTGATATATGAAAAATAGGTCAATAACGGAAAAATATTCCAAAATTCAAATAAACAATTCATAGTGGTTTAATATTTGTATTATCTGCTTTGTATTATTTTGGATCTGTACATCCGAACATTTTAATCAATTTTATAATGCAGAAGAAATTCCAATATTTTCCTAAAATAAATCAAATATAGAAAATAACCCCGATTTGGGTATTTATAAGAAATTCTGACTCGATATAGAAAAACTAAAGACAAAGTTCTATTTAGATCAGTTCTGTTTTAGCAGTTTTGCTACTGTTGGAGTTTCTGTCTTCTTCTTTAGCCGATTGGTAGTTGGGTCGTTCCAAAACAAAGATCCATTTGCAGTGCTGACAACTCAGTATAGACTCTACTTTTGTTTAATGTTTAATTATTTTTCGATATACAATTTCCATGATATTTTTTTAGCTTAATTATCACTTAATTGCCGTTCAGTGAAAAACCGAGTTAAACCTTAAATAAGAGTAAATTTGAATCAAAAAAAATAAAATTACCCGGTTTTTTGTTTACCCAATTTGTCTTTTATGAAGCGGCTGATAGCGATAAACTTAAAACCGGATTAAAATGTAGGATTTCATTTACTTGGATATTCCCCTGATTTATATATAGTTTTAAATTATTTATTGGTCACAATTATATATCCATACCTTTAACCAAAGATTATTATTAAATCTAAAATTATACTATTTTTAGAACCTCAATCCATTGACAATAACGTTCATTTTATGTGTCTGCTTTACAATTAATTAGATAAATTCTCAAAGTCTGAAATTCGAATGAAAATAAAGATTTCTTCTAGATTTGAATTTTAAGATTTTATATATCCTTAAATGGAGTTTTCCTTTAGAGTACATTGAACCCAATTTAGATTCAATTAAAGGCCGCATGTATTCTCTTCGTATTTAAAATTGGTATGATTATCATGAAAAATTATGAACAGAATCTCGTGCAATTTGATTCTAAATATTGTGGTTCGCATAAACTGTTATATGGGTTACTTTTGGGAAGTGGAACTATTATATGAGAGTTTTAAAAAATTATGAATCGATCCACGAATAATGTAGTTCAGAGATTTCTGATTATAAGTCGGAATTTTATATAAATATTTTGATTTTTTTTAATTGTGGGAATGTGGGATTTCTGCAGCAGCTACAGTCATTTGTGGACCGATTTTCTTGAACTTCCCCAGAAAATTTTGATTGTGTGTAGAATTATTTGTGATAATTAATTACATTTTTTCGTATTGAAGAGATTTATGAACTTTAAATTCCAATCCGGAAGTACATTTTTGTGGCAGCTTTCGGAAATATTTTTATTGATTATTATTTTCGTTAAAATTTGGTTAAAAAAATTAATTTTTGTACAATTTTTTTAGAAATGTTTGAAAAAAAATTGTTTAAAATTTTTTTATAAACAAATTAAAAAATTTTAATTGTATTTTATATTTTTTTATAAAAAAAATATATTAATTTTTTTAAAATTTTAATTTTTTGTAAAATTTTGTTCGTTGTAAAAAAATTTTTTTTTAATAAATGAATTTTAGTTAAAAATCTAATAAAGTTTTTAGTAAAGATTTTAATTAAAAATTTTAATTTTTTACCAAAAAATTATTTTGTTGAAAATTTATTTTTCGTGTTTTTTTTTATTTTATTTTTTAGTAAATTATTTTTATTTAATTTTTTGTAATAAATTTTAATTAAAAAAATCTAATTTTTTACCAAAAAATTATTTTGTTGAAAATTTATTTTTCGTAATATTTTTTTTTTTTTCATTTTATTTTTTAGAAATTAAATTTTTGTTAAAAATAGATTTTTTTGTAAAAATTGATTTTTTTAAATAATCGAAATTTTAGGAAAAAAACTAATAAAATGGAATTTTTAGTTAAAGTTAATTTTTTTAGGAAAAATTGTTAATTTAGTGATTTGAAAAATATTAATTGTTTTAGTAAATGAATTTAATTTTTAGTAAAAATATGTGAAAAATGTATTATTAAACTTTAATATTTGATAAAAATAAAAGAACAAGTAACAAGGTCAACCCGACAATTATGCCCTACCCCACATTGTTGGTTGTAAATGACTGCTACGAAAAATGTTATATTTATCTTAATATTTGGAAAGACGGTTGTATGGGACCTATAAGAAATTATGGACTGATCATCGTATTATAAGGCACATCATGTATATTTAGACTTATTTTCCCAAAATTTGCTTAAAAATCGTTTTATATTTAGGAATTTCATGGACTAAAAGCCCTATTCCCAGGGGGACATTTGTATGGGTCCTACACGAAATCATGAACTAATCATAATCGATTTCAATATCCATCGTCCTTGGGCCAAAATAATGGTATCTGCTAAATTTCATAAAGTTATCTTTAAAACTATGACCTGTTATTTTGCGAAAAAGATTTACATAGAGAGCCAGCTGGACAGACCTGCTCTTTAAGAGATGCTGAATCGGACGGTACACTTAAAAGTGACAATTTTCTCAAAATCGCAATTTTTTTCGTAAGAATTTTTTGGCTACAAAATTTAATTTAAAGAAAAAATTAAAGTTTTCTTTTTATCAAAAATATGAAATATTTAATAAAGATCGGAGATTGTAATATATATGATTAAATAGCTGATCATTATCAGCTATTGAAAAGCAAATTGAAATACTATTTCGATTTCGACAAACAAAATGAAATGTGAAAGTTGCTACAATTATACTTTCACAATCATAAAGTGGAATTCAATCGTAGATTTTATTCTTTCAAAACGAAATATTTGCTCACCGATAAGAATCGTTCTCTAACTCTCTCTTTTTTTCAAAATGGCCAAGAACTTAAATTAAATGCCTTTTTTCTCTTATTGTTTTTTTGTTTTTGTTTCTTAAAATTTTATTACTTAAAATAAACCAAATAAGCTCTCCAGCCACGATCTTCTCTTAGGCATATGCGATATATCTGTAATAATAAGTTTTAAATAAAAGAGAAAAAAAATGAAATGAAAATCATATTTTGATTTGACAACAACTTTATGTCTAAATTAACTAAATACTTAGACCAAAACAAATACTTAATAAACATAAACATAAACATAAAATATGTTAATCATAATATGATTAAAATATTAAACTATCTTTGGTTAGGTTACAATTATAATTTCTGTCTTGAATAAATTTTGTCATGAGGATCAGCAAAAAACAAAAACTGAAAATTATTAATAATTTAAGAAAATAAAAATAATAACAAAGAAATCTAAAAATAATAAAAATAAAAAAATATAAGTAAATAATTATTAAATTCATGAAACAAGCTTGGTTTTTTTTAGTAGAGTATTTTTTTTTTTTCGAGAGTTGAAATGACCAATTAATTAATCGATGTCCAATTGCTTAAAAGAACCCTCTATACCAAAATAACTTTCATAATCGAATGGTAAGCCTTCTTCTCTTAATTTTTCCTCTGTACCATAATTTGGTTCATCCAAAAAGTAATCACGATATTTTAATAATTTCTCTTCCATGCGATCGATAATATCCTGCATAGTGCCATTCGTACCACCATATTCAGCTGGTAAATAATCACGTGGTACATAATCGTAAATAATATCAGAAGTAGAACTAACAGAGATCTGAAAAGAAAGTAGTCTTAATTAAATTGATGTAAACATATTTTTTTGTGAAATACTGGAAAACTTACACGACTTTTCATTTTTTCGGAAAAGAAACCCTTCAACGTATTAAAGCCCTTTTCAAAAGCAGCAGGCACATTTATAAAACAAGTACCCTTTTGACGCATAGGCATGGCCTCATCAGCAAATACACTGAATTTCCTTAACAGATCCGGTTTTAATTGAAACAAGTGATTGCCATTAACACCCACCATATCCATTATTTCCATGTAACCACAAACAGTCGAATTGTCATCTTCAATCATCATTATTTCGCCAAACATGGAACCAACCCGTATTATGTCTTCAAATTTATATTTATTAGTATCATATGCTGTGGCTCTGATAATGGTAACACAAGGTCTGCCCTCATCCTCGGGTATGGGAATTTGTAATATAATGCTTAAAATATAAAAAATGATATATAAAAGTTTTGTTTGTATATCTTAAATGATATCTAGCGTTACCCCAATCTTAGGATTTCTAAAACTTGTGGATAATCCACCATTCTTTTCTCATTGAAAACTTCCATTATGGCTCCTTTTAAAGTGTAATAACGATCAATTTTCTGTTTAGCTCTTTCCATACTAAATTTTGAACCCCTTAGGAAAGCCAATAGAAATTGATCATTTGTTCGGGCTTTTAAATGGGGTTGACTTAAAATCCATTGCCGTAATCTTAAAACATCATCGGCCACTTGTTTGGGATTTTCATTTAACTCACGTATGGCGACTTCTTGCAAAGCAGGTGTTAAAGGTCTTATTACAGGTGGTGTATCAGCTGCAGGAGGATTCATTGTTTCCTGTAGAAACAAAAATAAGCTAAAACAAATAAAAAACGTTAATTTAAGATTTCATGTATTTAAAATGACAGTTTTATTTATTCGGTTTTCTTTCTATTTTTATTGTCCACTCAAATACTTCGACTGATAATCCAATTAAAATGTCTTTATTGTCATTTCATTATTGTTTATTTTGTATATTTAAGCGGATTAACGGTGGTAAATTGAAAATAATATAATTTTTTTTGTAAGAGGAATGTAAACAGGAAATTTATGGAATGTTTATATCAAATTACTATAAAATTATGGAACGTCTTTATTAAATTACCTTTAGATAAGGATTTATTTATTTTATTTATAAATTCAGATATCGTTCATTTGTGGCAAGAGCGTCATAACTCAAAAAATGTTAAATTAAATTTTTACAGTTATGTCGTTCTTGCCAAAAATAACAATTATTTTATGTGTTCTTAAGTGAATTTTAATTGGAAAACACGGGGATTTTGCCCCTCTTTTAACCAATTCGAGAAGACTTCTTACAACAAATTCGCTTATCGAACTCTATGTGAAGAAGGTTTACAGGAACGAAAAATGGATAAAAGGACTGTCACTGTTAATTCAATTCAATTAATAATTTAAAATAGATTGGTAAATGGAAGAAAGTGAGTTAGTCTGTATTTTAGTTCACTAATATTTCTTAACCAAATTCATATAACGATCATTTGTGACAAGATCGTCATAAATAAAAAGTTTAAAATTTTAAGTTATCGCTTGTGTATGAAAAATTATTAGCATTTTTAACAAGTGAATCTTAGAAAGAAACTATTCAAATTTTAATTAAGTTTTTCACTTAATACGTTATTGCAATAAATGTTATAAAGTAATCTTCAGAAACAGGGTCTTACTGAGAGCTACAGGCATTCATTCATAATGCCTGTAATGAAAAAAAAAAATAGGAATATTTTTCTTAAAACATGCTTAAGGAGTGAGAACGAAAAAAATCTTAATGAAATCCTTTTAACCCAAGTATTATTTAATTATTTATCAAGTTAATCGGTCCTACAAGAAGTTGGCCGTCAAGCTGTTTCCAATTTACCGGGAGAACTTGTTCGTTGAAAAAATTGCTTCTAAAGCCAAAAAATAAATAACAATTTCAAAAGAACTCCCAACCCATTCACTTCTAAAGCAACCTGCTTAGCTTTGACAATTCAGGTTTAAAAACAGACAAGATTCAAAAAGGTCCAAACAAGAACGCTGCTAGAAATTTTGGGTCCAAAAACAGAGCAGAAAATATGCCTTTGAGGCTAAAGAAGCCAATAATTTGTTACAAAAGGCTCTATAAAACCCGAAATTTATATCGAGGAATGTTTAAAAAAGGCTGCTTCCATTCATAAGATTTAATAATGTGTCCAATAAGTTTTGGCATCCTGTCACCATGGTAAACAAGTCCTTGAGTGGTACAAAACAGTAACGTGGTATTTGAAAGCAAATCCTCCAAACTAGCTGAAGCTAAGGCCAGTGAAGATATATTGGTCTCTTGTTAAAAGAAAGAGCACAAAAAAGGTGTCGAAAAAGTGTGGTAAATTTCAGACGGATATGGACTATCTTTTCGAGGAAAGTGACAGAAAGCACTTTATTGGATTTATACAAAAAATTACATTATTTCGATCTCTAAGATCTTGGCACAAGTTGAGGGAACAATCAAAATCCAAGGTCCCAAACATATTTTAAAAAAATTTTATATTCTTTAAAGAGTATCTTCTATCTTGAGTATCTTGTTTTAAAGTCAGGGTCTGAAAAAAAGTTAAATAATTATTATCATATCTTGGAAAGGTATTTTAATAAGAAAATAACAATCGCTCATTATAACTATTTTTCCAGGAATGTGTACATATCACAATAATGATATATAATGATCATAAATTTTAAAAACAACTAAAATCTGAATTTCCTATAGTATAAAGTAAATAACTGAAATATCGAGGCAAATTTTAAGATTTTTAAATTTTTATTTCTATATATATAAAATAGGATACATATTTCCTTCTCCATCTCTTTCTTAAGGATCTGTTTAAGTGGACAAAGTGTAGTACGGATTGGCACAATATTGATTATCGAATGAGTAAGAATCTATAACAGTGAGAGTTCTCAAATTTGGTTCCAACTACTTTCACAAGGAACTTTTTTACTAGACAAAATGTAGGACGGATAGGACCAGGGGGAGAAGTGTCCCCATTCTTGTGCAGCAAAGCGCAACGGTTAAAGCTAGTTTTATATAAAATTGTCTTTAGTTTATTGATTTACTTTCAATTAAAAAAGTATTGAAAATCTGTCACCAATAACATTTTTCTCTGAGGCATAACACAAATATAACTAAAAATCTTTGAATTATTCAAAAATAAACAGTTTTAATAAACAAATTTACAATTTGCTCTAGTTTCTTCAATTAAGAAAATAACAAAACAATGTATTCCTCAAATTTATAGCAAATACATATAAAATAAGCAAAATTTGTGATCACCATTATTTGACACGATAACTTAATATTTTACATAGAAAACCGTTTTTTTTTAATAAAAAAACTTTAAATATAAAATCGACTTTAGTTTCTTAAATAGGTCTCCAAATGGGAAAATGACAACAATCTGTGATCTTTAATATTTGACAGGAAAACTCTTTATTTTATATTATACAACTAAAATTTGTTCTTTTTGCTTAAAATTTCGCCCAGTACTGTAACTATAAATCTGATATAAAATTGAGAAAATAACGAAGATTTATGATTTCGTATTAGAACATAATATATTTTTTAATTTTTTATAATGGTCTTGGTCTTTAAAACTTGAAAAAGGACTTAAGTTTTGTCAAGAAATCCAATTAAGAAAAAAACTTTAATATGTGATCTGTAATATTTTTGTTAAAAACTAAAATATTTGTAGTATTTTTTTCAAAGTTAAACTCAAACATTAACATTTAAAATCGTCATTAGTTTTTTAATAGATCTCCAAAGGCAAAAATAATGCAAATTTGTGATCAGTAATATTTAATATGGAAACTTAAAATTCATTTTATTTTTTATTAGGACCCTTAAAGTCAACATTAATTTCCTAAATTGCCTACAAATGAGAAAATAGCGACAATCAGTGATTTTAAATATTTGACATTTTAGTTATTTTTTATAAAAAGAAAAACATCTAAAAGTTTGTTTTATTTTCTTAACATTAAAACTTAAAATCTCCTTTTGTTACTCAAATAGGCCTGCAAACGAAAAAATAATGAAAATTTTTGATCAGTAATATTTTGAAATCTCAACGTTTTATGTAAAAAAAAAACAACCAAATGTCTGTTCTATCTTACTGAAACATCTATTTATTAAAGTCAGTTAAAGTTCTTTAAATGAGAAAATAACAAAAATTCGTGATCTGTAATATGTAGCTAAAAAAATCAATATTTTTTTAAATAATATAAATCTGTGAATATTATATTATTAATATTTCAGCAGTAAACAATAATATTTCTACGAAAAGCCTGAAATTTGTTCAAAATAACGAAAATATTCTATAAAAATCTTATAATTTCTTTAAAAGACTTCAAATTGTGAAAATACAGCAAATCTGTGATTCATATATAACTTGGAAACTCTTCTTTTTTAAGAAAACTTTAAATTCTGTTATATTTTCTTCAATTCACTCTTTAAGAGCTGTAATCGCATCAAATTTCTTAAATTAGACTCTAAAGAAGAAAATAACAAAAATTTGTGATCACTCATTTTTGGCATGAATAATCTGTATTTATCTCAAAACTTTATTAAAAAAGTTAAATAAGGTCGTTATCTTAAATATCTCCGAAAGTTTATATATTTTGTAATGAGAAATAGTGGAATTTTATTTATATAAAAAAGTAAAATCTGCTTAAATTTTAAAAATATATTATAGTAACTGTTCACATTCACTTAATAGGTTTATTTGAAAAATAATAAAACTTTGACCCTAAACTGAGAAAATAACAAAAATTTGTGATCTGTAATATTTGGCAGGAAGAATTTATATTTTTTCCAATTAACTTCAAATATTAGAACTAAAAATTGTCACAGATTTCTTAAAAAGCCGCTAAGAAGCAAATAAAAAAATTTCTTAAATTGGACTCTAAAGGAGAAAATAACGAAAATTTGTGATCACTCATAATTGACATGAGGAATCTGTAATTATTTAAATAAAATTGCCACTGATTTCTTAAGTCGACTCTAAGAAGAAAATGACAAAATTTCTTAAATTGGACTCTAAAGGAGAAAATAACGAAAATTTGTGATCACTCATATTTGACATTAGGAATCTGTAATTATTTAAATAAAATTGCCACTGATTTCTTAAGTAGACTCTAAGAAGAAAATAACAAAATTTCTTAAATTGGACTCTAAAGAAGAAAATAACGAAAATTTGTGATCACTCATAATTGGCACGAAAAATCTAAATCTTTTCAATATTTTATTAAAACAAACTTAAAATCAATTTTAGATCCTTAATTAGATCATTATGAAAAATCGACTCTTTTTCACCGTAAAAAAAATTAAAATGATGAAAATTTATATTTAAGAAAAATAAAAATAAAAATTTCATTATTCCTATTTTTACAGTCAAATAATCCATTAATTACATCAATTTTGCATTTTATATCTTGTTTCATGTTAATTTGAACATTTAATACGTTTTATACCAAAATGTTTTTTATTAATAGTTTTTAGCGATTTAGCAATTAAAATGATTATAATTTATTTTCTTTGAAAAACTTTTCAATTGATGAATTTCTTATTGTTTGTAAAAACTAATAAAACAACTATAATTGCATTTAGAAAACATGTTTAAATTCCATTTGGACTTGTTATTCAGTTTATTTATTTATATTACGATTTCAATCAAATTTTAGTTGTTTAATGTTTAAAACACAAAATATGTTTACCGGCAAATTTAATCTTTATTTTCTTTATGATAAGATTTTTTTAAGTTTTCCTCTTAAAAAAAAAACGAACAATAATCTCAAATATAGAAACTTCTTTTTTTGTGGATTTTTTTTAAGTTAACGAAAACCGATCAAGTTATTTACCGCTTGAAATCTGCCAAACAACTGTAGTTCAATTGAAATTGAATTTTTATAAAAAGCAATTTCTTAACAATCGCTGTTATTATTAGCTCTGCTACTGCTTTTGCAGCTGCGGATAACGTTATTGTCACTTCAGCGCTACTTATAACGATTTTTCTTTCGTTTGAGTGATTGAATTTATTTGATAAATTTTTTGTATTTAAAAAAATTTTTAAATTTTTCTCCACTTTTCACGTTTTTCGTTGTTTTTACTTTATCATTCAATTTGTCTTACTTTTGCACTTTTTTATAGAGATTTTAATTGTTGTGGTGGCTAAATCTGTTTATTGAGGCGGTATAAATATAATGTTGAGCTATATGTACCCATCAGCAAGTTATAAATGCGTTAACGTCAACAAATAATTGCATAAAACTGTTATTTGATTTGTACTTATTATGTGCAGGTACTATTTTACTTAAATAAAAACAAATCAACTTTTTATAGAAATTAAAAATCTTTTTTGATGTTAACTGCTAAAATAAGTCTTTAATTGGGAAAATAACTATAATTTGTGATCACACATATTTTGATTAAAAATTGAAATTTAAGTCTAATAAATAAATGCCAGTTTTCTTAAATCTATCCACGATTAAGAAAATAACGAAAATTCGTGATCACTTGTATATTTCTTCAAAAATAATATTTTTGTCAAAGAATCTAAAATTTAAAAATAATCATGTTTTATTTTTTATAAAAAAACCTCAAAAACTGTTGTAATTTCCTCAAAAGACCTAAGTGTTCACAAAATGCTCTTATTTTCATTATATTGGTAAAATGGCAAAAATCACTGATAATTCTTATTTATGAACGAAAATCATTAATAATTTTATTAAGCCCTTTAAAAAACCCTAAAGGAAAGGAAATAATAAAATAATGTGATCGCTTAAATTCGTGATGAAAAATAAACATTTAATATGGAAATCATAAAATTGTCTGTAAATACCTATAACAGGCAGAATAATGACATATCATATTTTTAAATATAACTACCGTAAATAGGCTTCGATTAAAGGAAATAATGAAAATCTATGATCCCCCTTAATAAAATTTTGCGATCAATATTATTTTGATAAATTTTAAATTGACTTTATTTGCTGACACATCAACTAGACCTAAATTGAGTCTAAATTCTTGAACTTAAATCTACTATAATTCTATAAATTAAATTTCCTAAAAGACAATAATAAAATTTTAATAAAAATTTGCGATCACTTAAAATTTTTCTGAAAGATTAATAATTGTCTGTTATTCCTAATGGATCGACTCTATTTCTGCAAATAGAACTCCTATTCAAAAAGCAACGAAAATCTGTGATTTATCATAAAATGTGAAAAATATTAATTTATAAATAAAATACATTTAAAGACGTTTGTTGGTATTTTCACCAATTGAATTTGAATTTGAACGTTAAATTTACCTTAAATTGTGCAAATTGCAGAAATTTGTGATCCATCATATTGCTCATGGAAAATTAACATTTTAAAATGAAACCTAAATTAGATCTCAATACTTTCAACAATGGAAAGTAAGTCCTCTCTTAAACTTAAATCTACACCAGTTTCACAATTAAATCTCAAAAAAGAAAATAATGAAAATCTGCGATCATTCAATTGATTAGAATACATCAAATACAATTAATTAGAATACACTCAATATTGTTCGTACTTTTATCAGCTGAAATTGATTGTTAAAAATTGTGAAAATAACTAAAATCTGCGATTTTATATGAAAAAACAAATTTGGATCTAAGTCATTTCGATAATGGGAATAAAGTCTTATCTCAGTTTCGTAAATAAACCCCCAAAAAGAAAATCTGTAATCATCCATACAAAAATTTAAATTTGTTTGTAATTCCTGATGAATCGAGCCAAAGTCCCTTAAATAGAAAATAACCAAAATCAGTGATCGCTAATAAAATGTGAAATTCATTTTTATCGTTTAAATCTAATATAATGGAATAAAAAAGCACTTAACACAATTGATCGTTAAATTAGCCTTTAATTGTGAAAAAGCTGACTTCCGTGACCCATCGTGAAAAATACTTAATATGAAAAATATATATATATTTTTCGATAAATTCACCACTTATGGAGAAAATAAAAATAATCTATGATCACTTATATAACGAGAAAACTCATATAAAATAATTAAATAATTATCGTTAAAAACATTTAATCAGATTTAATTCTTTTAATAGAGAAAATGAAATTAAAATCTGGTTTCACCCATATTTTACATAAAATGCAATTTAAAATACCATGAAAAATTATAAAAAATCAATATTTTTTATGCGAAAAATTAATTAATGCGATTAATTAAATTTTTTCATTTAAATCAATAATTTATAAGAAAAAAAATTAAATTGGTTCCATTTCCTTTTTTGCACCTCCGATTCGGAAAATAACAAAAATGCGTGATCACTCATAATACGTTACATATTATTTTTTTCATGAAATAAAATACAATACAAAAACAAAGTTCTAATCAACAAATAATAAGAATCTGTGATCGTTCATATGTAATGAAAAATTTAATTTTATTAAAAACATTAAATCACCTTTAACTCTACCAATAGACCTTAAATTGGGAAAATAATATAAATCTGCAAATTTAACATTATTTGGAGATATTGCCTTAATAAAGTATACATTTCAGAAGATAATGATCTAAGATTTTTGTGATCATATTTTATATTTTGAATTAAAAAGGCATTCAAATTGAAAAATAACAAAAATTTGTGATCAATAATTTTTTACATAAAATATCAATATAAATTATGAAAAATATAAAATTTACTTAAAATAATGAAATTTCTATTAAATTAAGAAATGACTGTTCGAATATTAAATACCCTCCACCAATTAATTGAAGACAATTATCTATTTGCTTAAACTTTGATGGATTTAATTAATATTTTATGCCGGAAAGTGGGATTTTAAAGGAATAATATCCAGATATGGCCGATGACTATCAAACTAGTTTCATATATGGAGACAGTTTAAAAATGTTTATTAATATAATAGTTTTATAAGCTTAAACCCGTTTTCTGGGAAGGGTCGTTATGTGAGTGATCTAGCAAAATTTTGACCGATATTAGTCAGATTAATAATATATATTCAAGATATTTAGAAAAAAATTAAGCCGTATCTCAATAGAATCGGTCATTATTAACTAATATTCGAAAATCAAAAAAGTTCATCATATGGGAGCTATAGCAATGTATGGACTGAGATTGTCCAAATTAATAATTTATATTAAATACAGTTATAAAAATAATTGTCTCCAATTCCAATAGAATTGATCTTTATTTACCAGTTTTAAAGTCTCAAAACTGTTTTTCGGGAATAGGCCGGATATGGGAGCTTTATATTTATAAAATTAATTTTTAAGAGTTTTAAACTATATTCCGGGAAGGGACACTAGGTCAAATAATGACCCCAGTACAATCTTGTTTCTTTATTATTGTATTAAAATAACCATATATGCTAAATTTTAGTAAATTATCTTAAAAATTGCGACCCATATCAGACCCATATTGAAGTGTATCAAAATTTCGCCTACAACTCTTTTTCTACTGATCCGATTTTGATGATTTTTTGCATGATAATGAAAAACTTATAACTGTATATTATAGTTAAATCTTTGTATAAATTATTGTTCTTTTTTTGAAATTTTGAGATTGTCTCAGATATCGGTGTATAGCATTTTTCTTGATGACCCGATATAGCTGTATTTAAATGAGAAACTTCTCAGAACAATAAAAAAGTAATGTGGCTGAATTTTATTGAATTCGGATAATTATTCTATGCTTGAAAATGTTTTCGACTCAGATTTTGATTTAGTGCAAGAATATATATACTTTATGGGGTCTGAAATGATTCCTTCTTGGTGTTGTACACAATATATCAGTAGTGTAGTGGTGAAGGATATAAAAATGAAAAAAAATAATTTTTTATATACAGAAATTTTGTGCCATTCACTCTCATCCCTAAATTGAACTTCTAATGAAAAAAAAATTAACTAAAATTTGTGATCACTCATATTTAACACAATAAAGTGTAGCGTATCCATAATTACATTATTAAATGTTTGAATGTCTATAATTATTTTGTATTTATCGCTTAATACGTCATTGTATCATTTACAACATTTAATTAATTTATTTTTCTCTTTCTTTTATTTTTCTTTTATTTCTCTCTGCTTTACATTTCTTGAAATTGTGTTTTTTTACGGTTTTCCAGTTTTCTTTTTCTTTTTTTTTTCTAAATTTTCAGTTTATTGATCTCTTTGTTTATCATTAATTTAGTTGGTGTTGACTACTTTTCTTTATATCTTTCTTTTTATAATTTTTCTACTCTCCACCATCACAAGTGGGTATAATAACTTTGTCATTCCGTGTGTAACGCTAAGAAGGAATCATCTAAGTTACCATAAAGTTTGCTCACATCCTTAATGAAGGATAGAGCTCAATGAAATTTGGTCTGAGTAGTTTTCTATTTAAAATCAGCAAAATCGGTTCAGTATATTGAAAGTTATAGGCCGATATCTGGGGCAACCTCTAAGTTCAAAATAAGAATTTTAAATGGTCCATTTTAAAATTAGAATGAAATTATTCCATAATATTATGATTATAAATTGATTATCAAAAACTATTAAAATCGGTTCAGTTGAAATAAAAAAGTTATAGACAAAAATAAAACTAATTTTATGACCCATTAAGTGTTCCTGTGTTATATTAATTAAAACAATTTATGCGAGTGTATATATACGAAACATATTGTATTTACTTCACACACATTTTTGGTGTAGGGCATTCAAGATTCGACATAGTCGTATATGGCATCCTTACTTGTATAAAATTCGCTTTTAACATTAAAGATGGATTATATTTTTCTTAAAATCGATTATTTTTATTGTTTTGCTTGTAATCGGGGTCTCGGTGATAGAAATGCCACCAATTTAATGTCCATAATTAATATTATTTTTTATTATCTAAAAAAACTAAATTTACTTTAGCAATTTTTAGAAAAAAGTATTTTAAGTCTTTTATTACTTGTAGTAATAATTTTCAGCGTTATTTCAAATAAAGAAATTTTACAATTTCTCTTATGTCGATCAATAGAATTATTTGTCTCAATTTATCAATCAGTTGTCGCACGTAAATTTCTTTGCGACTTTCTTAAGTGCAAGTTCAAGCTCATCTTAATTACCAAGTTTATTTTTTACCCTCCACCACCACAAGTAGTGAAAGGGGTATATTAACTTTGTCATTCCGTGTGTAATGCCAAGAGCGAATCACCTCAGACCACATAAAACCGATAGGATCAGGGGGAGAGATACCCCCTATATCAAATATCTAAAGAACTATAACAGTATAAAAGTTCTAAAATTTGGAACCAAAAAAAATGCTACTGGACAAAATGTAGGACGGTTAGGATCAAGGGAAGAGGTAGCTCCCATGCAATGCAAATATTAGTTAAAATTTTAGAACTGACAGGGCCTGAGGCATTTGAAAAAATGTCCATTGCATAAAACTTTTTTAATATACGTTGTGATCTTGGACTGAGGAGAATGTTTGTGCAGCAAAGCACAAAGGGTAAAAGCAAGTTATGTATATAAATTCTTGCAGCAAATCAAAATCGTTTTAGCTGTTATCACGCTAACATCCAGAATGAAATTTGATCTGAATATTTATTATAGTTTTGAAGAGATCCCTATTTAAAACCAGCAAAATCGGTTCACTATATTAAAAGATATAGACCAATATCTGAGGCAACCTCATCGTTCAAGCAAAATACGTTCTTAAATTTGTCAATTATAAATCGACAATTTAGGATAAAAGTTATATGACCTTCATTACCATTCTAAATATTATTAAAATCGGTTCAGTTATTTTTGTTATATTTAAGAAAAACTTTAAAATATTGTATACGTTTATGGGTGTATGTGTGAGTGTCTAACTACGTACCCTTCACCACCACAAGTTGTTGAAGAGTGTATATTAGCTTTGTCAGTCCATGTGTAATCATCTCAGACCCCATAATGTATATATATTCTTGCATCGAATTAAAATTTGAGTCGATTTAGCAATATCCGTCTGTCCGTCTCTTGTTGGCTCGCTCATATCCACCATAATTGTCAGAGCTCAATGAAATTTGGCCTGAGTATTTGTTATAGTCATGAGAAGTCTCCTACTTAAAACTAGTAAAATCGGTGCAGTATATTAAAAGATATAGACCGATATCTAAGGCATACTCTAAGTCTAAGCAAATTTTTTTTTAATTTTCAATTATAAATCGACAAATTAGAAAAAATGGCTAAAATATTTGGCTATTTGTATTATTAAAGTCCAAAATTCCAAATTACAAAAATCGGTTCAGTAGAAAAAAGTTATAGCCAAACATATAACAAATTTTATAACTCATTATGTGTTACGTTTAATATTTAAGAAAAACTTTTATATATTGTAAACGTTTGTGAGTGTATGAACGAACCATAACGCATGTACTTCACACACATTTGTGGTGGAGGGTATTGAAGATTCGTTCTCACTTGTTTTTTTATTTTCTACAAAGTTAAATAAATTGTTGTAAAACAGAGAAAATCACAATAATTATTTTTTAAGTCTAAAATCTCAATCACGTGTATTTACAAATATTGTGAAATTCTTAAACAAAAAGCTTTAAATTAATCTATAAAATTTGATTTTTTTTTTTTTGATCAAGAATCTTTTCTGGATTTCTTACCTTTTTAAAAGCTTTTTTTCTATTTTTTTCTGAGTTTTCAATATTCCAAATCTTTTTGTTCATTTTCCTTAAAAAGTATGTCGTCAATATTTAAGGAAAATAATTGTTTTAATTAAGTTGTGACTTTATGGCCCAGATTTTGTTCTTAAATCAAATAAATTATGGATGTTTTGTAATATCATGTGGACTTGTATTTTCGATAATTTTCAATTTGTAAACAATTTAATAAAATTTCTTAGAAAAAATATTAAAGTTCATAATTTACTGGCATAATAACAAACAAGTTAAATGTTATGGTTGGCCAAGCCCAAATATGTAATAAACTACACTACATTGTTTCTTAAAATGACAGCTACGAAAAATTTTTGAACGACCCTCGTACAATTTGCTTTTCCCTTTTATGATGAAATAGATTATTTTTTTACAAACATTTATGTAAAATTTATGCGTTTTAAAATAATGTTTTTTCCCGTGGGTTATATGGGAATAATAATAAATTATAGACCGACCCTCGTATATTTTTGCATAACTATTTTTATTGCATTTTTTTCAATTTTACCAAATATGTGAGATTAATGCATTTAAAAGTGATATTTGGAAGGGGGATTGTAAGGAACCTTTGAGAAACAGTCGAACGATCCTCGTACAATTTAGTACAATCATAGTTTAAAATTTTAGAATTTTATTGGCTAAAGACCCCATTCAGGGGGGACATTTTTATGGAACCTACATGAAATAATGGACCAATCTTAAGGAATTGTATGGCATATTCCCTGGGTCAAAATAATACTACATGCCAAACTTCATTAAGATATCTGAACTTTCGGAATAAGTTTTAAAATCAATATTTTATATAAAGAACACAAGAATTTTTTTACAAATTAGAAAATAATAAAAATATGTGATAATTCATATTTTTAAGAATAAACCCCCATTTTATAAGCAATTTTGAGAAAATAACAAAATTTCATAAATAAAGTTATTTTTTATAATTTATCTCATATAAGCTCTATTTTCTTAAATAAGCTTTTACTTAAAGAAAAAACAAAAAATCAATATTTTGTATGGACCAACAAAAATTTTCCTAATGCAATGAAAATTCATAAGAATCAATATTTTATATGGAAAATTCTAAAATCGATTTTAGTTTCCTGAATAGTTTTCGATTTTTTTTCATTTAAATATTAAATTTAATTTATTTAAAATTTAAATGTAAATTTAACCGTCTATTTTGTTTACAGCTCAAAAGCTTTATTTTATTAATATGGTAACTCTTTTGTAAACTAACTCATCACTATAAAGGTAAGTTAAACAAGAGATGCCAGATTTGCAAATAAACCGGTTTTTACTTTAAAAAGTTTATTTAGTTAATTTGCAAATATTAATTGACTAAGTTTCTTGAATGAAATTAGAGCTGAACCGATTTTGTGGGTTTTAAATTGGAAACTTTTCAGCACAAGAAAAAATCGACTCAGATTTTTAACTGATATCTATTATGTGGTATGAGATTATTTCCTTCTTCCTGAGGATCCTTCCTTCTCCTCTTCACCACTTGTAGTTGTGAAGGTTATCGAGTAGTAGTCCAAAGTGGGTTCTACTTTAAATAAGATATAAACCAAGAATGTGATCATCATAGAATCCGATCATAGATCTAGATAAATATGTCTATATTGTTTATTATAAAAAATAAAATTAATTTCCGTTTGAACTTCGGATTTCTTAGAACAAAATAAGTAAAAATAAAGATATAAAACACAGGATCACTTAATGGGTCATAAAATTATTTTTAATTTTGACAATAACTTTTTTTCTACTAAACCGGGATTAATAATTTAATTATGTCAAAATTTCATTATAATTTTTTGATTTATAATTGACAATTTTACGAAAATTTTTTACTTAAACTTAGAGGTTGCAACCGATATCGGTCTATAACCTTTAATTTATTGAACCGATTTTGATTGTTTTAAATAGGAAACTTCTCAGGACTATAATAAATACTCAGGCCAAATTTCATTAAGCTTTGGAAATTGTTGTGGATCTGAGCGCGCCAACAACAGACGGACATAGCTACACCAACTCTGAGATGATTCCTTCTTGGCGTTACACTCGGAATGACACAGTTAATATTCCCTCTTTACCACTTGTGCTTGTGAAGGGTATAAAAATATTTCTGCAATAATTATTTGCAACCAGAAACTCTACTACAAACGAACTGGTGAAACTATGGCAGCCCTTTAAGAACTTACTAGAAATGTGGTGAATTAATTACAAACAGTGTTGCCATTATTTAATTACTTAAATTCCTATTGGCATAAGTTAAAAAATCTCCTTCTGTTTCTAAAACTTTTCAAAAAAATTTATTTAATTTTTAAAAATATTATTTTATTTAAATAAAACTTCCATAATTAAAAAAATAAATAAATAAAACACTAAATAGTTTTTCCATATTTTAATTATAAAATTTTCTAAACTTTAAGTTTTATTTTCTTTTAATTTTAAAAAGAGAATTATATTTTATATATAAAATATATATAATTTTTTGGAAAATTATTTTTATAACAGTTAAACACTTGTGCTGAATTTTTGCTTATAACAGAAAAGTTAGTAAAGTGTTATAATGAATTTTATTTAAATAATTAAAATGGTGCATTAAAGGTGCTTTTTAGTAAAAAAATGGTGGAAAAATGCAAAAACTTGAGATAAAATTCTAGATGAAAAGAATTTTATTAAGTTTATTTTATTTTCCTTAAACATTTCTAGGAAAAAGGCAATAAATAGTTCTGAAAAATAAGGTATTTTTTTCTAAATTAAGAATTTATTTTAAATTAATATTGTTTTCTTAAGTTTAAGAAAAGTAGTCAATTTGTTTAAAATCTACCACCAATTTTAAACTTTAATAAAATTTGTTAAATTCTTTAAAACTATTTGAAATTAAATATTAATTTGTTTTTATTATTAATTTAAAGAAATGAAATTAAAATACTTTAAAATTAAAATTAATTTATTAAATTTAAAATTTAAATGTTAATTAGTACAAATTAGTTTAAGGAATTTCTTAATAAAATAATGCATTTTTTAGCATTTTTTTCTTTTTTGTTTTGTAATTATTGCACAAAAGCTTTTTTTACTTTTAACTTCTAAACTAAAACAATAAATGCTAAATGTATGAAAATGATGAAAATTATAATGAGATTCCAAATTGTTTGCGAAGGGTTTTTATTGCTTAATATAAACCTGATGGTATATCAGTGACTTTGGAACCTTGAGTATAAGATCTAGTTCTACTATTGACATTATTCGTGTTTAATAGATCAGGCCGGCTATTTTGACTGGTGTATGAACCAATTCTTATGGTTGGATTACTGCCAAAATAAATTTGTTGATTACTTTTAGATTTCTCGCGATTTGGGGGTATCAATTGTTGGCCCCTTGATACTTCATTAAACGTATCATTATGGCTGGCAAATACTGCTTCTAAACGTTCTACATTCTTGGTTACACGTTTGGCTTGTAGAGCAGCTGTTAAATCTGGTTTGGGATATTTTTGTGGTGTATTCATGCCGGTCATAAAGAAAACGCCATTAAAATGTTGTGCTGGCGCCGTGGCACTATTGGTGGCCTCAGCAAAACTATGACGTTTATTTTGTGTATTTAAAATGGCCTCATTGGCAGACAAATCATCGTCATTGGTATTGTCATCTCTTAGGGCTTTTAAAGTAGGATCATTTTCACAATGGCGGGCATTCATAATAACATCCAATAGTTCTCTGGTGGTATTATTTGGAGTATTAAACACAATTTGTGGACTTTGTGTATTCTCTGGTATATCCGGAGAATCTAACATAGATCGGTGATACGATTTATCATGATCTTGTATAATATAATCTGTTTCATCGAAGAACGTTTTTAAAGCAGCCACTCTTTCATCTTGATTTTGGGTCAGCTGTTTTTGCATCATTAACATGCCATATTCCGAACCATCCAACTCAGAGCCATCGGGTTGCACTAGATGGGCTAAAGAACGAGATTTTCTAGGTGGCTGAGGCACTATATTTACCGGTATGATTTCTTTTTCCTTGGCTTCCATATTAAGCTGTGAAAATTTACATTCATTTGAGTTAATTTGTTTTTCGGCCTCATTGACCACATTATCCAATTCCTCCATAACGTTTTCTATATCGGCATCGGTATTATTAAGCATATTATTGGAATTCTGTGGTAATATCAAAATGGGTACCGGTGACAAAGAAGGCCCTGTATCAGAACTGCTTATGCCTTCATCTTCATGCTCAGAGGAATCTTGTTTGCCTGGTGGTATGTGACGAGGCAAAGTTACTCCCTGTTTATCTAACGATTTAAAGGTATTTTCATTTTGGGCTCCTTGTAAACGGAATATTTCCCTTTGTAGCTCTGCACAACGTTCCTGTAAACGTCGTTCCATGGAAGTTAACACTGCTTTTTCCTCATGAAGTATTTGTACTCTTCTCTCTAATATAACCATTTGACTGCGTACACGTTCAGCTTCACGAGATTGATTAATCATTTTATCCACATCGACATAGATGTCATTGAAACGTTTCAATTCACTGCGTAAAACATCCAACCAAGGTGATGAAGAGGAAATGGTCTAAAAATGAATGCCAGTAACTATTAGAAAAGAACTTTAAAGTCCATGCAGTTATATCTACCTTTGCTAAATTATTGGGGTCAAATCCAGCCTGAAATAGTTCTGCTTGTAAATACAAACGTTGTTGCAGGTTCTCCGAACTCTCCAGAAAAGCATTAATAAATCTAAATTGAACACAATTATGGTTAAAAAAACTCTGGATAAATTTTAATTCCTAAAGGACTTACCTAACACCCACTGCTTGTAACTCTCCCGAACCTCCTCCACTATTTAACATTCCCATAAGCAAACGAAAACGTACCGGTTCACTGCATCTTAAACGTAAAGTTGACATGGCCTCTGATATCGCTGTATGACCAGCCATAGCCATTTTTTGATTACCATGACCGAAGAATTGTTTATCGCAAGCATGAGCCATTAATTGCATAGACAATATACGTGCTCTAATACCCTGACCCGTGGCCGAAGAAGCTAAAGGCATTAAACCCACTGGTGTAGTGCCCAAACGAGAAGTCGCTTCCAAGGAACGTGAACAGCAGATATTTAAACATTGCCTGGAATTAAAGATGATTTTTCATTTCCGATTTATTATTTCACAGTGAAAAGTACTTACAAACAAGCCAACTCATCTAATAAAGCTCTTCTCTGATAACTCTGGGAATTCCTTGGCATTGTGCCGGTATTGTTGATCATATTTAAGGGAGCATTTACGGCCTGTGACAATTGTATGGAACGCAAAACCTCTAACAATAAACTTACACCATCTGAGGGCGAGGCCACGAACTCTTGCACAAAACTAGAAACATTTGCAAATTATAATGATAAATTTCTAGATTTATTTATGCGAAAAATACCTGGGAAATGATACTCTTAAATCGGCTCTTAATTTGGTTAATAAATCTGTTATGGTGGCAAATTGTCGCAAAGACATTTCTGTATCATTGGCCATTGGAGCAATAATAGGACTTCTGGGGAAGTAAGATTGATGAAAATTAAAAAAATCTATTTCTAATTCCTTTTAAATAACTTACTTGTATTCCGAGTGTTTGTGGGGCAATGTAGCCGCTTTATAAGTTTCTTCTGTAATATCGGAACCATCATATATTGATTTGGGATTGGGACCACTTTGTCTTTTACCAAATTTCTTTAAAGCTCCAACATAATCTTCAGGATTATAGACTGGAGGTCGTTGATTTTCCTACAAGGAGAGAAAAGAATGGAATTTTAACAGTCATTACTAAAGAGTGAGACTGAAAAATTCTTAACACACATTTTCAGTTATTATGTTTAATGTCAAACAAATGAATTTATTGTTAATCTGATTAAAATAAGTGACCGAAAAAAAGTTCGTACTAAAATTATTAAATGTTTTTAACAAAATCCAAGTTGATCCAAAGCCAAGCTTTGAAAGATCAGCCATCAAATTTTGGAAGAACTTGCTCGTTAATAGAAAACCTGTTTCAGGTAGAAGGAAAGATCCATATAATGTTTCTAAAGCCAACAAAGAAAAATGGTTTTGAAAAGAGCTTCCATCACGCGGTAGGATGCCAGACTGGTTAGCTCAGTGCCCGGACTATTTATAAAACTAATGCACGTTTAAAAACATACAATACTCGAAAAGTTCTTGACAGGAAGGCTGCTAAAATTTAGATATTAAAATTAGAGCACAGAAATTGATATATTCCTGCTACTTAATGGTTGAAGATTTTTCGAAACTTCTTGATCGAAAATTTCATGTTGCTGATGTTCGAAGGAATGTTGAAGAAATTCAAAAGCAATTGAAAATTTCCAAAATTTGTTTGATATGGCAAACAACATGCAGTTGGGCAAAATTAACCAATTACTTGTTACAACGGACTCTGCTTTCAACTAGAATACAGAACATTGAAATCCAAATTATTCCTATACGAAGGTATAGGTCGTGAGTTAAAGTAACCGGAATCATCGTCATTTACCTTTGGCTTTATAGATTAGAGTTCTTGCTATCAAATTTCAAAGCCAAAAAATAATTAATTAATTAATTAATAATTAATAATTAATTAAAATAATTAATTAATTAATTAATTAAGCTAAAATTTCGGAAATGATTTACTACATTTTTCAAAACTCTCCCCTGGCAACACTGTAAATTGAATTTTTATATGATTCTTTCTTTATAAAACAGAGCCGTTATATAGAGTTGAATAGTTAAAAATAACGTGAGGTGAATTATCGAAAAACAGTGTTGTAAAACTTATTTGATAAAACAAAAGGGGTGGCATTTCCACAAATGATTTAAAATCTTATAACGGTACATTTAGGTCCCGTATTGTCTAGTGGTTAGTTTATCTGGCTCTCACCCGGAAGGCCCGGGTTCAATTCCTGGTACGGAAATTTTCCTTCCATTATTTGTTTATTTTATTTCAAGGAAAATATTTATTTAAAATAATTAAAATTTTATTTTTACTCACTTTACTGTATTGTGTTTGTGACCAACTTGTGTCCGATGTTGTAGACATCTTATATGAAGCCATTGAACCATTAATACTACTACTGCCACAATTACTACGTTGTGTAATCGATGATGTACTGCCAACAACACCATTACTTTGACCACCATTAGTTCCAATACTTATACCAACGCCACCACCACCACCACCGCCACTGTGCACTCCCGATTGTGTATTATTATGTGGCGGTAATTTAGGTGAAGTTTGACAAACACTTGGAGCCATTTGATAGCTATGGGAAATCGATGAAAATTCACTAAAATTACAAGCAAAAGGAAGGAAATAAATTAATTAATGAAAATAAAAAATCATTACTTAATTGAAAAAAGAAATATAAAAAAACACTTAATAAATTATATAATAAATAATAATTATTATCGATTTTCAAGTTTATTGTTCACTAAACATCTTAATTTAATGTTTGACTTTCTACGTCTAAGATTTCTTTATTTGTTGGGTATTAAAAACTTCAAGTTCCCTGGTCAATTTTCTTTTTTGTTTGTTAAATTTATGTTTGTTTTAGCGGTTTTTATTGTATAAATTTAAGAGAAAAATGTGGGTGTGTTTTTTAAAGGTGGCTAAAAGGTGTAATTGTGCATTGAAAGGTGTTTAAGAATATTATTTATGTCTTTTGATGTCTGCTAAATGTTTAGGCTTAACTATATAGAGAGATATATAAAGCAATGGAATAAAAAAAAAAAGAAAACTTTTCACTTATTTGGAATAAGTTAAAACATTCGATTAAATCAGTCTATTGTTGATTCTATCGCTCATTTCATAGTTAACACTATTGATCAGTTAATAATTCAGACTCATACTATAGATAGTTTAGACTAAAATTAGTCTGCAGTTGAGGCAATTAACCATTATATAGTTGCAGCAATAGATCAGTCTTTAGTTGAGGCTACATACAGATCATTTTATAATTGAAACTATAGATCAGTCAATAATTCAGACTACAGATCGTTCTTTAGATAGTTCAAAAGATTAGTCAGCAATTGAGAGTACAAGCCAGTCTATCGTTCCCACGACGCTTGGATCTCCGTTCCAGAACGACCGAGTTACACTCGACCAAAGATTGTCAACCCAGCGACAGCTGTATCAAACGAAATTTCTTTCCCCACGAAAGAATTATCGGATATAGCCGATCCGTTACAACAACAAACCAGTTGCGTCTAGAGATTAGAATGTATTTAGATCAGTCAGTATTGAAGTTATAGATCAGTCTGTATTTAAGGCGATAGATCAGTCTTTAATACCCACTATATATATGTCTATATAGAAACTATATATGAATCTATATAAACTATAGCTGAAACTAAAAGCCAGTATATTGGAGAGACTAAAGATCAGTTCATAAATCAAACTATAGTTGAGGCTAGAAAATCAGTCTACAATTGACACCTAAGATCAATCTTTAGTTGGAAGAACTGATCAATCTATAACACAGACTAATGAGGAGATTATAGATAATTATTATTATTTTAGATAAATATAGAGTTGAATGTGTAGATCAGTCTACAGTTAAGACTATAAATCAGTCTAAAATCGTAACTATCAGTCTACAATATATTTGAATCTATAGATAAGTCTATAGTCAATAATATATATTTGTCTATACTTTAAATTATAAATCAGTTTAATCATGAGATTTAGAATATATAATAATCTAACTGCAGTTCAGCCTATAAAGTGAACTATTGTCTGAACTATATAAACTATAGTTTGGATTATAGTTAAGTAGACAATTGAAGCTATCCGTAGTATATATTTCAGGCTATATAATAGTCTATAATTCAGATCATAGATTAGTCCATAGTTGGTAGTAAAAATCAGTGTAAAGCTGACGGACCCACTGAATTTATAGATGAGGTATAGATCAGCTTATTAAAATTGTAGTTCAGTTTATTAAAACTGTAGATCAGTATGTAGGTCAGACAAAAATCAGTCTATAGTCAATAATTGAAACTATTGCTCAGGATATATACAGTATATATTTAAGGTTATATATCAATCTATTAGTTGAGATTATAGATCAGTCAAGAGTTTAAACTACAGATCAGCTAAAAGTTAAGACTCTCAACTATATATAGACGCACTGGGGCTTTATATAAGTCAGTCTGCAGTTGAAGTATCGATCAGTTCATAGTTTAAACTATAGATCAGTCTATATCTTATACTATAAAATTCTATACTGTTTACAACACTGTAGATCATTTTATATAAGAATTTATAGTTCTGGGAATAAAATTTTTCTCAAAACATTTCATTCTTTTCAAATTTTCGTCACAAACTTACCCGAGTTTTTTGTACAATTTATCCAACATTTTTAAACAAAATATTATTTATGTAAAAACAAAATTCAGGTATCTTTCGTAGAGTCGTTTTTTTTTTGCGTATGTACCGCTAAAGCGTTTAAGTATTTTTCTAATTGGCTAAACAGACACAAAAAGGTTAATAACCACCATTAAAAAAATGTTGGAGGGAAAACTAGGGGCGGACTGGCGCTTAAATATAAGTGGATTTTTGCACATGGATGCATGGATGAACAGCACTCATTGAATATTGAGGCACAAGAGTAAAAAAAAACTTGTTTTAATTTTGTTTATAAATTAAAATCATATAAAACGCACTTTTACGAGTTTTTTTTTTCACGAGTTTTTCTTAAGAAAGATTTCTTTTAATATTATTTTCCATAAATTTTGGAAATACTGTCAGGCAAAGTGTCTAGTTAAATTGGTATTATGTGACTTAATTGATTTTTAATTTTATTTATTTATTTTTTTATTTAATTGAATTTAATATTTGTTTTCTTTAAAACCGCAATGTTAAATGTTAACACCTTTCTTTAGGCCTTCAAACAAGATAACTGAAGTGAACTTTTCTGTTTTTTTTTTTAATAAAAAAAATATAAAAATATTTTGAGAAAAAATATTTCACTTTCACTATAAGACCAAGAAACAGAAAATAAAATTTAAAACATAACTTTTTCTGGTTGTTGTTTATTAAAGAAGCGATGACGATGGTTGGTGATGATGATGATGATGATCATCATCATCATCATTTGATCAGGGTCTATTGTTATATTGTTTTTATTTTATTTGGAAGAAAAATCTTATATTAAAACCGTTAATTTCTTTTAAAACATTTTTAGTGGTTGTATTAACGGGTTTCCATTTAGTTACTTCTAATACAAAATTCCTATAAATCAATTTTTTTTAAGAAAACAAACAACCAACGATGACTTCAAAACAATGGATGTTCAATAATACAAAATATTTGATTTGTTATTGTAGATAACTAATAAATACAACAAATACATACGTACATATATATACGTGTGTATAACTGCTAAGGCCACAAGACAAGGTGGAAGCAACAACAACAACAACAACGGAATCAGTTGGTCTAAACTCAAATTGTATGGTGGTAAAGTAAGAAATACTGTATTTGTGGTATTCATGTCATATTCTCTTTATTTTGCGGTTCTTTTGTTAATAATGGAATCTACCAATCATTATGCGCCCATTGATTCTTCTTTAAACGAATAGTGATCATACCCTACCGGTTTAGTTAGTGCATAAAGTAAATTTGCAACCGTTAGTTATAACAAGGGACTACAGTAAGTTATCAACTATAATTAACTGGATTGAATTTTTAATAAAAAAATAAAATTAAATTAATTTAAATCATCTCTCTCTTTTATCTCTCTGTGAAATAGTTATGGATTTCTTGTATCATAGAATTATAGAATCGTAAATGGAAAACTATAATTAATTCATTAATTTTGAATACGTCCAAAATAAGTACATCAATCCAAAGTTGAGACTGTAGATCAGGTTATAGTTGAGGCTATAAATTAGTTTACTATTTTAAATATGGATCATTCTGTAGTTTAGACCATAGATCAGTTTAGAGTTGAGTCTATAGTCAATACGATAGATCAGTTTATATTTAAGATTGTAGATTTTAGATTTTCTTATCAATATAGATCATTCTTAAATTGAGACTGTAGATCAGTATATAGTGAAGGCAATAAATTATTGATTAGTCCATAGTTGAGACTATAGATCAGTTTCGAGTTGAAATTATAGATCAGTCTATAGGCAAAACATTCTATAGTCAATACAGTCTATAGTTGAGACTGTAGAACAGTCAAGAGTTGACTTTATGCCTCATTCGAACATCTCAAATATATATCAGTTTACAGTTGAGACTGTAGAACAGTTTATAGTTAAGACTATAAATCATTCTATCTTATTTCAGGTAGAATAATTTTCCAAAAAGTAGATCAGTCAAGTTAGTCTACAGTTCAGACTCCCAACTTTTAACTGACCTATAAAAACCACTGATCAGTCAATTAGTAGTTTAGTATTGATCAGTGCAAAGTTCATCCCATTTGATAGTTTCAATTTTACAATTTTGCTAAAATTATATATGAGTCAGTCTTTAGTTGAGACTATAGCCCTGTTTATAGTTCAGACTATAGATCAGTCTATAGTTGAGATTATAAAACAATCTGTAGTTGAATTTATAGATCAGTCAGTCTATAGTTGAGTCTAAAGTTCAGTCAGTGATACTATGGATCAGCCTAGTTTAAACTTCCAACTGTGTACTGACCTTGACTGATCATAGTAGTACTAACTCTGATCAGTCAGATTTTCAAATATAAGTCAGTCTATAGTTGGGATTATACTTAAGTCTATAGTTTATTAATATGAATTCGTTTTTGTAAATCAATTTTGCGACATTTTAAAAACAATTTTAAGACCTAAATTGGTAGTCCACCATCATTCCCCTGAAACTATTAAAAACCTAAACTTTAATAAATCAATTGAAAATTATTTTTGAGAATTTCAATGTGAAATTCACTAAAAAATTTGTAATTCAAAAAAGCATTTTTGGAAATAATTAATTGTTTAGGGTCTTTCCAGGGCTTAAAAAAACCTGCTCAAGTTTCCACTAGACAGTAGCTATAGAGTTTTCATAAGTTTAGAGGAAATCTCCTTTCAAACCACATCTGAATTAAGTTTAATGACGGCCTCCGAAATTCTTTCTTGGTTGATTCCGATTCGATCTTCAGTTTTTCCTACCTTAAACTATGAATATATAGCGTCCTTTAAAATCATCTTTTACCATTATAGATTTTTCTGATCATCAACAAATTTGCTCAAAATCATTCTTATGTTCATTATTTTTATCAATCAACCACGATCATCATTATCATCAGATTGTCCGCCGCGTCATCATGCATAATTTTATTTAACTTGAATTTCTGTTGCACATAATTCTTTTCAAGGCGTTTCTAGCATTTTAATTATTTAGTTTTAATTTTTAAGCATTTTTTTCTTGTTACACACAAACATATTTTTCCCCAACATTTATTTTTATTCGGGCGCATTCATTTTCATGGTAAAAATCGACGACTTGTGCATAATTGACAGGTGGTGCGTTGACAATTTGATTTTTTTCCTCAAATTCTTGTTTAAGAACAGACTTTATTTTCTTTTCATTAAAGTTTTCCATGATTTCTTAATAAAATATTTATTACAAGAATATTTCTTATGGAGTCCCTAGAAATAAATTAATCATTTATTTGTAATGACTTTAGGTTGGGGGAACAAAAGTTCTAAAGCAATTATGGATAAAATATGTGATTGGAATATTTTTTTTAATTTCATATTTAAACATAATAAATTTTATATGCAGGGGAATTTTTTGGTGGGAAAATATTTCGTAACATATTTTTTTAAAAAATAACCGTTTTAAGGAATTACAGTGGAGACTCTAAAATTAGCAATAAATTACATTTTTTCAAATTTTTAAAAGAAATAAAATTTTTATAATTAATCAAAGTTGAATTCATAAAAATGTTTGAAGAGTTTTTGGAATAAAATTTCATTTATACACGGAATTTATATATTTACTCAGTCATAGCGGAATATACAAAGTTTAAAAGTGACTTCCATTAAAAAAATGCGACATATCGAATAATTCGAAACCAGTCGGTTTTCTGAAATACAAAAACCTGGTTAACCGGCTTTGGTTTTTAAATTCAGTACTCTCAACCCAGCCAGTAGGAAAGCAGATCTGTTAGCTCCGTCCTCGGACTATTTGAAAAGAAAAGTTAGAACTAATACAGATTTAAAAACATACAAAGAAGAATATTTTTGCTGCATAATGGATGACGAAACGTATGATCATGCAGGTTTTGTTGAGGACCCAAAAGCAGTCAAAATTTCAAAAAAAAAAAAATCTTGCAACAAAATAAGTCAATCCGAAATTTAAAAAAAAACACTTGTATTTTTGACCTGACTTGACATACTGTCACTATAGTGAACAAGCCATGAGTGGTACAAGAACAAAGATTGCCTGGAGCTAAGGCTAGTGTAGAGATATATGACTTTTATGAAAAGTGAATGGAAGACTATAAAAATGGTGGATTTTAGACAGAGATGGACTATCTGTTCGAGCAAAGAGACACTATAAAAACGTTAGTGGAAGAGTAATCTAATCAGAATCCCATTGTATTACCCTCAAGAACAGTAAACTGATATGACTGCTATTCAGCCATCTGCATGATAGTTTCACCAAACCAACCAGTATCTAGAAACAAAAACAGTAGCGAACTTTGATCATCTTGTTCAAAACTATAGTTTCCAAATACGATATTACTAAGTTCTCTGAGTGTTGGACTACCTCTTCTCTAGTTCGTCACTTCCAATGTATCCAATTATAGTTGCCACGTAAAATTTTCCTTGAACTCCATTTACTTTCAATTAATGTTATATTTTCAATTAAATGTTGTCTTTGAACTTTAGCAATTTTGTTATTTATTTATTATCATAACGTCTAACATTTTTCTCAACAAAATTATTATTATTTCACATTTTTTTTATTCATTGATCTTAGAAAAGCGTTAAAGATCGAGGCGATAAAGAAAATAAAGAAACAGAAAAAAAGATCATGATTAATTGACTGGTGACAGCTAAAGGCAGTGAAGGTGGCATTGAAACATTCATTAAAATAACGATAATAAAAACTACAACAAATCTGTTGATTGGCGGTAAAATGTATGCAACTTGAAGGCAGAGATTCTTAAATTTAATAAAGTGTTGTTATCATTATTTATGTAAATTCCGTTTAATTGATTTTTAAATAATTTGGTGAAATTAATTGTTATTAAGTTTGAACTTTTTGTTTAGCTGAAAAGTTTGGGAATCTCTTTATTATTGTTTAAGATGTGCATTCATTCATTGATCTTGCCTACAATATCTACAATGATTGTGTGTGTGAATAAATTATAGTAAAATCGCGCTACCGTTTATTTTTTATAACTTTTCATTCAATTCAAATTTTCTGTCTTTAAATACAAAACAAAGGAAACGCATTTTAATAATAATTATAGTTGAAAATGAATGAGTTTTTAGTAAAAACTATAAAATATCTCTCTTAATAATAAACAATAAAAAAACTTACAACACCTCCCCGACGGGGAATTGAACCCCGGTCTCCCGCGTGACAGGCGGGGATACTAACCACTATACTATCGAGGATGTTGTAAACATAATGAAATATATTATATTTGAAAATTCCGGTTAGAATATTGACATGAAAAATATCTGAAAAAAATTTCCCATACCGGGAATCGAACCCGGGCCTTCTGGGTGAAAGCCAGATATCCTAGCCACTAGACCATATGGGAGGTTGATTGGGTTGTGGCAGATTAGATATAAAAATTTATTGCTAAGAATTGTGAAAATTCTTATAAAAGAAATTTCTAATTTAAAAATTTTCTTTAGGCTTTAGCCTAAAATGTATTCAAAAATCGAAACCGATTAACCGTTTTTTTTCATTTCAGAAAATCGACCGCTTTCGAATAATTTCTATTATCGAATTATTCGACATGCCGGTTTTTTTCAGTCGATTAACCGGTCACTATTAAACGTTTCACTTTTATATTCAGTTTCATTTTTGTATATTCCGCCATCATTCCGTTTGTTACAGGAGCAAAGTATTGTATACATTCTTACCGATTATATTCTGAATCGTTTGTGCTATGTCCGTCTGTTTTAGACATAATCACATCAATAAAAATAATTACATAAGATTTTGCAAGTTCTTTTGTTCAGCAATATAAATTATTTTAGGTAAAGAGATATGGATCCATAATTCAGAAATATTCAAAAACGAAAGAAAAAAATGTATATCGATACATTATTTTAAATACGATACCGAAAAATACTTACAAAAAACTTCTATATTCCACTCATTTTGGACATTATACAGTATAAATATTATTTGGTAAAGTTTGTTACAAATGATAACTCTGATAAGGAACCAATATTTTTACTTTATTTCATATAAAGTTATAAAGGTCATTAAACGATATATGTTTTTCTTGGTTAAACTCTAGATTTCTATTAAATAAAAACTTTTTTCTAAAAATTTATAATAATCAAATAAAAACCAGTTAATACGGTTTTTTAACATTAATCAGTATTCGAAACCGGTTTTTTTGAAAATCCTGTTTTTCGCATAACTCGAAAACCGGTTTTCTGAAAATGTCGGTTTTTTAAATACACTAATTATGAACGAATTTATTTCATTGTTTAATTTATAATAATCAGACAAAAATTGGTTAACCGGTTTTTTCACATAAAACCGTATTCGAAACCGGTTTTTGAAAATCCTTTTTTCGAATAACCCGAAAACTGGTTTTCAAAAAACCTAATTTTTTTAATACACAAATTATGAACAAATTTATTTCATTTCCTTTGTTTAATTTATAGTAATCAAGCAAAAACCGGTTAATACGGTTTTTAACATAAAACCGTATTCGAAACCGGTTTTTTTGAAAATCCTATTTTTCGAATAACTCGAAAACCGTTTTGAAGGAATTATGAATGAATTTATTTAATAATCTTTTATTGCATTTCTTTTATTTAATTTATAATAATTAAACAAAAACCGTTTTATTTAACATAAAACCGTATTCGAAACCGGTTTTTTTGAACATCCTATTTTTCGAATAATTCGAAAACCGGTTTGAACGAATTATGAATGAATTTATTTAATAATCTTTTGTTGAATTAATCATAATTTTTTGTTTGGAATTTATGATCTGTGAAATTAATTTTAATTTATGAATTTTTTTTCTTGTAAAACTTTCTTCTATTAATTTGATTTATATATTTTTTTAGCAAATAATCAATCAATTAATTATTTTGCTTAAAAACAAAAAACCTTATTGTTATTAAAACTTTCTCAATTGTGAAAATATAGAAAAAGTTAAGGTAAAAGTTGAAATTTTGTATAATTTTTACAATAATGACCCTCGATTTTGCTTAAATTTCAGTTAAAATCATAACCCAAGAAACATTTGATTAACTCGATTTATATCGCATTTATTTTGTATATCAAATATTTTATATTATCATTTGAAAATTATCGTCTTTCTCATATTATCTCATATTGTGTATTTTTATAATTTACAATGTTCGAGATACATATCACTTGTATCTTTACGTTTCAGTGCTTTTAGATATAATTTCCTTTTCATGTAGGTGCAATTTTCCTGAGAACCTAAATATTAAAATAATATGGTGATCGTTCGTTATCAGTTAAAAAAGAAGAGAGGATAGAGAGAGTGATCTAAAAGGTGATGTTAGTACAATTATTCTTGCTTAACATTTAATTCAAGTACGAATTCCAACTGATATCAAGTTTGATATACTAAAATTAAGTAATACTTAGATCAAGTTTGGATTTGTAATTAAATCAAATAAAAAAATAATTAAGTTCTGAAATCACTTTCATCCAAAAAAAGGCTCATTCATAATTCATATCACTCGTTTCAAGTAAAACCGTAACCGTACTTTTGTAACCGGAATAGATTGGTTCAAGTACAAATTTATGTATTCAAAAGTTCAATCGAAGAACTTTCGTAAAATTTTCAATTATAAATCGACAAATTAGAATGAAACTTTGTCATAATATTAAGTTCATCATTTCAAAAGTTATCAAAATCGGTTCAGTAGAAAAAAGTTATAGTCAAAAGTATGGCCAATTTTATAACTCATTAAGTGGAAGAAAAACGTTTATATATTGTGAGTGTATGTACGAAATATAACGTATTAACTTCACAAGCTTTTGTGGAGAAGGGTATTAAAAATTCGGCACAAACGAATATAGAATTCTTTCTTGCTTAAAATAAATTTTTACTTTCATTTTTACCTGGAAAACATCAAAGACCAATTTCAGAATATGTACCTTAATAAATCGGAAATTTAAATTCTTACACGATTAGATATATCAGATTCAAAAAAATATTTTTATTGTAACTTTGAAAAATCGATACCTTTTGGATTTTTATCCAAAACAGTGGCAACAGCCTTTTCAATAACAGTGCATGCATTTTAGGGAATAATGTCAAAATGGGTGTGGGCATTTCCGCATGGAAAAATGAGATCTGAGTATTAAAAACTCTGATCCATGGAAAATATTATATACATCAAATGACATTTTACTTAAAAAAATTTTGAATCTAACAAATATTTGTCTAAGAAGTTCATAACTTGGATGAAAATCCAACCTAAACAAGGCTTCCTTTACTTAAATTTAGCTATTTTCCCTACATTTCTAAAATAACTCTAAAACCTGTCAGCTCGAAACTTGACTAAGAGATTTAAAACGATTCAAAAGTAACGAAATTATTATGTGGCTTTTGCGAAGCAACACTCCATTAACAAATATCTTCAGATTCGGTTTTCGAATTTCGAATAAGGAGAATATATTAAATTTTCGGTTGAAGCTCATTTGCAAAATTATGGTCTTTAATAAGATTAAATAGGACTTTAAGTTAGTTCAATATAGGCGCTATAATTTCTTTCACGATTGGTTTAAGTTCTTATTTAAGATCTCTAGATTGTGATGAACAAACGGTTTAGGACAAAAGGACGAGATATATAAGGAAATTAATTAATATAATTAATATCAACTACAAGATCAGTTCAAAATTTAAAATGAGATCGCATCGCGTCAAGCAGAAGTTGTCCTATTTAACTCCCCTTCTAAAATACCCTGTATGGATTACATCCATATCGCACACAAATAAGTAATTTTTCATTCTCATTATGTAAACTACTCTTGAACCTGTTGCCTGTTCTTTAGTAACTAACAACTCATGTCTGAAAACAATTTCCTTAAATACTGGTCACGCTATACTTTATTCTGGAGACAACGAGAAAAAAAGAATAATTCTTTAATAAATGAAGAAACGTCAACAGGAAGTTCTCAGGCCAACAATACGAAAGAAAACATTAAACGATATTTATTTATGATAATTAAATACAAAATTTCCCAGACAAAAAAGAAGAAGATGAATATTTTCTTAAAAAAATATCCCTTTCTACAAATTGAAAACACAAATTAAACTTCTTTTAGGAAAAAGAAATGTTTTATGTATAACAGTTTTATCATCAAATAAAATTTATAACATTTTAACTTCCCCCTCTTTTATTTTCTGCCACAAAAATAAATGTAAATTTATTCGGTTGAGTCTTTAGCGGGTAAAAAAAGTGTGAAGTTTAAATTTATCTCTTTTTTAAAAGAAAACAAAGGAATTTAGTACTTGTACTAAATATATATTTCTAACATTTTTCTTCATCATAATCTTGTAAAGATCCAATGTGTCGGAAATGTTCCAGTCTGTGTTTAATGCAGTTAGTTTGTAGTTGTTGTTATTGTGATAAATGTCATTAAAAATGACAAATGACTTTTGACAACTACTGCTGCATGACAGATAAGTGACATTTTGCCAATGTTTTTTTTTCTTTGTTTACTTCTTCTATTGTTTTTCTTTAATCTATTTTTCTTTGTCTTTTCTATTGTACTTTTTTTTGTAATTTCTTCTTCATTAGAAATGTGACAGCTACACTAAATGTTAGACCATTTTCATGGCATAAATTATCTTAAGAGCTGCCTTATTTTTCTCACTCTTTAAAAATGATTTCAAAAATGAGATAAAACAATTAAGAAAGTCTTTTGTATGTTAATTTCTAATTTAACAGCGAACAGTGTTATATTTTCATATAAAAACTGACATTTGACTTTAAGGATACAAGAGAGATACATACAAAAGATTTGTAGTAACAACAATTAACGGAAAAATTTGCTTTGAATCAAATTTATTACCCGCTAATTAAACATCAATTTTCGGAAAGAGCCATTTTCCCTTTTGAAATTTGTATCCCGTTCTTATTTCAAATCGACATTGTACCAGAGGTGTTGTAAATAAGACTCCTTTTAAGGATTGAATATACATATGTTTTATGTAATAACTAACAGACTTATTGACGAGACTTTCGATTTCATTTAAACTGTTGCTACCACTTGACCAGTGTATTAAAAAACTGACATTTTCAGAAACCGGTTTTAATAAAAATCATTTTCGAATACTGTAAAAAAATCGGTTTTCGTTTGATTATTAAAAATTTATAGAAAAATAATTATTTAATAGAAATTTAGAGTTTAACCAATAAAATCATATACCAAATTATTTCATCAAATTATTTCTTTTAGTGTATAATGCCATAAATGGTTGGGCTATAAACATATTTTGTTAGCGTTTTTCAGCATTGTAATGAAAATAATGAGTCCAGATATCATGGTTTTATTTAAATCCATTATTTTTCCTTTAGAGAAGTTCCTTTAAATTCGGAACATGTCTAAATTATAGGTCTATATCTCTTTACCTTAAAACTTTTATATTACTGAATAGAAAATCTTGCAGTACAATCGATTCAAAATATGATTTCTAAGATTGTAGTATTTTGGAATGAAAAACTTTATATTTTCTCAGTTATGGCGGAATTTACTCAAATGAAGCTGAATATTTTAGTGAAAAACTTAAAAGTGCTTTCCATTAAAAACCGGTTAAACGACAGAAAAAACCGGCGTGTCGAATAATTCGAAAATTGAAATTATTCGAAACCGGTTGGTTTTCTGTAATGAAAACCGTTAACCGTATAGTATACGCCACCTAAAATTCGAGAATTCGACTTTCAATATTTATATCACATATCGACAATTATATTAAAACCACGGGTTCTGATTCTAATTTCTCGACAATACGAATTTCTGAGGATTCTAATTTGTAAGATTTTACTGCATCTTAATTAGATAGAAAGAATACTTTGAGTGTTTCGGGAATGATTTGTTCTACATTTGTACGTATTCCCATACTTTTCTACTCCAGATCTCTTCTTTAATTCCCGTCTCAGCCGTCCTTAGAACTTTGTCATGATTTAAAAAAGGCTTAATGTAGAGAGCTGCTTTATGGTGTACAAATCAGATTGGTTTTAAACTGGTGTTATAACCTTGAAAGTTATTCCAGGCCCTAAAGTCTAGTAGCATGAGAACTTCAAGCAACTGAGGGGGCAAAATCTTCTCGGTTACTGTCCAACAACAAAAACAAATGGTAAAGTCACTAAGATGGAACCCTTGTCTGAAAGTTAAATTATACAGTAGTCCAACTATGGTAATTGTAAGTCAGTAATTAGCGATTAAGGAGATTTTTCTTAAGAAAATTGGCTTCGCTCGATGTGTCTGCATATTTTTTTTGGAATAGAAATTCTTAATCGAAAACAAAATTATAGGATGATTTAACAAATCTTAAAAGTGAGTAAGTGAATTTACATGTTTACTAATGAGGAGTTTATTCTTAGGAAATTTCTTTTGAAGGAATAGAAACTCTGGCCGGAAAATAAAATTATAGTGTGGTTCAACTATACATACATAATATTAATTGTGGGTGATCAGATAACTTTAAAGTTTTCAAATATTGAAAGAAGCAAATTTAAGCACCTCGATCGGATTTCTGAAATCTTTGTAGTAAATGAATGATCGAGTCAAAATCATTTCGTGGACTTAGTATTTTTTCAAAGCACAACCAAAAAAAATCCACAGTTTGGCTGTGGAGAAAATGCGAAAATACTGAGTATGCACGAGTGTGGCAAAAGAGATATCAATATCTATTGCCGAGACCCCTCAATATGCGACGAGGAGTTTTTCAGGAAAACTTCTGGTAAAATTAAAACGTCTTAACACGATATTCATTATTTCAATATCTATTTCTTAAGATATTTTAAATTATTTAAAAAATAGTCGATCAGTTTTAACTTCTATTTTCTAATTAATTAATTATCTTTTTAATTAATCGCAGATATGATCAAGTGCTTCTTGTATTTATTTATAAAACGATGACGCCATATATTTTTAATATTTTTTAATTAAATAAATTCCAATTTATTAAGTTTATAAATTTATTTAAATTATATACCATTTTCCCCCTACACAATTGGGGATATATTAAGTTTTTCATTCCGTGTGTAATAATAAATAAAAATATTTAGAATCCCTCTAAAATAAAAATTTGACTTCCCTTATAGGGACCGAATTCATCTGAATCATTTTCGCTAAGATTTCTTTGTATTTCGGAAAAAGTTCAGAACAAAATGTGAATTTTTTTCAAAGTTTTCACTCCAGATTAATATTCGTTATTGCAGTAATACTTTCAAATCTTTATAGGAAATCTGGCACATATTTTTAGAAAATATTAGGACCTATATTAAGTCCATTTAATTTTAAAGAATAATAATTTTTTCCTATTGAATATCTCGGAAACTAAAAAAGATATACCCTACACATACTTATTTTTTTAGAGTATTTTCAAGGACTATTTTCTTTAGACTCATATAATATGAAAAGGTTTCGGATAATTTAAAAAAATAAACCTAACTGGGTTGGTCCCCCTGATCAGCTGGGTATAGGCACCCTCCAAATTGACATGAAAATACCTCAGCTATAAACATCTTAAATTTTATTAAGATATATCAAATGATAATGGGAAAAGTTTAAGAATCATAACCAAAAGGATCTTACGTAAACTGCTGTTCGTTAGCAGAACTAATGTGGTGGCTGTATACATAGGGTCCGCTCCTAACTAAGGAGGAAGTCATGTCCAAATACATAGCCTCGAATTGGTACTCAGTTGTAGCAGTCTTCAGAATTTGGAAGCGCTTGTACACTCATTGCATTTAACCTGCGTGAACTGCACCGTGAGATTAGGTCTTCAAACTTAAGTAATTACTTTAAAGTTTGACGTTGTTCGTTAGTCTAACCTCAGGAGTGGGAAAAACTGAATCTGACAGAGTATTTAAGATTCGTTTAGATCCTACATAAGAAAAAATTCTCACTCATTAATAATTATTATTTTTATTGAACATAAATTGTAATTATCTCTGGTAACAAATCAGGCAAATTATTTTCACCTACTTTCAATTGTAATTCAGAATTTATCACCTTTATTATAGATGGATTTTCTAATAAAACACGATATCAGTTAACAATTTTAACAAGCAAAAAAAATTTACATAAAAATATAATTCAAAAGCTGGTTAAAACATAATTTTATAAAAATAAAAATAAAAACAAAAACAAAAAACACTTGTAGTTCTATTCAATTAGAAGAATATAGAATATCAAAAGTAACGCCCACATCCATTTGAAATATTAAATGGAGAATTTGAAATATAGACGAGTTATAAATATCTTATTGTAAGATTTCATTTCTTATACCCTCCATCACCATAAGTGGTGAAAAGGGTATATTAACTTTGTCATTATGTGTGCAACGCTAAGAAGGGGTCATCTCAGACCCCTTAATGAAATATAAATTCTTGCATCAAATGATAATCTGAGACGATTTAGCTATGTCCATCAGCCTGTATGTCTGCTTGTTCGTTGTTGACAGATCTTAATGAAATTTGATCTGATTAATTGTTATAGCCCTGAGAAGTTTCCTATTTAAGACCAGCAAAATCGATTAAGTATATTAAAAGATATAAAACGATTCCTAAAATTGTCAATTATAAACCGACGAATTAAAATAAAATCTTGCCATATAATTACTATTCCAATCAAATATCATAATCGGTTCAGTTGAAAAAATAGTTATAGTATGTTTCTGTGTTATATTTAAGAAAAAATATATATATTACTTGCTAAGACCCTGTGCGCTTTGCCACTCTTATAAAGTGAGAAGTATCGCTCCCCATGTTCCTATTCATTCTATATTTTGGGTAGTAAAAAAGACCTTCGTACCAATTTGAAAACTCCCGCCTTAACGGTTCTTTAAATATTCGATAATTAATCTTTGTTTTGTAAGGCAGTACCTTGTGCTTTGATCCTAACCGTCCTATATTTCGATCAGTTAAACAAATGCTTGAGAAAGTGTTAGGGGTCGAATTAGAGAACTATTGCTGTTATTGTTCTTTAGATTTTCAATAATCAATAATTTCTTTGTATGGGTGACACCCCTCCCCATGATCCTATCCACCCTTTATTTTGTCCAGTTAAACAGTTACTTGAAGAAGTGATTTGAAAAATTTTCGCTGTTCACAATAAGCTTTTTATTGAGGGGGGAGAGGGAGATACCCAGCTCCTATCCAAATTTTTATAGTCTGTTACTTTTCGTTACATGGGGTACATTTCTCTGTGAAAATTTTTGCAAAATCAGTCCCAAACAAACAGGTAAATAAACACAGATTCATTTTTAAATATAAAGATATATTATGTCGGTGTGTATGTTAGAAACATAACGTTTTTACTTCACACACATTTGTGGTGAAGGGTATTGAAGATGCAGCATAGACGTTTTTTTTGTAAAATAAAATTCTTTGAATCATTTTAGAGAGAATAATTCTTTTGTTTAATAAAGGAATTCTAGAGATCGCAAAGAAACGTTCTAAGTTTCTTAAAGAATCTCAAATTTTGTGCGGTTTTTGTTTGTCTGTTTGTTTGTTTGTATATTGTTTCAAAAACACTTTTGGTTGAGTGGTGGCAAGTCTTGCAGTATTAACTACAAAGAAAAAACAAAACTATAGAAAAACATGTAAAACTCATGTAAATGCATTTTTATGGAACTAATTCTATTGTCTGTCATCTATTTTGTATTTAGTGGATAAAGAGTTTTAGAGTTACAGCAATTGTAATGAACAGCTTTCATTCGGTTGTCATTGATATTGGCTTAAACGTCAAATGCTTAGGCAAGCGTATACTTTTTTGCTGTCATTTTCTGTGTTTTTTTTATTAGTTCTAGAAGACCGTCTATTTTGTTGTTGCTTTTTTTGTATAATAAAATATTATGAAAAAATCTTTTAAGCATGACTTTAGCAAAAAAAATAAAATAATAATAATAATAAATAAAAAAAAATCTGTTAAAATAATGTTAAGAACAACTCTATAGATGTTTTACAAAACATTCATCCTTCCCTGTCCCCTGTTTTCTCTTCGATACTTACAATATTCATTATTATTATTATTTACTTGCATTTGTTTTTTTTTTTTGTTTTTAAACTTCAGTGATTTTTGACATGTTGTTAGCTGTCAGTTAAGTTTCTGCATAAAAATGTTTTTTCTATCCAGACTACATGTTTAATTTTTTTTTAAATTTAATTCTTGTGAAAAAATAAACCAACCGTAACTGAAGTATAAAAAAAGGCTCGTGTTAAATTTAAAAGTTGGGGAAAAAAATAAGTAAATATATCTACATATGAAAAGTACCAGATATGTACTTAATATATAACTAAATATATATTAAAATGGTGGGAATCGAAATTATAAGAGAATTCTTTTGAATCTTCCAGTCAGACAATTTGAAAAAAAATCTGTCTTTATATAAAGTAAAAAGTGTGTACATATGTATTTAAGTATGTATGTATGTATGTATGTATGTATGTATGTATGTATGTATGTATGTATGTATGTATGTATTTATATATGTGTGTATTTATATATGTAACATATAGACTCTAAAACGACTTGTGCAACTTCGATGAAATTCTCACGAAATGAATCCAATATACCCGAAAATTTCATAGGCTATTAAAAATTTTGATAGCACCATGGGTTGGGGTACCCCCCATACAAAGCAAATATTGATTATCAAAAATCTTAAGAACTGTAACAACGTGAGTTTCCAAATTCTGTCCTAACAACTTTTCAAGAACTATTTTACTGTACAAAACGTTGGACTAATAAGACCAGGGAGAGGGATATAGCTCAAACAAGGTTAACATTGATTATTGAATATATAAATAACTTTTACAATTAGAGTTTTCAAATTTGGTCGCAACTATTTTCTTAAGGAACTGTTTTGCTGGACAAAACGTAGGACGGATAAGACCAGGGAGGTATTGCCCATACAAAACAAATATTTATTATCGAATATTTAAAGAACTATAATAGCAAGAGTTCTCAAATCCCAGACTTATCCTTTATTCGGAAATTTACTTTGCGTTTTGTATGCCACATGTTTCTTTGCCTTCTTTCAGCAGTTTAAAATAATCGCGATTATGGAAATTATTCATCCGAAAATGTTCATCATAAGAATTGACTTCAAGACAATTGCTGATGCGTTTATCTGAAGAATGTGCGTTGTCCAGTAAGAAAATTTTGTATTGATCAAACTGAAATAGACAATATTTGAGCCTCGAATCACAAAAAATGTTGCTAAAAGTTTTCATAATTTTTGCTTCTCGTATATAAACGCCTTAATCTGAGATTATAACAAATAATTCGTCTTAATTCAATTCCACTTTATTTCTTTTTTCAGAACTTTTGAAATTTAATGATTTCCGGAATTTCTATTTTAAAAAGTCTGAAAAGACATGCGTGAGATGAAGATACGTGAACATATTTTTATTATTAAATGAGTAACAAGTGGAATTTACTATTAATACTTTATCGCAGTGAAAGTACAAGCCCGGCTAGCTCAGTCGGTAGAGCATGAGACTCTTAATCTCAGGGTCGTGGGTTCGAGCCCCACGTTGGGCGCGTTTAAATTTTTATTGTATTTGTAAAATAATTATCATTTATTTAATTTTAATTTTTTTTAAACAAACAAATTTAGAAATGAACACTTTTTTAGGAACTTTTCCGTTAACAAAAACATCAAGAAAAATGCTTAAGATTTTATTTGTCGCTACCTCGACAAATGTAGGGCTATAAAAATATGTCCACTTTTACATTTCAAATTACACAAAATTCCTATCTGGAGAAAAAATTCACTTTTTTTCAGTAAATTGCTCAAACTGCCGTTATAAGAGGTTTATCCCATTATACATTTCTGGAGTGTCTAGTTAGGAAACGGGGTACTTTTTTGACGACTAAAGCCTTGACATTTTTTCTCCTTAAAAAACTTTTTTTTTTTTTTTTTTTTTTTTTTTGAAAATTAACGAAATTCCGATAGGACTCGTGTCTATTATGGACTTCGGATTTGCTTTATACTTTGCTTACGTTAAAAAAATTTCCAGAAATGAGAAAATATTGTATTGGCCTGAAGGAAATATTTAAATATTTTAGGAGCCCGCCAAGTCCAAAAAACATTTCAATTAATGGGTCAAAATATTTCTTTAGTTTAATATTTTTTTAAAAACTGTTAAAGATATAGCAAACATGTGAGATCTTTATGTATGTAAAATATTTTTTCAATCAAATCATTAAACAAATTTTGGCGATTTAAAAGACAAAAATAGTCATGCTCGAAGTGACCACTTCACATCCCCAAGACCCACTAGAAACAAGTCCTTCTCCAAATCAATTGGAAAACACTTGAAGAAAGAATGTCCATATGAAATTTCGTTAAAAAATATTTAATATTTCCAAAACTACGAAATTATTTACCAACAAAGCGTTTTAGGTCCATTTCAGGTCGTTCGGAAGAATATGTTTCGGGTTTGATCCTTTAATGAACTCTTAGAAATTCAGGGCGTTTGGACCTTGTATGAGAACTGTAAAGAATTATATCAATTTTAATAAAATTTCTCAAAAATATAGAATTTTCTCTTGTGTAAAACATGTGTACTTTAATTAACCGACATTTCCATTAATTTAGTCTAAATAATTCGAAAAACTCACTACCAGTTTTAAATTTAATTAATTAATTTAATTAATGTTTCTTCTCATTTTTTTGTCGTTATTCAATCTCAATTTAAGGCAATTATATGCTTTTTACACAAATGACATTTATTAATGGGATCTATTTGAACCATTTATGGTTCATTGATTCAATTTCGCCTGGTTTCTTGCTCTGCCAGTAACACCAACAAACATTTCATAATCAATTAAATTTTAGTATTAAAGAAAAATAAATTTTAAATAAAAACCGGCTAAAAGGAAAATACTTGATGGTTGCGAATAAAAAAAATAAACAAAAACAAAAACACTTTCCACTAATTACTTGCTAAGATAACAACAACAAAAACAAATACTATAATAAAACTATTTAACCGACTTGACTCTAGAGCAGAGGAGCTTAAACAAATTCACCTACAAACATAGTAGATCGTTTGTATGAAGGACCAGTTTTGTTTGTAAATTCACTTTAATGTGTGACCAAATAGTTGCTGTTGTTGTTGTTGTTGCTGCTGTTTTTGTAGTCTGCAATAACTGTTGCCCAGACTTTGATGTATTGATTCATAAAAATGTTGTTAGCAAAATGTAATAATGTAATGACAATGATGATGTGGACGTTGTTGTTGTTCTTGTTGTTGTTTGACATGTTGCAATATCAATTTATCAATGCAAACGACATAAGACGCCTTTTTCGCTTTTCTCTCGATTTTTTTTTTTTTTGCTTTTAACTTGTCTTTCTTTTAGTTTTCGTTTTTCTTCTTCATCATCACATTTTATTTTATTAGCAATGATGTGTGTCCGTCTGTCTTTCTGTCTACTATCAACAACTTACCAAATGATAAATTTCACTTTTCATACCGAATTGGTGTTGTCTTTTATGAATTTATGTCGAAATATTATCGTAAATATATTTTTGACTAAAATGCAAAAACAACAACAACTAAAACATAAAAAAACATTTAAAATAAATAATGTTGCAACTTGCAACAAGTTATTATCATCATCATAATAAGTTTGTAATGAGATGACAGAATATATAGACCATGCAACAACATTTACATTAAACTACTGCTGCCTACGAACATGCAACAGGGTTTTTAGGTAAAACCATCAGTCCAACCACCGACAACTTTGCCACCACATAATGTATTTGTCTAATAAAATTGCAATAAAATAAAATTGGAATTATTATGGGAAAAATATGTTATAATTGTACCCCCCAACTATTTCCCCCTTTTTTGGCTTTACTACTCACTAACTGACAGTTTTGAAATATTTGTGGCAAAAAAAAAAAAAAAAAAAACAAACAAAATTATTGAAATATTATGGGGGATTTTGGCTCGGAAAAATTAAATTGTTTTCATGGTAAACAAATGTAAATAAAGTATTATCGGCATTTGTTTATATAAGACTTTAATTATATTTGTGGAAAAAATGTTAATTTCTCTCGACACCAACATTTATGGTTAGAAAAATGTATTTTGTTTAATGGTTTATATAATCCAATTCAATCCATTCCAAAAGGCAATAAAAAATCTTATTTGAATACAAGTGGTCTTGGCCATTTAAATAAACTTCAAAGACACATTTTTTATTACAAAGAAAACATTTATAAATTTATGTTAAACTAAATAAAACTTGTAATGAACTTTTTGAGGAGTTAAATTAAGAAGTGAGATCGAACATTTCTTAACACTCGTATTTTATTTAAACTTTAAACCGAAGTATTTTTTGTTTTTTTTTCTAAGCAAGTTACCTTTGTAAAACATGTCAGTTAATATGTTTCTTGTCAAACAAGATCTGTTTAAAATTAAGTATTTCCAACAAACCCAGCGTGACCTTGCAAAAAGTTGGCCAAGCATCGAACATATGTTCTGGCAGATTTTTCGCAACTTCCTGTTCAAAAATTTTATGTCGATGATGCTCGAGAGAATGCTGAAGAAAAGTTTAGGGCCCAAACCATGTTAAAACTATCCAAAAAGTTCGAGCAAGTAATATGCAGTTGGGGCGAAAGAAACCTCCAAACTGCCCGGATCTAAGAGCAGTGGAGAGATAATGGGTTAAAAGAGAATTGAAGAACACAAAAAAGGTATCCAAAATTGTGTTAGATATTAAATGGAGATGGACTACCTGTTTAAGCATAAAGTGACAGAAAAAGGTTGAAAATTTCATCACTAGAAATAACAAAATCAATCAAATAAAAAAACTAAATCTATAAGTTTCGTTGTTATTAATATATATGTATGTTAAGAAGTTTTCGATCTCACTCCTTAATTAGAAATTTTTATTTTAAAAAATAGTGTTAAAAAAGCTAAAGCTAAAGATTAGTATTATAATCCAGTTTACAGTTATATTTTCATCCAGATTAGACAAATGTCTGTGTTACAAAGAATAACTCTGTCAAAATTCTATAGTTCGTAGAAAATGGTGGGTCAGTCTACATACAAGATGGATAATTTCAGGAAATGCAAAAATTATTTTTAAAATTTATATATCTCGATTTAATATATCTTCTGATTCCATGAATATATTTTGAAATTGTTTAGAAGAAAATTTCTGTCGTTATATGTACACACCAAAGGGATGGAAGGTATTCTGGGGGCATTTAACTTTATCTGGCAACACTATTTCACTACTTAACTCTGTTATTAGATTAACAAATTCTTTAAATAACTTTAACAACGATTCTTTAAATGGTGGTTTTTTGCATTTAAATTTATTTTAAAACACGACAGTACTTTAAAGATTTTTGTCAATTGTAAACCAAGTCCTCGATAGTATAGTGGTTAGTATCCCCGCCTGTCACGCGGGAGACCGGGGTTCAATTCCCCGTCGGGGAGTTTAAAAAAGATTTCTTTTTTAATTTTTTAATATCGAAAATTTCATTGTGCAAGATATTTATACCATGTTTCCGCACCGATATTGCCCGATATTTTAATATGTATTGTTTCATTGATTTGATGACTGATTTAATGGTTAAAAGTGATGGGTAACTCCGAATGGTTTTCTTTTTTTTATTGACTTCTAATTGACTGCAACTCATTTATAAACGATGACATAAAAGCAACAATTTATTGTGTCCATATAATAATTGAAATTTTAGTATAAAATTAGAATTTTAGAATAAAATTGTAATTTTAGAATAAAATTGTAATTTTAGTATAAAAATGAAATTTTAGTATAAAATTAAATTTTAGTATAAGATTGGAATTTTAGTATAAGATTGGAATTTTAGTATAAAATTATAATTTTAGTATAAAATTGTAATTTTAGTTCAAAATTGTAATTTTAGTATAAAATTTAAATTTTTGGTATAAAACTGTATTTTTAGTATAAAATTGTAATTTTAGAACAAAATTGTAATTTTAGAATAAAATTGTAAATTAAGTATACAATTTTAATTTTAGTATAAAATTTTAATTTTAGTATAAAATTGTAATTTTAGTATGTAATTGTAATTTTAGCATAAAATTATAACTTCAGTATAAAATTGTAATTTTGTTATAAAAATTTAATTTTAGTATAAAATTTAAATTAAATAAAATATATGTAAATAATATACTCACGTATATCATTTAATAATATACATGAGTCATTAACCACATTTTTGTAAACCCCACGACAAATGTTTAGTTATAGATCACTCTCAGTCTTGATCATATATAAATTGTTCTAATTATTTTCATTCAACATTAGTTCTCTTCAATCATCTGTAGCAAATGAACGTTTTTTATATTTTTTTATTCGCCTCTATGGCGGTTTTTGTTCCAGCTTCAGGTAAAAAATTTGACCGTTGTTCCTTGGCGAAGACCATGTTTTCCATGGGCGTGCCCAAATCAGAATTACCGCAATGGACTTGTCTAGCTGAACATGAATCATCCTTTAATACAGCTGTTACTAATCCCTACAATAAAGACGGATCCACTGATTATGGTATTTTCCAAATAAATAGCAGATACTGGTGTAAACCTCCTGATAGCCGTTTCTCGTATAACGGTTGTAGAATCAATTGTAAAGCATTTTTAAGCGATGATATTAGAGCTGCAGTTAAATGTGCTCGTCAGGTGAAGTCCTCAAATGGATGGTCAGCTTGGGCTGCATGGAAACATTGTAATCATAAATTACCCACAATTGATAAATGTTTTTAAAATAATTTTAGCTCAAAACCTCTTTTTCATATTCATAAAATGTGAATCTATTTAGTATAATAATTTTATTATAACTAAATTCCACATCAAATCTAATAATAAATCCAATGAAACCAAAAAATATTGAAATATTTTGCTGTAAAATATTATTTATTATTATTTTTTTCTAAAAACAACTATTAATACTTGGTAAACTACCGCTACAATATCTCCAAGTAGACCAGGCGGCCCATCCTTGTTGTTGTAAAATCTTACGTGCACAAGTCACAGAAGCTGAAATATTATCACTTAACAAGGCATCGCAGCTCACACGACATTCGTTATAAGAATGACGTCCATTGGAAGGTTGACACCAATATTTATTATTAATTTGGAAAATGCCATAATCGTTACTGCCATCCGAATTGGTAGGTCCCACAACTCCAGTGCGATAAGATGATTCACGTTCAGCAATACAAGTCCAACGGGCCAATTGATCCTTAGGTACACCCAAATTATGCATAGCACGTGCTAAAGAACACCGATTGAAAGTTACACCCTGAGACATAGTGGCCACAGCTAAAACCACTATAAAAGTTATAATCATTTTCATATTGAAATTTATTCCCTTTAATTCCGAAGTAACTTGTTGAATAAATTTAAAAAGAGCTGTGCGTTTGGGAATGATTGAATAAGGTGCTTTTATGTAAAATTTTCTCGTTTAAAGTTTAAAGTTAATTTATAAAGAAAAACATCTGCTCATTACAGCCATTGTCCAATATTTGTATAAAATATAGCAAGATAATTGGTAAATATTTTCTTTTAATATTTAAATTTCATTAAATAATGTGATTAATTTAATTCATAGTTTAGTCCCACTATTTATATCAAATTAGTCTGAATTAAGCTATAGCTAAATTAAGTTTTAACTTTAGTATAAAAATGTTATTTTACTATAAAACTGTAATTTTACTATAAAATTGTAATTTTAGAATAAAATTGTAATTTTACTATAAAATTGTAATTTTACTATAAAATTGTAATTTTACTATAAAATTGTAATTTTACTATAAAATTGTAATTTTACTATAAAATTGTAATTTTACTATAAAATTGTAATTTTACTATAAAATTGGAATTTTACTATAAAATTGTAATTTTACTATAAAATTGGAATTTTAGTATAAAATTGGAATTTTAGTACAAAGTTGTAATTTTAGTATAAAATTGGAATTTTAGTACAAAGTTGTAATTTTAGTATAAAGTTTTAATTTTACTATAAAATTGTAATTTTGCTATAAAATATTAATTTTACTATAAAATTGTAATTTTGCTATAAAATTGTAATTTTACTATAAAATTGTAATTTTACTATAAAATTGTAATTTTAGTATAAAATTGTAATTTTACTATAAAATTGTAAATTGAGTATAAAATTGTAATTTTAGTATAAAATTGTAATTTTAGTATAAAATTGTAATTTTAGTATAAAATTGTAATTTAAGAATAAAATTGTAATTTTACTATAAAATTATAATTTTATTATAAAATTGTAATTTTAGTATAAAATTGTAATTTTACTATTTTATACTAAAATTGAATTTTTAGTATACAATTTTAATTTTAGTATAAAATTTTAATTTGAGTATAAAATTTTAATTTTAGTATAAAATTGTAATTTTAGTATAAAATTGTAATTTTAGTATAAAATTGTAATTTTAGTATAAAATTGTAATTTTAGAATAAAATTTTAATTTTAGTATAAAACTGTAATTTTAGTATAAAATTTTAATTATAGTATAAAATTGTAATTTTAGTATAAAATTTTAATTTTAGTATAAAATTGAGATTTTAGTATAAAATTGCAATTTTAGTAAATTTTAGTGTTAAATTGGAGTTTTAGGTTTTATTTGTGCTAAAAAGTTAATAAAAAGGACATAGATATGTAGATTGTCAGATAAACAGACAAACAAATTAACAGCCAGACAGATATCTAGACCGTCAGTGAGTCACCGTGTGTTTTTTTGTAGCAGAGTGTTATTATTGCAAAATTATATATAAAAAACTTTTTATTAATCAGCATATATATTTTATAGTGAGACGATTGTTCTTTTTTTGTTGAAATGAGGTGATTATTTTTGTGTACCCTACACCACCTTAGGAGCTGAAAAGGGTATTCTAACTTTGTCATACCGTTTGTAACGCCAATAAAGCAAATTTTTATTATTAATAATCTATTTAAATCGTATGATGGTACAACACTAATGTTTGCAGAGAGCCAACAACGCCCTATAAATTACAAAGTTTGCCGGGTCTTCTAGTATTTTTATTTAAGAATAAACCCCAAAAAATTTGCTAGCTTCTAGGGCCCTTATAAGACACCTTTCTGTAAAAAGGTTTTAAACTCCAATGCTGTTTAATATAGACCGATTCTATTGAGACTCAACACAATTAGTTTTATAACTTTCTTAAATTTATGTAACTAATTTCTTGAATAACGGTACTTATAAAGTTATAGATTATTATGAGAACCTGCCAAAATTGGTTTAAAGTTATGCTACTCTGACCAATTCTATTGAAAATCGGCACAAATATTTAGAGAATATTAGCATTAAGTAGTTTTTTCCCTTAAATTAAATTTTAGTTCATGAAAATGTTTGTAACATATCAGTGGTGAAGGGTATTTAAGTTTCGGCACAGCTGAATATATAGTTCTAACTTGTTTTTAATTTATTTTATTTATGACTTATCGTTTTTTTTTGCAACAAAAACAAAATATCGAAACATTGCAAAAAGTTTAAAATATCAAATTATATTTTCAAGTACTCCAGATACGGATAACTTAATCGTATTATGTGATTTAAACAAAACAAATAAATAAAATATTTTCACTTTAATTTAAAATATAAAAACTCTATAATTATTCGTGTATGATTTCATTCATGTTATTTTTAATTACCCTGTAACACTCAATGTAAGGTAATATGGCTGAATAAGAAATACTCTTACTTCCGCACAGTGTGTCCAAATCGATTTTCTTTTTGAAACTGTAACATTTGAACCATTATAAATTAAAGTATGAAAAATGGCTAATTTTGATTAGATGAAGCCCATTTTAGTATGGATTTTCAGCGGAGGTATTAACTTCTTACACAAGTATTTCACTTCTTACACAAGTATTCACGTTAGAACTTGAAGATTCACAATTTTTAAAGAAAACGTTAGGGAAATATAATTTGTGGCCCAAAATTTAGGAAAAGCTTGAAATTTCGAATTAATGCTGTTATTTGTGAAAAAATCCAAATAAATATTTAACATTTAATAAAATCGAAACGAATAACGATATTTTTCTGAAATTTCAGTATGATGTACTTGAATTTGTCTAAGAATCAAATAATTAAAAAGATTCCTATTTTTCCAAGAGAAAATACCCAAAATCCCAATCTGTATAAATTATGTGTAAAATTTTTTCTCTTTATTTATTGAAATGGTCACTCTAACCATTACATAGGCTGTCTGGCAGAAAATATTTTTTGGGTGTTGTTGCTGTATATGAAGGATAATTCGAAGATGATAACGGTTTTCCGATTTGGATACACAACAAAAGAATTTAATTGAAACAATTTAAGAAATTTGGATAAGTCTTGTGGGCAGATCTTTGCCCCAAAGAGTACATTAATTTCGATACTCTATTTTAAAGCTAAGAAAGAATTATGTAAGATCTCTTATATCGAATTAAAACCTTAGTCGATTAAACTATGTCCATCTGCCTGTTCTTCTGTCTGTTTTCAATACGCTCAAATCCATAATAATTGTTGGAGTTCAGTGATATTTGGCCTAGAATTTATGTTATGTCCATCAGCCTATTGGTCTGTTTGTTTTTGGTAAATTTGTATAAGAGATACTTCTCCCCCTGGTCTTATCCATTATCTTAACATATTCGATTATCAATATTTCTATTGTACTGGTCAGATCGTTCTTACGTCTTGTCCAGTAAAACACTTTCTTGAGTAAGTAGTTGGTACTAGAAATGAGCGATATCTTCACGAACTGTGATTTAATCACTGTGAATGGTAAATCACTGTTGTAACTGTTATGCTCAGGAGTTTTCTCACACAGTCCACAGTATGAACTCCAATAATGATTTCTCCTGGAGGTGTTGAACAGAGGTTGTTGTACTTGTTTCGCTGTTGTAGGAATTTTTTCATAGTATAAACTCAAGAGATTTTTTTTACACAGTTCACAGAATGAACTACAATAGAAGACTTCTTCTGGAGGTCTTGAGCAGAGGTTACAGTTGTAACAGTTTCGTTGTTTTTTTTCTTGGGGCATTCTTTGGTCGGGTTGTTCCGTAACGTTGATCCAATTGTTGTGGAAACGTTGAACAGAGCTAGATTTTCCTGGCACTGCGTTGTTTCCTTTCCACGCGCCTCCTAGAGCTAAATTATTATTATTTTTTTTTTTTTTGTTAAATATTGGATCCCTTTAATTGTTCTAAAGAACAGTGATTTAAAAATCACTTCCATCGGTATCGCGATATCGTTCATCTGTTGTTGGTATTAAATTTGAGAACTCTCGCAGTTATAGTTCTATAGATGTTTTATAATCAATATTTACTTTGTAGGGACGATATCGGATCTCTTTATAGTCTACGTTACATTCGATATTATGATCATCAGTAAAAAATTCATGAAAATTGTCCCACCCGTTTTTAATTCAATACGTTACATACATACATACATACATACATACATACATACATACATACATACATACATACATACATACATACATACATACATGTATACATACATACATACATACATACATACATACATACATACATACATACATACATGCATACATATACACATCCTTTTTTATATTGTAGATATTGATTATTTAATATTTTTTTAGTTTAAATTATTATCTAAACTAAAGTTCATAAAAAACAAAAACAAAACTATACATTTTACGTAATAAAATAATTTTAATTATTTTCTTCATATTACAACTAAATGCAAAACTTTATGCCATAATTTAAGTTCAATGCCTAAATTCAATTAAATTTTCATTGCAATCAAACAAAAGTTGTTGTTCACTCTTACAACGAAATTCAAGTGAATTTTCTTTTAAATTTGAAAAAAAAAAAATCCTATAAAAAAGTGAATAATTAGTGGAACTATTTCTTTGTGTATCTTATACAATAAAAGCTTAAAATTGCGTGTTAAAGTGTTTATTTTCAAATTTTGTACGTTTCTTTTTGAATATTTTTTTTAATGATTTTCTATTGTTTTTGTAAAAATTATCTATGAAATAAAAAATTCACACAATTAAAACAAAAATGTTGGAATTTTTTTGAAATATCGTACAAATGCGTAAGAGTTTAACAATCTTTTTTTGAATTCAACATTAAAGTTGAGTAGAGTAGAGTTGCTGGTCTTTGTGGATTTAAATTTGAGTTCATAATATTTAACACTGTGTTAATTACTTTAAAACACGAACAGATTATGGACTAAATGGCAAAAAATTTAAAAAAACAGATAAGAACGCTAAACACGGCTGTGTCGAGTCTTAAATACCCTCCACAACTTATATTATGCAAAAATAAACATGAGTTGATAATATTGCACCAGAATTAAGGTAAAACGCCTCCATAAGGACTACAGCGAAGTACGGTAACATATTCTTGCATATAATATAAATAACATTTATCTAGTTGTCTTAATTTCGATGGAACCGGTACATATTTAAGAACCTTTAATGACTACAACACTATTTTGGGAAGTGGATTTAAAAAGCCAAATGGCCCGATAATTGTCAAACTGGATACATATACCAAAGACAGTTAAAAAATGGATGAAATTTTTGAAACTTTTCTAGGAAGGACTTTAAATTAATAGCATATATTTATGACAGTTAGAGCAACGTTTAAACGTCTTAGGAGTTAAATTTTTTTCACGAACGAGGCTTAAATGGCCAGCTGTTCCAAAATATGGACGGATATTCACCAAGAAAGTACCATATATTCAAGACTGTTAGAGAGTAATCGTGATAACTTCAAAATCATTTTCCGGGAAAAAGCGTTATATATTAGTAGGGATATTGGTCAAATTTACTTAAGACAGTTAGAAAAATAATCGTGGCGAATTTCAATATTGGTCTTTAATTAATAGTTTTATAACCTCAAAACTGTTTTCAGAAAGGGGTTTTATATGGGAACTATAACAAAATATGGACCGAGATTGAATCACAATATGAATAATAATAACATCAAAGAAAGCTAGAAAAATCATTACGCCGAATTTCAATGGAATTGGTCCTAATTTAAGTGTTTTATAAGCTTAACCAGTTTTCCGGGAGAGGACAAGTTATATACCAAAGTATGGACCAATATTAGTGACATTAACAACATATTTTCAGGATATTTAGAAAAATAATTATGCCTGAATTTTAATACAATTGTTTTTTATTTACTAATTTTATAAGCTCAAAACTGTTTTCCGGTAAGGGCCTGATATGGGAGCTACCTCAAAATATGAATCGAGATTGTTTATATTTTTAATATACATTAATGATAGATAGAAAAATATTGTATCGGATCTCAACGATTTTGGTCTTTATTTAAGCGCTTTTTGACTCAAAGGGCGTTATATGGGAGCTTTAACCAAGTATGGACCGAAAAAAATTATGAAATATATTCAAGACATTTAGAAAATTTATTGTGTCAAATTTCAATAGAATTGGTTAATATATAACCAACCCATGTAGCGTATAGATTTTGGGGTGTATCAAAATTTTGCATATTTTAACCTACAACTTTTTTCCTATTGATCTGATTTTGATAAGTCCTTCTTGAAGAAATGACAAAGTTAATACACACTCCTTACCACTTGTGGTGGTCGAGGTTGTCTGTCTATGTAACCTTTGCCCACTCTACAGGTGTGTTTTTTATAAATCTTGTTACAAATGATTTTATGCCCAAGAACAAAGCAGGTAGTTTCCCGGAATGGGGTTTCAAGTTTATGTGAAGAAATTTTAATTTAATTTGGCACAAATAAATTTTTTTATATTAGACCAGATCCACATAAGAAATTTTAAAAATATCGGTTCACATTCAACTATACCTTCCACATGGATCTACTTCCAAAAGTTACTTTAAAGTGTAGAAATCTGTAATAAATTTTAGTATTGTGATTATATTTTGTATGTTTCAGATTTATGCAACCAGAAACCACTATACCCAACGGAATCGGTTCGTTTCATTCCGATTCTAATAATATAAATCTCACAGATATGAATGTATCATGTTAATTAAGTATATTTTAAATAAGCGTATATCATAAAATGAAATTCTACGAGTCCATAGATGCCTGCGCCACTATCTGACGATTATATTAAAAAAAATTCTTATTGTTATATTTATTTTAGTTGAGGGTTCTTATGAGAAAGTCTGTAATATAATATGGATATTCCAATGAACTTTATATTACATAAGAATTAAACTCTTGTAATGACAGAGTCGCTTCAGATCGTTTAAACGGATCGTTTCATTTTTATATGTAACGATTTAAAAAGTCATCTCAGATTTCAGTCTAAAACTCGTTCACTGTATAAATTTTTTGTTGATTCTTAAAAGTAAAAATATGGTAAATGATTAATTCAGATTATTTAATCGATTCTAGAAAATTATCTAAGTACTTGAGGAAATTTATTTAAAATTATTTTGATTGATCGAGTTAGTTCTATTTATAAATATTAATTTGTTCAAGACTATTTTTAGTCAAAACTGATAGAAGTACGTCAACCATAAATAAATCGAGTGGAATATTTTCTGATTAAAAAAAACTACGCATGTTTTATTTTTAAAGCGATTAAAATATAAGAAATTAAAGTCAAGAGTTGGATCTAGAGAGACACAGAAATGATTGATCGTCTTAGTCAGAAGTGGAACGATCACCGACTCATTTATTGGCATGACCTCTACAGCAAATGCCACCTACGAAAAGAATTGCAACCGAAACCGTTTGCATTAATAATCCATTCCGAAACACCTCATTAGATAAATAAATCATATTTCCCTTTAAAATTATAACACAATAAACATGAACTACTTTAAACTAATGATGACAAATAATACAAAACTTATATAATCGGTTACCTAATAAATAACGACAAAAACCAAGTTTGCTATAAAAAAATATATAAAAAAAACACTGAAAAAAACTACATTAAAAACACAAAAATAAATGTAATAATCTGCAATTACAAAATGAATGAAATGTACACGATAACACATACTTAGACGATTATTACAACCTGGAACAAGAAGCAACAAACAACAACAAAAAGGCAGCAAACAACATTTTTTTTTAACAAATGCAACATGTTGTTAATGTGAACCTTATACTTGATATATTAGATGATCATGATGATGATCGTCAAGTCAATGTATCATCATCATCACACTTGTCTTATAAAAGAAATTATGATTTAAAGCAAAATCATAAAGAAAACTATAACAAAAAATGGAAATAGTTATAATTTGAAGAGCATAAGTTACCAACAACAACAATAAATTATAAACAATAAAAAAACTAATTAAAAATTAGTAGTATTTTTTCATCAAAAGAGCTACAAAAAAAAAACTATACAATTATATAGTTACAGACTCAAATCCGATATGAGTACTTGTCTGAATGTCTATTTTAAACCTTAAGAAAGAAACTAACTGAAAGGGAAATCCAAGATTTTAGGTGATTATTTTAAGGGCCCAATAAGGCATCATGAAAAATTTGTCATGTGAATCAAACATTTATGCTCAGCTTCAATAGAATCGTATTGACTTGGTTCAGCCCTCCTCTTTTTTGGAAATAACTCTATATCGTTTAAACCGTAAGAAATATTTCACAGCATTACAGTTTAGGTATTTAGATGAATTGAAGAATCAAGGGCGTAATCGTGGCACTCCAAAGATGAACACCTCATGTATTTTGATCCCTTTTTTTAATCGCCAAAAATTGAGTATAATTAGTCCCTGTACATCTCTGTAAAAAATACGCATACATAAGCAAATCGAAATAAGTTGCTAACTCATTTTACCCTTGACGTAGGTCCTAAAATTTTTTAAAAACATGAATCTGGTTCCCTATGAAATTATGGAATAAACATATAAATATACGAATTTGTTAAAAAGTTATTGAAATCTAAATTTGGAACTTTGAAGAAGAAAACGGAACATTCTGGGATTTTTTATTTAAAAAATATGGCAACATTTACTAACTGATAAAACCATATTTTTGTAATGAACTTTAAAAATTATTGTTTTATAACGAAATCTTAATGGGAATGTGGATAAACGAAATTCGAATGAAATTGGGGCATAGATATATGTAAGGTAAACATCCAAAGGTCCCTTGTAGTGGCAGGGTTACCATTTCTGTCTAATGTTATTTATTTAACTTAAAAATTCTTTGGCTAAAAATCCAACCTTAACTAGATTTCTCAAGTCAAATTTAGTTATTTTATCAAGATGGGTCTTAAATTGCGACCTTCAAAACGTTTACAAGAGAGCTAGCACGAAGACCAGACAGACTTAGGAAGAAATTCTGAGTTGATCTGTAATCTTAAGTCTTGGTTTAATATATTCTTTTCTGTATATTATAATATATAATAATGTGCTTGTCATAGATATCGGTCTATAACTCAATTTAAGGTGGTTGGGATACCTTAAATCCATAAAAGGTTATTGACCGCTATCTATGACAAGCCTTTTTCATTTCAAAACGGATCTTAAAACCAATAAAAGTGATCGTCGAGTATCGATATTAAGTTTTCCATTCAGCTACATAAGTGATCTTGTATAATTTATCTTGATAATAAATCAGTATTTAACCAGTTTTTCTTCTCTCATATATCACTTTGAGAGCATTTGTTTCAATAGCATATGAAGTGATCCTGTAGAATAAGTAGTAGTATATGAGATCATATAAAAACTGATCTTAAACTTTAGAAAATAATAAAAAGACTATAATCAAATTATGCTATAACCCAGGCAACATATTTGTAGAATAAAATTTTAGTTTTGGAAGTTTTGTCAAGAGGCCCTATATTTTTGGAAATACTCACAAGATTTCCCTCTTTCGCTATAAATAACGAGTACATAAAACAACCTAAACATTAGTTACATTTAGTTGTGGTTGTCTAATAGGAAAAAATGAATAATAAACTTTAATACCCGGTGGTCTATTACCAGGTAGTTTTATGTTCAAACACTTGATTTGTACTTCAGACCCATGCAATACAATGTAGGTACAAAACCAGTACAATGCGATTGTCTATAGCAACAAAATATATATTTTGAATATGAACTTGAGTTTTAATATTTAAAGTTCAGATTTAGTTAAGATTATCAAAATAACTGTTCACACTGAACAATAAATAATAAGAAAATTAAATATCAAAAAATGAAGGAATTAAGGCTCATAAAAACAGACAGGACTTAATGTCGGTGATGATAATGCTTAACTAAAGTACTGAAGCTCTATTTATATCCATTATAAGAGAAGTGTTCGTTTTTAAAAGGAATAAAGAAAATCGTGTGCACGAAATTTAATATTGGCTAATTTCATACAATGAGTCGAAATATCTGAGGTCTTAAATAAATGATTAAAAGATCTATGAACACATAATATACTTCATTAAATAATTGATATTAAATTTAAATTCTATGAACCGCTTTCGGTTTTCTTATCTTTAGATAAAACTAATCGAAATACTTATACATGTTCCTTCCAAAGAAAATGCTATAAATTGCTATGGATCTTATAGCATTATAATAGTTTGTTTTTTGAACTGTTTTGATTCATAACCATGAAATTTTTCATTGTTTTGGTAGCTGCTTTGGCTTTAGCCGCCCCTGTTTTGGGTAAAACTTTCACACGCTGCACTTTGGCTAGAGAAATGCACGCTTTGGGTGTACCCAAATCTGAATTGCCCCAATGGACTTGCATTGCTCAACACGAATCTTCTTACCGTACCGATGTTGTTGGTCCCACTAACTATAATGGCTCTAACGATTATGGTATTTTCCAAATCAACAACTACTACTGGTGTCAACCTGCCAATGGCCGTTTCTCCTACAATGAATGTAAATTGAGTTGCAATGCTTTGTTGACCGATAACATCACCGACTCCGTAAAGTGCGCCCGCAAAATCAAGTCCCAACAGGGCTGGACTGCTTGGTCTACCTGGAAATACTGCAGCGGTAGCTTGCCCAGCATTAACGATTGTTTCTAAATATATTTGACTTAAAATTTTTATAATAAAATGATTTAAAAAATTTGTTTGAAAGGCTTTTTTAAGGTTAAAGTTTCTAGTGGAGTTCCAGTGAGAATGTGCTATATAAAATTCTTGAAATGGGTTTTAATTTAACTGCGAGAAAAAATTTTAAATTTTATTTGAAAGCTTAATTCTAAGATTGAATGGCGACAACCACATGATTAGTTTCCATACAAAAACACGCTCAAAACGGATCTTGGAGATATCGAAATAAAACTGTTCATATATCTCTGAAACTGGGAAAAATAGTTAATTGAAAAAATTTTTAAATTGACATATCTGTTCTGAATTTAAGAGTTTTCTTGATGAAATATGGTACATTACATGTTCGGTCTAAAATTTCAGGTAGCCCACATGCAAATATCTACCCGGAATATGGTTTCTTATTTAAATTGCGCCAAAATAATTTTTGTACATGCCAAATTTCAAAAAGCTTGGTCCACAAGTGACCGCAGAACCTGTACAGACCCACATCCGAAAATCACATTAGAGTTCATGAATCTCGAAAATATATCTCGTGTTTAAAATTTCTACAACTGGAAAACATTGTTCTAAATTTCGCGGGAATTAGTCCATAGTTTTTTACAGGTCTTATATAACTCCACTTCTAAAAAAACGGTATAAATCCCTTATATATGTGAATGTTACGTAAATATTAAATCTTATTTACTAATTTTATTGGTTCCATTCTAACAATTTTCACTACGTTTATACGCACACATTTTCATGACACTATTTTCCACTTCATTTAATATTTTTAGTCACTACTGTGGGCAGGTCTAATATTTATATATTTTTATTTATTATTCTATCGCATAAACCCTCAATTAATTAATATTTTTATCAAACGTATAAACATAGCAATTTATACTCCATCAAATCTTCATTTACTCAGTGTAAACACACTTCTCTGAGATAATATATATTTCTGTTTGATGCCTTTATAAATGATTTCATTTCACACAAGTGTCTACGATTTTAACTTTGTCTTAAGATAACAACGACCCACGTTATTAGTCTGCAATGTGTATAAAATTCAGGAAAATATTACACATCATGAGCTAAAGCTGTCAACAATGACAGCAAACCCCATCTAAAAAAATAACAACGACAACAACTGGCGGTAGAAAAAAAAAAACAACGAAAACAATCGTAACAAAAACAATCTATTTATGACTTATGAGCCAGACTTTATAAGATATTTTTTAAGTGACAGACAAAAACTTTGTTAGGTTAGGTGCACACATAGATAGTTTGTATGGATGTATGTGTATTATCGTTTTGATTAATAATGTGTGGATGAAGTGTAATGTATTTCAAATTATTTTTTAAGTGAAAATATTAAACACGAGTTTTAAAATTTAAGGTCTTTTGATTTTGTTCATTGACTTTGTGTTTTAGAGCGAAAAGTTTATTATTCTTTAGATTGACATTAATTACTGTTATGACATTTATGTTCGGAAGCCAGGTAATATTATTTATATGTTATTCTTTATATGTTATTTCTTTAAGACTTAAGCAATTTTCTTTTCTTTTTAAATCCAATCAAAAATCAGTGCAATAGCAAAGAAGTTATTGGACGATACCTGATGTAATTCTCAAAGTTCAGATGAAAAACTTTTAAACAATTTTTCAATAAAAAGTAAATCAACATTGTGGCTAAATGAACTTTTTAATTGCTCTTAAACTGATCAAAATCGGTTCAGAAGAGAAAATGTACAGACAAATATCGTAAAATGTTGTTTTCTCATAAAACAAGGACGCAAATACCCTCCACCATCGCAAGTTTTGAAAAGGGTATTTTAACTTTGACGTTCCTTGTGCAACACCAAGACAAAATCATGTAAGATCACATAAAGTATATATATTCTTGCATTGAATCAAAATCCTACTTGATATAGTTATGAGCAAGTGTCCGTCCGTTTTTAGAAAACCGAATTGAAAACCAGCTTAACCGAGTTAATACTAAAAAAATATGAACCAATATGTGAGACAATCTCAAGAATCTTTTGTACATTTTTCTAAAAAAATTAACTGAATTTGAACAGAACTAAACCATTATCGACAGTTATATATTTCATCAAAATCGATTTATGGAATATCGATTTAGGCCTTCTTAACTATTAGATGATGATCAATATGTTATTAATTTGGCGAATATGGGTCGTACTTGGTTATATTGATCCTATGCGGTCTCTTTAAAGCATGGGGTTTTAGCTTGTAATACCCTTAAAGATGGACTTATTCTATCGAAAATCAGCACACTGTTCTTAAATACACGTACTTAATTTCAGGAATAAAATCCAAACTTATGCTGGTAATATCATTTGACTTAAGTCCTATAAAAGACGCCTTTCCAGAATATTGATTAAATTTTATAGAACTGCTAGAAAAATCTGAAAATCGGTCGTACTTGGTTAAAGTATTACCTATATCCTATTTGGCCGGGGAGCCGACTTTTGCTTATAATACTCTTAAATAAGGACTGATTGCAACTGTGTTAAAAATATATGTTTCTTATATCACGAATATAAGTAAGTCCATACTTGTATAGAGCTCCCGCTTCCCATAATACAGTTTTAAACCCTTTAATGTGGGCCGATGGCCAACTCACATTTCAAATAACCGTTAGAGCTCATTGAAATTGAATCTGATTATTTGTTTTTGTACTGAAAAATTTTATATTTAAAATCAACAAATTCGGTTTTGTTGATGAAATGTTATAAACCGATATCTGTGTTAAATTCAAAATTTAAACGGAATAGATTTAATTAAATGGTGTGATAAAAATAGCAGATCATTATGAGAATCTTAATGTTGACATTAATATGTTATGACATAAGTGTTAGGGAGTATTGTTGTTAAGAAGCTGATTTGTAATCTATTTTTTTGCTATTTTAACTAACAAATCACTTTAATTTAAGCTGCTCAATCAAACACAAATATCGGCCGATTAATGATTGCAAATATAATTTTGAAAATTTATCATTTCAAGTAAAAATCTGTTGAAGTGTGACAAATATTTCATCATGATTTTTTTTTTTGCACAATTTTCAATTCAATGAATAATTAGATGAATGATGAATGAATTACTGTCATTATTACACAAAATGCAATACAATACTTTATTTTTTGCCATACAACAAATGCAGTTTCCAAATTTATAATTTTTGAAAACAAAATGACAAATTTTTTTTATTATTTTTATTATTTAAAAAAATATTTGTTAAATTTAATTGAAAACAAAATTGTCTGCCATAGAAAAATCAGTTATTTTAACATTTTTATGTTTTATTTTTTATTGTTTAATAGAAAATTTATGTCAATTTTTCATTATTTGACATTTTCTTTTGTTAACAATAAAATCGGTTAATTGATTTTAATTATTAAAAAATAATAATAAATTTATTATACCCTACACCACCATAGGTTATGGGGGGTATTATGCGTTAGTGCAAATGTTTGTAACGGGCAGAAAAAAATAGTCCTATTATCATTTTTAGTTATAACGTTCCATTCAGAATCACATGTCCGTCCACCCTGCTGGCTCTCCATGTAAAGCTTGTTTGCAAAACACAGATCGTAGATTTGAAATATCTTCGTGAAATTTGGCGAGTAATATTACTTTGTCGCCACACATATGTCCCTTCGAAATGGGAATTTTAGTCCATAAAATTCTTAAATATAAAACAATTTTATCAAAATTTTTTGAAACAAAACTCTTAATATATTCAAAAACGATGTGTCAAATTATACGAGGATCGGTCCATTATTTCTCATAGGTCCATTAAAACTACCTTTCCCAATATCACTTTGATACTCATAAATCGCACATAAGTATATACGGGTATTGAAAACATATTTGGTCAAATGAAAGTAAATATAAGCCAAACCGCTGTCCGAAATTATACGAGGGTCGAGGGAAAAAACTCCATTAAAAACGCATAAATTTCACATAAATCTTAGTTGTTGTTATCATAATAATCTATTAACACATAAGCGTAAATAAGAAAAGCTAATTATACGAGGGCCATTCATAATTATTTCGTAGCAGTCATTTACAACCAACAATGTGGTGTAGGGTATTACATAGTCGGTTTCGACTGATTATAACATTTTTACTTGTTGTTATTTGTTTTGATTTTGAAAAATTAAAATTTCTTTAAAAAATTAACTTTCATTTCTTGTAAAAAATTGTTAGAATTAACTTTCTTCTTTTTGTTTTTAAATTGAAATAATAAAATTTAAATAAAAATTCATTTTCAGATTGATTTGAAATCAAATAAATTTAAATATTTACAAATTTACAATAATGTGTCAAATATTTATGCAAAAAAAAAAACATCTATAGAAATAATATCTGTAGAAAGTTTTAGACTTACTTTTCCCAGCATTTTGTTTTAGACGTATTTTTGTCAAGATTTCTAGTATTAGAATCGGGTTTTTATTAAATTCGAATTCAAAGTGGCAATAGAAAGGTATTTTTGCGGAAAAAAACTTACCTGAAAAGAGATAAAAAATAGATAAAATTATTTTCGATTTTTATTGTAATAAAAAATGCTAAAGACGATTAAGAATTTATTTCTGGATTAATGAAATTCTATTCTGCATTATGAGATTTTGTTTAAAACAAAAACTTTCTAAAATTACTTTCAATTTTTAGAATCAGATCAAATTTGAATTGTTAAATTTAAAATTTCTAAAATGAAATATTTTTTAAATCAAATAAATAAAAAAATCAAAATTTGACATAAAATTCAAAATTCACTTAAAATTTAAATTTTTATTAAAAATTTAAGATTTCATTACAAAATTCACAAATCAAATTTCACAAAAAAAAAAAATCACTAAAATTTAAAATTTTATTAAAAATTCAAATTTTATTAAAAATTCAAAATTTCACTAAAAATTAAAATTTTTTTAGATTCAAATTTTCACAAAAAATTTAATTTTCACTCAAAATTAATTTATGTTACTAAAACGTATAATTTTCAAAAATTTTTTGAAATTCTAATTTTAATAAAATTATGTTTTTACGAAATATTTAAATTTTCACAAGAATCTTATTTTTTCTAAAAATCCATATTTAAAATAAATTTTATTTAAAATTCAAATTTTATTAAAAATTTAAAATTTCACTAAAAATTAAAATTTTTTAGATTAAAATTTCACTAAAAATTTTAATTTTCACTAAATAAAAAAATATATTACTAAAATGTTGAATTAAAAAAAAAATTTTAAATTCTAATTTTAAAAAAATTATTTTTTTACGAAAAATTTAATCTTCACAAGAATCTTATTTTTTTTCTAAAATCCATAATTTTATTAAATTTCCATATGAATAAAAAAATCTATTAAACAATTAATTAAAAAAACTAAATAACCAAAGAAAAAATTTCATTAAAAATTCATATGTTGATTAAATACTAAAACAATTTTTTACTAAACTTTTATTCAATTTTAAAATTTTTACTAAAAAAATAAAATTTTCATCACAAACTATTTTTTTTAACAAAAATTCATAATTTGGTGAAATCTTAAAATTTTTACTAAAATTAGATTTTTTATTAAATATTGAACTTTTCACTAAAAATTAAAATTTTCACAAAAAATAATAAATTTAATTTAAAATTATTTTTTTTTTAAATCCAATTTTCGCAAACTTTTTTTGAATTCTATTTTTTGTTAAAAATGAATAAAAGTTATAAATTAAATAATGTAATCATTTTTTATTAAATTTCACTAAAATCACATTTTCATTAAAAAATGTACAAAAAATAAATTTTAAGAAAAAATACAAAATAAAAAATATTTGCAAAAAAATAAAATTTTCAATAAAAATTCAGATTCCAATTAAAACTATTTTTTTCTTAAAATTAAAGTTTAAAAGTTAAAAAAAATGTTTTTTTTTCTTTTAAGAATTATAAATTTTTATAAAAAATAAAAAAAAATAATTTTTATAAAATATTTAGAGATTTTAAATTAAAATTTTATTAAAATTAATTAAAAAACATAATTTTGATCAAACAATTTATGTAGTGAAAATTTGACTAAAAATATTTTTTTTTATAAAAAATTTCATATTCTCTTCAATATTTTTAATAAAAGTTAAAATCTTCAAAATTTTCATTTCTACGGCTCTCACGGCCCACACTAAGCCATATCCGAAAATCACTTTAAAGTACGTAAATCTTTAAAGTATTTTAATGTAAATAAAATCTTATAAACATTTTTAAATATATCAGGAGAAGGCCAACATTTAATCGCCTAAATCTCTGATCTTTTGTATGAATAAAAATTTAGAATATTCGTATAAACCAACTTGTATTTTGGTCAAGAACGAAATCTATTCATGGGCTTTGAGACTGAAATGGTTAGAAATCTAAGCGATTAAAGAAGTAAACGAAAGCGCAGATGAAGCAGCTACGAATCGAGGAGGCAGCCTAACGAAATTTAAAAATTGTCTTAAACTGAAACACTCAAGGGAACAGAAAATTAAGAATTACTAGGAGAATTAGAACGAGGATCGAATTTTTCCAATTTTTAAGCAAAAAATAATCCTCCAATTTTTTGGTCTCAACATTAACATTTTTATATGAAATTTCATTCAACATATTTTGATTTTTTTTCAAGACTGAGGTAAAAAATTCAGATCAATTACTAGTTGTTGTCAAGTTAAAATGTTATAGTCGATCAAGCCGACTGTGTAATACCCTACACCACATTGTTGTTTTGAAATGTGTGCTACGAAAAGATTTAAGAACGATTTTTTCCGGGAATGTTGTATGGGAATTTGAAAAAATCATGGACCGACCCTCGTTTAATTTCGCACTGCAGTTTTTGCTTATTTTTGTCATAATAAGACTTTATAATTTTCAATACCCACGTACATGTGAGTTTCATGAGTTAGAAAGTGATATTTGGAAGGGTGGTTGTAGGGACCTATGAGTAATAATGGACCGATCCTCGTATAATTCGTTTTAATATAATCGTTTATAATGGTTTTAAAATATGATAACACTTATTTTTGCTAAATTTGGTTCAAATACGTTTTATATTCAGGAATTTTATGGACTAAAAACCCCATTCCGGGACCGATCATAACCAATTTCAATAGGCATTATCTTGTGCCAAATTTCATAAAGATATTTTCAAAACTGCAACCTGTACTTTGCGAACAAACTGTACATGGGCAGCTAACCAGACGGGCATGCTTAAATCAATTAAGAATTCTGATTCTGAGTCGAACGGTATACTTAAAAGATGCTGGTAGGACTATTTTTTCTATCCATTACAAACATCTACACAAACGCATAATATACCTGTGATGGTGTAGGGTATGAAAACATGCATTTTAACTTATTTAATCATGGTGAATTTCAGTTAAATACCAAATAATTTAAATTTATATGCTTTATTGGATTTAAATCGGTTGTAATTATTCATATAAAATTTTTTGTAATTTAAAATTCAAAAATAAAAAATAAAACAGAAAAATATTTGAAATTTTATTGATTTAACAATCAAAGAAAATATAATTAATTTATGCTAAATTAAAGAAGAAGAAAGAAAAATTAAAAACAACAACAACAGACTCTAACTGGGTCGAAATTATGAATATTAGATCTGCTGAAAAAAAATCACAAATAAATGGCAATAAAAATAAACCGAGATCATCTGAAATAAACATTAGAAAATACACACAAATAGATGGATATTAGATGGACGACACCAGATACATTTCGTAAAAGAAGACACAAGTTGAAGATGAATAATTTAACAGAAACAAAAAACAATAGAAAGAAACAAATAACGAAACAAAGATAGAAACAAATAAATAAATAAAAAATAAACGAGATTTAAAGAATCTGCCTCAAGAAAGGCGACTAAAGGTGAAAGTAACGGAATATTTTAAAAGAAGATTAAATGCGGATTTTATTAGACAAAATTTAATATGCTTCTTTCGATAATATTCTTTATAACGATTAATGTTAATTTATTCTAATTAGTCGAATTTAGCCAATTTGAAAAAATTAGAATTTATTCAAAAAAAAGTTTTATAAGACACTTTTCACTCTAAATACAAGATCCTCGATAGTATAGTGGTTAGTATCCCCGCCTGTCACGCGGGAGACCGGGGTTCAATTCCCCGTCGGGGAGAGATCGTTGGAACTTTTTAGATTACTTTTTTCAACACAAATATAACATGTGTCTACGTAAATTTGGGACCTAATAAAATTTTATATATTCTTTAAAATCTGAATGGATTTAGTCATGTCCGTCTTTCGTCTATCTGTTAGAAGCATTATTATTACAATAATTCTAGTTCAATAAATTTTGACCAGATTTTATATTATTTTCCTAAGCAGTTTGCTATTTAAAACCTCTCATAGTCATAGTATCTGGATTAAAATCTTGGATTATGCAGACTTATACTACTTGGATGAAGCGCAAGTTTGTAGAAATGTAACATCACCAAATTTACCAATTTTAGAATTAATATTACTACGAGGGGAGGATCGGGTAAAGTTATTGATTAAATCAAAATTAAATGTCATCCAATTTTTTAATCTTGGATTTAAAATAACTATGGAGGGAGGATCGGGTGAAGTTATTTACAATCGACAAAGCTTTGAAAACATGAAGGAAATTTGAAATCCATTTTGTACGCGGATGTAGCGAAAAATTCAAGAAGCGTAAGAGCATGGCGGATTCAGGTTTGAAGATAAATATTTTGAAAATGCAAAAACCAGTTCATCAACTGTATTTAAATTTAATAAAAAATTCTCATGTTTCGAAATTTAGACAAGATCAGATGAGAAATGTTGGGCAAATTTAAAAAGAGATTTGAAGAACATAAATCATATTTCTCAAAATATCGATATCTCATAAAGGCTATTTCAAGATATAATCATGATTTGATAATTATATTAGATTTATAATTTTTCTGGCAGTGTTTTTATGGGAGATATTCCAAGTTCTATGCCGATGTGATAAGATTAATTATAATAACTCATTTATAAACTTTTTAAATCAGTTTAGGAAGTCGCTCTTATTGGGGAGTCATGAAATTCTTTATACCAGCAGCCGGCATAAAATAATTTCCACATTTTGTTCTTGTGTATGTGAGAACTGTTTCTAAAATTTCTCTTAAAGTACATAGGAAAAAATTTGTATTTATTTGTTCACAAAAATGTCGTTTACTCGAGGTGAAATGCAAAATCGATACGTTAATTTAATAAAATAATATTATTGTTTTAAAAATAACATTAATTCCCGCTTGAAATAAAATTAATATTTAGAAGATCAGACATTCATATTTCGCTGAACTTTTTTTCAGTGTATTTTAAAACTTATCTGACAACACCAACACTTTCAATGACGGCTCAAGCCAGACTGAATGAATTTTAAAAAAATTTAAGATCATGGACGTGTGAAAAAATAAAAATTTCAATCTCTTTGCCGGCTAAAAATCGTTTCATATTTTTTAAATTTTATATCCGTTAAAACTATTTCGGTTACACCCTTAACATAATTACTTTTACGAATTATGGGTGGCGGATATTTAAAATTTGCCACTGATGTGAGTTTAACAAGTTAATATTTAGAAAATGTACTTAAATCTTCTTATTAAGATTCTAAAATATATTTCTTAAAGCTGTTTTTACTTTAAACGAGTTGTTGCTTAAGCAGAAGTGTTAAAAAGTTAATGTTCAAATTTCGTGATAACGAAAAACTTTTACTTTTTTTCTAAATATCTCTTCTATATTAAAGAAAAATTGTTTAAAATTTACAAAAATATTAATTAATTTGTTGAAGACAGAAAAAGTTAAATTTCTCTCTTGAGGAAAAAAAACATTATAACACATCACTCAACTTTATTGATGAATTTATTGGTAAACAAATCAATTAATTTATTAATTAATGATCACAACAAAACAAACTCACCCTCTCTTTCTTGTAGGTGAAAAAAAATCAATGACCCGCTATAATCATACAACTCAGATCATTAATTTTCCTCTAACAATTTACAGTTTTAAAAGAAAATTTTTTAAGCTGATTATTTACACTCATGCAAAAAATGTTAGTAATTGAATATTTTAAATAAATTTTTTTAATAAACATATATTTTAAGCACATTTTTATACCCTACACCACCATAGGTAGTGGGGGGTATTATGCGTTTGTGCAGATGTTTGTAATGGGCTGAAAAATAGCTCTACTACCAAGTTTAGATATATTAAATCATATCTGTTCGTCCGGCTGTCCATGTAAAGCTTGTTCGCAAAGTACAGGTCGCAGTTTTGAAGATATCTTAATGAAATTTGGCACCTACTATTACTATGGTCTCAGAATAATGCCTTTTATTTTTTTATTTCTTATAAATCCCTTACAAATGTCCCCTCAGAAAGGCGTTTTTAGTCTATAAAATGCCTAAAATTTAAAACGATTTTAAGCAAACTTTGTAAAACTAAATCTTATTATATTCTTAAACCAATGTACGAGGATCAGACCATTATTTCATATAAGTCCCATTCTTCCAAATATCAGCTTGAAACTCATTAATCGCACATATAAGTGGATATTGTTAAAAATATTTAGCAAATATAAGATAAATATAAGCTAAAATCTCTGTTAGAAATTAAACGAGGGTCGGTCCATATTTTTTTCAAATTCCCAAATAACCCTACAGAAAAATTGTCTTTAAAATGCACAAATTTCACATAAATGTTAGTAAAAATAATAACAATAACAACAATAATAATAATAATAATAATAATAATAATAATAATAATAACAATAATAATAATAATAATAACAATAATGAAAATAATAATAATAATAATAATAATAATAATAATAATAATAATAATAACAATAACAATAACAATAATAATATATTGCACACATAAGAAGAATAAGGACAGCAAATTATACGTTGATCGTTCATATTTTTTCGCAGCAGACATTTACAATCAACAGTAAGGTGTAGTGTATTAAATAGTCGGGCTGGACCGACTAAAACATTTTACTAGTTTTTTTTTATTTTTGCAAAATGTCTGGGTGTTTTTTTTGCGATTTAACAGACAATACGATTTGACAAGACCATTTCGATAACGAAGTTTTAAAAATTTTTCTTCAAATTTATTTTTATAGAAAACAACCGGTTCCAAATTTAAAAATCTTTACAAAAACATTATTTATCCAACATTTTGGCCATTTTTGGCTAAGATGATGTTGTTAGTAGCCAAAATGTCATTTTAACATGTATTCGAATTAAGACAAAATACTTTAACCTCTTACAAGATTTTCGAACCAAAAACAATTATCCAAAAAAAAAGTCTTTTATGCCGAAAATGGTTAGAAAATAAAAAAAAACATCACCTAAAGCCGTTAAAGTTACTGACAGTTAAAAGAAACAGTTTTCACAAAATTGTTAATGTTTCTTTTGACTGAAAATCTTTTTTGTTAATTTAAATTTTTCAAATATTTTTAAATATAGAAATTCTAAAATTTTTAAACAAAAGACAACTTAATTAGTTGTTTTTATTATAACATTAATAATGTATGCAGAATATGTATATAAATATATTGAGAATTTAGAATTTAGGTTATTGGTTTTCATTTGTGGCCATAATTTTAAAAATGACCTAAAATTCTTTGACATTTTAATGGTCTTAATCGTTGTTAAATTTCTTGATTTTATTTTTTTTTGTTCTATTAAACGAGATTAAGTTTAAAATTAGTTTAACATATTATGGTGATTTAGAGAAATGTACATTAATGTAATAAACGACTTTTCTTAACACTTTTTTTTAATGTCTAATGGGTTTTAAGTGAAGTTATGTGAAAAAGATAACAATACAAGTAATAAATATAATTTATTCACTAGATTTATGTCATAAAATAGATAATAACACTTAATTTAGAGAAAAGAAGAGAAATATTTAGAGGCAAATGAAAATATTTTGAATTTTGTAGAAGACTTTAATGGAGCCTACATTTACTACTTCATAAATTACTGAATACTATAATTTGGTCTATTATTTATTTTGGTATATATTTTGTGATCACTTGATCTTCTATAATTTTTTCGATTGTTCAGTTTTGCCTCATCCAGAGTTTTATCTACAAATTAAACCGATTTTTATTTCATAATTTTGAGCCACAGTAGTCTAATCAATCTGAGAACTAAATTTTATTCAATATTCTGTTCTATAGCTTAACTATCAGTCTAAACTATAATTTCATTTATATGGACCATTATTTTGTTTGTGGCACTTGATATATATTTTCTCTGTAGTTTGGTCCAAGATTTTATCTTCATTTTTATTCAATTTATTTGTTCAATGTATAACTTATAGTTTGGACCATCATTTTCAGTTTATTAGGTTGTTTCAAAATTAAGTCTAAACTTTCAGGTCTGATGGATATTCTTATCAATATTCTGGTCCATAACTTAATCTTTAATATAGATTATAATTTAATTTATTCAATATATATCTGAGTCCTTATAGCAAAGTTGCATCGGTATAGAATGGAAGCTTCTTCTTCTATTCTTCTATTTTGTTGCAATTTCAGTGAGAATCGGTTATTATTTTATGTAGGCCTTGATTAGGTTTCAATAGATGTTCAGTTACTCGTAAAATAATGCTACTACAGAGTTCTTTTATTAATGTCAACTAACTTATATAGCTTTGTCACTGAGTAGACACAAAAGTAGACTTTTATATCAAAAAAGTTTTGATTCCTGAATGTTAAGTTTTGCCTAACACCCAGTAGTCAACGAAAGAAATCTGTGCACTGCATAAGGGTAACATAAGACTCAAGTATTTGTAAATCTTATAAGGACTTTTCTTCAGTGACAGAAATGTCTTCTAAATGTCAAGTTACTTTCGATATGGTATTTGAAATTGTGTTATCAATTTCTAGCAATAAACTACTCGGAGCTTTTCCTGATTCTCAATAACATTTACTGGATTGTGCTCTCTTTTGTTAAAGCCTTTATTGGCTATAACTTCAGGTTAATATTTATTTACATTTATTAACATTTAACATTAACGATGTTATTTTCCCGTTACCAATATATCCACTTTTAAATATACCTCGACTCAGAATAATTTTCTGAATCGATTTTACGATGTTCGTCCGGCTGGATGTCCACGTAAATGTTGTAAACGCAATTTATGAGATACCTTGATGAAATTTGGAACATGTTAATATTTTGACTCAACGAAAATTGAAATTGGTCATATTCGGTTCAATATTTCATGTAACTCTCATACAAATGTCCTCCAGGGAATGGGGTTTTAAGCTCGTAAAAGTCCTAAATATTAAGCGATTTTAACGAAATTCAGCAAAAGTAAGTATAAAAGTATTCTAAATCGATGTACCAAATTATGCGAGGGGCGGTCCATTAATTCTCACAAGTCTCATACATGATCCCTTTCAAATATCACTTTGAAGGGCATAAATCTTACATGTAAGTTGGTATTGTAATAAATAAAATAAATGTAATAAAAAAATTGATGTTCAAAATTATACGAGGGTCGGCCAATCATTTCTTCTAGCTATGACATAACCCTCATAAATATTACATAAATGTTAATATCATAATAATGTATTTACACTTAATCATAAATCAGAAAAGCTAATTATATGAGGGTCGCTCATAAATTGTGTAGCTGTCATTTACAACAACAATGTGGTGTAGGGTATTACATAATCGGGTTTGACCGACTATAACATTTTTACTTGTTTGAATCTGTTTTCTTGGTTTAACCTTTAAGAAATGTTTGAAAAGACTTAAGGAAATTAATCTCGAAATTCTTCATCAACATTTGATTTCAAATTTAATTTGTTTTCTCATTCTGCAAAATAAAATCTTAGAAAATTAGAAAGCGAAAATTTTTCTTAAACAAATCTTCATAAGATGCTTAACTTTTCAACACCGATGAACTTCAAAATTTCCTCAAAAAAAAAAACTATACACAATCACACACACTTACACACACACATACACATATACATTCCTGTGGTTTGGCTAAATAAATTAAATTGTTTAAGCCGACACATTTTCTAATGACGTCTTAACAAAGAAAGAAAGAAGAAAAACCGCAACATACAAACACACATATGCGTTAAGAAGCGATCGAAAAAGAAAACTAAGAGTGAATTGCAGGTCATATTAAGCTTAAATTAAAATATATAAAAAAAAGTTTCAAAACTCTTGGTCATAAGACCATAACAAATTTTTAAGTTAAAACTACGAAACATTTCACTATTTTTTTTTGTCTTAAATCTCTCGAGCACATGTGATTTTTTTTTTGAAAAATCATAATAAATTTTAATTAAATTTTACATAGAAATTTGATATAATTAAGTAGCCAGTAATCAGTGTTTGACACCCTGTTGTAATAGAAAATATTTAATTATGGGCTGCTAAATTTTTCTTAAAAATAAAATTTTGATTTTATTTTTGGTGGCCAAAATAAAAGAAACGAAAAACTAAATTTAAGATCCAACCGAGCGTTTAGTTTAGTTAACAAATTTCTTCTTGCCTCAGACACCAACTTTTCTTTAATTTTTAAAATACACTTGAGCCCCGACTTGCGCCGTTTTTGATTTTTGAAAATTTCGATTTGCGTATTTGCAATTTCAAGTTACGTCGGTCAGATTTGGATCAATTTAATCTGAATTTAATATCCGACCGAGTGTTTAGTTTAGTTCACAAAATTCTTTTTGCAGAAACCATCTTTACTTTAATTTTTAAAATACATTAGAGCCCCGACTTGCATCGTCTTTATTTGCCGTCCGGCGATTGCACCGTTTCAAATTGCATGAAATAATGGAAATCCCCTTTTATTGTTATATAAGTGGCGCTAATGACAAGTATCTGGCTGTGACAAGAGTGTAGTGTGTGTTATTCGTCAAGGACGTAAAAAATGAGTTAAAGTAAAAATAAAGAACTAAAAAGTTTAAAATTAAAATCAGACACAATCAAAAGTTTTAATTCGGAAGAAAAGGCTTTAATTTAGGAAGGGCTCTTCAATTAGTACCTGCAACAGAGACAATGATTTAATAAATAAATTAGCTGAAATTGTCACACCACTTTAATCTGAACAAGATACTACAGCAAGAAATAGCGTTTCATCGATTCCCATTAAAGACGCTGATCGGGGCTTTAGTGTACCAAAAAAAAACTAAAAGAAAACAAATCACAAGCGTCATTTTTCTTATTTACAAAATGAAATGAAAAAAAAAAATAAATTTCGAAAAAAGCGTAGAAAAGAGTTGAAATTGTTCCGGTCTAATTTTACAATTGTTAATAAATATCATTAAAGCTTAAATAAACTGTTCAAGAAAACACCGATTTGAATGATTTTGAAAAATGTAAGAAAAAACGTAAATGACCACCATGGTGGCACTGGTGCACCAGTATTTTTTTAGTAGATGATATTTTCTATTTAAAAATTAAAAATTATTTATACATTTGAGACAAAATAATGAAAGTTTTTATTTTTGGGAGGAAAAAGAGGAAAAAGACGTAAAAACATTTAAAAAATTTTTATACATTTTTATTGAAATTCTAAATTTCAACAAGAAGGCCTGTGCCTAATCTTTAATACCCTCCACTATATACATATGTATAGGCAAAACCTAAATGTTTGGAATAATTATAAATCATTCATAATAAAAATTGCAAAAAAATCTTTCACTGAATTTTGAGGTTGACTCAGATATCGATTAACTTTTCTGAGTTTTGGCTGTCAATGTAAAGTTAGTTCGCAAAGTGGAGGTGGCAGTTTTGAAGATATCTTAATAAAATTTTAGCCCAGAGGCGTTGCATATTGAAATTGGTTATGATCGGTCTGTTATTTCATATGGGGCCCACACAAATGTCTCCTCGAAATGGGAGTTTTAGCTCATAAAATTTCAAAATATAAAACGATGTTAACCAAATTTTGCAAAAATAAGTCAAAATATAATATATTTTACAAAGATTTGTGAAATTATAGAAGGATCGGTCCATTATATCTCATAGGCCCTTTACAATCACCCTTCCCAATATCACTCTGAAAGTCGTAAATCGCTCATATATATGTGGGTATTGGAAAAATATTTAGTCAAATAAAGGTAATTAAAAGCTTAAACCGCTGTGTAAATTTATACGAGGGTCGGCCCATATACATTAAAAAAACACCTTTTAAAACCCATAAATTTCACATAAATAACAAATTATACGAGGGTCGGTCATAAACCTCGCATAAATTTCACATAAATAACATATAAATAAGAAAAGCAAATTATACGAGGGCTATTCATAAATTTTTCGTAGCAGTAATTTATAATCTACCATGTGGTCGGTTTTGGCCGATTATAACATTTTGATTTGTTTCTTTTTTCTCTTTATTTTAGTTAAATTTCGCCAAACTTCACTTTTCTGTAACTTAAGAAATTTTAGGAAAAAAAAATCCATAATTTTAACTGACAACTAACATTTTTAGTTATTAAATTATAATAAAAAAATTGAATTTATGGCTTTAAATTTCATTTGCTGTAGGGCATAAATTATTTTGAACTTAATAGTCATTAATTTATTTTTAACCGTTTTTTTCACTTTTTTCTCATATTAATTTCTCTGGTGGGTTAAAGTGATGATGTTTTTGTTGTTTTGTTGTTGTTTCGGTATTTTGTTGCAAATTGTTAATATTTCTTTCCAACATTTTATTTTTCAGTAAAATTTCTTTTTAAAATCATACTTCACAGGCAGTTAAATAGCTAAAGTCTGTCATAATTTTCGTTTTATTTTTTCAAAATATTTTTATTATTTTATTATGTTTTTGTTTTGTTTTCGTTTTTGTTTTAGTTTTCTTTCTTTTAGTTTCATTTTGGGGTCTGGGGTGTATGTTTTAGTTCATCAGGTGTATTTACGTGTTTACTCCATTTAATATTTAACGTGACTTAATGTTCAACAAAATACAATTTCAATTTAGTCTTAGACTAAATAAATTTAAAATATTTATTTATTTATTTCTTATTCTTTTTAATAAAACGTGAGTTTTTGTTGTTTATTTTTTAAAGAAAATAACTTAAATTAGCAGACTTAAAGGCGTCAATTATTTTATCTAAAGAATTTTTCTTTTACAAAATATTTTTCTAAACAAAAAACATTTCAATTAAATTATTGTTTGTTTTATATTAAAGTGTCTAAGGTCAATTAGTATTGTTTTGACATAAATTAAAATTAATTATAATTTCAACATTTAAAGATCAAAAATTTTTAAAAGGCTTTAACAAGTTTTTATACCCTACACCACCATGGGTGGTGGGGATATTATGCTTTTGTGTAGATGTTTGTAACGGTGCAGAAAAATAGTCGTACCACAAGTATACCGTTCGACTCAGAATCACTTTCTGAGTCGATTTAATCATGTCCCTCCGTCCGGCAGACTGTTTATATAAAGCTTGTTCGCAAAATACAGGTCACAGTTTTAAATATATCTTAATGAAGGACGATGCCCATTGAAATTTGTTATGATCGATGCATAATTTCATATGAGGCCCATACAAATGTCCCCCCGGAGTGGAGCTTTTAGTCCTTAAATATAATATACCAAATATAAAACGATGTCAACCAAATTTGGCAAAAATAAGTCTTATTGTATTCTACAACGATGTGCTAAATTACACAAGGATCGATCCATTATTTTGCACAGGATCAATACAAATATCAGCTTGAAACTCATTAATCGCCCATATAAGTTGACATTATAAAAATATTTAGTCAAATTAAGATAAATATAAGTCAAAACCATTGTGCGGAACTATACGAGGGTCGGTGCATAATTTTTTTCTAACTCCCATAACTCGCATAAATTTTACATAAATGTATGCACATTTAAACATAATTAAGAAAAGCAAATTATACGAGGAGTGTTAACAAATTTACGTAGCAGTCATTTACAACAAACATGCGGTGTAGGGTATTACCTAGTCGAGCTTGATCGTCTGTAACATTTTTACTTGTGTTTTTCTAAAATTAAATTTTTAAGTTATTTATCCGTAACAAAATAATTGAAAATAAGTAATAATGCTATATTCGGCTATGCCGAACTTTTAATACCCTACACCACTAACATCATATAAAAATTAGCATGAGTTGTCACACTAAATTCATAAAAAATAAATTGTATCAAATTTCTCTAAAATTGGATCATATTTAGGAGTCTTATAAGCTTAAAGCGATTTTCTGGGAAGTGGCCTTAAATGGGAACAGTGGTAAGACAGGGACAATTTTCGTTACATATATTTTAAGTTAGATAAATAATTGTGCCGAATTTGAATAGAATTGATCTTCATTTAATAGTTTTATAAGATCAAAACGTATTCCGGGAATGGGGCGTTATATTGGACCTTAAGCAAAAAATGAACCGATATTAGCCAAATTAATATATTTTGAAAATATAGAGCTGAATTTCAATAAATTTGTATTTTTATTAGTTTTATAAGCTCAAAAATATTTTCTGGAAAGGGGAACTCATATGGGAGGTAAAGCAAAATATGGTCTGATACTGCTTAATTAATAATATATAATAAAGATGAAAAATTGTACTGAATTTCAATAGAATTGACATTTAGTTAATTTTTATAAACTTATTTAAGCTTAAAACCATATTCCGGAAAGGGGCCTTGTATGGTAGCTTTGTCAAAAAATGACCTTAGCAGAATTTAGTTTTTCTTGTGTTTATTATTGTATCATGATAAATAAATGTGACAAAATTTCAGAAAATTATCTTCAAAATTGCGACTTAAATGAGACACAGAGTTTGGGGTGTATCACAAATTTGCATATTTTCGCTGAAGTGTAAATGATGTAGAAGTGTAATTAAATGCTTTTTCGGAATTTTGAGATTTAATCAGATATCGGTCTAAAACTTTTTTTGCTAATGAACCTTAAATAAGCAACTTCTAAGGACAATGATAAAAAATGTAACCAAATTCTGAATTCGGGAAATTTTTTTAGACTTTTTTTGTAGACGGACATAACCTTATCGAATCAGATTTTAATTTGATACAAGAATATATAAAGATTATGGAGTCCCATATGATTGCTTCTTAGCGTTACACACAGAATGACTATATACACTTGTCACCACTTGTGTTGGTGTAGGGTATACAATAAAAAAAATAAATAATAAAATAACACACGATTGACAAATATTTATTTGGCCAAATGAATTGATCATTATTGAAATCAATTCAATACTTGTTTGTATTCGAATTCAATATTTAAGGAAGTATGTTTTCAAATTCTACTTCTTGTTGTTGGTATTCCATTCTTTTTTTTTTTTTCTTTAAAAAATGTTGTTAACGAATTTTTTGTTCAAATCACGCCTGAAAGATTAATTATTTTATTACAACATTTAGCATTCAAATACCAAAAAAACTATTGAAAAAAACCTAAAATAAAATAAAAACCACATTAAAAAAACCGCAAAATATATATATGTTTTTCAAATTTAAACAAGATCAAGTATCAATAGCATACATAAGTGATATAAAAATGTACTTTTTAATACCCTGAAGTTCGGAATGAATTAAAAGATATTTAAGTAAAAGGTATACAGAAATAGCATAGTGTCTAGACTATAATATGGTTAAGTGATTAGAGTACAATAATCGCTAATACTTTGACTATAATACTGACTAGACTTTAAAAGGCTATAATATAGTCCATTGACTAGATTATACTAAAGATAATCCTACAGTCAACAATATAATCTTCCGACTAGATAAGAATATAGTATGTCGAGTACACTAGAATCAAGTCTGATGACTAGTATACAGTATGTCAAGTAGACTCGAATATAGTTTGTTGATAATACTAGAACATAGCCTAGAAATAGACTATAATGTAGCCTACAATATAGCATACTGACTAGATTATAACATCGCTTATAAACAACATTAGAATATAGCCTACCAGAAAGAGCATGATATAATCTATAGACCAATATTATATTAATCTATCTAGACTAGAAATTCATATAGTCTATATTCTATACTGTAATCTAGTAATATCAATTATGCTTTTAATTAAGCTGTAATGAAATCTATTAGTTCAATTCTTAAGACAAGCTACAGATTTAAATGTATATAGAGTGTAATATACACTTCAGAAATCATAAAAATAGTCTGTTGAATTTTACTATATAAAAAAATTGCTATAACATTATCTGGTCTAATAGAAATTAATCTATAAAGTATAATATTTAGTAGTTTATGTAGCCCATATAAGGGTGATTCATAGTTCAGCTGACTCTGCATAGTATATAAACTATTGTACATAACCTGTCGTGTACTTTACCAATTACATGTATAATGTAGTTCATTAACCACACTTTAGCTTAGTCTATATACTATAGCTTAGTTTATATATTATACTACTTAATAGTGTTAGTTTATAAGCTGCGCTATGACTATGTAGTTTATAAGCTGCACTATGACATTGTCGTGAGCTACACTATATCATTCATCTATGCATCAGATTATAGCATCATTTAGGAACTATATTAGAGCTTAGTTTATTCACTATTCTATATCGTAGTCTATTAACTAGACTACATCATAGTTTATGAACCACAGTAATATGTGAACAACACTTTAACGTAGTTTATGTTATCTACGCTACATTATAGTCTATTAACTAAACGTAACTAAGCGTAAACTAGCCTATACCAAAGCGTAATTTATAAACTACTATTGCCTATACTATAGCGTAGTTTGAAAACCATACTATAGCATATATTATAGTAAAGTTTATAAATTATGATGTTGTAGTCTCTGATCTGCATTATAACGTAATCTATGAACTACACTATAACGTAGTCTTAATTTTATTTTGATAAAAAAAATGTATAACTGTTGGATAAGTATTTATCGCCACTTATAAGATACAGATCAAAATTCAAAAAACCGGTCTTTTATTTGCTCTTATAACAGAATCTCTGTCAATCTAAGAGTGTGAATGACTATCTGAGTAACTGACTCGTTTTCTTGAAAAAAAAAAAAACATACATACATACATACATACATACATACATACATACATACATAACATACATACATATATACATACAATTATTGACAGAATTATATTTGATTGTTTAGATTTCAATTTGATATTATTTTCTTCTATTTCTTGCGTTTCATATGAAAATGAAGCTATAAACTGCACTCTTAAACCGGCTTAAACGCCATAAAGACAATTATGGTTTTTAAGATCAATATACAAGTGCGCTTAGATAAACAAAAACAAAAAAATAAAATTAACTGAAAACAAATACATACAAACCGATATCTAATCAAAAAAAAATAAAACATTTATTTTGGGTGTAGCAAAGAATTTACTATATAAATCTGTCTTGTTGTTATTTTGTTATCAACAATAATTTATGGTAACACGAGTTACAAATTTTAAAGGAATTTCATGATTTTTTTTTCAAATAAATCTAGAAAAAAATATATAAAATTCAAGGTGACCATTTAGAGAATTTTGGTTTCATAAAAAATAGATGATGAAAAAGATGTTGGAGTTATAGTTCCATGAAAGCAATATCAGATTATTGTAGATTATTACTAAGGCCATAGCATTATCTATGATCAGTGAACTAGCTATAGCTTATGATTTGGGCTAGTCTGAAATGTAGTCTATAGCAGAGTTCATGAGTTTAGACCTAGATCGTAATCCTTTGATATACTCTGTAATCCTGACTGAATAATTTTATTTTGGCACAAGGACACAAGGATGACTATCGGCGATGATGGATTCATTGTTTCATATAACACCCACACAAATGTTCCTCTAGGAATGTATATCATTAAATGTACAGCGATTTGAATGAAATTTGACACAAATTAATCTCAGTCCATTTCATACAACTTGTATTTTGTCGAATATCACTTTAAAGGGCCTAAATCTCACATATAGATTGGTATTGTAATTTGAATTAGGATAAACATAAACAAAAATTGATGTGCGAAATTTTACGAGGATCGGCCCCCAAAAAATAATTTTAAAATATATAATACACCAATATACTGCACTCTTAAGCTTAAGTTAGAAAATAAATTTATACGAGGGTCGTTCATAAATTTCATAACCAACAATGTGATGTAGGGTATTCAACAGTCAGGCTTGACTGGTTATAATTTTTAAAATAGTTTTTTATTCCTAATTTATCAGTTCCATAAAATCTAAATCTCTTCTGATCAAATTTTCTTTACTTCAAGTTCTCATAATTTAAAATTCTAATCTGTTTTAATTCCCTTAAATATTCACTGTCTTAAATAATTTAGTTAATCTTCTTTTAAAAGCCTCTAGGCACGCTTTAATTTAATTATCCCATAATTTATGGGAACTATTGTCTTTACCCCACAAAAAATTGGAAAAAAAATTCTCATGAGTTCATCGTTTGCTGTTGGTGCTCGTGTTGCATTTTACGATTAAAATAAAATTATTAAACTTTAAAAAAAACTTTAAAAGTCTAAACGTTGCACTTAAAAGTTGCAATTCAATAAACAATTTTCCCTTTAAGTTAAATAACCTTTTGAACTTTTCATTAAAGATAACGAATTTTTTTTAGTTAAGACAACTAAAGTCTGAAGTGCAAAAGTAAATAACGATAATTTTTCCTGTTAAAATTTTGACATAAATACTGGCAAAAAAAAAAAAAAAGAAAATAAAAAGAAACATTTGTTTGATCAACTCTTATTAAGTTTTTAATCAAAATAAATACAAAAAAAGTTAATATTGCAACATAATTTGTTACAAATGGATGTTTGTTTTTGGAGGGGAATTTTTTAAATGAAAGCTGTTGCACTTCTGTATTTTCTCCATCAAAATGTTCCTTTAAATTGGATTATGACTTCAATTTTTTTTATTTCCACTCGTATTTAAATTTTTGCACTTTTATTGTAGTTTTGTTATGAGAATGACACATTTGACAACAAAATTTAGGACATTCTGAACAAAAAAACTTTAACTCTCAACAAAAATCTATTTGACACAATTTCTAAATGGGGTTACCTCAACTGAGATTGAGTTTAAGTGTTTGTTGTTGTTTTTATTTTGCGATTTAAGAAAAATGAATGTTTTTCGTTAAAGTGGAATTATTTTATAGTTCTGGTTGTAAACAATTCCAGATTTTTCTTTTACTTTTTCTTCTTCACTTTACTTCACTTCTATTCTTGGTAAAATGTTTTCTTTGTAAATTTTTTCTTTATAATGTTTACTATTTTCTCCAAATGATAAGAGGTTGCAAGAAGTTTGAATGCAATTACAACGAATTTTATTTAAGCTATCGGAGGCAATAAGCTAAAAGACGTTCTATAACTATAATAAAACCTGACACGTTTTCAAGCGCGTTTTGCGAATTGTCATCATAAAGTTGACGGCAAAAGTCCAGATATTATTCCCGACTTGTAAGGATCTGGCATTGGTACAAGATCTAATGAGTATCTTGTTTCCCCCTACACATGGTATAGTTAAGCAGATGCAATATATGGTTGATAAAGTCTAGATTAGAGCCAGTTTCGGCAACAAACTGAAGCTATATAAATAACAACAAAGACATCTTTCAGTACACCGGAGATAAGGCTTCAGGGAATTAATATTACGTTCAAAAACTTTGTGTTACTTGAATGTACAATGGGATGACAAGCTATGCTATGTACAACATATCTTAAGTATAAGAGATTGATTCGTTGTTAAGCACTATGTCAATTGAAGGAAGTCCAAAATCATATAAAATGGAACACTTAAGTTGCTTAGTATACTCATAAATTTATAAAGCAGCACCTATATTTTTTACAGTGGTAGACAATAACCGTAATGTTAGGGACCTACAGAAGCAAAAACCTTCAAATCTTGGAAAAAGAGGAAATGAACAGAAATAGTAGATATTTCGAAAAACATGAAATTAGTAAAATGGGATACAGAGGACAGCAAGTGGATATTCGAAAAAATGCTCTCGATAAAATGATAAATAAATAGCAAGAAGATGGATCTAAGAGATGATGGGAAAATGGTCCCTAATAATAGAGCATGGATCGAAAGTCGACACGGTAATAGGGGATTTAACCATTTAAGCTTTAACCAATACCTACATCGCTTTAATTTAGGACCTTACACACACTGTGTGAAGAATATGTGCCCGAAGTGACAATGGCCCTTTCTAAAAGTCTTTGTTAGCCAATAAATGTTGTGAATCTAATTAAAGTAATGCAGAGTTCTACAACAGTGTGGAAAATGTGGTAAAATTATATTTAAATTTATAGAATTATCAAGTAAAGATGCTCAACAGTTTTGAACCTCATAGGATAGGAGGACGTAAGAACAGAAACAAAACGAGGAAAATATAAATAAAATAAGCTATTTACCCTGGTGAAATGCTAACGCGGTCTTGGGTTGGATTTGCGATGTCGTGGAGTTACTTGTTATCACTAAATCAAAAAAAGTCTATTATATAAACAACAGTCTAGTCTATAATCTAGACTATAGTCTAGATTATCATCTAAATTACTTTGTAGTCTATAATGTAAACCAAAATATAGTCTATAATATTCATTGTTGTTTAGTTTACAATCTAGACCGTAGTGTAGTCTACAATCTAGACTATAGTAAAGTATATAATCTAGACTATTAATTTCCTTTGTGATCCATTATTTAGACTATAATCTAGTCTATTATATATACTTTAGTCTAGTTTATTACCTCCACTTTCGTCTATTGTGTTATCTAGACTATACTCTATTATCTTGGCTATAGTCTTGTCTTTTATTTGGTCTATAATATAGTTTATTATTTAGACTTTTTTACTTTAGGCTATTATCTCGACTATATTATATTTTATAATTTAGTCTATAGTCTAGTCTATAATGTAGACTAAAGTATGTTTTTTAATCTAAACTATAATATAGTCTATAATCTAAATTACGGTCTAGTCTAAAATCTACATTATGGTGTAGACTATAATTTAAATTACGGTGTATTCTATGATCTGGTCAATAGTCTAGTCTATAATTAAGACTACAAAATAGTCTATAATCTGGATTATAAAATTGTCTACAATATTGTTTTGTCTTTAATCCTGACTACAATCTAGTTACTTATTTTATAATATGACCTTAAGTTCAGGCTATAATATAGCCTATATAAAATAGTTATAGTTCAGTAAGTTATAGTTCAGTTTATAACCTGGCATATAGTCGAATGTAGTCAAATCTCTAACTATGTCCACAATCTAATCAACATCCTAGTCTACAACATGATGTATGTTCTGATATCCTGATTTCCGAGAATTTTTCGAAATATTTAAATTACTACTCTTTTTAGATTTTTCAAAATACTCTGTTAATGTATTTACATATTTGTGTGTTGTGTGCACCACTTCTGAGGAAATACTTATTAATTTCCTTTGTTACAAATACCATGATTACATCAATGTTACCCCACCAATGTTATGACGACAGGTTCATAAGAAATATCTAAATAGAAAGAAATTTTCTGCATGTTTTTCTTTCAACATAAAATTGGTCTTAACTTCAATATATTGCTCTCTAACATGAATATAGCGAAATAAAATAAGAAGAAAAAAATTATCTTTAAGATTGTTTGCTTTTCAGCATCATCAGCATCAACATCAGTACAAACGAATGAAAATATTCTTTAGAAAAACAACATGAGGCTGCTCTGGCCAGTTGCACAATAAAGAGTAGATCGGGTGGAGAGGGTTTGGTGGGGTCATAACAAAATGGAAAGATTGAAAGAACTCCAGAAATGTGGTGAAGAAAAAGTAAAGTTATTTTTCTTTTTTTTTTTTTGTTTGTAGCTGTTCGAAATGTTCGAATGTATAGGAAATACGTATTTTCCATACAACAGAACCAATGGTTGTTTGTGGATGATCTTTTTTTTGCTGTTGTATGTTGTTCTTGTTGTTGTTGGTTTGTTGTGGTCGATGATGTAGAGGAAGACTAATATAAAAATAGTGTAATAATACTCGTTTTACCGTTAGAATGTTAAAATCAACATTCGCTGCATGCAGCATATTTTATTTTTCCATTTCGCTATATTTTTTCCAGAAATGAATGTTTTTGTTGTATTATGCTTTTTTTCGCTTTTGGTTAACACACATGTACGCACAAAAAATAAAGTTACTTTATTATTAACAGCAGATGATCATAACGTTGATGATGATTATGATGATGATGTTAATGGTGATGATTAAGTAGATGAAGTTAAAGTTTTTCAGGCCGGTTTATTAGAGTAACTTTTTGTTTTCGTTTCGTTACCAATTTTCAACGTTATGGTTGACTATTTCTTTTTCGTTGTTTTTGTTTTGTTTCGTTTCCTTTCCTTTGTTCAATATTTATTAGTATTTTTGTTGTTGTTGTTGTAAACTTGCAACTTGCTGGTAATTCTATGATGCATAAAAGAACATTAAAGCTGATTGTACTGACGTTAGAAAACTTGAGTCTGATTGTTGCATCTATTGGATATTATTATTATAGTTTTAGTTATTGTATCAAATTGTTTGTTTGTTTGTTTGTTCGTTCGTATATGGTTGCTTGAATTTCATAGTTTGCATTATAGAGAGTTCAAATAGCTGATGGTTACAAAATCGCGTAATCGATAATAATGATGATGTATTATATCGTATGTACTTTTATGTTATTTTTTCTATTTTTTCTTCTGGATTTCTATCAAAGTAGAAGTTGAAAAGAGATGTAAAAATATATATTGAGAAAATAATAACAACACATATCTTTGTAATTTAACATAAATTCTTTGATTTGGGTAAATATATGATTGGTTGAATGATCTTTTTCCGATTAGATATTAATACAATAACGAAATAGAAAATTAACCCACTGAAGAGTTAAAAATTTTTGTTAATTCTTCAATCTTTTGAACCAAACATTTTTTTTGCATTTAAAGTTGAATTATATATCAAAATGTAATAAAAACATTATGCGAAAAATATTTTCCCATATTAGCAGAATTTGCTCTACATTATTTTCACTTTCTTAATATAGAAAAAAACGGATTGATATTCACATATTTTTTAAATTAATCTGAACGTAGATATTTCCCTTAATAATATCTTGTACCGAAATGGTGGGTCATATACCAAGCTGAAACAAATTTGAACTATATCGGAACCTACATATTTCTATCTATTGAATATTATTTAAATTCACATGCCCTACATTTGAGAGGGTCTGGACTATATGGGTTTATCGGATAGATGAATTTTTATGGAATTTAAAGTGGAGTGCAGCATTATAAATTTGGCTGCTTGGACCCAATTGAAGTATCATGGGTGGAGCTATGTGGGCGCAAAGTGGGATACCTCGGATATTCAATTTCAATTTCAGAATCTTTTTGTATATGATTCAGATATATTTTTGCGATTATGGAAAATTTATTTGAAATACAAAATATTTAAGGTTGTTTCCGCTGTTAAAATTAGAGTTTTGACCAATTTTTATGATTTTGGAGAAGTTTAAACAATTTGATTTACAATAAAATATTTTATTATAAAGATATTTGTCTGAAATGTCAACCTTTTGTTCTAAATTATATGTATATATGAGAAAAACCAATAAAAATCATATTTTTACGAAATAATACAAAATTTTGAAAGAGGGGCAAGATAGAGAAGCTATGAGAAATTATAGACCAATCTCTTTAGTTTTTTCTAGATCTTTGATGTATTTTATTATTAATATTACATTGAAAAACTTTTGTTAGTAAAAAAGCCCCAGTTCCCAATTAGGAACTTTCGGCAATACGAAAAAATATGAAATATCGACCATTTCCTAACAGGTTAATATTACACTTTAAATATATTTTTAAGTTTTTTTTCACATTTTCCATATAAACATATAGTTTTTATACCCTCCACCACAGCAAGTGATGAAGAGGGTATATAAATTTTGTCATTTCGTTTGAAACGCTAAGAAAGAATCATATCAGACCCCATAATGTATATATATTCTTGCATCATATCAAAATCGGTCAGTCTGTTTGTTGTTGACACGCTCACATCTACAATAACTGACAGAGCTCAATGAAATTTTGGTTTGAGTATATGTTATAGTCCTGAGAAGTTTGCTATTTAAAACCAACAAAATCGGGACAGTATATTAAAAGACAAAGACCGATGTCTGAGGCATCCTCTAAGTTCAGGCATAAAATTTGTCTTAAAATTATCAATTATAAATCAACAATTTAGAATAAAATATTTCCATAATATAAGATTATATGTACTTCATTACCCTTTCAAAAGTTATAGAAATCGGTTAAGTAGAAAAAATTTATAGCCAAAAATAGTAATAATTTTATTGCTCATCAAGTGTTGCGCGTTTTATTTAAGAAAAACTTCTATGTACTGTATACGTTTGTGAGTGTATGTGTTAGTATGAATGCATTGTGATGGAGGGTATTAAAGATTCGGCATAGCATAGAATTAATTACTTATTTAGTACATATATAAATTTTTTATTTGAAACTAAATTTTATGCATGATGATTATTGGGTTTGGTTCTGGTTTTCTATTGTTAAGGGGGCAGAAACAATAACAACAGTTGGTATTAAATACAACAAAAAATATATAAAGCAACAAAACCAACAAAAAATCATTTTTTTATTATAGTTTAAATTGATCGAACCGTTATGTGCCAAGAAGATTTACTTTTGTTAGGAAAAAGTTGTTTGTTATAGAAAAAAAACCTCACATTTTATGAGGTTTTCATATGTAAATTATTTATGAATATCTGAATGATCATGTTAAATGGAAGTGGGATGTTTGATTTTTTTTCTTTTAGAAAATTTTTATTTTATGCATATAATTTGAGTTTTGTTAACTCAAAGTTAAAAAAAATGTTCTTAATCGTTTTTAATATTTTGGTCGAAGAGAATAAATTTAGGTGAAAATGACTAATAAGGAAGGAGATATAAATTAAATCATATAAAATAAGATTTCTAAATTATATGAATTTAAAGAATATAAAATACGGAAATTTTTTTAAGTCAAAGAACTTAATAAAAGATAATTTAAGCATGTAAGAATGCTATATTCGGCTATGCCGAATCTTTAATACCCTCAACCACAAATACGTGTAAGTAATATGTTATATTTCGTACATACACACTTACATATATACTCACAAATGTAAATTTTATTAAATGGTGAAAATTCTAATTTTGGTAAAATACATTATTTTGCTATAACTTCGATTCGGACTAAGTTTTTAATAATAAATTAAAAGGATAGTGAGAAATTGAATTTTTTATAAAAAAGTTTAATTTTTAGTAAAAACAGTAAATTTTTGTAAAAAATTTTTGGTAAAAGATTTCATTTTTTGCAAAAAATAAAGTTTTTATTGAAAAATGAAATATTTAGAGAAAAAAAATTAAATTTTAAGTTAAAGATATTAAAAATTTAATTTAATGAAATAATAAATTCCAAACGTAATATTTACAAAAATATTTAATTTTAGCAACAAACGCAAATTTAATGAAAATACAATTTTGAGTAAAAAGTGCATTATTGTAGTTAAAAATGCAATTTTTTGTTAAAAATTTAATTTAGAAGCAATACTTGCGAAAAATGCAATTTTTAGCGAAAAATGTAATTTTTAATAAAAATGCAATTTTCAGTGAAAAATGCATTTTTTAGAGAAAAAAGCAATTTTTAGTGAAAAATGTAATTTTTAATAAAAATGCAATTTTCAGTGAAAAATGCATTTTTTAGAGAAAAAAGCAATTTTTAGCGAAAAATGTAATTTTTAATAAAAATGCAATTTATAGTGAAAAATGCATTTTTTAGAGAAAAAAACAATTTTTAGCGAAAAATGTAATTTTTAATAAAAATGCAATTTTCAGTGAAAAATTCATTTTTTAGAGAAAAAAGCAATTTTTAGCGAAAAATGTAATTTATAGCGAAAAATGTAATTTTTAATGAAAAATGCAATTTTTAACGAAAAAAGCAATTTTTAGCGAAAAATGTAATTTATAGCGAAAAATGTAATTTTTAATGAAAAATGCAATTTTTAGTGAAAAATGCAATTTTTAGTGAAAAATGTAATTTTTAGTGAAAAATGCAATTTTTAGTGAAAAATGCAATTTTTAGTGAAAAATGCAATTTTTAGTGAAAAATGCAATTTTTAGTGAAAAATGCAATTTTTAGTGAAAAATGCAATTTTTAGTGAAAAATGCAATTTTTAGTGAAAAATGTAATTTTTAATAAAAATGCAATTTTCAGTGAAGAATGCAATTTTTAGTGAAAAATGCAATTTTTAGTTAAAAATGCAATTTTTAATTTAAGATTCGTTTCGAAAATTGTTTTAAGTTTTAGTTAAAATTATATTAATATGGCAACACTGATTAGGTTTGTTAAAATGCAAAATGTATCTCAAAGTTGTAAAATGTTTAAAGATTTTTAAGATAATATTATTAACTTTATTTTTCAAGTACTTAAATTTATTAGATTTTAAAACATTCTATTTAGAATAAATATGAGATTTTTTAAATAAATTCCTGGAATTTAATAAAACATCTTTTTATATATATACAGGTCGAAATATCTATTATTTCGAGATCTTCATATAAATAAAAACTAATTTGAATTTTAATGTAGTTTAAAAGTATCTTTGTTTAAACAAGTACAAATGTTATGTTCGGTCAAGCTCAACTATATTACACCCTACACCACATTGTTGTTTAAAATGACTGCTACGAAAAATTCTTGCAAAAATTCTTGTGCAAAAGATTATTTTGATAAGAACAACTAACATTTATGTAAAATGTATGCATTTGAAAAGGTTGTTTTTCTGGAGTGTTATATGGGATTTAGAAAAAATAATAAACCAACCCTCGTATAATTCCGCACACCAGGTTTGCTTACATTTATCTTAATTTGACCAAATATCTATACAATACAAACGTTTATGTGAGATTCATGCATTTAAAAGTACTATTTGGAAGGGCGAGCTATGAGAAATAATTAACGGATCCTCGTAAAATTTGGTTAAAGAATATCATAGGACTTACATTTGCAAAAAAAAAAAAACATATATATTAATTTTATTGGCCAAAAACCTCATTCCGGCAGGACATTTGTATGGAACTGTGTCAAAATAATATTACATGACAAATTTCATTAAGTTATTTTCTAAACTGCGATCTATTCTTTGCGAACAACCTTTCAATGAACAGCCAACCGGACGGACCGACAGACATGGTTAACTCGACTAAGAAAGTGATTCTAAGTCGAACGGTATATTTAAACGTGGTGGTAGTTTTTTTCTGCCCGTTACAAACACCTGCACAAACGCATAATATACCCACCACCTATGATGGTGTAGGGTATAAATATTCTAAAATAAGAAAACTTCATAAATCTCTTAATTTAATCGATTTTAAAAATACTTTTTATGTAGATATTTTTTGTTTAGCAGATAATAAAATTAGATACAATTTAAATACTTTAAGAACTTCTAAATGGAAGTTTAGGTATTGAAATATATAGATACGATACAAAAAAAATTTAAATATTAAAACAAATTTCGATTTTTAATATCGATGGCCTCAAAGTATCAAGTGTTAACCTTAAAGATACAACATTTATTTTGCAATTACAAACGTTTTATTTTTAATTAAAATGCAAATAATTTATAATTTTCCCACATTAGCAAATCTCTTAAGTCTTATTTTAAGGTTAATTTAGCAATTTGACGATATTTTTAAATTAAACAGTTGGAAATGTTCAAATATAAATTAATTTATTCATAAATTTGAACGTGTTGTAATTTTTTCCTAATTAAAAATATTTATTTGTATATTTACGTGTGTCATAAATATTTGTAAGATACAAAAGTATCTCAAAAGTTGTTGTTATTGTTTTGTTTTGTTTTTTGTGTGTTTTATTTAATAACAAACCAATTTGGGGATGATTTACAGTTTTAGTTTAATTATATGAACTGTTTTGTTTTACACAAATTCTTGGTTTAAATTTAGTGACAGTTTAAAATGCTGCTGTAATTAATAATAATTCATGCATTTTATTGATTGAATTTTATTATTTTTTTTACATATTTTTCCTTTTTGTTAAAGAGATGAATTTTTAATTTAAAAAGAAAATATTTTAAAAATATTTTTATTTCCATGCACTTTTTTATACCTTTTTTAGTGGATTTGATATTTTCTTTTGTAACTTAATTCGGATGATTTTTTTAATAATTCACCTCACTGTTTTAGAACTTCTTTTTTTAAATATTTTATTTTTAGTATAATAATCTTTAGTATTTAATTTTAGCTTAACGTAATTTAAAAATACGTTAGCATAATTATTTGAAAAATTTCAAATACATCGAATATCTTTTTTGCTCTTTTTAGTTTTCTTTCGCGTTCCGTTATTTGTTTGAAAACACGTCTGAGTTAAACGGCCTAAACATTTAAACTGATTGTAGTGTATCTACATAACTATGCTTTAACTGGTTGTAATTTGTTTGAGCCGCTATTTTTAATGATCATTTGTTTTGTTTTATTTTTTGTTTGGTGGTTTGTTTATGCCACTCTTCTCTCTTTCTCTTTTTTGTTTTCTGGCTTAAAACACCTGTCAATTGACATCAGCTGTGCCAACCTGCCTCGGCTCTCTTAAGGTTTGCATGTTAAAAAATATTATCTCTTATATTCAAAGTATCTCTTTGATAAGAGTAACCAGAAATCTTTAAAGAGTTTATGTTGTAGAACTAGAATTTAGAGTTTAGAAAATGAAAATTTTAATTTATCAATTTAACACTTTACAATTTAAGACTTGCCTGTCTGCTTGTCTGCCTTCTAATGCTACGTGTCTTAAATTCTTCCGTTTAAATATTTTGTTAACATTAATTCCTACACCTCTGCAGTTTAGGATTCTAAACGGTCTTAGCATTTTCTTTTATTTTTCAGCACGTCTCAACCCATTCAAAATAAGCCCTTTTTTCTTGTTTTTTCTTCGGTCAATAGCAAAATAAACACGTTCATTTTGATTTTTAATTTTTTTGAGTCACAGATAATTTTATTCTTTTTCTTAAAGTTTGTTGACCAAATTACTATAAATTACATTGTCTAAACCTGGTTTAGTTTAGTAATGGTTTAAGCATTTTTATACCTTCATAATTTTAAATTATGGCATTTTTAATTTTACTACTTTTATCCCTGGACTTAAGGGTATTTGCTTCTCATTATGGGGAATACAATTCGAATTCTAATTATGTTAAAGTAGTGGATTATAATCAGATGGGCGGAGGTGAATGTCCCGAAATCAAGGAGCCCTTGTGTGCTACAAATGGTCAAGAGTTTGTGTATTTTGAAAATAAGTGTTTTTTGGAAGTGAGAAATTATCAGCGTTTGTTGCAAGGTCAAGAGGGTAAGTGTTTTGTTTTTGTTGTAGCAGCAGTGTTATTATAAAATTAGAAAGCTAAAATAGCTATTTCTATGAACATTAATTAGTAAATGCTTCACACAAGGGACACAATTCCCACATAGTAAAAAATCGGACAAACAAAACAAGTAAGAAAGCTTTATTTGGCTGTGCCAAATTTCCAGCACCCTTCATCACAAATGAGTGTGAAATAAAGATATTATGTTTCGTACAAACACACTCATATCTAAACGCACACACGCATTCAAGATATAATAGTTTACCTAATAATGCATAGCAACATTAACTGTAATAATTTTGGCTATAACTCTTTTTCTACCGAACCGATTGTGATCATTTTTGGCATAGTAGTGAGATACATATAACTTAATATATTGACAAAATTTTATTTCAAACTGTTAATTTATAATAGAACATTTTAGGTGAGTTCCTCACTTAAACATAGATGTTTCCCTCGTTATAAATAGGAAACTTTTCAGAACAATAACAAATATTAAGTCCTAATTTTATTGAGATTTATCAGTTACTGCGGATGTGAGCGTGCCAGCAACAGATAAACGAAAGTGAATATCTGATATATGCTTAATAGGACTCATCATTTCAAAAGGACTTTTTATTCTGGTAGGTAATATTGAAACTATAGGAAATTATGGAACGACAAAATATATGAGATCTTTTACACTTAAAAGTGATATTTGAAAGTGGCTGAACCGATCCAAGTATATTTGGTGAAAACGATTTAGAAAGTGATTTTGTATCGAACGGTAGTGGTAGCAATTTTATTTCAGCTCGTTACAAACATCTGAACAAACATAGGTCGGTCTATGTTGGTCTAGGGTATCAAAAGCCTTAAGTAAATATTTTAAAAATTTACTCAAAACTATGGATTAATCTTGGGCACCAATACAACGGAATATCTATATAGGATGGTGCTAGAATAAATGCAGATTACTTTCTATATACCAGATTTCCGAAATAATCGGACGAAAAATTTTTGAAACGTGAAAAAAATTACATGATAAAAAATCTATGGGTGAAGTTTGGCTAAAAAGTGTAGATTTTTTTCATATTTACCGGATATCTGATTTGATTAAACCAATATTTCTCTTTTGTTCAGAAACTTATATAAATTACAATTTGTGGATAAAAATTTAACTTTTCTTTTCAGAATTTTTTGAATGCGCCTTAGATTTATGTAACAATGAGTGCCCATCTTGTGGAGCAGTTTATGACCCTGTATGTGCTGTTGAACAATTATCGGGATATAGAAAGAACTTTGCAAATCAATGTGAGGTCGATAGGAAAATTTGTAAAACCAAAGAAAGTAAGAAATTTTTAAAAATTAAGAAAATCAATAAAAAAATGTTAAATAAAAATAATTTTTAAGAATGGAAAATAGAGCATCAAGGTCTGTGCACTGATAATAACGATAACGAAGTTTTAAAACAAGAAAACTCTGAATGTCCTGATTTATGCTCTTTGGAATACAAACCAATTTGCGCTAGATTTTTAACTTTGGAAAAGGAGTTTTTAAATGAGTGTGAATTGAAGACAACAATATGCCAAACTAAACAGAGTAAGTTTCAGAAAATTTTGAAAAAAAAACTTATTTAATATTTTTTATTTTTCAGAATGGGATATTATTAGTTATGGTCCTTGTGCCGAAGAAAATGATAACACAGCTTTACAGTTTACCATAGATATTAATAAATGTCCCGTTTGCAATTTGGATTACAGTCCCATTTGTGCCAAATTTCAAAATGAAATAAGAGAATTTAATAATAAATGTGAACTAGAGAGAATCATATGTGAAAAAGCACAAGGTAAAATTTGTAAAGAGTTTTTTTTTAAGTAAAGTCAACTCTCTCAAAAGAGTTTTAATTCAGCTTCTAAGAGAAAAATTTCTTTAATTTCTTTAATTTGTTATGACTCTAATTTTCAAGTGACAAGAGATGAATTTTCTTTTATTCAGCGAATGGAAAAAAATTACTTTTTCAAAAATAATTATTTTTATTTATTTAAGATTGGTATATTATTAATAATGGACCTTGTCCTACGAGTGCGTGTAATTCATCCCCTGCATTAAAGCCCAAATGTCCACAGGCATGTACTTTAGAGTACCAACCCATTTGTGCACAATTTCAAAATCAAATAAGAGAATTTTCGAACAAATGCGCTTTAGAAAGTTTCTCATGTGAAAATGGACAAGGTGAGTGATTAAAGGATTATAATTTAAAAGTAAAGTAAAAAGAGTTTCAACATTTTTAGAATGGCAAATTATTAACAATGGATCGTGTTCTATAAAAGCTTCTTCTACGCCCGCAAAATCCAAATGTCCCCAGGCATGTTCTTTAGAGTACCAACCCATTTGTGCACAATTTAAAGATGAAATAAAAGAATTCGGTAACAAATGTGCATTAGAGAGTATGAAATGTGAAACTGAGGAAGGTAAGTTTTAATTAAGAAGAGTCTTCTAAATGCCACTCCGAACAAGGTACATTTCGCCAATAAATTTTCTGTAGAAAACTAAAAATTAATTAAAAATGTATTTTCTCATTTAGAATGGGAAGTGGTTAATGAAGGCCCCTGTACTTTCGACTCCGCAATTGCAAACTCAGAATGTCCGAAATTTTGTACAGATGAATATAGTCCGGTATGTGCAGAATACAAAGGGGAACAAAAAGAATTTCCCAATAAATGTGAAATATTAAGAACGATATGCAAAACGCAAGAGAGTAAGTAAAAAAGTTGTTTTTTAATTAAAAAAATAAAATTTCTTAAAACATTTTTCAGAATGGAAAGTTATTAAATTGGGTTACTGTCCCTTAACTTCACGTGGCTTATCAACTTCTCAATTGTCAACATGTCCACAATTTTGTACCAGAGATTATAAACCAGTATGTGCTAAATTAAATAATAAATTCAGAACCTTTTCAAATAAATGCGAATTACAACGCTTGAATTGTGAAACTGAGAAAGGTAAAACTGACTTAAGATAAAAATCAATATTAAATTTAAAAAATATTTTTTTCTTAACTTAGAATGGACAATTGTACATTTGGGTTCTTGCTCTTCGGATCTAGAATGTCCCTTATTTTGTACGCGAGAATATTTGCCCGTTTGTGCTCAATACGAAAGTGAATTGAGAGAGTTTCCCAACAAATGTGAACTTAAAAGAACAAATTGTGAAATGGATACATGTAAGTAAAAATCATTGAAAGAATTTCAATGAAATTCAGAATTGCAGACAAACAACTTGAAATTCTTAAAATTTTCTCTTAATTTTTGCTCTTAAATGAAAATGTTTTTCTCTTATGAGAACTTAAACTTTTAGTTTTTAGGATTTAATTTTTTTATTTATTTTTTTTTTAGCTTGGGAAATTGTTAGTTTGGGTAAATGTTCTTCCAACTTAGACGATTCTTGCCCCGAAACTTGTGCTGAAGAATATCGACCTGTATGTGCTGTATTTGAAGATGTTTTGAGAGAATTTAGTAACAAATGTGACTATAAAAGAACTGTTTGTCAAACTAAAAAAGGTGAGTTTATTTTGATGAACAAATTTAATATTATTACAATAAAGTTAAACTTTAATTAAATCTATTTGTTAGATTGGCAATTAATTAATGAAGGTCCTTGTCCTGCTAATAAACATTTCAGAACATTTTGCCCAAAATATTGCTCTAAAGAATTCAATCCTGTTTGTGGCCAATATAAAGGAGAAGTGAGAGAATTTCCCAACTATTGTGAATTTCAGAGAAGTATATGTGAATCAAAAATTAGTAAGTTGTTAGTTAATATAATAATTATTTAAATATCGATTTAATTTTATTAATTATTTGTAGATTGGAAACTAATTAACAATGGACCTTGTTTTTTAAAAACAGAGAAACCGTTTCCCGCTTTAGCTGTTGAACTGCAGCCTTTATATCCCTCAAGTGGAAATATTGATAAAATTTCTCAAGATTTAAGACAACTACAAGAGGAAATTCACAAAACAGATGTCGGTTAGTAAGAATATTAAAAATTTTAAAATAATTTTTTTGACTAAAAAATTGAAAATTTTAATTATAAAAAAACAAATTTTTCTTAAAATTTGAATTTTCATAAATTGCAGAAAATATTTAAATATTTGTAATTTCATTGTTTCACTTCGCACAGTGTTTCAAATGAAAATTAAAATTTAAATTAATCTATAATTCCAAACGTCCTAGTTCGATTTTTGTGACATTTCACATGGCGATAGTAAAAGTATAGCCGAGTTTAAGATTTTGGACCAAAATTGGTCACCTCGGGTTATAAAAATATTTAAAACGATTCATATTTCTTATTTCATATGAGTCGAATCTGCTAATGAAGACCTTCAAAAAACTTTGAAGAATTTTACTTTTTGTCCGATCTTGGCGAAGTTCTTATAAGTAAGTCCAAATTTTATCCGATTTTCAAATATATGACAAAATTTTGTAGAGAAAAAATTTTTTAAAATATCTTCATGGAACTTAAATAAAATAAGTCGATTTATTTATAAAAAAAATTTTTTTTTTCTTACATTTTTCTGAAAGGTTTCTTTTTAAGCTTTTGTGTAATTAAAAAAAAAGTTTAAATTTTGGGAGATTCAGAGTTTCTCAAATTAAACCCATTTTTAACAATACTTTAATTTCTATTTTAATTTCTCAATTCATAATGCTGGAATTTTAAAAGACTTATGTTCTCTTCAAATTTCTCTTACTAAGACTTAAAAAAAATATCCACGCAAATCGACATTTTTTGAACAAAATTCAAATTTTATTCTGTGAAGATATTTTTCAAAAAATTAAAAAAAATGTCTTTAGATCTTAATGAAATAAACAAATATTTGAAAAAAATCAGATAAAATTTGGATCCTCTCTTGCACAAAAACTTCGCCAGGATCCAACAAAAAATAAACTTTTATTCTTGAAGCTTAATATCTCTTGAACTATAAACAATATTCAAATTTCCAATTTCGATGAAATTATGAATTTTTTGTAAAAATTCGATTTTTATTAAAATTTAAATTTCGGTACTAAAACTTCCAATTTTTTCTGCAAAATTTTACTTAAATTAAAACTTTAAACTTCTCTAAAGTTACAGTTTCATACAAAATTTGATTTTCACTAAAATTCGTAATTAGTGAAATTTCTAAATTACATTAAATAATTCCAATTTATTAAAATAAAAATTTTCACAAAAATTTCCATTTTGCTTTAATTTCGAATTTTTATTAATTTTTTACCATAAATATTTCTAAATTTAAAAACAATTTCGAATTTTTATTACATTTTCGAAATTTCACAATTATTTCAAATTTTAACTGAAATTCATTGTTTAATACAACCATGAAGATATAAAGTCCGAAAAATGAAAATGTACATTATTCACCACATGTCCCTTGATAAAGTGAAAATGGTAAAATTTGATTTTAGCTCAAATTAAAAAATCTTTGACAATATTCATGATTTCGATTAGAAAGTGTGCTAGAAAAGTTTTATGGAAGAATTTTTCTTTTATAACAAAGCTTTTAATTTTCCTTTTAAGATTGGTCTATAATTCACAACGAAAACTATCAAATTCAAAGCCCTTGCAACAGTGAAGACTTGGATCCAATTTGTGGCATATTTGAAATGAAGCAAAGAACTTTTAACAATATTTGCCAGCTTTCAGAAGAAATTAAAAGCTCTGGAAATGGTAAGAAATATAAATTGAAAAGAAATATATATAAAAGAACAACCCCAAAATAACAAGGTCGAAAACTCCTAAAATTGTTTGCAATTTTTATAAGAATCCACTGTATCCAGTATAATTTTAAGGAGTTGTTCTTCAATTAGTTGCCTTTGTCAAAAAATTAATTTTAATTGGAAAAGCGTTAATTCCTTAATATCATTTTAGAGTGGACTATTTTACATAAGGGAATTTGTGAAACCATTAGTACTACCACACCAGTACCATCTGTAAAGCCTCTAATTAGAATTCCTTTGCTAAAACTAGCTAAAGAAAAATTAGTTTCAGCAATGGAAAGTATATCTACAACTACAACACCAAAGACCACCACCACCACTAAATATACAAAATATACTCCAATTAGTTCCTCCACAACTCCAGTTCCCGAACAAGATGAAAGTTTAGAAATACCTTACATTTCTAAGGGATATAAAGAAATTGTTAGTCATTGTGGTGATGACAGTTATGAAGATTCCGAAGAGATTCTAGATGATGATGATGACAATTTTGAAAGTTGGGAAGATGAGGAGGATGAAGAAGATGACTATAATCAGCAATATAAAAAGGAGGTCAATGATAAGGATTCTTATAAAATAGAGAACGATTTAAAAGAGTCGCATGATCATGAATATGAAAGTGAAAAGGGTGATAATAACAAAAAATATAACGAAAAGAAAACTTACAAGGAATCGAATCCAAAAATTGAAACTCCAAAAGTTAACAAACATAGAAAGAATTTAATTAAATTAATACAAGAAAAAATTTGGGATCTTTTTGGTATACGGAAATTAGTTAACAGTAATAATGGAAAGTATCATAAAAAGCCTTTAAAAGATCAAGTGAATACTATCGCATACAGTTCAGAAAATAAAGAAAATTCTGAAGATTTTAACAAAGATAATTCCTCTACCAGTAAAGTAAGTTCGACTTCAAAAATAAGTTACGAAGAGGAGAAACAACCAGTATCTAGTTATGCCTCCAGTAGTCAGCAAAATAATCAAACTTATGACAGAATTAAAGCAGATAAATACTACGGAAAAGAAAAGGTATCTGATAAAGAAGATTGTTACAAAGATAATTCCTCTACCAGTGATGAAAGTTCGACTTCAAAAATAAGTTACGAAGAGAAGAAACAACCAGTATCTAGTTATGCCTCCAGTAGTCAGCAAAATAATCAAACTTATGATAAAGTTAAAGCAGATAAATACTATGGAAAAGATAAAGTATCTGATAAAGAAGATTGTAACAAAGATAATTCCTCTACCAGTAAAGTAAGTTCGACTTCAAAAATAAGTTACGAAGAGGAGAAACAACCAGTATCTAGTTATGCCTCCAGTAGCCAGCAAAATAATCAAACTTATGATAAAGTTAAAGCAGATAAATACTATGGAAAAGATAAAGTATCTGATAAAGAAGATTGTAATAAAGATAATTCCTCTAAAAGTTCAACTTCAAAAATAAGTTATGAAGAGAAGAAAGTACCAGCTCCTAGCTATGCCCCCAGTAGCCAGCAAACTTATGATAAAGTTAAAGCAGATAAATACTATGGAGAAGATAAAAAATCTGATCCCATTTATTTACCCAACAGTCAGCCGGAAATTCAAAGTAATAAAGCTGCACGACCGCAAGAAAGTGAACCTAAATTTGGAGTTTACAGTGATGATGCCTATGACTATATAGAAAATAAGCCAAGTGAATCTGAACTTTCTGCTACCTCAGATCATTGCCTTGATTTGGCTGAAGAAAAGTCATATAAATCAAATAATAAATACCAAGATAATTTGCATATTCAAGATGGCATGTACCCCTCGCAATATTCCCATCCGCCTCCAGAAAATAATCCAATTAATAGCGAAAATGTTATGGATGCTATTGAGGCTTTATTAGACAAAAGTAGTGAAGAAGAAGTGGATGAGGGTGAAACATTATTGAGACAAGTGTTAACGACCTCTAATAGTGAAACCACGTCATCATATCCTATTTATGAGGAAACGGAAGACAATCAATTAAATTACACTAAACGTGAGGAATATCCATCTAAATATAATTCTACCACAAAAAGAAAAGGAGAAATTTACAATGGCGTAGTTTATAAGGCTCCAGTTTATGATGCTCCCACCTATAATTTTATTTATACAGCACCCAATCATCCAATATTACCTTTGACACCCAATACAGATATGTTAGATAATTTAAATCTCCCAGATAGCATATATCCTTTGCAATATACCCATCCGCCTCCAGAAAATAATCCAGTTAATAGCGAAAATGTTATTGATGTTTTAGAGGCCTTATTAGATAAAAGTAATGAAGAAGAAGTGAATGAGGATGAAGCATTATTGAGAGAAGTCTTAACTACTTCCAATATTGAAACCACATCACCATATCCTGTTTATGAGGAGACTAAAGACAATCAATTAAATGATACTAGACATGAGGAATATCCATCTAAATATAATTCTACCACAAATAGAAAAGGAGAAATTTATAATGGCGTAGTGTATAAGGCTCCAGTTTATGATGCTCCCACCTATAATTTTATTTATGCAGCACCCAATCATCCTATATTACCTTTGACACCCGATAATAATCCATTTATTAATTATCCCCAAAATATAGCAAATCCTTTATTACCTGTAGTAAATGAAACGAATCCTTCAGAAACTGTACCTCCTGCAAATCTGCCTTTTAATCCAATGGATTTCTTATCTAAGTTAGCTGCTATGAGTAGTCAATTTGTGGCCGCGACACCTAATCTATTGCCAACTCCACCCATCAAAGAATATGAAAAAAATCTCGCTTCAAATCAGCCCTACCAACAAGATAATTCTAATAATCCTTTTATTTTGGAAAATAATTAGCTTCATCAACCACTACAACATCATTTTGCACCTCCAAACTCCAACCAAAATCCACCGCAAATACATTCACTATTTCAATTGTTTCCATCACTACCACCACAACAACCTCAAGAGCTTATATCTCATTTAACACCTTTTTATGTTATCAATCCACAAAAGGAATCGTTTGAGCAAAATTCTCCATCCAAAGAACATTCGAATATTTTACCTCCAGAATTTAAAAATACTCATTTACCATATCATCCGTTTCCCACCACTTTACCAACAGCATTTCAACCCCCTGTTAATCCACAACAGCATCAATCCTCCTTGCTACCACTGGTTAACCCACAACAGCATCAACCTTCCTTGAAACAACCAGTTAACCCACAACAGCATCAACCTTCCTTGAAACCACCAGTTAACACACAACAGTATCAACCTTCCTTGAAACCACCAGTTTTGGATGCGAATGTTCCTTTAGCTCCTGTTCCACAACAACCACAAAATCCTCCAGTACTTCATTATCAGCCCCCAAATTCATCATTTAATTCTACAGTTTTTAATCAAATTGTAGAAAGTTTAAAAACAATTACAAAACGTTCTTAATTTTATGTTAATTTTAATTTATAAATTATTTTTTTTATAATATTTTTTGTAAGAAACTTAAATAAAACATGATTTTAAAAAATCTATAAACATTTTGAAAACTGTTGAAAACTTTCACCTTGAAGATTTTATAAAATTTGCTTTAAGTTTATTTCAAAATTGTTTTGAAAATCCAAAATAACGCTTTAAATACAATTCTCCACTGAATTCGAATTTAGTTAATGTTCGAATTTTCATTTGATTTAAAATTTCGAATCAGTTTTTTTTAATAAAATTCGGAATATTTAATCATTTTTTATATTTAAAATTTTTTAATTTTTTTCTACAATTTTAAAATCCAGTAAAATTTTGATTTTGAATTAAAATAAAATGATTTTTTTTGCAGAATTTCGAATTCTACTTAAAATTTTGAATTTATTTAGAATTTTAATTTAAATTTTATATTTTCAATTAGTGAGCAAGATCGAAAAATTCTTAACATACGTTTTTCATTAAAACTTTTAACCAAAGTAAAAGTAAAAGTCATACAAGGCTTTGGTCTCTATATTTTGAACAGCGTTCAAAACAGTGCACGAAAATTGAAGTCAAAAAATATAATAATAATAATAATAATAATAATAATAATAATAATAATAAAATAAAACACGAAACGTATATTTTGCAGATTTTTCAAAATTTCCTGGTTAAAAATTTTATGTTGCCGATGCTCGAAGGAATATTGAATATAATTTTTGCACCCAGCAACCCAACAGTCTAAAACTTCCCAAAAGCTTTTAGCATGACAATCAATTTTCAGTTGTTGCAAAAGAATGGCTGCTTCCATTCATAGGACTTCATAATGAAGCCTGACTTGGCATCCTGTCAATATGGTAAACAAGCCCTTGAGTGGTATTTGTACCAAGAGAGAAAAATCCTCCAAACTGGCCGGAACTAAAGCCAGTGGACTAATATTGGGCACTTGTTACAAAAGAATTTAAGAGCACAAAAAATATTAAGTATATTTGTGGTAGATTTTAAACGGAGATATACTACCCATTCAAGCAAATTGACAGAAAGCACTATAAAAACGTGAATGTAACGGTTTCCGCAAAAAGTTCAAAATTTCATTATTCACGATTAAAACTGTAATTTTTTTATCTAAATTGTAATAATTTCAATCAGATAAAAATTTAAGGTTACTGGTTTCGTTTCAATCAACATATATGTATGTTATGAATTTTTTGATCTCACTTCTTAAATTACAAAAATACAATTAAATAAAAAATTTTCAATAAAATTTTAAATTTTTAAAAGAATTTTTCTTTTTACTAAATTTTTTTTTTTTTCCAAATAAAACTTAAGTTTTAACTAAAATATCGAATTTTTTATAAATTATAATCAAATCTGTTGTTAATATTTGAAAATTGAATATTAATAATTTTAACTTAAATTTCAAATATTGAATATAATTCCAGTTTTTAATAAAATTTAATATTTTTATTAATATTTCAAATTTTTAACTGAAAACTAAAAATTTGTTTCAAAATTCATTATGTTTGAATTTTCACAAATTTTTCGAATATTTATTAAAATATCGAATTTTTTTTGAAATAACAAATTTTCATGCAAATTTCAAATTTTTATTAATATTTTACTAAAAGTTCAAAATTTGTTTTAAAAATTAAAAAATGAGTTTTAATATTCGAAATGTTGTGTTAAAATTCACTAATAATAAATTAAATCTTTACTAATTTTTTATCAGATTTTGATGATTGAAATTAAAAAATGTTTTTCGTCGTAATGTTTAATTCTTAGTTTTCGGGTCTATAACTTTGTTATTGAACCAAAAAAGCTGGTTGCAACTAGAAAACTGCTTAGGCCAATATCGTGTTACATATAGAAAGACAAAGTTAATCATCACCATCCTCATTAGCTCTTGCGGTGGTGAAGAGTATACAGATATGATGTGACATAACTTCGATTAAAAAATTTAAATATATCATAAAGGTTTGCAGCGGTGGACCCTAAATTTACAAGTACAAATTAAGAAGGTTTAACTGTTCTTATTTATCAGTTTACACTGACTGTATAATTGAAGATATTGCTAATTATAGGTCATCTTCTATTAGAACCCATACCTTTTACTGCATGGTATAAAAAAGCCCGACAAGTGTTGGAAGCTTCTCATGTGCCGATGTAGAATTTAGTTCAGTGATTTGCTTGAATTAAACTTTATGTGTAATTTACGTTTCTAATAGATCGGAAAACCCTAAAATAGGGTTATGGGAAATTAGGGACAAATTGATGAAATTATATAAACAATTATTTGTATTAGATTTAATAATAATATTTGCCTGAAAGGTTCTGCCTGATGTAGATAAAATAATTTACCGATTTTAACAGACAACTTTACAAACTAAAGGAAACGTTGTACAAAGTCTAAAGAGGGATCTAATTTTAATGGTTCACATGTTTCGAAAAAAATGTTTCAAAATTCATGATAAAAAAAGTCCAAAAATGAAAGAAATTTTTATTTTCATTAACATTAAATTAAAAATTTCATCATTCATTCAAGTTACATTCAACATTATGACATAACATGCTGACCCATATTCGTGTATCTTAATGAAATCTTAAATTCACAAAAAACACGTTCCGGTCAAACATCATCATAAGAACCAAATGAAACAATAAATTCTTAAAGAACAGAACCAAAAGATAAAACAATTTCTAAAAATTCACGTCAATTAGCAAACAAGAAGAAATTGCAACAAAAGAGTTGAACATCCAGAAGAAGCATGTAATGACGGATACAAAATTTCTTGTGACTGAATGATAAAAATTTTAATTGAAATTTCTAATTGAAAATTTTGTAAATTTGTACATTTGAGTTGTATAAAAACCTGAATATTGAATTTTCTTAACATACTCTGCCAGTTTCCCCACAGTGAATAGTTCTAAGTAATTTTAACGCCTAAACGAAATGAAAGCGTTTTTATTTCTTATAGGGTTTTTGGTGGCCACTTTGGGTCAACCAAATAGCAACGATTTGGTTAATTTAAATAACATTTCGATTTGTGCCACTTTAAATAATTTCAATAGAACATTTGCCAATATTTGGCAGGTTTATAATGAATATAAGACAACTGGAGCCGTTTGGACACCGGTGGCTATAGGTGATTGTCCTACAAATAGTGATTGTACTTTGCTGAATCCAGTTTGTGCGGTATCTAGTGGCAATTTTTTCAAAACATTTCCCAATCAATGTATATTAGAGGCCGAACAAAGGAGTACGGGTATTGGTGAGTTGAATATAAAATGTAACTGTTTTCTATCATCTTTTAAATTTCATTATTTTCTTTTTCTAGTCTGGAATATTGTTTTCCAAGGAGTTTGTTCAGCAAATCCAGGAGATGGCTTTATGAATGCAACTCCTGCTCCGCCAGTTACACCAGCTCCAGCACCATGGTATGCAGCATTCATGAGAGCTTATCAACCAGCTTCACAAAGTCCAGCCCTTAATATTCCATATCCTAGTTTTCCGGCTCCTGCAGCTCCTGCCATTTCGTATTCATTACCTACCCCCTCACCCGCATATGAATCAGCACCTGCCCCTTCAGTTCCAGCCTCGTCCATACCATACCCCGCTGGTCCTGTTTCAAATGCTTATGCTATGAAACCTGATTCTATACCATTCAAGACAATGCCTTTAACAAATCCAGCTATTATACAATGGTTTTTAGCATCAGCTGCTGCGGCAGCATCTTCATCCTCATCACCAACTACTGGATACTCCAGTGGTTTGCTCCCTTACGCTATAGAACCTTATACCCAAGCACCACAAAGTTCTTCGCAAAGTTATGCTCCTCAATCTTCAACACCATGTCCTAAAGATTACTCAATCAGTCCTATTCCAAATATAACTATACCAGCTATATTGCCACATCCAATAGCACCATATCCACCACCTTCATCCGATAGTAATACTGGTTCATATATATATAAAACAGCTCCACAACCTTCACTTTCTTACTCTGCAATGCATGGTCAACAGCCTTCACCTGAATCAACCCCATCACCTTCTGCAGGACATTATGGACAAGTTTTACCCAGTTTGCCTACACCCTCTCCCAGTGGTGGGTCATTTGTTTATATCCCAGCTCCTCAACCTTCACCTCCTTGTCCTGAAGATTCATATGGTGTCAGTCCACCACTCATTCCTGCTCAATCGCCTTCTACTGTACATTATGAACAAGCACCACAAGTGTTACCAAATCTTCCCGTACCTGCACCCAATAGTGGATCTTATGTGTTAATTCCACCACCTCAACCTGATATTGCTACTTCACCTTCTACTGGCCATTATGGGAAAACACCACAACCAACTCAGCCCGCGCCTTCACCTAATGCTGGCTTACGTATATAGTCCAGCTCCACAATCTTCACCTACATGTCCTGAAGATTCTTCGATTCATAGTCAATCACCTTATACTGGGGATTATGGACTACCTGCACCTTCACCTATTTCTAATGATTATAATCATGCACCTGGCCCTTCTCCTTATTCTCCATCATTACCATCCCCGCCTTCAACAGTCCCATACTCGCCTTCATCTTTACCAGCTCCTTCAATACCATACTCACCATCATCCGATGCTTCAGTTCCATCACAATCTGGTTTAATCTATGCACCTTTACCAGTACCATCACCTTTGCCTTCATATTCATCTGAACCTTCCTCTTCATATGCTGCACATCCTCCTGTTTCTGGTCAATATATACCAGCTGCTTCCTATCCATCAAATAAAGCAATTTCTTCAGATCCAGTACCATCATATATGCCTCCAGTGCCAGCCCCAGCTCCCAGTGCTTCATCCTATTCTACTCCTTCAAATGCCACCATACCATCATATTCACCATCTGCCCCTGCTAGCAACTATCCCGATTCAAACTCTCCGTCTTATTCAAGTCCATCTGATTCAAATTCATACAGTGGCTCCTCAGCTGCAAAAGAACCACATTATACAAATTCTTATTCCTCACCATCGGAAAAATCATATGGCTCTAGCTCCTATGATTCTCCATCATCATCACCAGCTGCATCCTCTTATTCTGAATCATCGAACTCCTATTCCACTCCTTCAGAAGAGTCACAATCCTGCAATAATGCTGAATTATATAACTCCCCTGTATTAGATTATCATAATATTCCTCCATACTCTAAAAGTCCTGGAGCTGTTGGAAATTATAATGAGCAAGCAAGTTCCCACGATAATCCATATTCTCCGACGGATGATGAAAATCAAAATAATGAAGGGCAAACGGTTTACAATGGTGTTGTGTACCAGGGTCCTTATCATTATGAACCTAAATTTAAACATATTAATTTTGGTAACTTTAACTTTTTGCCTTCACAAAATGCCGCCGCGGCACCTTCTATTCCAGGACCAAGTTTAAGTGTGAATCCAAATCCCTTTGCACAGTTTTTGAAACAATTACAGTTAATAGCAGCGAAAAATATAACGTCTGGCTATTAGAGACTATTTTTTTTTAATTTAATTATTTTTTCATCAAACCGAAATTAATTACGATAAAATAAATAAAAATTATAAAATCTGAAAATAATTTGTTTTTTGTTTTAAAAATTTACTCGAAATCCTGAGAAGGAAAGCAAATTATCTTCCTCTCTTTTACAAGGGAGCTAAAAGTTTTTAGTACACAGTGCAAAGAAAGAACATTTACAAAAGTCCTAAATATAAACCGAAATTTAGCATAAACAAGTTATATAGTATTTAAAGACGATGTGTCAAATTAAATGAGGATCGGTCCATTATTTCTCATAGGTTCCAAACAACTCCCCTTCAAAATATCACTTTGAAGGACTTAAATCTCACATACACTGTGATATTGCAATAAGAATTGGTCAAATAGAAAAAAAAAACATAACAAAAATGTATGTGTGAATTTTTACGAGGGTGAGTTTGTAATTAGTTCTAGCTTCCATATAAAGTCAACATAAAACCGCTTTTAGAATACACTTTCAAGTTGGGCATATACCAGGTTGGTGCTGCCTCACAGACAATAATAATATAATTCATTTGATAGAGAATGTCAGTTTATAAATAACTATAATGAATTTAGATTCATAGCAAAACTTAGTATATACCCTCCACCATAAGTGATCAAGATCTAATCGATTAAGCTATGTACGTCTGTCTCTTGTTGGTACATTCCCATCCACAATAATTAACAGAGCTCATTTAAATTTGACATGCTTATTTGTTATTGTTCGAAGAGGAATCTAAAATCTATTTTAGTATATTAAAATATATTGACCGACACCTGAGGGAATCTCTAAGTTAAAACAACGTTGGTAATGACTGCTACGGAAAATGTATGAACGACCTTCGTATAATTTGCTTTTGTGTTTTATGATTAAGTGTGCAGTTAATTTTTATATCACTTACATTTATGCACTTTTTGGCGGTTATATGGGGAAGAAATAATAGACCGATATTCATATAATTTCGCACATCTTAATTTGAACAATTATAGTTAAAATACGGCCGTGCATGTAACATCTATTCCATTTAAAGTGATATTTAGATGACGATCCTCATATGGTTTATTATTGTCTAATTTCGTTAATATTGCTTTTTATTTGGGGGGGGGGTTGTATGACAAGATATCTGCGACCTGCATTTTGTTCACAACGCACAGTGTCTCAAATGAAAAATGAAATGGAAATAAATCTGCAACTACCGAACAGCTAGTCCGATTTTAATGAAATTTCACATAGTGGTAGTAGAAGTTTAGGCAAGTTAAAATCTTGACCTTTGTGGACCTAACAGGTCCACAAGGTCAAGAAAGGGTACCAAAATTGGTCATCTCAAGTCATAAAAATATTTAAATGATTTCAGATTTCATTTTTGGAAATTTGCAAAATTTTTTGGTATTTACGGGATTTCTTTTAGGAGAAACAAAATATTGTTAAAAGTTTCCGATTCATTCGATTTATACAAAGTTTTATCATTAGTTTTTGATAAAATAAAAAATATTTAACAAAAATTAGAATCGTTATAGCATAAAACCTTCGTCAAGATCGGTCAAAAATTAAAATTTTAGACATTTTAAGCTCAATTTCTCTTAAACTATATGAGATAGCCTAACCATACGATAAGGTTTTTTATAGGTTTGCAATAGCGGAATCCACTCATATAAAAATCTTTAAACTCGGTTTGGATATAAGAAATCTTTTAAATCGGTTTCATTTAAACACTGTGCAACTTTTACAATGGTCAGCCAGGCAGGACATCGTTAAATAGATTGAATCACTTAAAAGTGATGGTATTTTACAAACTTATGGACAAAGGCATAATACACCAACAACCTTAGTTTTCTTTTGTTATATTTAAGAAAAACTTTTATATATCATCAACTACCATCCTCTCAAAGAGACAAATATTCCTTGATTCATTGCTATGAACCCTGAGAGAAGTACAGATGCACATAATTTAATTTAAAGGGGGATATAATTCATATATATACATGATATTCAATTATAATTTGGGTTTTGAAAATAAATATTTTTATAATTTTAACTAAAATTTAATAAAAATTTAAGTGATTTATGTGATCAGATTAATGATTTAATTTTTTTTTTTAATTTTAGTTTTATGAAAATTGTGTTTAAATTTATATTTTATTTAATTTTAGTCATACCTCAAGAGTTATACAAGAAATTCTAATAAAATATAACTTTTAACTTCTATTATGCTAAAAAATAAAACATCTACTTAAACAAAACTCATTAATTTTAATGACTTAAATACATCTTAATCAAACAATCAATTTTCTTTCAAATATTTTTATTGTTCAAGAGAGAATAATTATTGTTTAAGATTCTTATATAATCGAATTAAATAATAAATAATCTATTTACACATACATACATACACACATACAAAATATACTTAATTATAATCGAAGATATAAATTAAAGCTAAATTTGTTTGTTTTCATTCTCAGAATTAAAATATGAGATTAATTTGTTAAGGAACTCTTTGAAAAGTTCCAAAAGTGATGGTGAATTTATAGGTAAAGTGAATGGGAAAAGTCCATGTAAAATTTGTGTTTTATTCTCAATTGTCTCATTATTACAAGGAGCTGTAACCATATTGTAGTAATTATGGACCGGTTGGTGGTAGTAGTTTCCTTCCACGTATGGTCCATTATATGTGTTATTGCTACTTACATGGAGTATTTTTTTAGTGTTTAGTGTTACATTGTTGCAACCTCTGCAAGCTGCATCACAAACTGTGCCATTGACTTCAATTAGTGGACTTGGGGTCTTATCTTGTGTTACACAATCTTTTACTGTATCTATTTTAGTTGTTTCTTCACAACTTTCCCCATTAGCGCAACTTGTCTCATCTGAATCTACTGGCGTCGTTCCATCTTCGCAAACTCCCTCCGCATTACAATTTATATCTGTTTCTTTAGGTGTGGTTTTCTCATCGCAATTAACATTACTTTCATCACTGTCACAACTTTCATCACTATCACAACTATCATCTTCTTCACAACTTATTGAAGATGTCTTATCTCCTGGACTTGTTTTGTTGCTTTTAGGTGTGCTTGATTTTCCTTCATCACCATCTGATTGTGTCGTTGGCTCATCTTCATCTGTTTTGGGTGTTTCATCCATTGTACTTGTTTTATGAACTTTAGGTGTCGTTGATTCACCCTTACCGGTAGTAGATGTTTTAGGAAATGTAATTGTACTTACTCCATCAATTTTGGTAGTGTGATCCTCCTGGTCTTTTACGCCGACCTTAGGTGTAGTTGAAAAATCACCTTTAGATATCGATGTGTTATCTTCGCAACTATCACCATCTGAACAGTTTATACCCGAAGTAGTTGATGCCTCTTCGTCTGCTACAGGTTGTTCATCTCTAGGACTTGTTCTCTGATCCTTTGGTGTGGTAGATCCTTCATCACCTTTTGCAGGTGTTGTTGTTTTTACATCGTCTGCTTCGGATTTTTCATCTCCGGAACTTGTTTTATCATCTTTAGATGTAGTAGATTTCTCCTCGTCTGTCTCCTCCGGTTCTTCTGAAGTTGTTTCTTCACTGCACATTCCATCTTCTTCGCAATCTATATCCGTTTCCTTTGTGCTGGATTCTTCACTTTCAAATGAAGTTGATTTCTCTGCACTTGTTACAGGTGTTTTGTCTTCGGGACTTGTTTTGTGATCTTTAGGTGTGGTTGATTCCTTTTTATTTCTTTCTTCAGGTTCTTCCGTAGTTGTATCTTCACTACACGTTCCATCTTCTTCGCAATCTATATCTGATTCTTTAGTCGTGGATTCTTCACTCTCTGACGTAGTTGATTCCCCTTCGTCTGTTACAGGTTCTTTATCCCCGGGACTTGTTTTAGGTGTAGTGGATTCTTCGTCACCTCTCACTGGACTTGTTTTGTGATCTTTCGGTGTTGTTGATTCCTCAGGCTCTTCTGTAGTTGTTTCTTCACTACACGTTCCATCTTCTTCGCAATCTATATCTGATTCTTTAGTCGTGGATTCTTCGCTCTCTGACGTAGTTGATTCCCCTTCGTCTGTTACAGGTTCTTTATCTCCGGGACTTGTTTTAGGTGTAGTGGATTCTTCGTCACCTCTCACTGGACTTGTTTTGTGATCTTTCGGTGTTGTTGATTCCTCAGGCTCTTCTGTAGTTGTTTCTTCACTACACGTTCCATCTTCTTCGCAATCTATATCTGATTCTTTAGATGTGGATTCTTCGCTCTCGGATGTAGTTGATTTCTCTGCGTCTGTTACAGGTTCTTTATCTCCAGGACTTGTTTTATGATCCTTGGGTGTGGTGGATTCTTCGTCACCTCTTACAGGACTTGTTTTGTGATCTTTCGGTGTTGTTGATTTCTCAGGCTCTTCCGTAGTTGTTTCTTCACTACACGTTCCATCTTCTTCGCAATCTATATCTGATTCTTTAGATGTGGATTCTTCGCTCTCGGATGTAGTTGATTTCTCTTCGTCTGTTACAGGTTCTTTATCTCCGGGACTTGTTTCATGATCCTTAGGTGTGGTGGATTCTTCGTCACCTCTCACAGGACTTGTTTTGTGATCTTTCGGTGTTGTTGATTCCTCAGGCTCTTCCGTAGTTGTTTCTTCACTACACGTTCCATCTTCTTCGCAATCTATATCTGATTCTTTAGATGTGGATTCTTTGCTCTCGGATGTAGTTGATTTCTCTTCGTCTGTTACAGGTTCTTTATCTCCGGGACTTGTTTTATGATCCTTAGGTGTGGTGGATTCTTCGTCACCTCTCACAGGACCTGTTTTGTGATCTTTCGGTGTTGTTGATTCCTCAGGCTCTTCTGTAGTTGTTTCTTCACTACACGTTCCATCTTCTTCGCAATCTATATCTGATTCTTTAGATGTGGATTCTTCGCTCTCGGATGTAGTTGATTTCTCTTCGTCTGTTACAGGTTCTTTATCTCCGGGACTTGTTTTATGATCCTTAGGTGTGGTGGATTCTTCGTCACCTCTCACAGGACTTGTTTTGTGATCTTTCGGTGTTGTTGATTCCTCAGGCTCTTCTGTAGTTGTTTCTTCACTACACGTTCCATCTTCTTCGCAATCTATATCTGATTCTTTAGATGTGGATTCTTCGCTCTCAGATGTAGTTGATTTCTCTTCGTCTGTTACAGGTTCTTTATCTCCGGGACTTGTTTCATGATCCTTAGGTGTGGTGGATTCTTCGTCACCTCTCACAGGACTTGTTTTGTGATCTTTCGGTGTTGTTGATTCCTCAGGCTCTTCCGTAGTTGTTTCTTCACTACACGTTCCATCTTCTTCGCAATCTATATCTGATTCTTTAGATGTGGATTCTTTGCTCTCGGATGTAGTTGATTTCTCTCCGTCTGTTAGAGGTTCTTTATCTCCGGGACTTGTTTCATGATCCTTAGGTGTGGTGGATTCTTCGTCATCTCTCACAGGACTTGTTTTGTGATCTTTCGGTGTTGTTGATTCCTCAGGCTCTTCCGTAGTTGTTTCTTCACTACACGTTTCATCTTCTTCGCAATCTATATCAGATTCTTTTGATGTGGATTCTTCGCTCTCGGATGTAGTTGATTTCTCTTCGTCTGTTACAGATTCTTCAACTCCGGGACTTGTTTTATGATCCTTAGGTGTGGTGGACTCTTCGTCACCTCTCAGAGGACTTGTTTTGTGATCTTTCGGTGTTGTTGATTCCTCAGGCTCTTCCGTAGTTGTTTCTTCACTACACGTTCCATCTTCTTCGCAATCTATATCTGATTCTTTAGATGTGGATTCTTTGCTCTCGGATGTAGTTGATTTCTCTCCGTCTGTTAGAGGTTCTTTATCTCCGGGACTTGTTTCATGATCCTTAGGTGTGGTGGATTCTTCGTCACCTCTCACAGGACTTGTTTTGTGATCTTTCGGTGTTGTTGATTCCTCAGGCTCTTCCGTAGTTGTTTCTTCACTACACGTTCCATCTTCTTCGCAATCTATATCTGATTCTTTAGATGTGGATTCTTTGCTCTCGGATGTAGTTGATTTCTCTTCGTCTGTTACAGGTTCTTTATCTCCGGGACTTATTTCATGATCCTTAGGTGTGGTGGACTCTTCGTCACCTCTCAGAGGACTTGTTTTGTGATCTTTCGGTGTTGTTGATTCCTCAGGCTCTTCTGTAGTTATTTCTTCACTACACGTTCCATCTTCTTCGCAATCTATATTTGATTCTTTTGATGTGGATTCTTCGCTCTCGGATGTAGTTGATTTCTCTTCGTCTGTTACAGGTTCTTTATTTCCGGGACTTGTTTTATGATCCTTAGGTGTGGTGGATTCTTCGTCACCTCTCACAGGACTTGTTTTGTGATCTTTCGGTGTTGTTGATTCCTCAGGTTTGTTTCTTCACTACATGTTCCATCTTCTTCGCAATCTATATCTGATTCTTTAGATGTGGATTCTTCGCTCTCAGATGTAGTTGATTTCTCTTCGTCTGTTACAGGTTCTTTATCTCCGGGACTTGTTTCATGATCCTTAGGTGTGGTGGATTCTTCGTCACCTCTCACAGGACTTGTTTTGTGATCTTTCGGTGTTGTTGATTCTCAGGCTCTTCTGTAGTTGTTTCTTCACTACACGTTCCATCTTCTTCGCAATCTATATCTGATTCTTTAGATGTGGATTCTTTGCTCTCGGATGTAGTTGATTTCTCTTCGTCTGTTACAGGTTCTTTATCTCCGGGACTTGTTTCATGATCCTTAGGTGTGGTGGATTCTTCGTCACCTCTCACAGGACTTGTTTTGTGATCTTTCGGTGTTGTTGATTCCTCAGGCTCTTCCGTAGTTGTTTCTTCACTACACGTTCCATCTTCTTCGCAATCTATATCTGATTCTTTAGATGTGGATTCTTTGCTCTCGGATGTAGTTGATTTCTCTTCGTCTGTTAGAGGTTCTTTATCTCCGGGACTTGTTTTATGATCTTTAGGTGTAGTGGATTCTTCGTCACCTCTCACAGGACTTGTTTTGTGATCTTTCGGTGTTGTTGATTTCTCAGGCTCTTCTGTAGTTGTTTCTTCACTACACGTTCCATCTTCTTCGCAATCTATATCTGATTCTTTAGATGTGGATTCTTCGCTCTCGGATGTAGCTGATTTCTCTTCGTCTGTTACAGGTTCTTTATCTCCGGGACTTGTTTTATGATCTTTAGGTGTAGTGGATTCTTCGTCACCTCTCACAGGACTTGTTTTGTGATCTTTCGGTGTTGTTGATTTCTCAGGCTCTTCTGTAGTTGTTTCTTCACTACACGTTCCATCTTCTTCGCAATCTATATCTGATTCTTTAGATGTGGATTCTTTGCTCTCGGATGTAGTTGATTTCTCTTCGTCTGTTACAGGTTCTTTATTTCCGGGACTTGTTTTATGATCTTTAGGTGTAGTGGATTCTTCGTCACCTCTCACAGGACTTGTTTTGTGATCTTTCGGTGTTGTTGATTTCTCAGGCTCTTCTGTAGTTGTTTCTTCACTACACGTTCCATCTTCTTCGCAATCTATATCTGATTCTTTAGATGTGGATTCTTCGCTCTCGGATGTAGTTGATTTCTCTTCGTCTGTTACAGGTTCTTTATTTCCGGGACTTGTTTTATGATCCTTAGGTGTGGTGGATTCTTCGTCACCTCTCACAGGACTTGTTTTGTGATCTTTCGGTGTTGTTGATTCCTCAGTTGTTTCTTCACTACATGTTCCATCTTCTTCGCAATCTATATCTGATTCTTTAGATGTGGATTCTTCGCTCTCAGATGTAGTTGATTTCTCTTCGTCTGTTACAGGTTCTTTATCTCCGGGACTTGTTTCATGATCCTTAGGTGTGGTGGATTCTTCGTCACCTCTCACAGGACTTGTTTTGTGATCTTTCGGTGTTGTTGATTCCTCAGTTGTTTCTTCACTACACGTTCCATCTTCTTCGCAATCTATATCTGATTCTTTAGATGTGGATTCTTCGCTCTCGGATGTAGTTGATTCCTCTTCGTCTGTTACAGGTTCTTCATCTCCAGGTCTTGTTGTTGTTTTTTCATCGTCTGTTTCGGGTTCTTTATCTCCGGGACTTGTTTTATGATCTTTAGGTGTAGTGGATTCTTCGTCACCTCTCACAGGACTTGTTTTGTGATCTTTCGATGTTGTTGAATCCTTAGGCTCTTCTGTAGTTGTTTCTTCACTACACGTTCCATCTTCTTCGCAATCTATATCTGATTCTTTAGTTGTGGATTCTTCGCTCTCTGATATAGTTGATTCCCCTTCGTCTGTTACAGGTTCTTCATCTCCGGGACTTGTTTATGATTTTGGGTGTTGTTGTTTTTCATCGTCTGTTTCGGGTTCTTTATCTCCGGGACTTGTTTTATGATCTTTAGGTGTAGTGGATTCTTCGTCACCTCTCACAGGACTTGTTTTGTGATCTTTCGGTGTTGTTGATTCCTCAGGCTCTTCTGTAGTTGTTTCTTCACTACACGTTCCATCTTCTTCGCAATTTATATCTGATTCCTTAGATGTGGATTCTTCGCTCTCGGATGTGGTTGATTTCTCTTCGTCTGTTACAGGTTCTTCATCTGCGGGACTTGTTTTAGGTGTAGTGGATTCATCGTCACCTCTCACAGGACTTGTTTTGTGATCTTTTGGTGTTGTTGATTCTTCAGGCTCTTCTGTAGTTGTTTCTTCACTACACGTTCCATCTTCTTCGCAATCTATATCTGATTCTTTAGTTGTGGATTCTTCGCTCTCTGATATAGTTGATTCCCCTTCGTCTGTTACAGGTTCTTCATCTCCGGGACTTGTTTTATGATCTTTGGGTGTTGTTGTTTTTTCATCGTCTGTTTCGGGTTCTTCATCTCCGGGACTTGTTTTATGATCTCTAGGTGTAGTGGGTTCTTCGTCACCTTTCACAGGACTTGTTTTGTGATCTTTCGGTGTTGTTGATTCCTCAGGCTCTTGTGTAGTTGTTTCTTCACTACACGTTCCATCTTCTTCGCAATTTATATCTGATTCTTTAGATGTGGATTCTTCGCTCTCGGATGTAGTTGATTTCTCTTCATCTGTTACAGGTTCTTCATCTTCGGGACTTGTTTTAGGTGTAGTGGGTTCTTTGTCACCTTTCACAGGACTTGTTTTGTGATCTTTCGGTGTTGTTGATTCCTCAGGCTTTTGTGTAGTTGTTTCTTCACTACACGTTCCATCTTCTTCGCAATCTATATTTGATTCTTTAGTTGTGGATTCTTCGCTCTCGGATGTTGTTGATTTCTCTTCGTCTGTTACGGGTTCTTCATCTCTGGGACTTGTTTTATGATCTTTAGGTGTTGTTGTTTCTTCATTATCTGTTTCGGGTTTTTTATCTCCGGGACTTGTTTTATGATCTTTAGGTGTAGTGGATTCTTCGTCACCTCTCACAGGACTTGTTTTGTGATCTTTCGGTGTTGTTGATTCCTCAGGCTCTTGTGTAGTTGTTTCTTCACTACACGTTCCATCTTCTTCGCAATCTATATCTGATTCTTTAGTTGTGGATTCTTCGCTCTCGGATGTTGTTAATTTCTCTTCGTCTGTTACGGGTTCTTCATCTCTGGGACTTGTTTTAGGATCTTTAGGTGTTGTTGTTTCTTCATTATCTGTTTCGGGTTTTTTATCTCCGGGACTTGTTTTATGATCTTTAGGTGTAGTGGATTCTTCGTCACCTCTCACAGGACTTGTTTTGTGATCTTCCGGTGTTGTTGATTCCTCAGGCTCTTCTGTAGTTGTTTCTTCACTACACGTTCCATCTTCTTCGCAATCTATATCTGATTCTTTAGTTGTGGATTCTTCACTCTCGGATGTGGTTGATTTCTCTTCGTCTGTTACAGGTTCTTCATCTGCGGGACTTGTTTTAGGTGTAGTGGATTCATCGTCACCTCTCACAGGACTTGTTTTGTGATCTTTTGGTGTTGTTGATTCCTCAGGCTCTTCTGTAGTTGTTTCTTCACTACACATTCCATCTTCTTCGCAATCTATATCTGATTCTTTAGTTGTGGTTTCTTTGCTCTCTGATGTAGTTGATTTCTCTTTGTCTGTTTTAGGTGTAGTGGATTCTTCGTCACCTCTCACAGGAATTTCATCTACAGGACTTGTTTTGTTATCTTTAGGTGTGGTTGGTTCATCTTTATCGGTTTCCTCTGGTTCTTCTGTAGTGGTTTCTTCAATACAAGTTCCATCTTCTTTGCAATCTATATCTGTTTCCTCAGTGGTGGATTCTACGCTATCTGATGAAGTTGACTCCTCTTCGTTCGTTACAGGTGTTTTATCTCCTGGACTTGTTTTGTGATCTTTAGGTGTTGTAGATTCCTGTTCGGGTTTCTTACCTCCGGGACTTGATTCATGAGCTTTAGTTGTGGTTGATTCTTTATCTACCGTAACGGGTGTTATTTTATCTCTGGGACTTGCAGTAGATTCTTCATCATCTTTTATAGATGTTTTATCTCCGGGACTTGTTTTGTGATCTTTATGTGTGGTTGATTCCTCATCGTCTGTTGCGCGTTTTTCATCTCCGGGACTTGTTTTTGTATTTTTGGGTGTGGTGGATTCTTCTTCACTAGTTGTAGATGTTTCACTTTCGGGTTTTTTTGCATCTTCTTTTGGTGTTGTTTTCATATCGGCAGTAGTCGGTGTCTCAACTTCAGAATCGATTTCGATTTTTGGTGTAGTTTTTGGATCTTGTTTGCTTGTGCTTGGGCTTTGAATTTTAGTTGATGATGTAATGCCCTTTTTTTTTGTGGTACGTTCTTCACAATTTCCATTTTCTTCACAGCTAAAATCAGTTTCTTTTGTTGTTCTCTCTACACAATTTTCCCCACTTTCATCACTTTCACAAGTGCTACTGCTATCACAACTTTCACTGCTCTGACAGCTGTCAGCGTTATCACAACTTTCACTACTCTTACAAGTGCTCTTGCTGTCATTATCACAGCTTTCACTATTCTTACATTTCTCATTACTATCACTGTCACAACTTTTACTGCCTTTACAGCTCTCATCACTATCACTGCTACAGCTTTTACTGCTCGAACAATCATTGTCGCAACTTTCATCTTCTTCGCAACTACTTTTAGTTTTCTTGGTAGTTTTAATGTCCTTTGATGTTGTTGAACTAATTTTACCTACAGTTGTTTCTACACTTCTTGGAGTTGTAGTTGTATTGTGTGTGGGTGTTGTTGACGATACTCCTAAAGTTGTTGGAGTTTCATGTTCAGAATCGATCTCAATTTTGGGTGTTGTACTGGTTTTTTCACCATTTGTAGACTTTTCTTGAGCAGTTGTTTTTTCATTTTCTTTTGTAGTCGATTCTTCGTCATCTGTTTCTGTTACTTCATCTATACTTGTAGAAGAATCTACACTCTGTATTGTGGTTGTTTCATCATCAATTGTCGATGTAATATTTTCTGGATTTGTATTATCATCCCTGGGGTTTGAAGTAGTTTCTTCACAATTTTCACCACCTGCACAACTTTTGTCGGTGGTCTCTTCTGTAGTTGTTTCGTCATCTGCACCTTTTAGTATGGTTATATCTTCGTCTTTAGGTGTAGTGGAAGCATCTTCTTTAGGTTTTGATAAATCATCTTTACAACTTTCGCCACTTGCACAACTTGTTTCGGTTGTACCTTCTGTAGTTGAGTCTTCATCACATGTTCCATTTTCTTCGCAATCTATTTCTGGTTCCTTTGTGGTAGTTTTATGATCATGAGACTCCTCTGAATCCTCTGTTGTCGTTTCTTCTGTAGTAGATTCCTCTTCACATGTTCCATCTTCTTCACAATCTATTTCGGTTTCTCTTGTGGTAATTTTCTCATTATCTGTTTCGCAATTTACACCTGGATCGCAGACAGTGGAGTCACTTGATTTCTCTGTTGTCGTTTCTTCATTACAAGTTTCATCGTCCTCGCAATCAATATCGCTTTCTTCTGTTGTGTCGCTAGACTCCCCTGTAGTTGTTTCTTTATCACATGTTTCATCTTCTTCGCAATCTATTTCCGTTTCCTTTGTAGTAGTTTCCTGATCATCTGATTCACAATTTACTCCAGGAACACAGACTGTTGAATCATTTTCATCTAGACGTGTTACTTCGTCCTTGGGTGTAGTTATATCCTCTTCATCGGATATGGTCGAATTTTCATCATCTTTTAACGTTCGTTTTTCAATATCTCTCTTCTCTGTTGTTGTTATTTCTTTTGTCGTATTTATTATTTCTGTTGTTGTCAAAGATTCGCTTTCAATTGAAGGACAAGCAAAGGGAAACGTTGCCTTCCAAACTGTTGAAGAAAATTTTTAGTTTGATTGGAATTTGTTTTAAAGACAGTTTTAAAACAAATATAAACTTACCAAAACCCGTCAGATATATTTCTTTATTCATATGACATTCATTGATAAATGTACGAAATTTATCCAAAAATTCGGAATACGCACAAATCGGTTTATTTTCATTTGTGCATTTTTCAAAAATTGTTCTACAATGAGCTAATTTTATTAAACACCAATCTGAAAAATAGAACTTGTTTCAGATTACGAAATAAAGTGAAAATTTTTATACGCTACTTACATTCTCCTGTTTGGCGAATTTCAGCCATTAAAGATTGTATACTGGGAAATGTTTTGTAATGTCCTTCAAAAAATGCACACACGGGTTTTTGATAATAATCCATGGGTAATGCGTAACCCGAAGTTACAGCGGTTATTAACACTAATATATTTACGAAAAAACATTTCATTGCGTTTCGTTTCGTTTCGATATTTTCAACAACAACTTTTAAAGTGTATTATAATTAATTTTACATACAATTTTCTATTTATACCAAAAGAAAATTTTACATTTCCGATTTGAAACCTTTTGTTTCGACTTTATTACATTTACATAAAACAATATTCTGGTTGTGTTTTTTTTTTTTTTGTTTTTTTTTTTTGTTTTGTTTTGTAAAAGAAATATTAAATTTTAGTTCAAAATTTTAAGAACTTTAAAAAAAAAGTTTCAAAAAAAAATTAGGTTTAATTTTTAAAACACGTATTAGAATTAGAATTTTGCACATTTTTCAAATTGTTGAAACAACAAAAACGTGAGACATGAGATGTAAATGTATGAACAACATTTTAGGATTTTGCGTTTAATTTTATTGCGTTTACGTCTAATGGGAATTACGACTCATCAATATTTGTTTTTTATAATTTTTTTTTTCAAAAATTAATGTAATTAAAACAATTAACGCGTGTTGGGGGTTCTTAACACTATCAACCAATAATTTGATAATAAATTTGTAGTATTTCATTCATAAATTCATTGGAACTTCGCTGCTCGAATTAATGTTTAAGACGAAGTAACTGAACGGAAGAAAAGTTTTATTTTAAGCACGTTCGTTTAACTTGTACTATTTAGTAGTATGTAATAATTTAGTATATGCTTTTTTCTTCTTCTTCTTCTTTTTTTGCTTCTTCTTCTTCTTCGTTAGTTAAGATAATTAAACTTTCTTAATTAAAGTACAGTTTATTAATTTTTATTGTTGGAGTTCTAAAAAAAATAATTTAAAAACCTTTTCTTTATGTTTTTTGATTTAAGAAGTAAATTGCAGTTCATTGTGTTAAGACATCATGATGTTTTTAATAGTTTTTTGTATTTTATTAACTCATAATGTTTACGGGCAAAATACTGATTTATCGTTATTGCCAGGATTTGCCAAACAATTGAATTCAACACCCTTATTACCTTGTCCCACTGAAGGACCTATTTGTGCCACTTCAAAAGGAGTTTGGAAAACATTTGCAAATTTAAATGAATTGGGCTTGGAAGTCAGCAAAGGAAATGGTAAGTTTTAAGAGATTTTATTAAAAAAAAACTTGAACTTAAGCTTTAAATTACGACGTGAAGAGGTGGTGTAAGATTTACACTAAATATATTTTCAAAATACTTTTTAATAAAAGTAATTTTTTTTAAAGAAAAAAAATTATTAGTAAAATAAAGAGGCAAATAAACGAGTAAGAATGTTATAGACGGTGAAGTTCGACTACGTAATAACCTACACCACAATGTTGCTTATAAATAGTAGTTACCTAAAAAATTCTGATTTATTCTTCTTCTGTGAAGTACATTATTGTAATACTAATTGTTATTTGAAATTTATCCAAAAAAATTATGGACCAATTCTTGCTTATATTTATCTTATTTCGACCACTTATTATTACAATAACAACGTATATGTTAGATTTGTTCCCTTAAAAGTGATTTTTGAAAGGGCGTTTGTATTTACCCGAAATATTGAAATAAACCTCGCACATTTTGGCTCATCGTTGTAGACTCAGTTGTGCCAAATTTTGTTTAATTCGCTTTATATTTAACCCTATTCCGGGAGGAACCTTTGTTTGAGAGGTATCAGAAATATTAGACCGAATATTGCCAATTGCAAAAAGGCATAATGTCCCAGAAAATGATTTGACTCAGGTGGAGATAATACCATTTTTTCTGTATTTTGCAAACATTAGCACAAACGCATAATACCTCAACCACCTACGGTAGTGTAGGGTATAAATAAAGTTGGTGGCTAAGAAATCTAAAAGAAAATCGGGCATAAAAACCGAAATTAATAGGAATTTGTATGCGGCACTACTCTATTCGTTCTGTTTTACATTTCTACAGAAGGAGTTATAAAAATAATACTTGAATTGGAACCTTAAATATGTGTTCCTTTGATCTAAAGTGTAATTACTAGTCCTTTTTGAAAGTTATGTTTGAAGAAAATATTTCTGTACTTAATCTAGTGAGAATGAAATCGTAAAGTAACCACATCACTGCGATACCAGACGGCCTAAGTTGATCGTAGAAAAACCTGCAACACACGCCTGTATGTAGTAGGTACGGCTCCAAGCAGGGTGATAGAATAGGACTGAAACTTTATTGATGAATATGCCTCTGAATAATGATATGGATATCTTTACCGACATCCAAAGGCTAACCCGGTCGTCCTAGTTTGTAATAAGACTAAAAGGGGGAGTAATCTGAAACGTAGAGATAGATAAATTGGCTAACGATTCCAGATTTTTACGATTGTGAACTTGGAAAGTCCGATGCATTTAATCGTTTTTAAAGCTAGACTGAGGAATTAGGTAACAGAGTACAAGAATATTATGGGATGCCTCTGATGATAGAAAGACCATAGATTTTCATAACTTGGGGAAAAAAAGCTTAATCAACATCTTAATCGAGCAGATGTTACCGACGATATCGAATGTAATGCATGCAGAAAAGTCATCTAAATGGTGGAACATTACCTAAGTCGAATTCTAACCGAGATCGCAAAATATCATGAGGGATACTTTACCAAGCATGTCCTCTTTATAGAAACATCTTAATCGAGCAGATGTTACTGACGATATCGAACGTAGTGCATGCAGGAAAGACCTATGTCGAAGTCTACTTAAGTCGAAGTCTAGCCTTTGCAGCCCCAACATCGCAAAAAAACGATACGGAATTTTTATTGTCAGTTATATGGTTGATATCTGTTTCTTGATGGTTTTACAATCAATTTCAATTTATAATAAGTTCAGTTAATGCTGAAAATTTTACAATTCATATTTTTTTCTTTTTCTAGATTGGAGGTTCTTTAGATTTGGTGAGTGTCCCACAGAAGAACCAGTTTGTGCACAATTTGACAAGGAAGTGGTCACATTTGATAATATATTTCTTATGGAAATGGATAAGTTTTTAACCAAAAAAGGTATAAAAATATTATTAAAATATTAATTAAAATTTGCCTTAACTTGTCCATATATAACATTATTTAGATTGGATTATTATACCTTGTCCCCTGCAGCCAGTATGTGCACAATGTTCTGATCAATTTAGGGTATTTGAAAATGTAGCACAATTAAAAATGAATAATAAAAAAACAGGCAAAAGTAAGAACTTTTTTCTATGAATCATGAAAAAATATCAAATAATTTGAAATAAAACTGAACATTTCAGAATGGATAATAATGAATCCTTGTCCCATATGTGTGGAATATGAGAGTGAATATCAGGTCCTTCTTAATGCCACCAATATAGAAGTCGAAAGAATTATAACAGGCAAAAGTAAGTTTTTATGGAAACTGAGCGATACGAATTTTTTATTTAAATTACTTTACTTTACTAGATTGGCACCAAGTTCCTTGCTCTGAACTGGTGTGTGCTAAGTGTGGCACAGAGTTCAAAACTTTTAAAAATCTTTTACAACTAAATGTTCAGAGTCTGATGAGTGCACAGCGTAAGAAATAAAAAATATATTTTTTTGGATTTAATTAACAACACTTATTTTTTTATAGCTTGTATAAAGGAGTTTAATGGTATATGCGGATCTTTTGGCATGAAAAATACTTTTACCGATTTTTCTACAACAACGCCCTCAAGTACAGAAAGTGCTGAAGTTATAAGTATCACTGAGGTTGCAAATGACGACACAGAGAGCAGAATTTTTAGCACAACAACTCAAAATCAAACTGCAGTATCCACAATTAATGTCACTCCATCTACAATCCTTAGAACTACTAAGCGTGCAACAACCCGCAGAACGACACGTCCAAAAACCACTACAACTGAAACTTCAACCTCAGTTTCTACCACTAAACGTACAACGTCCCGTAGAACAGTACGTCCTAAAACAACTAAAGGTACAACACGACGTAATACACCAAAACTTTTATCCACTTCTACGGAATCGACAACACGTAGACGTATAACGAAATTTACAGTATTTACATCATCTACACCAGTTTCCGAAATAACTAAATTAACAGAACCTTTAACCGGTTCCACTCCAACCACACCTAAGGATGAAATTAATACTCCTTTAATAACAGTCGATGCAGATGATTTTTCATTACCTACAACTAAAACCACCACAAAACGAAGAACAACTACACGCAGAACCCGACGCACTCGCAGGCCTACAAAATCTACAAGACGACCATTCTCTTCTTCAACAATCCCTACATCTGTAACTTCATTCCTCTCCTCAACCGCATTGTCAAGAACTCCATTCCCCTCTTCTACCACATTCTCAACATCAATACCATTTGTCTCTTCCACTACATTTTTCACAACAGAAACTACACCCTCTACAAAAACCCAATTTAGTACACCTTTTACCACTACACCTTCTATAACACCATGTGCCACTCCAGAATGTGCTACTATAACTTGTCAACCCTGTTCTACAACAACAGACGAACCGCTAAATCCAGAAAATCCTTTCCCATTGGGAGTTAGATTTTATGCCGAACAATTATTAAAAATTAATCGAAATCAAACAAATAATCAATATAATGGTCCTTATGTTGAGGGTCCATTCTATTATAATTCTCAAGTAGTTAGACCTAATGATTTGAAATTATTACCGAAATTTCCATGGATTATTTTAAGTAACTAAAAAGGATCTACTGTTAAACTATTTATACAAATATTTTTATGTTCCGTAATATTTTTTTCTTGTTATATTAATTTGTAAGAAAAAGGACGTTTGTTTTATCATTAAATAAATTTTTTAAATAAAATTTGAACTAAACAAATATTCAGTGAAAATATTTTAAGCCAATCAATGGGCAAAATCTGAATTATTTGGAAGTATTTCTTACTTTAGGGAAATTTAGGTCAATTCAAAACAGACGAGAAAGTGGTTTATTTCTCGAGAAACTTCAGTGTAGATTTTATAATTATTTATGAATTTTAGATCTGTTTCAGTTACTCCTGAAACAGTTCAATATCCCACAAGAGTTCTTGATTCAGAAATATTTAAGATTTTTTTATCATAGCGACATTATGTCTAATTGGACGAAAAATAAGGTGGATTTAGAAATAAAATAAATGTTGAAGAAAATTAAATTTTAACTCTAATTGAATATTGAAGTTAAATATTATATAAATTTGAGCCAACAGATCGGAGTTTTGGGGAGCAGGGGACAAGGTATTTTCATTTTTAATTGAATCTTTACACAAAAAATTAAAATTTGTATGATAATTTGTTTTTATAATGAAAACTATTTTTTGGACTTTATTTTCTGAGATTTATTTTTAAATTTTAATTAATAAAATCTTTTTTTTTATGATAACACATAGTTGGTCAAGACCCTCGTATAATTTGATTTTCTAATAAAATTTTTTAGTGTTACAATACATTATTGTGGCACTAACATTTATATAAAATTTATGCGTTTCAAACGGTGAGAGGAATTGTATGGGAGCTGAAAGATATTATGTTCCGACACTCGTATAATTCTGCACATAATTTTTTTTCTTATAGTTATTCTAATTTGACCAAATATTATTACTCTTATGGGACCTCGCATACTAAGGTACAACGTTTTATGATGTTGTAGGATTTAATTCGTTAAAATCGCTTTTTATATTTAGGACATTCGGGGGACATTTGTATGGGTGGTTACTGAAATATTAGACTTAAATATTAGGTTAATTTGCTCCAAAATAAAAATAATATGTACCAAAGAAGGAGCAGCTCGATGGACGGACGGAAATCGTTACATAAACAATAAGTTATTTTCGCTTAATTCAAACCATAACAAGTCTAAGAAGTAACTTTTCAGAAATATTTATATATCAGAAATCTTATCGACTGTTTCCATTACATGGTATTATATTCCAAAACTCAAAAGTATTTAAATATTCCCAGTAAGCAATTTTACTGGAATTCAAATTTAAACCAAATGTATTTCCAGCCTTGAATTCAATTTCAAGTATTGAAGATAATTTATATTAATTACACTTTTATTCAATAGCATCTTTCAGTTAAAGGGAAATTTAATTCCCATTGATATTTCATGTGTAATCTGTGTGTGTGTAGTGTTAGTTATGACCGATTCAAGTAACATTTTCGATCCTTGGAATTTTTGAACTTTCAGTGCTTATTGGGTTCAAATCGAAACGCATTTAAAATTAAGTTCCATAAGATTTATATTTTAACAAACGTAATAGTTAAACTATTTGATTTAAAAAATAATAAATATCTTCATAACTCAATTAATAATTTAAAATAAAAATCAAATCCGTATTTAGTTTTATTAAGCAAAATTTTCGTTTCAAAATTTACATCAAACAAAATCACGTTCGTTTTTACGTTTAATAAAAATTAAAAAAATATGTATATTACAAATGTTTGTAATTGTAACACATACACACACAAACACAAAATTACCTATGTAATATTATTATTCTCACCAACGATCGTTAGTTATTCGAAAGCCTTTATCGGAACAACATGTCGTATTATTTAATAGTTTTATTACTTTTACTAAAATCGACTTGTGGTAAATATTATATTCCCTCGAATGGTAATTATAAATCGCGAATGTATAAGCCACCCATACCCATTCAGCATTTTAAATATGGATCTTATTTACCTGCTCCATCACCTTCGCCTGTGCATACGCCCTCCAATCCCAAAACTAAATATCCGGTTTGTGGATTTTTTCGTGGAGTTTGGAAAACATTTCACAGTATCGAAGAACTGAAGGAACAACAAAAATTGGGTTACAGTATGTTTCCAAAAGGATTCTAAAGAATATGAATTTTACTTTAATATTTAAATTTCAGTGTGGCAATTTTATAATTATGGCAACTGTCCTCAACCCTATCAAAATTCCACTCAACTACTAACGCCAATATGTGCGAAATATGGCAATGAAATTCGTAAATTTAATCATTCATTAACCATGGAATTGGATAAGTTCAAAACGGGCAAAAGTATAAAAAAAATTATTATGACTGTTTAAACTCTCCAAAAATAACTGAAATATTCTCACACATAGGTTGGACCATTACTCACTGTCCCTTCACAAATCACACTGTATGTGCTGCATATGAAAATGAAAAGCGTTTGTTTAGAGATTTGATGGCTCTTAATTTGTACAAGTTTGTAACTGGTCAAAGTAAATAAAATATAAAATTACAAAAACTGTAACACTCTAAACTATTACAACAATTTTGTAGATTGGCTTATAGATGAGTGCCCCGATTTAGAAATGCCCATTTGTTTTATAGCAGACAATATTACTGGAAATACACGTAACGGAAGTTATACACCCCATGAATATGCAATAAGTAAAATTGTTGAAAAAAATCATCTTAAACGAAATAATATTCAAAATTTTTACAGGTTGGATTTTAACAAAGTGTAATATTCCGGAAAACACAACTGAAACAGAAACCACTGAAGATACAACTGAAAAGGGGACAACAGAAAATACAACTGAAAAGAAAACCACTGAGGGTGCAACTGAAAAGGGAAAAACAGATGATACAACTGAAAAGGAGACAACAGAAAATACAACTGAAAAGGAGACTACTGAAGATACAACTGAAGAGAAAACAACAGTAGAAACAACTGAAAAGATGGCAACAGATGATATAGCTGGAGAGAACGCTACCTTAGATACTACTGAAAAAGCTACAACTAAGAAGAAAACTACTGCAAATACAACTGAAAAAGGAACCACGAAAGATACGACTGAAAAGGAGACAACAGGAAAGGGGACTACTGAAGATACAACTGAAGAGAAAACAACAGTAGAAACAACTGAAAAGATGGCAACAGATGATATTGCTGGAGAGAACGCTACCTTAGATACTACTGAAAAAGCTACAACTAAGAAGACAACTACTGCAAATACAACCGAAAAAGGAACCACGAAAGATACAACTGAAAAGGAGATAACAGAAAATACAACTGAAAAGGAGACTACTGAAGATACAACTAAAAAAGCTACAACTGAGAAAAAAACTACTGCAAATACAACTGAAAAAGGAACCACGAAAGATACGACTGAAAAGGAGACAACAGAAAATACAACTGAAAAGGAGACTACTGAAGATACAACTGAAAAAGCTACAACTGAGAAAAAAACTACTGCAAATACAACTGAAAAAGGAACCACGAAAGATACAACTGAAAAGGAAACAACAGTAAATACAACTGAAAAGGAGACTACTGAAGATACAACTGAGAAGAAAACTACTGCAAATACAACTGAAAAAGGAACCACGAAAGATACGACTGAAAAGGAGACAACAGCAAATACAACTGAAAGGAGACTACTGAAGATACAACTGAAGAGAAAACAACAGTAGAAACAACTGAAAACATGACAACGGATGATATTGCTGGAGAGAACGCTACTTTAGATACTACTGAAAAATCTACAACTAAGAAGAAAACTACTGCAAATACAACTGAAAAAGCAACCACGAAAGATACAACTGAAAAGGAGACAACAGCAAATACAACTGAAAAGGAGACTACTGAAGATACAACTGAAAAAGCTACAACTGAGAAAAAAACTACTGCAAATACAACTGAAAAAGGAACCACGAAAGATACAACTGAAAAGGAAACAACAGCAAATACAACTGAAAAGGAGACTACTGAAGATACAACTGAGAAGAAAACTACTGCAAATACAACTGAAAAGGAGACTACTGAAGATACAACTGAGAAGAAAACTACTGCAAATACAACTGAAAAAGGAACCACGAAAGATACAACTGAAAAGGAGACAACAGATAATACAACTGAGAAGGAAACTACTGAAAATACAACTGAAGGCCCAGCTAATGCTACATTAGGAGAGTTACTTGAAGATGAAGAAGAAGACACAGTAAAAGATGCAGCTAAAGATACAACTGAAGAAGCAACTACCGGTACTACAAATGAGGATACAACAAAAAGTACAACAGAAGATACGGCAGAATCTGGAGCGAACAATTCGTCGATTTTGCTTCCTAAATCCTTTTTACCATCTGTGTTTTTAAATTTAAATTTGGGCGGAGATTTTGAAGATATACCTGACTATGAAGATACCAATGTAACCACAACGGAAACAAGCACTAAATTAAGTACAACCAATTCAAAGATTATGGTTCCTTTATCGTTTATAACAAACATCTTATTAAAAATTAAGAACATGAAACATCCTTCCATTTCACAAAAAAATTCAACCGAAAATGTAAAAGACGATACAACTAAAAAAGCAACTGAAGACCCAACTGATGCTACATTAGGAGAGTTACTTGAAGATGAAGTTACAGTAAAAAATGTAGCTGAAGGTGCAACTGAAGAAGCAATTACCGGTACTATAAATGAGGATACAACAGAAAGTACATCAAGAGATAAGATAAAACCTGGCGCGGGCAATTCATCGATTTTGCTTCCTAAACCATTTTTACCATTTGTGTTTTTAAACTTAAATTTGGACGGAGGTTTTGAAGATATACCTGACTATGAAGATACTAATATAACCACAACGGAAACAAGCACTAAATTAAGTACAACCGATTCAAAGATTATGGTTCCTTTATCATTTATAACAAACATCTTATTAAAAATTAAGAACATGAAACATCCTTCCATTTCACAAAAGAATGCAACTGAAAATGTTACAGAAGATACAACTAAAAAAACAACTACCGATGCTACAAAGGATACAACAGAAAGTACATCAAGAGATAAGATAAAACCTGGCGCGAGCAATTCATCGATTTTGTTTCCTAAACCATTTTTACCATCTGTGTTTTTAAACTTAAATTTGGACGGAGGTTTTGACTATGAAGATACTAATATAACCACAACGGAAACAAGCACTAAATTAAGTACAACCGATTCAAAGATTATGGTTCCTTTATCGTTTATAACAAACATCTTATTAAAAATTAAGAACATGAAACATCCTTCCATTCCACAAAAAAATTCAACCGAAAATGTTACTGAAGATACAACTAAAAAAACAACTACCGATGCTACAAAGGATACAACAGAAAGTACATCAAGAGATAAGATAAAACCTGGCGCGAAGAATTCATCGATTTTGCTTCCTAAACCATTTTTACCATCTGTGTTTTTAAACTTAAATTTGGACGGAGGTTTTGAAGATATACCTGACTATGATGATACTACTATAACCACAACGGAAACAATCACTAAATTAAGTACAACCAATTCTGAGATAATGGTTCCTTTATCATTTATAAAAAACATCATATTACAAATGAAGAACGTGGGACATCCTTGTATTCCACAAAGTTATACAACCGAAAATGTAACTGAAGATACAACTAAAAAAGCAACTGGAGCTACAATAGAAAAGTTATTTGAAGATGAAGATGCAATTGAAAATGAAACTGAAGATACAACTGAAGAACCAATTACCGATACAACAGAAGATACGGTAGAAGCTGGCGCGATCAATTCACTGATTTTGCTTGCTAAATCCTTGTTTCCAACTGTGCTGTTTAACTTTAATTTAGACGGAGGTTTTGAAGATATACCTGACTATGATGATACTACTACAATGGCAACAGAAACAACCACTAAATTAAGTACAACCAATTCTGAGATTATGGTTCCTTTATCGTTTGTAAAAAACATCTTATTACAAATGAGGAACGTGGGACATCCTTGCATCCCACAATTATAAATTTGTGCACAAATTAAAGTTTAGTTCGCTTGATCAGCATTATTTAAATCACAAATGTGCTCAAAGGAAACATTTTTTCAGTTTTGTGTGACTTTATAAGCATTTTGATTTTTTTAATAGTTTTCGCTTTACTTCTGTTCATAAAATCTGTCTGTGGTCAGTTATTGCATTTGCTGCAATATTCTCACGTTTGTCCGAAACTTTTTGAAAAACAGCAGGTATTTAAGTGATAAGAATTTAATAAGTTTATTCTACCATTTTACTATTAAATTTTGTACGCATTTAAGCTTTAAATAATTAATAAAAAAATTTGTTTCGAATATTAATAACGGAAAATTGTTTGCAATTAGAAATGAGGGTAAACAAAAATCATATATAAGGTGTTGTTATTAACTGGTAACATTAGTCCAAATTTAATCAAGAAACATGAATTTCTTGAGCTGCTGGCTATTTTTATGTACTGTGAGCTTTACGAAAGCTTACAGAGGTTATAAAGAGTATAAGGCCGATTATAACAAAGATTATTGTCGACTGGGAAATACACCGGTTTGCGGTACAAATGGTCATGAGTATTTTCGTTTGGATAATGATTGTGAATTTGTAAATTTCAATCGTAAGCAGTTGCAAAAAGGGCAGTTGGGTAAGTATTTTTATAAATGTACATTAAAGGTTCTTTGTTTTAAATAAGCTTTAACATTATGTATATAATTTTTATACCCTCCCCCACAACAAGTGGTGAAGAGGGTATATTAACTTTGTCATGCCGTACGTAACGTTAAGACTCCATCTCTGACTACATAAAGTATATTTATTCTTGCATCAAATCAAAATCTGAGTCAATTCAGCTCAATGAAATATGGCCTGAGAATCTGTTATATTCCTAATTATAACTAGCAAAATCGGTTCAGTAAATTAAAAGATATAGATCGATATCTGAGGCAACCTCTAAATTCAAGCGAAGAACATTCAAAAAATTGTGAATCATAAATCGACAAATAATGATGCAATTTTGTTATAATCTCAAACTATATGTATTTCATGTTATCAAAATCGTTTCAGTGCAGAAAATTATAGACAAAAATATAGCCAATTTTATGACTCATTAAGGGTTCCTGTGTTTTATTTAATAAAAACTTTCATATATTGTATACGTATGTAAATGTATGTGTGAGTGTGTATGTACGAAACCTAACATATATTAATTTCACACGCACTTATGGAGGAGGGTATTAAAGATTCGGCATAGCCGATTACAACATTAACACATGTTTTAATTTTCTCTTTCACGGTAGCTTTATCTAAAACCGAGTTCGAGTTTTGTGATCCTGCGCCTGCACCTTTAGCTTATGACCAAATGACTATGAAACCATATTGTCCGCAATATTGCAATAAAATCTTTAGACCTGTGTGTGGCTTCTATCGAAATGAACAACGTAATTTCACAAATGCATGTGAATTGAAAAAACATATGTGTGAAACCAAAGAAAGTAAATATGGGATTTCGAATTTTTCAGGAAAATACGTAAATTTTCTTTAAATTTCAGATTGGCAAATTGCTTTAAACGGTACTTGTGTACCATTTTCATGCCCCTTAGATGGCCAGGAAATTTGTGCCTCCTTAGATGGTATGAATCACACGTTTCCAAACCTTTTTAGTTTATATAGTGACATACAATCTAGAGGGAAAAGTGAGTATAAGAAATATTTTATATACGATTTTATATATGTATTAATTTTCTTTAGATTGGGAAATTTTAAATGTGGGTCCATGTCCTTGCCCTGAGGACTATAAACCGATATGTGCTCAATTAAACTGCACGGTCAGAACTTTTACCAATGAATGCTTTTTGGAAAGGGAAATTAAAAATGGAAGTTGTAAGTCTAAGGTTAACTAAATTTCAGAAACATTATTAAGAGCTTTAATTACTTTTAGTTTGGACTATATTATTTTATGGAGAATGTCCTGAAATACCTCCATCAGCAGCAGTTGCAAATGATGAAGCTGATATTGATGAGGGAGTTGAAAGTGGTGATGGTCCTTTAGATATAGACGCAGTCATAAATAGCACTTTGAATGAAATAAAGGAGCGCAACAAGAAAATAGCTGCTACAAAGCCTGTTTATGTAGTAAAGAACAATCAAATACTTCCTTATGCGCCACCACTATATAACAAAGATTTACCAAAATCTAAAAGCTATCCGCCTTATAAAGTTGGCGAAGCCATTAAAGGATCTTATGGTAAACCTGTTTATGAAAAAATACCGAAATCTTTAAATGAAGAATCTCCCAAACATGTTGACTATTATCATTTATATGAAGAAAAACCTTTAAAGAAAGTTTACGACAAAGTACCAGAACCTTTATATGAGCCACCTTGTATAGATCCAGCAAAACCTATTAAATATTATCCTTCATATAGTTCTGTCAAAAAGTATAAGGAAGTTGATGAAAAGGTTGCTTTATATGCAGAACCTAAAGAAAAACTTTATACTAAAAATATGTACAGTTATACCGACGATGCTGGACCTCGGGATTATCAGAGTTTCTTTAAACCCTTAAATGCACCCTATAACATACCCACAATGGATATGGCCTCATCTTCTGTTAGCAACAATTATGCTCCAAACACTATTACTGATTATAAATATTCACAGGTTTATAAACCAGTGACATATGAAAATTATAGTGGGGAAGATTTATATGAATCGTTTACATAATAATATTTATATAACTGTTTTTAAATATTTATGTTATTTGATATATTTATTTGTTATTGTTAAAAACTGTTGCCTACATAGTTGCATAGCACATCTATCAACCATTCGTGTTCTTAATTCACAATAACTAATGGTTGTTGACTTTGCTGTGTAGACTTTAAAATTCTCCGCCGTATAGAGAAATGGCGCTGTAGTGTACAGTAAATTGTTAATAAATTAATTTAAATATTTTTCTAAATTTATACATTAATTTTAATGAATTTTTTTAAATAAAAATTTAAAAATATAAAAAATAATAATTTATTTATTGTTATGTTTAACAAAATTTTCTCTCAAACTATGTCTCATATTAAAGAAAATTATGCCGCACTTCTCTCCAAGATTGTAGAGATTTACAAACTATTCTGATTTACAAAAATTTCGAAAGCTAATTTGGATATCGGTATATAACTGTTATAAAATCACATTTAGGTTGGGATAAATATGTTTAACGTTTCAAATAATATATTTTAAATGATTCCTTCTCGGTGTTGTATAAGGAAAATGTAGCTAATCCGGAACACAAGAATATGCCCGCTGACTTTTTCCCTACCTGTGAAGAATCTTTAATAACTTTCATACATATTTATTAACTCATTACATTAAACCACACACCCGTACAAGTTGGTCACACTATAATTGACAATTTTTTAATATCGAACTGAAAAGATTGTCTAAATTTTTTTCGGTTCGGATTATTGTGGATCGAATTTGCTTAATCGGAATGTCAAAATTGATATACCCTTCTTTACTATATGTTAACAGGTCGCGATTCTTTGATATAGCTTGATGAAACTTGGTGCATGTTATTATTTTGAGCCAAGGACAAGGTCTATTGAAATTGACCATATTCGGTCCAATATTTCAGTTACCTCCCATTCGAATATCATATAGCTCCCATATAACTTTCCAGAAAAATTCATTTTAAAACGCATAAATTTCACTTAAACGTTAGCGTTACAATACTGTAAAGCACACTTAAGAATAAATCAGAAATTCAAATTATACGAGGATCGTTAATTAATTGTTCGTAACTACCAATTTTAACAATATGATGTAGGGAATTTGATAGTCCGGTTTGACCGATTATGATGTTCTAACTTGTTTAATAATAATTTAGTAATACTCTCACATGCGAGAGATTTATGATTTTCGAAAGTGAAAGTCACGTGAGGCTGTATGAAATTAAAGATCAATTGTAGAGGTTTAAATTCATATCATTTACAATAATTTTGTTTTTAGAAAATCTTTATGATCAATTTTCATGACAATTAAAATAAATAATTATGAAAAGACCCTCGTATAGTTTGATTTTGTAACTTTTTTAATAATTTAAAATATTTGCGGGAGATTTACTAAATTCAAATTAGTTTAATTTTATAGTGGAATTATAAGACCGCTCCTCGTATAGTTAAGTAGAATGATTTTTAGATTTATAAATTTTAATAAAAATTCATATTTTTGTTATTTAAAAATTTGTTATAAAGTTTTATGTATTTTCAAGAGATTTTCAGAAGTGGGTCTTATATGGGGACTATAAAAATTGGACCATTTCAAATATTGTATAAATCCGTGATAACATAATACGCACTATAGATTTATATGTTACCAAATATTCTATATAAGGGACTTTTATGAAAATTTCACTTTATTAGTTGTGGACATATGATATGTATTCCCTTCCTATTGAACCGATTTCTATATTTTTAAGGTCTTAAAAAAAACAAAATTAAAAGGCACGTAGAAAAGGAAGATAAAGTTAGATGTTTATATGATGCAATAATCATATTAAGACTCTTTCTGAAATAATGCTTCTCAAGGTTATTGGTTTCTTTCAATAATTATTTGCTACATTTTTTAGTTACTGGGTTTAAATTTAGGGCTTTACACTCTATAACTCTTGAGAATTTTCGTTAAACTCTTTCCGGAATTTAAGGATGGTGATCAAGAACAAATTATAAAGTATTCCCATATAGTGATCCTATAAAAGATTGTTTAGACTATAGGATACGCTTCAAGAAAATTTAAACATGATTTTTTAAATGCAGAAATGAAGGTATGTCCTTTATAACATCTTTTTAGAAATTTTTAGAACTATATATCATTTAAAATGTATGTATCTTAGAACTGAGATAAACTTAATTTATTAACTTTAATTTAAAATCAAAAAACTTACGAATAGTCTAATTAATAATTAATAATTAAAATTTAAAATAACCACTTACCTTTTATTATCGCAATCTAATTTATCGCTTATTGAATCCTGGGAAAATTGCTCATCTATGGAATTATAAAGATTTTGATCGACTGTGGCATCATTATAACAAGAACTACAACTGCAAACCGACCGTTGAGAGCAACATTGAGAACCAGTTGCACCATACAATTCCGTCATAGAGAGAGAAAAATTACTTTCAGTTTCGTAAAAGGAATCTTGATTCGAAGGTTTCTTAGAAACTTTGCCATGAGAGCTAAAGAATAAAAAATATGTATGTAAAAATATATATAAATCCAATTCGTTGGCTACTAACCTTTTACTCTTATTATCGGTTATAACATTCCAAGTACGATGTATTAAATATAATAAAAACAATACCCGAGATGTTTCACCATTTGGCGGCGGTGGTGTGGGTGGTGTTGATTGTAGTTGGGGTTTCTTTGTGGGTAAAGTTTGAGCTGTAGAAGGACTTAAATCATTTTCCGAATTTGTATTCAAAACATTACAATTACGAGCTGGTAAAGTTTTCGAACGTAATTCATAATGATGTTTGTGAGATTTACGTTGACGTTGTAAAGAATTTTTATTAAATATGGATGGAGTGTAACTATTAGTATTACGCGATTTACCGCGATTAATTGTATTACCCATAATGTAAAAATTTAGAGCTGAAATATATTACAAAGAGAAGAATATTAAGTAATTTCATCATAATCTAAAAATTCTTATAATTCTTAAACAAAACTACAAGTCTTTAAAAAAAATAATAATTTTAACAGTTGAGTCCACAACTAAATTCATAAAAGCTAAAGGTCGCACAATATTTGATTACATTAAAATTCAATTCTATTAAGAATATAAATGAATTTTAAGACGGAGACAGGTCAATTTCATGTGATAACGTTAAACTGCTAGTATATGGGATAGTTAATGCGCAGCTTGATAACATTAAACTGCTTATATGTGAGCACAGCTGGAGCCAAAATTTGAAATTCACTTATATAAATTGTTAACAAGCTTTAATTAAATTTTAACTATTCAAAATAATTTTTGTTTAATTTAACAAAATTGAAAAAGTACTCAATTTTACCGACATCAAAATATATAAAAATTAATTATAGAGATGAAAACGTGTGTCCAATTGTATAATTTGTTCATATTTATCTGAGATATTAAACGTGTGAATGCGAAAACATGACACAAGCTTCATTCCATTCCATAAATTCATTAATAACATTTTAAAACTCTTCTTTCTCTTTGAACATGTATGACTGTCGTTGAGGTCTTATAGAAAGTAAATTGATCGTTTAAGATAAAAATTGTTCGTTTCATCGTTTTGATCTTCTTCTTGTTCATTTCATAAAAAAAATATTGTTATGAATTTCGTTATAATTTCTTCCTCTTCATCGCTTTTTATGTACAAAATTTCATTTGCAAAATAAGAAAAACAAAAACTTGATCCAAAATTTCACACATCATTGTCATTTCAACAATACTCATCTTAATTTTTTCGTTTGTGGCATTTTAAATGAAATTGAAATCTTTAAATGCTGCATGTATCTATATACATACATACATACATACATACATACATACATACATACATACATACATACATACTTTCGTTTGTATCTTGAAATGATTCAATAATTGTATGGAAATTTACAAATGAATGCGTGTAAATGTATATATTTTTTTCTTACTCACTCTAAACCTGAATTTCGAAATTATCAAATGGAGGAATTTTATATTATTCGGTAGGTCTTTTATACGAATTAGAGCTTTTTTTGAGAAATTTTTAGAATTATATTTTATGAGGCACGTAGTAAGTAAAAAATTGTGAGAAACATTTAATTTAAAGTTTAAATTTCACTTTTGCGTTAAATATTTATTAATATATAAATTTCTTCTGATTGCAAATATCTTCTCTAATTGTGTTAATCCAAATATTTTGGAAATCTGAACTTTATAAAGATTATTTACTTGAATAAATTATTATTCCGTATTTATCCTTTATATATTATTCAAACGATCTAGTAAAAATTCGTCCCTTGTAAAATCTGATATTTATATATCAAATTAATTTATATATTTAAAATATTATCATGGATTGAATTTCGGAAGTAGGGAGTTTTGCACTAGAGAAAATCATGATATGATCATCGAAAAAATTATTTCAGTAACTTAACTGAACGGAATATTATCGCAATTTAAATATGATTAAAACTGAAGTCATTAATGGGCATCGTTACCGTTGACATTTTCGAAAGTCACAAAAAGGGGATTTTGGAAAATTAAGTCGCATCTAAATTAATAAATTTTTTGAATAGTTTTAAATTATGAATTTGCACTCTTTCCCGTTGAAATAACCTTAAAAATTAACCAACAATTTCCTAAATTTATCAAAATTTCGATATCCATTTTGATTTCGCAGAAGAATCGTTTGTAAAATCAAATTTCGTGAAGTTTTATACCAAAAATCCCAATTATAAAAAGGGGACATTTGAAAAAAGTACAGAAAAGGTCACAAGCAGTTAAGAAAGTCGCAATTCGCGACTAAAGTCGAACCAACGGTAACACTGCCTAAAGGACAAAATTTTCGAAATTGAGAGATATACAAAAAATATATTATATTATATTCTATTCCAGTTACAAGCATACTAATATACATATACAGATAAATGAAAAATCTTATGGTGTAAGGAGTGATATCGAAAAATTCTTCACATATATAAGAAACCACTAAACTTACAGTTATAATTTTCTCTGATTTAAATAAAAAAAATATCTTTTTAGTTAGATTTTTCGGAAACTCTTCCATTAACGTTCGAAATCTACTACACTTTTTTGTACTCTTCAATTCTCTTTTAACAAGAGCCCAATATCTCTCCACTGGTACAAATATCGCATTATTGTTCTTGTATTCCTCTAGGGCTTATTTAAATAAGTGGACACATGAAAATTATAAATTTTTCAATCAGAAAGTTTCGAAAAATATAACTTTTATTTCGCCTTATTTTTGAGTTCGATATTTTTGGAATTAATTATGTTACTTTAGAACCGTTTCAGATATCTTAAATAAATTTGATTAGGTTAGAGGTAAGATATTTGGATATAAATTGTCTTTATAAATCCCTTATAGTTTCAGAGATATTCAAGTAGAAATAATTTTTAACATATTTTTACTCCTGTCTTTTTTGGTATTTTTAAGTTAACGGGATTATTAAAGCTTCTAATATTTTTAAAAATACGTGTCAAATTTCCCATAAAATTCCAAAAAATTTTGATGCAATAAATATGAAAAAATACAAAAGCTATGAATCTGAAATTTGAACACTGAAAAAATCGCTGATAAAACCATTAATCAACCATTAGATTCATTAAATGCTAACAGATAATAACTTGTCATTAGCCGTCTTAAAATTCAATTATGCATTGTTTAGTTCTTTAGTAATAAATTGGTAACGCCGAATTTAAATTTAAATTCTAAAAAAATCGACCAAATAAATTGAAATTCGGTTTGCATTGCAAATGTTTTTTTAAATTCAAATGAATTAAGCTCTAGAATTAAGATCAAAAACTTCAGAAGTGTAATTAGTAAAAGAAAACATGTCAGCCAGCATTATTACAATAACTACAACTAAACAAGTTTAAAGCATAAACTCAAGATGCAACGATCGTTATGCATGCACAAGATCATCCATTCCATTCAAGGTAGCAAAGGCTTAAAAAGAATCCACTATCATAAACACACACTCACATGTGTACGCAATCATTCAGATACATATAGTTACTACATGATTTTTTTTTTACTTAAATCTTAAGTCAAGTTCTTTTGAAATGATTATTTCATTTTCTTTACACTTCCAAGTTTAGCTCCATAGTGAGCGTATCATATGAAAAGAACAACAACACAGGAAATTAGGTCAAAATCTTGTGAGGAGGAAAAAGTTGTTGGATTTTCTTTTTTTAGATCATCATTACTGCAACGTATTGAGGTTATTATGACAAAAATCAAATGAAGATCTGAAGTCTTTGAGTCTCTGAGTGTTTATTATTTTACAAATGTTGTTGGGAGTAAAATGTCTTTGCAACTTGTTTCAATGGTGTAAATATTTATTATTTATTTTATTTTTTTTCAAACCTATAAATGGTTAAAAATTTATTTTATTCCATATTGACATAATTCTTCAAAAGTCTTCTTGATGAAATTGTAGGAAAATATAGAAATATGTATTGCAAATGTTTTAACGTGAAAGGAAATGAAATGCGATTGAACTAAATTTAATAAATAAATAAATAATTATGGGTTCTTTTTAACTAAATGTTATTTATTATATTGTTCATGATAACATGAAGTGAATAAGAGTATATTAGGTTGATCATTGTTCAGACCCGATATAGTTATATCTCCCAATAATAAAATGTTTACGATCATACCAGTATAATTCAATCATATTTATTCAGATATATAATATTATGTATTTGTACTGATATCTGTACACTTTTAAATACACCGCTTGACTCAAAATCTCTTTCTTAGTCGATTTTACGATATCCGTCCGTCTGTCTGTATATTTAACTGACTCTCTCTGTAAACCTTGTAAATATTTTATAAGCCGCAATTTTTCAGATATCTTGTAACATATTATTTATTTGGCCTATGGACTAAACTAATTGAAATAGATGATGTTCGGTCAAATATTTAAGACAGCTCCCATACAAATGTCTCCTCGAAATAGGGTTTTACTGTATTGAAAGTACTAAATATAAAGCGGTTTTAACGAAATTAACTAAATAATAAGTCCCATGGTATTTTCAAACGATGTGCCAAATTATGTGAGGATAGACCCATTATTTCTCATAGGTCCCATACAAGCCTCCTTTCAAATATCATTTTGAAATTAGGTTAAATACGATCTTAAATCATCAGTGTGCCAAATTATATGAGGTTCGATCCAAAATTTCCTTTAGCTCTGATATAAGCTCCCAAAAAATCCCTTTAAAACGTATACATTTTACGTAAATATTAGTATCATAATACCTAATAATGAATGAGAAAAAAATTATACGAGAGTCTTTCATAAGTTTTTTTTCACTGTGATTTACAACCAACAATGTGGTGTGAGTTATGGTCAGGATCGACTACAATAATTTAACCTGTTTTCTATATAGAAATGGATTAAAAGTAACCATATATAAGAGTTATATCATCAAATTCCTTTGCGAAAAAATAGGTCCTAACTAATACAAATACTACTCCTCTAAAACGCTGTTTGTAGCGCCAAGAGTGAATCATCTAAGGCCCCAAAAAGAGTATAATTCTTATATCAATTTTAAATTTAAGTCGATTTTTAAATCAATATCTGAAACAATCATGGTTTTTAAACCTATAAAATCTTTGCTATAATTTATAATAATAAGTAATTCGATTTGAACAAAATTTTGATACACTCCGAAGTCGTTTAAAGATAATATTCGCAAAATTTTTCACATACATTTGATTAAACATAAAAATAAATCCGATAAAATTGGATTATTCTATGACAAATAGAATAACTAGCCTCCCATATAAGGCCCCTTTCACGGAATAGGATTTTAAGCGTGTGAAACTTGTTTAATATGAAAAAATTATATTTAAATTCGACACGATTACACGTTTAAACTTCAAATCATCGGCCTACAGTTGTCTGTAGGTCCAACATAGAGCTTCCTGTTAGAATAGGACATTAAGGGCATAAATCTCTTTATTATTAATTAATCCGACTTGCGCGAATGTTTCTTAAATATAAGTGGTGGAGGGTATTAAAAATTCGGCACAGCCGAGTACAAATTTCATAATTGTTTATTTATATATTAAAACTTGTGACTTATGTGTCTGACGGATATTATATATTTAAGCTTGAAGAATAACTTTTAGACAAGAAATATTTTTGATTTATTTATTCAACCAGATCATTTATTACAATTTTAGTTGTAACAAGTATTTTTATTGAAAACTTTGATAAAGATGATTTTACTTATTTTTTCCTTAACAACCTGTTATTTGTGATCTCTAAATTTCTTTAATGATTTCCTTTAGAATTTTAGTTGATTACTAATATTTAGTTTAATTCTGTGTAAATATACTGTGATAGAGTAATTAAGACTTTATCTTAAAAGTTTCGTTTTGAAAAAAGGCGGTCACTTGATTGAAATAAAATTATTATTTGAGTTATGGGAAAATGTTCATTTTTACTTATATTGTATTTGTTTTTTCTTTCAGGTAATTTTGACCTAAATATAAAAATAGCCGGGCGTATTGAAGGTAAGTACTCTTTGGGTTCTATCGAATTTTATTCCTATACACCGCTAAAAGTCAATGTAAATTAATTAAAATGCAAATAGTTTAATTAAAATAAATGTTAATTTAACAATGTTTCACAGTAAATACAGTTTCTTGAGAATATTCTGTAAATATTACTACTTGAAGTTTTATTACTTAAAAGTAATTTTAATAACTAATCGTTTTATAGCTTTTTATATTAATATTGAAAGATTTTCAAATGAACAATATTATTTCACCTCAAACGTTAAAAAGGTTTATTTTAAATTGAAATCAACTATGTTCAATGTTGATTTTGTGTGTAATATTTCAATGAAGAGAATTTTGTTTTATTTTTTAAACAAAATATTAATGTTTTATCCCCTGAAATAAGTAAAACTGACAAAGATCCAAAATAGAATCGATAATTAATATTTCCCTCAAATTAAGGTGTGAGATTGAAAAATTCTTAACATACATACATACATACATACATACATACATACATACATACATACATACATACATACATACATGCATACATACACACATACATTAAATACAATATTGGAATCTTAATCAAATATGGACCGATATTTATAAAATTAGTTTTATATTACAAAATTTTTTTTTGCCGAATTCGAACGTAACTTATTGAAAAGTCTTATAAACTTAAAACTTATTCCAAGAATGACGTCCTTATACAGGAGCTATAGCAAAATGTGGAATAATGTGTTTAAAATTCGAATCACATAGCACTCCATATTATTTTTGCCGAATTTCATTGAAATTTTTAAATTTTCATTAAATCATTAGCCTAATACTCCACTGAGGGAAATTATTTTTATGGGTGATAAAATATAATGTAGACCGATATTCATGAAATCATGAAGTCAAGTAGTGATACAAACTTAATTCCGTTTTTGGGTTTTTTCTTAAATTTTCTTTAAATTTGCAGCCTAAAATGACACTATAAGTTGGGAGGTTTGAACATTTTACATGTTTTTGTCTATAACATTTTTCTACTGAACCGATTTAGAATTTTTTTTGTATGAAGATTGAATACTTATATATTTTATTGAAAAAATTATTTTATTTACTTTTAATAAAAATAAAATGTAGTTTTTTAAGTTTTGTCGAATTTCTTCAATTTTCGTTGAATTGGGACGATTAGTCTATGAGTGGGAGTGTTATTCATAAACTGACAAATACGCCAAAATCGTTTCAGATTTGTATTTAAAACCAAAATATGTATTTCAGGAAATTTTTCCTTGACACTAAATGCGATTTAAAGTAAGAGAAGAATTTTTATAGATTTTTAACACCCTACACCATGACTTAAAATTTATATGATTTTATTATTAGTAGTTGACTCTATTTAAGGAGATTTTTTGGAATTGCGAGTTAATCAGGGTTATTGGAAATTAAGGACCGATCTTAGTTTAATTTGGTACGGTGTTTTCGTTTTTGAAATTAAAGAACTTTAAAGTAATTTTCAGAAGTGGGTCTATATGTTAGCTGTGATCATTTAGGAACCGCTCTTCTTTTTATTTGGTATGTAGATTTGGACTTAGGCACAATTTATAAACTCCAAATTGAAATTAAATAGTGGAATGAATTTATGACTTTGGCATAAATTAAACAAGATATATATATGTATATATATATATATATATATATATATATATATATATATATATATATATATATATATATATATATATATATATATATATATATATATATATATATATATATATATATATATATATATATATATATATATATATATATATATATACAATTCCAACCTATAGAGTGTTCACAACGTTAACATGGACATTCAAACGGACAGATAGAGTTTTATTGTTAAAACGAATCAGAGATTCAGAGTAGATCGGTCTACTTAATAATGAGTGTTACACCATTTTTTCTATGTAACATAGAAAAAAGAGGGTATAAAGAGGCTTTATTTAGACTTTTTAGTTGTAAGTGTGTTAGAATGAATATGTGTTATGTATGTAACATACTTCCCACATTTGATAACATAAAATCGATTTTCAATCAATTTGTCTTAAACTTATTACGATCTATGGAAACGTTTAAAAATTATAATATTTTTTGATAGAGATATGGAAGTTTATTAGTTGATATCAATAGATCGATTTAAGATAAGAATTTGAGAAAAGTGTTAACAATCAAGTCATTGAATTTAGGTGTTTAAAATATCAATTCATAAAACTGTTAATTAATTATTGTTATTGATACATAAAGCTGAAAGTGGGTCCGTTATATATACAGCAAACCTTCATCTAAAGCAGATAAAACATCTGAACAAATTACTTTCGCTTTAACATATATTTTGAAATGTAAACAGTTATTTATATTCAATCAAATAAAGTTTTCAAAAAAATTTCAATAACATTTTTACTACTGGAATTATTTTAGAAAATATAAACGATATTTTGATTTAAAAAATTCTTAAAGATTTTAACTGTAACAAATGAATTTCTTTTAGCAAATTTCAAATAACAAAAAAAGATTTATAAAAAATTATATACTTTCTAATACTAATTAAAATTTAATGACAGATTTTAATAGAAAACACTTTATGTATCTTAAATATCTTAACAATAAACTGTTTTTGGGAATTAATAGTGAAACTTTTATTGCAAAAATTATTTTAGATTTTTTAACGACTAAAACCTTCAAACAACATTTGTTCTTTGATGGATTTAAAAAGGAAAAAAAGTTTAATGTATCGCTATATAAAAATCTGATAGTTAAAGATACAATATAGATTAAAAAAAATCCTACACCACCATGGATGGGGGGTGATATTAAGCGTTTGTGCAAATGTTTGTAACGGGCAGTATACCGTTCAACACAGAATCACTTTCTGAGTCGATTTAAGCATTTCAGTCCATACGGCCAAGTTCGAAAAGTACAGCTGCTTACGTATGGGGTTTTTAGCCCATAAAATTTCTACATATAACACCATTTTAATCAAATTTTGCTAAGTTAAGCGTTATTATATTCTTAAACAATGTGTTAAATTATACGAGGATAGTTCCATTACTTCTCATAGATCCCATATAACCACCCTTTCAAATATCACTTTGAAACTCATAAATCGCAAAATTGTACAAGGGTCGGTCTATAATTTTTTCTAACTCCCATATAAGCCTTCAGAAAATATTTTTTTGAAAACGCATAAATTTCAAATAAAGCACTCATAAGAAAAACTTATACGAGGGCTGTAGATAAATTTTTCGTAGCAGTTATTTACAAATAACAATGTGGTGTAGGGTATCACATGGCCGGGCTTGACCGACTAAAACATTTTTACTTATATTTCCATACATACGAGTGGCTAATTACACGTAACTTTTAGATTTAATAAACACCATAAAGATAACTTAATACTATTTGATGGAAATCAGTAAAACTGAAAAAAATGTTAATGAAAAACCCACTATTGACGTTAACTAAACAAGGGATCATTGATCGTATCAGTCAATAGCAATGACACATAATGATGAAGCCATTACAAATAGAAAATGGTCAGTCATTATATTTTCGTAGCACCAGCATCCACAGCAAAAGATGGATAAAACGTCTAAAATACAAATGTAAAATAAATATTAACAACATTAGACCGACATCCCCACAAGCTACTGAAAATTTATGCTACTAAAACTCCAGCAAAAAGCCGGTCACTCTTGGACAAATATAAAAGAGAGAAGCAAAAAGTGTTAATAAACATTATTTTGAAGGGGAGAAAAACTTCATAAACATTAATAAAGGTGAGTGATCGTGAAAATTACTTAAATCTCCACTACATTAAATACAAACAAGCAAACAAACAATCGCCAGAGCATCAGTGCCAAACATGTGGATTGAAAACATACAAATGAACAAAATTCACATTTGTTAATACATATTTTTTGGCTTCAGCAACACGATCATGATCAGACATCTGTACCAAAAAAAAAACTTGTGAGAATACAGTATTTTAACTATGACGACTTTTTAATACCCTACGATTTAATTTCATATGAACACACTGCACATAGGTTTTTTAAGAGTATTTCGAACTGAATATATGTAATGATATTGACAAAATTTGTGATCTCGAAATTTCGATTTATTCCCAGATGTTCGTTTGTTCTCTTTGTTTGATTTTTGAGATTATAACAGATATCGAAAAAAACATTTAAGTTATTTGATCGATTTTGTTGCATCTAAATACCACAGTTTATTATTTGTACGAATTATATTAAATTGGTTAAATTTTGTCATTAAAAAATGAACTAAAATATTTTACTTGAATTTAAGAGTCTCTGTTAGGTATCGGTTTTTAACTTCTTAATAAACTGGATATATAATTTTTGTATAAATCGGAATATATTTTTTTAACTTAAATCTACGATTTTAACTAAAATTCTTCATTTGAATTTTGAGGTTATCTCATATGTCGGTATAAAGCAGTTTTGTTACTGGACCAATTTAAATTGTATTGGAGTTTTTATTTTTCATTGAAAAATATATATCAAATATTTGCAGATTCTTGAATTTCGGGCTTTTTAACTGAACCGATAGTTATCTTTAATACTTCTTGGTTTTAGAAAAATTCAGATTAAATCTACATTCATATAAATGAATCTGTGTTTATTTGTTGCTTTGTTTGTGACTTATTGACAGCTAAACTACGGAAACGATTTCTAATATATCCGAAAATTTGGGAAGGATTAGGGAGAGGCACCATCCATGCAAAAAGTATAGCTTGCCAAATATCTAAAGGACTATTAAAGTGAGAGTATTAATATTTAATTTCAATTACTTTTCCAAGAAACAATTTTACTGGACAAAATGTAGCATGAATAGGATCAGGGGAGTGATAGCCCCTATGAAAAGCAAATATTAGCTACTATTTTTTTAAAGAACCATTACAGTTAGAGTAATAAAATTAAGTCATTATCAATGAACTATTTTGGGGGAAAAAGAAATTCGTTATATTTATTTTTCTATTCAATTAGTGTGTTAGATATCGGTCTATAATTAATTTTTTATTAAACCATATCTATTGTGGTTACACACATTATGACCAATCTTATATTCCCTCGTCTTTTACTTTTATCTAGTGAAGGGTACACACAAAATTGGATCATTTTTACGCTGTGGTTTAACTCCTTTTTTAAAAAGAAAACCGGTTACAATGGGATCTTTTAACTAACGAAAATATTATTTTTTAGATTTTTTTTAAGTGAATGTGTAGTTGTACAACTTAAAAGAAATCATTAGGAATTAAGTAAAATTTAAATTTTATAACTTTTTTCTCTCTTCAAATCTTCTTAGCAGTTTGATGTTGCATGTTGTAAAATTAAAATAATTAAAAAACACTTTATTTTTTAATAAACTTGCAAAAACTAGAAAAAAAAGTCATACCAAATTAATTTTGTATAAATAATTTTATTGCTTCAAATATTTAGGTCAGGGTGGTTTAATGGCATTTTGACATTTACTTACAACTTTATGCATCAGAGATTTATGTTAAATAATCTATCAGATTGTTTTATGTAGTTTCCCACATTAAATTAAGCAGTTGGGAAATGTATATGATAATAGAAATTTATTTACACTAAATAACAAAAAAGAAGAAACTAATAAATTTATTTTATTGTTTATGAAAATATAAATAATATAACCAGATCAATGTCTTAGAATCAGAACCACTTCCGACCATCGACAACTGTTAAAAAATGATTGATCTATTTACATTTTTCCTTGCAAGGTTTTTATTCAGATGCAAAATTATATTTATTTATTTATTTTTGGGCGATATTTTACACCTAAAAAATTAAAATTTTTACTAAAAATTCTAACTTTCAATAAAAGTTTTAATTTTCAATTCAAATTTTCACTAAAAATTTTAATGTTCACTAAAAATTTAAATTTTCACTAAAAATTTTAATTTTTACTAAAAATTTTAATTTTCACTAAAAATGTTCAATTTTACTAAAAATTTAAATTTTTTTCAATTTTACTAAAATATCTAAATAAATTTTCTAAATTAAAAATTCTAATTTTCACTAAAAATTCTAATTTTTAGTAAAAATTTTAATTGTCACTAAAAATTCTAATTTTTACTAAAAATTCTAATTTGTACTAAAAATTCCAACTTTCGCTAAAAATTCTAATTTTTACTAAAAATTTTATATTTCACTTAAAATTCTAATTTTCACCAAAAATTCTAATTTTCACTAAAAATTCTAATTTTAACTAAAAAATTATAATTTTCACTAAAATTTCTAATTTTCAGTAAAAATTTTAATTTTCAGTATCAAATTTTCACTAAAAATTTTATTTTTACTAAAAATTAAAAATTTCACTAAAATTTTAAAATTTAAAAGAATTCTAATTTTTTCTAAAAATGTTCGTTTTTACTAAAACTTCTAGTTTTTACTAAAATTTTCATTTTCACTAAAAATTCTAATTTTCACTAAAAACTTTAATTTTCAATAAAAATTTTAATTTTCACTAAAAATTTTAATTTTCGCTAAAATTTTAATTTTTACTAAAAATTCTAATTTTCACTAAAATATTAATTTTCACTAAAAATTTATTTTTACTAAAAATTCAAATTTTCACTAAAAATTTAAATATTTACTAAAAACTCAAATTTCCACTAAAATTTAATTTTTACTAAAAATTCTAATTTTCACTAAAAAATCAAATTTTCACTAAAAATTCTAATTTGGGTAAATTTTTTAAATTTAAAATAAATGAAAAATCAGTAATTTTTTAAATTTTCTAAGACTGAATTTTTAATTTTAAAGTTAAATAAAAGTCACTTATTATTACTGAAACTCTCAGTCAAATAATTAACATTTAAAAATTAATAACAAGATTATTTGTTTCAAATGAAAATGTAAAGAGTTTCAAAAGAAATTTCATTTATTTTAAATGTGTGTAAAATTTTTTTAGTGTATTAATTAAATTAAAATTAAAATTAATCATTCACAAAAAGTTGATTTCTTGTAAAGTTTGGTGTCTTAATAAAGTCCCCAAAATTGTTGAAGATATGTGACAAATTCCATGTAAATAAATATCCATACAGATATATGAATCCATTACAAATATTATTAATCTGAAGTTGAATCTTTGAAAAAAAGAAAAAAAATTTTGGGTGGAAACATTTATTTACTGATAAAATCATTTTTTGTTCAGAACTTTTAAAACTTTTTATTATATTATAAATAAATGTTATCGCGAGTGCGTGTAAAGTAAATCTGGAAGAACTTAGAACAAAGATCCATCCAAAATTTGATATTTAAAGAAAAATGTTTAAAATCAATAACTCTACCCTTCTCCATATGATATTTCATTAAGATATCTGCCTCTTAGTTACAGATTTATAAAAATGAACTCGAATAAGTTCTTAGTACTCGAATTTCGAATAAAGACTTCAATTTATATGTTTAAGGATCAAAACACGTAAGAATTGATTCATTTAATCGTGATCATTTTAAGCGTTGCAAATAAGCATTATGCTTTTTGTTTCTATCATCCTTGATTTCCCGGCAATAAAAATTTTTTGAAATGTAACTTTTGTTTGCCACTGTTCCTATTGTATTTTTAAATCTTTAAGTTATTTAATATCAACAAGATGTTTTGTTGTGTGTAAATGAAAAATATTTTTTACATCTAAATTTTATTATTTATTTATTCATTTATTTATAACTTAAATATAGAAATATCTTTAAGTTAACATTTAGTTAACTCGATTTAAAATATCTTCCGTTACCATTTAATATTTATTAGTTTACAAAAAATTCAAAATGGAAACAAGTTTTCTTTAAAAATCTCCAGGGGTATTTGTATCCTGCATTGTATCGCATATAAAGACAATAAATCTATTTGGTATTCAATAACTATTTGATAAATATTTTTGTACATGTTTCGTAACAGGAATTGCACTGATTTATTTGTAAATATATATAAATTTTTTTTAAAAAGTGCATTTTTGGCAATTTGTTAGAAGGTTTACATGGAAAGCCAGCCGACCAGATTGCCAGACTCAGTCTGATCCTGAGTCGAACGGTATACTTAAAAGTGATAGTAGGGTATAATGAAGTCATTTCTATAAATGGTGAAATATGTTTAAGTCACAATAAACGAATATTTGATGAAAGTAAAGAGAAGGCATTAATAAATTAATTAATATTAATTAATGCTAAATAATTGTGTTGGAAAAAAATGTATTTATTTGTTGAATTGAATTAAAAATATTTTGTTTAATTTGTGCTTCCACCACACAAATTCCTTTAAAGTGACCAAATTTTAAATCTTTTAATAAAGTGGAAATTATGCTGTTAATTTTAATTAGTTTTACTTTATGATCACACAACAGTTTTCAAAAAGGTGCGATTACAAAACAGATTTTAATACAACCAGTAATAAAATATAATTGCTTAGAAATTTAATGCCTTTTAAGAAAATGACTTAAATAGCAACCGGTTGTCATTCAGGTGTATTCTGACCATAAATAACATAAAATTTGGTTAAACATTTGTATAACATTTTTCCCAAAAAAAAAAACTATGAATCAAAAAATATGAAACGTATTAAAGGTGTAGCATAATTCTATTCTGTAGATTTAGTTAAAATAGGTTAGTGGAACTAAACGATTTTCCTTTTTTGCCCGCAAACAAATTAACAAAAACAAACAAGATTAATTTACATACTTGTTTCTGGACAAACGTCTGTAATTTGTGTATGGAATATTTTTGATTGAAAGCAAACATGATATGAAAGAAGAAAATATCTTAAATATAAAAAATCGAAAACTTGATCTTAGATTATAATGGAACTAAACTACTTATTATTAATTTGATGCTTTTTTTGTAGAATCGAAATATCAACTCCTGATGCTTACACACATGATCATATTTACGACATGATTACATTATCAAGCTTAATATAAAGTACAGTGGAGCGACTACGAAAAATTTAGAAGAACATGTCAGATCATTCATACTTTGAGATTTTAATAATATAAAGCCTTAAAATGTATCTTTTTATAAAGAATAATTCCATGACGATGACAGTTTTATTTCAAAGTCACTTGAAATGATCAGTACACTCCAGCTTTTTATACAACAGAACGTTGTAAACGTTTAAATTCGAAAATCATTTAGATTTCTCATAAGTAATGTTCGCTTTGACTAAACAAATGGTTCGTAGGACTTCCTAATTTTTGATTTAAGATTCCACCCAGTAAGATTAATTATTCAGAAAATTTAAATGTTTTGAAGGGGATTTTCTAAGCACATCACGATCTGCAGAAGTAGAAGTGATGGATCCAAAGTTGTATCTAATTTATAACTTCAACTAATAAGTAAAAGTGATATATAGCTATTTCTAACACCTCATTAACGCCTTCAAGAATAAGCGAGATAATTCATGAGAAGTTAAATAACGAAAAGCGGTTAAAATAGATTTAAAAATTATTCCAGCGTAACGCAAGTTTTGGATTAAATTTTGTATTGTCTTTAAAATTTCTTCTATTAAGGACATTAATTTTTACAGGAAGAAATAAATCATTTTTGGCCACTTAAAATTTTTGCCTTTTACTTTTTCGACTGAATTCGGATCGATAAAGTGAATATAGCTGAAAAGGTTTTAAATGATCTTTCGTCTGCATTTTGAATATATATTAGATATCGGTCTATAATTCAGACAATTATTCTAGGTGAATGACATAGCTAAATCTTTCCAAATTTAGATTTGTTGCAATAATATCTATACAAGTGATTGGAAAATCAATTTTGATGATGGTTGGGAATCTATTCTCTATGCAAAAAAGATTTTATTGTGATCGATTCTACACTGCCAACTTTACACCGAAATCCATTCTAAGTTACCGATTAATCGAAATGTGTAAGTAATTAAAGTTTTCGATTTATCTGAATCAAAAAATGTAAAAAGTAGAAAAAAATAATTTCATTTTTTCAAAATTTGTTAATTTTTATACCCTCCACCACCACAAGTGGTAAAGAAGGTATATAAACTTTGTCATTCCGTATGTATCGCAAAGAGGAAATCATCTCAGACTCCATTCTTGCATCAAATCTAAATCTGAGTCGATTTAGCAATGTCCGTCTGTCTGGCTGTTGTTGGCACACTCACGTCCAAAATAATTGACCAGCATTGAAAATTGGACTGAGTAATAGTCCTGAGAAGATTCTTGTTTCAAACCTTCAAAATCGTTTCAGTATAACAAAAGATGTAGACAATATATATAGAAATATATATAAGAGACAACTTTTAAGTTCAAGCGAAGAATTTTGCAAAATTTTCTATTACAAATTGACAAATCGAATCAAAACCGGTTCATTAAGGATTCCAGTGCAACATTTAGGAAAAAGTAATATATATTGTATACATTTGTAAGTGTATGTGTGAGTGTGTATGTATGATATAAAACGTATTTATTACACACGCATTTCTGGTATAGGGTATTGAAGATTCGGCATACCCGAATATAGCATTCTTACTTGTTTGTTTGTTTGTTGTTTTATTATTTTACTCGATCCAAAAAAGCAATTAATCGACTGAAGTATTCAAAATAAAAATAGTTGATCGATAAATCGTGAATCGATTACCATTAACTAATCAAAACTTTGTGGGGCCTTACATGAAATTGCTACCCAATGAGATTTATTTCTGAGGCCTTATTTGGTAAAATATTAATATATACATTACAATCCCAGGAGGTATTTTATCCCTTTGTGAAATTCAGACAATAAACATTCATTTGCATTCTTGCTAAATGCCTTCCTAACTAACTAACTTTATTCAGGCCTTCTTAAACAAAAATATGATTGTTTCACAACAATTATTGTCAATGACATGGTTATATGAAGAACATACATTTCTCATATTTGTAATTATATCAAAATAGAATAACAAATTTATTTCAATCATGTTTTCGCTTTTGTTCCACTGTTCATTATTAAGAGTATTGCAACACATATGTAGTTCATGGATTAGAACACACTTCTTGAACATAAATTGCAACATCTTTAAGTCAGTAATTTACTACAAAACGAGTGCAAAAACTAGAAATCAAATTTCATATTATTATTCAATATTAATAAATGTGTTCGTATGTTACTTTTGATTGATTTAACACAGATAAATTTTTTTTTTGTTTATAATTTTCTTTACAAAAAATGCTTTTTCTTTAATGATTATTTAGCTACTTTTAGCTATATTTATATGTCTATAACCATATATTTTAAATCAGGAATCTTGATAGAAAAAAATACACTTTAATTTGAATGATGTTGATAGTATTTGACTTTAATACTCATTGAAATTTGGTTGATTGTAGTAATTTAAATCTACATTTGGTTGGTTCTACATTCTGCGGATGTGAGATGTGAAAAATAATGGTATTTGCAACGAAATTATCTAATTTCATGAATTTCTAAAAATATTTAACAAATTATACCAAAAAAAAATATTTTATAATTATTAAATTATACCAAATTGAAAATTATAAAAAAATAACTGTTTAAAAATATAAAGCCAAAGTTTTCTTTAAAACAGCTATAACTTTCAAATTCTATGGCAACTTTTTATAAATAAAGTTGAAATTGTTAGAAATGCAAAAATAGAATAAATCAAATAGTATTCGATATTAAAGTATTTTTTAGATTAATGATACTATTCTGTGAAGAATTTTTAAGTGAGGATTTAAGCATTTAATTATAAATTTAAAAAAAGTCTTCTTTTTCTTGTAACGATGAAAATTGTTAACATCAATTAATATTAGAAAAATTAATCAAACTTTATCCAGTTTAAAAATTTTATGAAAAATAAATTTTATATATATAAAAGTTTATTATCGAGTTTAACATTTAAAACTTATTCATGAACGATATACATTCTTATATTAAGCCTCTTATTACAAGGTTAAGAGATAAATACAGACTCGTGAGGTTGGAGTACAAATTCTGGTTACACTATAAACGAGTGCAGCTCTCCTATCATTTTGAGCAGAATGAGCATTCAAACAACCTAATTTTTTGCTGCTCCATTCAAATAAAGGCAAATAGATTGTAATGTGGGTACGCACCTCAGATTTGTACCATATTCTGAATCGGTCCAATACCATATACCGAATAAAGTAATATTTTTTAATAATTGGTTATTGAGGTATTAAATTCTTGCCTATGAAAACTAATGAAAATAATTCTTGCAGGTATGAAAACTAATGAACAGTCCCTCGTTGAATTTTATTCATGATTTTTGCTTGTATAAAAATAGTTTTATAAAATATATTCACGATTCACACATACACTATCGATTTACGTCATTTGGAGTAGTTTTCGGAAGTCTATAGGAAATTATAAACCTACAACTTTAAGTATACGAAATATTATCACAATTCTATTTTTTTCGAATTCATGAATTTAAAGTGATTTTCGGAACTAAGATTCCATATAAATTTGACTTGTGAATTTGGAATGAAACGAAATAACAAAAAATCATATCATTTCTGTTTTGTAAATCTGCTTTCTGAAATATTGGACCAGGCCATTAAATTGAATTTCATTTCGATTTCAGTAAAATTACGGTTTCACAACTTTACATGGACAAACAGCCAGCTGTCTAGATGAGCATTTGGACTCAGAATTTGACTCTGTGTTGAACGGTATACCATGGTGGTAAAGAACATTAAAACTTATCGATAACAAAAAGTGGTGCCAAATGCAGAAAATTTTTCCTTTTCAAGAGAATTTTTACTGAAATTTCTATGAAGAGGTAAAGGGAGGAGAAAAATACAGTGAGATATCACTGGCTGAAAGACTACATTTTTGTTTCTTTTACCAAATTTTTAATTTTTATATTTAACACAACCATAGGTGGTTGGGGTATTATGCTGGCCGTCCATAATACCCCAACCTATACCTATTGAAATTTATGATGATAAATCAATTATAACGAAATTTGGTACAAATAAGTCATATAATATTCTTAAATAATGTTTCAAAATATACGAGGATCGGTATATAATTTCTCATAGATCCCATACAAGCCCCTTCAAAATATCACTTTGAAGAGCTTAAATCTCACAAATGTTTTGATATTATATAACTTAAACCAAAATTAGAAAATAAATTTGTACGAGGGTCGTTCATTAATGTTTACAATTTATAATCCACAATGCAGTTTAGGGTATTAAATAGTCGGGATCGACCGACTTTATTTTCTTACTTGTTTCTTATTAAAATTATTTATAAGAAATAAAAGTTTTAAGGGAGAAAAAATGGAAAAAAAATTTATCTCATAATTTTGGTCAATTAATAACAAAAAATCTGGTAAAAACGAGATTTTTCACTATTTTTCGAAAATAACATTTAAGTCCAGTGTCTCAATATTCTTAATAAATTTGCATTAATAGCAGCAAAAAAATTTCTTAAAGTTCAGAAATGTTTAAAAAATTTTTAAGCAAAGACGAATTCAAAGTCTTTGCTTAAACTTTTTTTTAATTTAAGAACACAAAAATCGATATTTAAAAAAATTTTCCCCCAATGAACGTTAAATTTATTTTATTAGATTCATTCATCCGATATTCATTGAATTACTTAAATTTTTACAAACTTTTTTTTCTGATTATTTATATAACGTTTCTTTCTAATTTTTCACTATTAAACAATTTATAATTTTTTTATTTATTTTTCTTTTTCATTTTCTTATTTTTCACTGCGTTTCTAACAAAAGTTTGCATGTCTTTCGTAATTCTTCAACCGAACCAACAAACATCCATTGCTGCGCCACCAACAATGTTTAAGATCATAAAAATCTTGATGAAGATGAATCTGTTGGTTTATAACAGTTAAACGTTATGGTCAGTTCAAGATTGTGTTAATTTGTTGGCGGAACACAAAAATTAAACATTTTGAAAAACAAAGATTTTCTTTCAAACCTTAATTAAATTTAGAACAATTGCTGAGAGTTGCTTGCAACAAGTTGGAAGCAAGATTTGCACTTTGTGTTGTTCTAAATAACAATTTTTAACATCGTGAAGGTTGCAATTATTTTTTGAAAACGGCCAAATCGAAAGAATTTTTATTGACGTTTAAAATTATTAAGTTACTTTCCATTATTTTAGTTAAAAGTGTGTGTTAAGTCAAATCAAATTGTTTTATTGTAAAATTTTATTTCATTTTCAATTAAAATTGCACTTAACTTAACTTTGACATTGTTTTTTTTCATTTTGGATGTTAAGTTTTTTTATGGCAGAATCAAGTTTTAATTGGGTCCGATAATAAATAAAATTGTAATGACAGCTAGTAAATTATCGAATGGATGGATTGTGTATTTGCACAATGTTCAGTGTTGTCAATTTTTAAGGAGCATAAGTGGCTAAAAAATATATTTTTAAAATATTTACACAAAATTTAAAGTAAAAAAAAAAACAAAGTAATTTATTTATTTAAATATTTGTTAAAATACATTTGTTTAAAAAGAGCTAACTATTTAAACAAATAATACTTTTATTTTCCATAAATAATAAATTCATACCTTTAAACAAGTAAGAATGCTATATATGCGGCTATGCCGAATTTTCAAAACACTTTACCACAAATGCGTATGAAATAATTATCTTATGTTTCGTACACACACCACAAACACCAAGCATACCAAATATAAAAAATGGCTATAACTTTTTTTCAACTGAACCGATTTTAATTATCTGTGGAATAGTAATGAGGTACAAAAAGCTACATTTGTCAATATATAATTGAAAATTCTTCGGATGATCTTCTCTTGAATTTAGAGGCTGCCTCAGATATTGGTCTATATCATTTAATATACTAAACCGATTTTAAAGGTTTTAAAATCTTCTCAGGACAATAACAAATACTCAGGCCAAATTTCGTTAAACTCTGAGAGTGCCAACTACAGACAGACGGATGGACATATCTAAATCGGCTCAGATTTTGATTTTATGCAGGAATATATATATATACATTATGAATTTTAGATGATTCCTTCTTAGTTTTACATAGGGAAATGACAAAGTTAATATTTCCTCTTCACCACTAGAGGTAGTGAAGGGTATAAAAAAAATTATCAGATTCGTCAAATATAATCAAATATATAGTGTTCATACATTCCTAAACAATATTAGCATTATGGCATTTTTCTTCATTATATGCATTTTTAAAATGATCCTGGAAATTCTGGAAACTGACTTTTCAATTGATAATCATCTTGTTTTTCATATTTTAAATTGATTCTTAAGAGAAAAAATTATTTTTAATTTATTTTAAAAAATTTTCTTTAGAGTCTAATTTGCTGCTAATTACAGAGAATCGAAAATTTAAAGATGTACTTCCTTTTTAAATGTTTTATGGACATTTTGTTATCTCCATTTAGCCATTACAGGAACGGCTAAGTGCAAATAAAAATTCTAAAAAATATTTAATAGCAAAACTTAGTTTTCGATGGCTAAACGAAAATCAAAATGGCTAAATTAAGCCACTAAATCGCTAAATTGGCAACACTGACTATGGCACATATTTTTAAGATATCGTGAAGTTTAATGGTTTAACAAGTTTATCTTTTTATTACATTTAAAAGACATTAAATGTCAAAAATTTTTGTAAAGGAGAATGTAAAAGTGATAAAATGAAGATTATTAAAATTGATATTGAAATGATTTTGGTATTAAGGAATTTTTGGTGTCATGTGTGATTAATAGGTAATAATAATATTTTTAATATTAGTCCGTAGCTTCTTAATAGATATTGGATCTTGCAGAGGTCAAGTATTTTATTGATACAAAATTGGAAAAATAATATTTTTTATCTTGAATTTTCGTCATGTTTATTTTAAGGTTAATAAACTAAAGTGTACCTGCATTTGTTGATTTTCGACTATATAACTATATAACGACTATATATAACTTCGTGATCAATTGCATTAAAACCATCAATTATCGCTCTATAATTTTTTTCTGCTGTGCCCAATTTCAGCCTTTAAATGGGAACTTTTTAGGACAATCATATCGTAAATAATCAGACCAAATTTTATTGATTTCTGTCTATAGTTTGGATAAGAGCGTGCTAACAATAAAGAGATAGAAGAACATAGCTAATCGACACTATACATTCTTTATAGGATCTTAAATGAAGGCATTACAAACCAAATGACACTTTTATATTCTCCACATTCGTTAAAAAAATAAATTTGAATTTTGAATTTAGGAAAATTTTTCGAGATATTGATTTTGCCAATAAATCGGTATTAGTTTAACTATCAAACTGGAAAGTTTGTATATCGAATATGACTAAACGGCTTATTCAATTTTCATGAAATTTTGGTCTCAGATATTGCCTTTACAGAAGGCCCCTACAATATATATCACTTATCTTTTTAACTAAAGCAGAAAATCACACAATATCGGGTATCTCTAAAAGTTTTAAAACAAATTTCTTGAAGTTTGTTAGCATTAATAACAAAATATTACAGACTCACAAGAATTTTTGATAGGACACGAGGGAGCTTACAGATGATAAGCTTCCTAATTTCAGTTTTACATTAAATGGAACTTTACCGAAATTGATTAAAAATCACTTATCGTACCGCTCTTCAAAAAAGGCGGTTAAAAATGTTATAGTTTTGAATAAAAGATCTACACATTTTTCAAATCGAATTTCGTCTGGATCATGTGATCGTATTGTTATATTAATATAACAAAACGATTTCAAAATGTATAAAAATTGTATTCCAAATTTAAAGTTTAAATTATATAATGAAAATTAAATTAATATTTCTTCTGGATCAATTTTCATTTGGATATGTGATCGTTTGAAGGTGTAAATTGTGTATGTATTGCTGCAATATTAATAATATAAGACTTTGAAAAAAGTAAAAGTTAATGGAATGTGGGAAATCTTATGACTTAGTAAAATGAAATCAATTTTGAGGAAAGTAAAAGTATATTTTTCTGGACAAATGCATTAGGTTGACATTGTTGTAATAATCTTTTGTTTAGAGACAATAAAGGTGCAATCAGAGACTTAAAGTTTTGAAAAATAATAATAATAATAATTTAGTTTATTTTTTGATTTAAATTAAATACGAACCATATACTGAATTTTTAACATGTGTAACTTTTAAATGGATATTTTGGAATTAATTTTCTTTGTTATTTAAATAAAATTTTATTATTTTCAAACGTTTTTTTTTAAATTATGGTTTTTATATCTCCAAAGATTAACACAATTTGAAATATATTTAAAAATTTCACTTATTATTTTTTATTTATTTTTTCAAAAACTTTAATTTATTTGTTAACTTTTTTAACAAAACATTTTTTTATTATGATTTTTTTTATATTTGATTTTAAAAAATTTCTTTTTTTTCGGTTTAAAATATTGATAGAAATTGATGTTGTTGAAATTATTTTGAATTATTTTTTTGTATTACAAATTTTTATTTATAAACGTTAATATGCACATTATTTATTAAATAGACCGATAAACTGCATTTCAAACATCATCATAATCATCATTATTATCATAAATACAAAACTTTTCTTTAAACTCTTCTTTATTGAACAAAAATTTTTCTTTCATATTTTTTTCCACATAATTTCTTGTTAATTTTTTTGTAAAAAATTTTAAAATTTTTTTTATTAGAAATAATTTGTTTTAACGTTAGATTTTTTTCACAATTTTCTAGATGAATTATAAAATGATTAACATAACAATGAAATCAACTTAAATCGTATTATTATGATGGTGTATCTATTCGAATGAACGAATGTATCTGTATCTGTATCTGCTGCTATATATTATTCAACACATTGAATTTGTTGTTCTATATGAAATTTTATAAACTTTTTGTTTCTCTTATTTTGGTTTACAGACTGCTGTTTAACCATTTAACTTAATTTATCATTGTTAAAAGAGCTTTAAAGCCAATTTATAAAAAAAAATGTTTATGTTTATGGCTTAAATGGCACTGCACTCACATACAGATACAAATGTATCTAAATCTTAAAATTTGTATCTTTTTTTGTTTTATCGTTTGTCTATTCGTTTGTTTTCTTTAACCGATCTCGTTTTGCACTTTTGCGCGTGTTTTCTATGTTAGACGACAAAAAAGTTATGAGATGTGTGTTGTGTTTAGTTTAAATCTCAATCGTAGACTGATTTCATTCGTGTGGTTAAAAGTTGTTTAGAGTTAAAAACTCTAAACAATTTTGTTGATGTTGGCTAGATTTCAGTCAGCTACCAAACGATACCAAAGAAGACTAACAGACCCGTCGCAGCCATAAAATACACAGACAACTACAACTTACTAAAGTTAATATAGCATTTTAATGCATTTCTTTCTTATGCGCTACACCAGCATATGTGGTATCTGAGGGGTCTATTACAGATGTCTTACTGAAAGTAAATAGTGTGTCTAAACCGATTTTTTTAATAAATCTGCAATTTTGGACCGTTTGTATCATTTAGCAAGTATGGAATGCTTCTTTTACGACTTCAAGGTTCACAATTAAAAAAAAATAATAATAATTTCATTATAATTCGACATCAAAATTCTATTGAAAACTGAAATTAATATTTGAACATTAATCAAGTTTCAATGTTTTAAGATATTTATATGAAATATCGGTATGATATATGTATATATAGACTTGTATATGAATTAGAGGATGAAAGAGATTCCCAATTTTTCAAGTGAAAATACCCAAAATTCCAATCCGACTATATCATGTTTAAAAAATTTACTTTTTTCACTAAAATTTTAAAGGTCGTTCGGCTAGAAATATCTTTTGGACATTTATTTTAAATATTTTACTATTTATAAAAATATCTAAAAGATGATTCCAGTTTAAGCAAAATTTACAAAAAAAAATTAATATGACGTATTTTGAAATTGATCAACTATGGGTAGGGCTTGTGGAAAGAGCATTGTCCCCGAATTTAGTTAAGAGGTAGTCCTGCAAAGATTTCTTTTAAGGCATTAAAAATTATAAAGTTCAGAACAAAAAATATGATTTTATCAGTGAATAAATGTTGCCACCTTTTTGAAAAAAATATTTTTTAAAGTAAATTTTGATAAAAATATTTTTTTTACGGATTTATATATTCAAATAAAAATGGATATTTCAGAAACTATAAGCGATAACCTTAATTTGTATTTAAGGTTTGTATAGATTTATGAGGACTTTTAATATACAAAGTTTCTATAACATAATTCATAAAAAGTTGTTTGGCGGTGACCAACTTGGGAGGGTCATTGACTACGTTCCAGATCACATAGGGGAATTATAACCCCAAATTAACTCGAAAAGTTGGAGATGAAATAAAAATCTGAGCCGGTAAGGTAATACTTGCAGTCCATTTATGTATTCAAAATGTTCGCACGAAAAATTAATTAGTTGGATCTTTTGAAAGTTTTCCAAAATGTTTATTGTTTTTCTCAATCGACACCAGAGAAAACCTCCTACACCGATATCGGAGATATACATAGAAAAAAACATAAATTATGTTTTGGCACCAAAATCATTAAAATTAATTTTGCAGATTTTTTGATTGTCATCATTTTTTCTATCCCCTTAATTTAAGAAGCACCATTTGACTTTACTATCATCTAATTTGATGGTATAGGTCATTTATGATTCGTTATGGCATCCCATTGCATTTTTTGTCGTATCTTTTGCTTTTTTTTTTGGTAGCTGCCATAGTTTTCCTCTTTTCCTGTTTAAATAGAACAATTTCAAAGAGAAATATTTCGTTATTTTTTCTGCTAAATCAACAAAAATTCATTTTGCTGACATCTGTTCAGAACGTTATTGTTGTCTACGTTTTTGTGGTTTTTTATTTTATTAATTGTTGTCAATTTATTTTGTTTAACTTTCATTTTTAGTTTCTTGTTAATTATTTCCATAAACCTATTTTTGCTTTATATCAATTATAAAATTTTGTCATCTTTTCTCTCAAATCATTTGCTTCGGGCCAAATGAAATTATTTGCTGTAGCTCTCAACACATCTCTTTAAAGTCATAATAAAATCAATATGTGATCAGTGATCGGAAGATGCTCTTTGCTTTAAGATTTTAGCACTTGTATTGTGTTTTGATTTGCCATCATTAAATTAATGATGTCAAAGAAATTATCTTTAAGCTGGTGCAAAATTATCTTTCAAAACATATGGATGCTTCCATGGTGTTTTTAGTGATTGAGAAAGCGATAGGAAGTGAGAATTTTAGATCAGGGTTTACTGCATTTTAAATGTGATACGTCAGAAAAATAACAATAATTATTGGTGAAATGATGAAAATGTGAATTATTGGTGAAAGTTTGATTTTTTTTGAAATTTTAATCTTTTGGTTGAAAATATTTATTATTGCATTAATTAATTTTAAGAAAATATTTGAATTTTAGAATGAGAGTTTGATGTTTTTAATGAAAATTGGAATTTTAGCGGAAATTTAAATCTGATGTAAGTGAAATTTGAATTTTTAGTGAAATTTTAAATGTTTTGATATTTTAAAAAAATTTGAATTATTGTGAAAATTTTAATTTTCACTGAAAATTATAATTTCTAGTGAAATTTTGAATTTTTGTAAATGAATTTGGAATTTTTTAGTGAAAATTAGAATTTTTGGTGAAAATTAGAATTTTTGGTGAAATTTTAAATTTTAGTGAAAATTTCAATTTTTAGTAAAAATTTCAATTTTTAGTGAAAATTTCAATTTTTAGTAAAATTTCAATTTTTAGTGAAAATTTCAATTTTTTGTGAAAATTTCAATTTTAGTGAAAATTTCAATATAAAGTGAAAATTTTAATTTAAAGTGAAAATTTCAATTTTTAGTGAAAATTTCAATTTATAGTGGAAATTTAAATTTTAGTGAAAATTTCAATTTTAGTGAAAATTTCAATATAAAGTGAAAATTTTAATTTAAAGTGAAAATTTCAATTTTTAGTGAAAATTTAAATTTTTAGTGAAAATTTCAATATCTTTGGTGGATATATATATCTATATGATGAAAATAGAAATTTTAATAAAAATCCAATTTTTATTGAAAATAGAAATTTAACCAGATTATATGAAGACCTAAAAATTCCTTATCAAAATTCGATCCCTTGATACTCCCGAGATATTAATGGTTGCTAAAATGAATCGAGGTTGACGGTCTTCTGTAAAATGTTTGCGATACTTTATTTACCAAAACACTCGATTTGTTAATATTAGCCAACAATTCTCCCAACTGAGGAGACAGTTGCTTGCTTATGCTGAACGCCCAATTTCTGTAAAAAGCTTCAGCAATTTTAAGGCGTCACTGTTTTTCAGTTTCAAATAAATCTCTTACTTCGGAACGGCTAAACCGTTAAGAACACGGAATTTAACCGAATTTAACACGGTGATAGTTGAAGTGTAGACGAGTTAAAGTCTCAACTTTAAAATCGGTTGGAGTATAACAAATCTGTATCGTTTCAAATATTATTAAAGGTTGGCAACCGTCAGCTTTACAAAGTTTAAAACTCAACTACACTTCTACAATAATTGTGTGAAATTAAGTGTAGAGTTCGGAAATTACTGATTTGTTTACGTTTCATTTTGCATTTGAAAAAACATGCGTATATTGTTAGGTTATGTTTAATGAAATCCAATAATGAATAAAGGAATAATGTCATTAGAAACAAATAAAGATGGGACAAAAAGATGGTTGGTCCACTATTTATTAGAAAGTTTATATTTCATATAGAAAATAATACAGAACATTCAATTAATATTTAATGTTTGTCTAAGCTCATTATAAGCTCACAATTTGTTAACATTATAAAAAATGATTTTTCAAATTTTTATTCTTAACTTTATTTCAGATTAACTGTAATGGAATTTTCTATAAAGATTCTTTATGCGTAACTAAACATTTTTGTTAACTGTATTGTGTGTGTATGTGTGCGTTTATGAATTGTCTATTTTGTGTTGTTTCATCATGTTGTTTTCTCCAACTTATGGTCGGTCATTCAGTCCAACAGCATAACAATTTTCATAGACAAACAGCAGCTACTAAAATGTTGCTGAGTGAGCGATCTAAAGGGTAAAAAGAAACACAATGAAGGCTGTTTAAAAATAAAACAAACAAGTAAAAGTTATAGTCGGTCAAGCACGATCCTTTAATACCATACACCACTCTGTTCATCATTAATGATAGTAACCAAAAGTTAATGATCGACCCTCGTATAAATATATTTTTCTAATTTGTGCTTAAGAGTGCAGTATATTATGGTACTAATATACATGTATGATTTGTCCGCTTTAAAAGAACTTCTTCTAAGGGGATAATACTGGACTTAGATGAAATTATGTACCGAAGCTTGTACATCGATTTTTCAAAGTGTCATTTTTAAGAGGAGTTGGTACATCATTTTAAAATATTGTTACACTTATTTGGACATTTGTAATCTTAAAAACCCATTTCGGAAAGAATATTTGTATGTATCATAATGGACCTTGTCCTTTGGGTGAAATAATGGCAGACGACAAGTTACATAGAGGTATCATAAAAATTGCAACCTGTATTTATGTCCACAAGGTTTACATGAATTGCCATCCAACGGACTTAAATCGACTCAGAAAGTGATTCTGAGTCGAACTGTATACTTAAAAGTGGTGATAGCAAAATTTTCTGTGCGTTACAAACTTATTAAAAACCCTGTATACCCAACAACCTATGGTGGTATAGGTATAACAACAACAAAATAATGATTCCATCAGTTATCACATAAGACAATAATAACAACACAACCATATAGATATTATTAGAGTTTCAACACATAAAAAAGAAATATTTTGAGAATGGAAAAATTCTTCACAAATGTATCAACAACTTATAGATGATTTAAAATAACACTAAGTTAAGTGAAAAAAATGGAAAAAGAAAGCTTCCCATACCGGGAATCGAACCCGGGCCTTCTGGGTGAAAGCCAGATATCCTAGCCACTAGACCATATGGGATATGTGAAACGTAGCTCTAAATTATCTAACTGAACTGTAGTTTTAAGTTAATATTATATTAATTAGTATGAGTGGTTGTTGAACTTACTAAATAACAGTTTCGTTAAATTGCCACTAGAGTCTATTAAGGCGCTATGAGTCATTTAGTATTAATCAGTCTTACATTTTAATTGTTGGGAATTAAATAGTACATTTCGGCCTTTAGTACCTAAGAATTTTTAAAAATGTATAAAGAAAAAGCCAAATTTATTTTGCAGTCATTTTATTAATCTCGAAATAAAAGCTGAGCACTTCCACAACATGAAATAGACTTAAACATGTGCACATGTTTTATTATTGATGCTTCGAATTACTTTGAATTAGGAATGAGGGCTACACATTTCAATTATCGATATTTTTTCTATTTAGACACGGTTGGCTTAATTTTTGCAAGAGACTCACAAGATCCATTTATGATTTAAATAAGTGCAAAATATCCAGAAATTTCAACTCAGATGCTAATTTATATGGTTCTGATTTCTGGGCTCTCGAATTTGTGAGATTATACTTAATTGATTTTTTTTTTTTTTTTTTTTTTTTTTTTTTTTATTGCCAAATTGCAAAAATTACCGTATTTCCCATATAGACCCACTTTCAGAGAGTCACTTTAAAATGCATAAATCTAAAACAAATCTTAAATCCGTACCAAATTTAGCGTGGTCCAACCTTAAATATCGTAAGTTTCTTTAAGAAGTGTTTCAAGAAATACTTTAAATAAGTATATGGATCTACAAAAGACAAAATTCTTAATATAAACTTCTCTAAAATTGAAAATGTTAATACCAAGTTTTAATCCATTTTATTTTGAAATATATAGAATTTGATATTCTTTTTGATCCAATTTTTTTATCTTAGATAGTCGTCTTCTCGTACGACTAATATGCTGGTTAAATGTTCCTATATAACATGCTTTCGATTTTACTCCAAAAAACAAGCACATTTGCTGTTTGTTGGTTTTCAGTCGAAAAATAATGACATTTCTGATTTATCTTTAATATACATATGAATATTTATCCTGAAGTTCTATTTTTATTTATTTTAAACTGATATCTCGTCCAGATTAAAATATAATTAATTTTCATATACTTTTTTGAATTTTAGATCTGACGTTTTTTTCCAACGATATATAAAATCTAAAAACGTAAGGAAAAAAAGAAAATTATTATTTTATTATACAGTAAACAAAAAATTCTTGTCAGAAGTGGGATTCGAACCCACGCCCTCAGAGAGGACCAGAACGCTCAGTCGACCTTGATTAAAAGCAAGATTGCTCTTGAGTCTGGCCCTTAGACCGCTCGGCCATCCGACATGTGCTTGCAGTATTACTCATCTCTAATTAACTTAACACTTCATACATGAAAATATGATACGTAAGTCTTAGTGTTGTTAAAAATAAAGATGAATCATTAAGTACCCGAACGTATTCAATTAAGTATTTTTTGTATTTCTTGTTTCTTTGTTTTCATTCATATGTAAATTATTTATGTAAATATTATAAATATGTAAATATAAATTTTGGATAAATTTTTTCTTAATATAACATTTTTTTAATGATTCCATGAAACTTTTTAAACCGTTTAAAACTATGGATGGTCATCCCATGGTCTAGTGGCTAGGATATCTGGCTTTCACCCAGAAGGCCCGGGTTCGATTTCCGTATGG
>PYHX02000494.1:6396810-6423654 GCA_004302925.2 Cochliomyia hominivorax
TATCGCAAAAGAAATCATCTCAACTCCATTCTGCATCAAATTAAATCTGAGTCGATTTATCAATGTCCATCCGTCTGTTCTGGCTGTTGTTGGCACACTCACGTCCAAAATAATTGACCAGCATTGAAAATTGGACTGAGTAATAGTCCTGAGAAGATTCTTGTTTCAAACCTTCAAAATGTTTCAGTATAACAAAAGATGTAGACAATATATATAGAAATATATATAAGAGACAACTTTTAAGTTCAAGCGAAGAATTTTGCAAAATTTTCTATTACAAATTGACAAATCGAATCAAAACCGGTTCATTAAGGATTCCAGTGCAACATTTAGGGAAAAGTAATATATATTGTATACATTTGTAAGTGTATGTGTGAGTGTGTATGTATGATATAAAACGTATTTATTTTACACACGCATTTCTGGTATAGGGTATTGAAGATTCGGCATACCCGAATATAGCATTCTTACTTGTTTGTTTGTTTGTTGTTTTATTATTTTACTCGATCCAAAAAAGCAATTAATCGACTGAAGTATTCAAAATAAAAATAGTTGATCGATAAATCGTGAATCGATTACCATTAACTAATCAAAACTTTGTGGGCCTTACATGAAATTTCTACCCAATGAGATTTATTTCTGAGGCCTTATTTGTAAAATATTAATATATACATTAAATCCCCAGGAGGTATTTTATCCCTTTGGTGAAATTCAGACAATAAACATTCATTTGCATTCTGCTAAATGCCTTCCTAACTAACTACTAACTTATTCAGGCCTTCTTAAACAAAAATTATGATTGTTTCACAACAAATTATGTCATGACATGTTATATGAAGAACATTACATTTCTCATATTTGTAATCTATATCAATAATAGAATAACAAATTTATTTCAATCATGTTTTCCTTTGTTCCACTGTTCATTATTAATAGTATTGCAACACATATGTAGTTCATGATTAGAACACACTTCTTGAACATAAATTGCAACATCTTTAAGTCAGTAATTTACTACAAAACGAGTGCAAAAACTAGAAATCAAATTTCATATTATTATTCAATATTAATAAATGTGTTCGTATGTTACTTTGATTGATTTAACACAGAAATTTATTTATTTATTTTTTTGGTTTATAATTTTCTTTACAAAAAATGCTTTTTCTTTAATGATTATTTAGCTACTTTTAGCTATATTTATATGTCTATAACCATATATTTTAAATCAGGAATCTTGATAGAAAAAAATACACTTTAATTTGAATGATGTTGATAGTATTTGACTTTTAATACTCATTGAAAGTTGGTTGAATTGTAGTAATTTAAATCTACATTTGGTTGGTTCTACATTCTGCGGATGTGAGATGTGAAAAAATAAAGGTGTATTTGCCAACGAATTATCTTATTTCATGAATTTCTAAAAATATTTAACAAATTATACCAAAAAAAAAATATTTTATAATTATTAAATTATACCAAATTGAAAATTATAAAAAAATAACTGTTTAAAAATATAAAGCCAAAGTTTTCTTTAAAACAGCTATAACTTTCAAATTCTATGCAACTTTTTATAAATAAAGTTGAAATTGTTAGAAATGCAAAAATAGAATTAAATCAAATAGTATTCGATATTAAAGTATTTTTTAGATTAATGATACTATTCTGTGAAGAATTTTTAAGTGAGGATTTAAGCATTTAATTATAAATTTAAAAAAAGTCTTTCTTTTTCTTGTAACGATGAAAATTGTTAACATCAATTAATATTAGAAAAATTAATCAAACTTTATCCAGTTTAAAAATTTTATGAAAAATAAATTTTATATATATAAAAGTTTATTATCGAGTTTAACATTTAAAACTTATTCATGAACGATATACATTCTTATATTAAGCCTCTTATTACAAGGTTAAGAGATAAATACAGACTCGCGAGGTTAGAGTACAAATTCTGGTTACACTATAAACGAGTGCAGCTCTCCTATCATTTTGAGCAGAATGAGCATTCAAACAACCTAATTTTTGCTGCTCCATTCAAATAAGGGCAAATAGATTGTAATGTGGTACGCACCTCAGATTTGTACCATATTCTGAATCGGTCCAATACCATATACCGAATAAAGTAATATTTTTTAATAATTGGTTATTGAGGTATTAAATTCTTGCCTATGAAAACTAATGAAAATAATTCTTGGCAGGTATGAAAACTAATGAACAGTCCCCTCGTTGAATTTTATTCATGATTTTTGCTTGTATAAAAATAGTTTTATAAAATATATTCACGATTCACACATACACTATCGATTTACGTCATTTGGAGTAGTTTTCGGAAGTCTATAGGAAATTATAAACCTACAACTTTAAGTATACGAAATATTATCACAATTCTATTTTTTCGAATTCATGAATTTAAAGTGATTTTCGGAACTAAGATTCCATATAAATTTGACTTGTGAATTTGGAATGAAACGAATAACAAAAAATCATATCATTTCTGTTTTGTAAATCTGCTTTCTGAAATATTGGACCAGGCCATTAAATTGAATTTCATTTCGATTTCAGTAAAATTACGGTTTCACAACTTTACATGGACAAACAGCCAGCTGTCTAGATGAGCATTTGGACTCAGAATTTGACTCTGTGTTGAACGGTATACCATGGTGGTAAAGAACATTAAAACTTATCGATAACAAAAAGTGGTGCCAAATGCAGAAAATTTTTCCTTTTCAAGAGAATTTTTACTGAAATTTCTATGAAGAGGTAAAGGGAGGAGAAAAATACAGTGAGATATCACTGGCTGAAAGACTACATTTTTGTTTCTTTTACCAAATTTTTAATTTTTATATTTAACACAACCATAGGTGGTTGGGGTATTATGCTGGCCGTCCATAATACCCCAACCTATGCCTATTGAAATTTATGATGATAAATCAATTATAACGAAATTTGGTACAAATAAGTCATATAATATTCTTAAATAATGTTTCAAAATATACGAGGATCGGTATATAATTTCTCATAGATCCCATACAAGCCCCTTCAAAATATCACTTTGAAGAGCTTAAATCTCACAAATGTTTTGATATTATATAACTTAAACCAAAATTAGAAAATAAATTTGTACGAGGGTCGTTCATTAATGTTTACAATTTATAATCCACAATGCAGTGCAGGGTATTAAATAGTCGGGATCGATCGACTTTATTTTCTTACTTGCTTTTTTTATTAAAATTATTTATAAGAAATAAAAGTTTTAAGGGGAGGAAAAATGGAACAAAATTTTAATCTCATAATGAGTGAATTTTGGTCAATTAATAACAAAAAATCTGGTAAAAACGAGATGTTTCACTATTTTTCGAAAATAACATTTAAGTCCAGTGTCTCAATATTCTTAATAAATTTACATTAATAACAGTAAAGTTTTTTTTTTTTTGAAATTTGGAATAGAAAATATCAATGTAAACCAGAAATAATCATGTTTAATGAGGAGTCATATGAAAATTGTAGTCTTAAAGTTCAGAAATTTATAAATTTGCTTAAACTTTTTTTTAATTTAAGAACACAAAAATCGATTTTTAAAAAATTTCCCCCAATGAACGTTAAATTTATTTTATTAGATTCATTCATCCGATATTCATTAAATTACTTAAATTTTTACAAACTTTTTTTCTGATTATTTATATAACGTTTATTTCTAATTTTTACTATTAAACAATTTATAATTTTTTTATTTATTTTCTTTTTCATTTTCTTATTTTTCACTGCGTTTCTAATAAAAGTTTGCATGTCTTTCGTAATTCTTCAACCGAACCAACAAACATCCATTGCTGCGCCACCAACAATGTTTAAGATCATAAAAATCTTGATGAAGATGAATCTGTTGGTTTATAACAGTTAAACGTTATGGTCAGTTCAAGATTGTGTTAATTTGTTGGCGGAACACAAAAATTAAACATTTTGAAAAACAAAGATTTTCTTTCAAACCTTAATTAAATTTAGAACAATTGCTGAGAGTTGCTTGCAACAAGTTGGAAGCAAGATTTGCACTTTGTGTTGTTCTAAATAACAATTTTAACATCGTGAAGGTTGCAATTATTTTTTGAAAACGGCCAAATCGAAAGAATTTTTATCGACGTTTAAAATTATTAAGTTACTTTCCATTATTTTAGTTAAAAGTGTGTATTAAGTCAAATCAAATTGTTTTATTGTAAAATTTTATTTCATTTTCAATTAAAATTGCACTTAACTTAACTTTGACATTGTTTTTTTTTCATTTTGGATGTTAAGATTTTTTATGGCAGAATCAAGTTTTAATTGGGTCCGATAATAAATAAAATTGTAATGACAGCTAGTAAATTATCGAATGGATGGATTGTGTATTTGCACAATGTTCAGTGTTGTCAATTTTTAAGGAGCATAAGAGGCTAAAAAATATATTTTTAAAATATTTACACAAAATTTAATGTGAAAACAACTGTAATTTATTTATTTAAATATTTGTTAAAATAGAATTGTTTTAAAAAAGAGTACTATTTAAACAAATAATACTTTTATTTTCCATATATAATAAATTCATACCTTTAAACAAGTAAGAATGCTCTGTGCGTCTATTCCGAATTTTCAAAACACTTTACCACAAATGCGTATGAAATAATTATCTTATGTTTCGTACACACACTCACATAAACACTCACAAAGGCATACCAATATAAAAAATGGCTATAACTTTTTTTTCTACTGAACCGATTTTAATTATCTGTGGAATAGTAATGAGGTACATATAGCTCAATTTGTCAGTTGATAATTGAAAATTCTTCGGATGATCTTCTCTTGAATTTAGAGGCTGCCTCAGATATTGGTCTATATCATTTAATATACTAAACCGATTTTAAAGGTTTTAAAATCTTCTCAGGACAATAACAAATACTCAAGCCAAATTTCGTTAAACTCTGAGAGTGCCAACTACAGACAGACGGATGGACATATCTAAATCGGCTCAGATTTTGATTTTATGCAGGAATATATATATATACATTATGAATTTTAGATGATTCCTTCTTAGTTTTACATAGGGAATGACAAAGTTAATATTTCCTCTTCACCACTAGTGGTGGTGAAGGGTATAAAAACAAACTCATCAGATACGTCAAATGTAATCGAATAAATAGTGTTCATGAAATTCCTAAATAATATTAGCATTATGGCATATTTCGTTATTATATGCATTTCAAAAATGATCCTGGAAATTCTGGAAACTGACTTTTCAATTGATAATCAACTTGCTTTTCATATTTTAAATTGATCCTGAAGAGAAAATTTTTTTTAATTTATTTTAAAAATTTCCTTTAGAGCCTAATTTGACTCTAATTACAGAGAATCCAAAATTTAAAGATGTACTTCCTTTTTAAAAGCTTTATGGACACTTTGCTATCTCCATTTAGTCATTACAGGAATGGCTAATTGTAAATAAAAATGGCTAAAAAATATTTAAAAGCAAAACTTAATTTTCGGTGACTAAACGAAAGTGGCTAAATTTAGCTACTAAATGGCTAAATTGGCAACACTGAAAATGACACATATTTTTAAGATATCGTGAAGTTTAATGGTTTAACAAGTTTATCTTTTTATTACATTTAAAAGACATTAAATGTCAAAATTTTTGTAAAGGAGAATGTAAAAGTGATAAAATGAAGATTATTAAAATTGATATTGAAATGATTTGGTATTAAGGAATTTTTGGTGTCATGTGTGATTAATAGTAATAAATAATATTTTTAATATTAGTCCGTAGCTTCTTAATAGATATTGGATCTTGCAGAGGTCAAGTATTTTATTGATACAAAATTGGAAAAATAATATTTTTTATCTTGAATTTTCATGTTTATTTTAAGGTTAATAAACTAAAGTGTACCTGCATTTGTTGATTTTCGACTATATAACTATATAACGAAATTTTCAGTGTTGCATGAATCTGTTATAGAAAATTTTATGAAATTTGTTTCATGGATGAAGCAATAATGGCACAATATTATAGACTACTTTAAATAGGGCAAATGAAGTATTTATGTTGATTCCAAATGATTGCTGTGAAGAGTATAAAAGATTCGGAATTTCCGAATATACCATTTTTACTTGTTTTAATTAACCTTTATTTGGATAAAGATACAAAACGCTTATCAAATTAATGTCACAATTAAAATTTTGTATAAAATTTCAATAAAAGCGATAGAGATTAAGATATTTTTAATTTAAAAATCTTAGTCGATTTAGCTATGTCCGTCTGTCTGTTGTTGGCACACTCACATCCAATGATAATGAATTTTGGTATTTCTTAAAGTTATGAAAAGTTTCCTATTTAAAACAAGCAATATCGGTTCAGTATTTTAAGTTATAGACCGATAAAGAATTTTTGTTAAATATTCAATTATCAATCGACAATTAAAAAATTATCAAAATCTGTTCAGTAGAAAAAAAGCTATAGACAAAAGAATAATATTTTACAAAAACTTTTATATATTGCGTACGTTTGTCGCTTCACTAACAATTGTGGCGGAAGGTATTGAAGGTTCGGTATTATTAAATATTACATTATCATTTATTATTACACTGATCTTACTGAAAATAACAAATTTACTAAAAAATACTAATCGCCTTAAGAATAAATAACATCTGTAAGCTTCCTAATTTCAGTTTTACATTAAATGGAACTTTACCGAAATTGATTAAAAATCACTTATCGTACCGCTCTTCAAAAAAGGCGGTTAAAAATGTTATAGTTTTGAATAAAAGATCTACACATTTTTTAAATCGAATTTCGTCTGGATCATGTAATCGTGTTGTTATATTAATATAACAAAACGATTTCAAAATGTGTAAAAAATTGTATTCCAAATTTAAAGTTTAAATTATATAATGAAAATTAAATTGATATTCCTTCTGGATCAATTTTCATTTGGATATGTGATCGTTTGAAGGTGTAAATTGTGTGTGTATTGCTGCAATATTAATAATATAAGACTTTGAAAAAAGTAAAAGTTAATGGAATGTGGGAAATCTTATGACTTAGTAAAATGAAATCAATTTTGAGGAAAGTAAAAGTATATTTTTCTGGACAAATGCATTAGGTTGACATTGTTGTAATAATCTTTTGTTTAGAGACAATAAAGGTGCAATCAGAGACTTAAGGTTTTGAAAAATAATAATAATAATAATTTAGTTTATTTTTTATTTAAATTAAATACGAACCATATACTGAATTTTTAACATGTGTAACTTTTAAATGGATATTTTGGAGTTAATTTTCTTTGTTATTTAAATAAAATTTTATTATTTTCAAACTTTTTTTTTTTTTTTTGAAAATTATGGTTTTTATATCTCCAAAGATTAACACAATTTGAAATATATTTAAAAATTTCACTTATTATTTTTTATTTATTTTTTTCAAAAACTTTAATTTCTTTGTTAACATTTTTAACAAAACATTTTTTTATTATGATTTTTTTTATTTTTGATTTTTTAAAATTTCTTTTTTTTGGTTTAAATTATTGATAGAAATTGATGTTGTTGAAATTATTTTGAATTATTATTTTTTTTTTTTTGTATTACAAATTTTTTATTTATAAACGTTAAATATGCACATTATTTATTAAATAGACCGATAAACTGCATTTCAAACATCATCATCATCATTATTATCATAAATACAAAACTTTTCTTTAAACTCTTCTTTATTGAACAAAAATTTTTCTTTCATATTTTTTCCACATAATTTCTTGTTAATTTTTTTGTAAAAAATTTTAAAATTTTTTTGATTAGAAATAATTTGTTTTAACGTTAGATTTTTTTTCACAATTTTCTAGATGAATTATAAAATGATTAACATAACAATGAAATCAACTTAAATCGTACTATTATGATGGTGTATCTATTCGAATGAACGAATGTATCTGTATCTGCTGCTATATATTATTCAACACATTGAATTTGTTGTTCTATATGAAATTTTATAAACTTTTTGTTTCTCTTATTTTGGTTTACAGACTGCTGTTTAACCATTTAACTTAATTTATCATCGTTAAAAAAGCTTTAGAGCCAATTTATAAAAAAAAATGTTTATGTTTATGGCTTAAATGGCACTGCACTCACATACAGATACAAATGTATCTAAATCTTAAAATTTTTATTTTTTTTTGTTTGATCGTTTGTCTATTCGTTTGTTTTCTTTAACCGATCTCGTTTTGCACTTTTGCGCGTGTTTTTTATGCTAGACGACAAAAAAGTTATGAGATGTGTGTTGTGTTTAGTTTAAATCTCAATCGTAGACTGATTTCATTCGTTTGGTTAAAAGTTGTTTAGAGTTAAAAACTCTAAACAATTTTGTTGATGTTGGCTAGATTTCAGTCAGCTACCAAACGATACCAAAGAAGACTAACAGAGCCGTCGCAGCCATAAAATACACAGACAACTACAACTTACTAAAGTTAATATAGCATTTTAATGCATTTCTTTTTTATGCGCTACACCAGCATATGTGGTATCTGAGGGGTCTATTACATATGTCATTCTGAACCGAGAAAGCCTAGTTCAGATTAGATTTTCAGCCAAATTATAAACTTCTTACACAAGTATTTGATATTTTTGAAAATGTTAAAAATTCAAGATTCACAATTTTTAAAGAAAAAGTAATTTCATTATAATTTGACATCAAAATTCTATTGAAAACTGAAATTAATATTGAACATTAATCAAGTTGCAATGTTTTAAGATATTTAAATGAAATATTAGTATGATATATATATAGACTTGCATATGAATTAGAGGATGAAAGAGATTCCCAATTTTTCAAGTGAAAATACCCAAAATTCCAATCCGACTATATCATGTTTAAAAAATTTACTTTTTTCACTAAAATTTTAAAGGTCGTTCGGCTAGAAATATCTTTTGGACATTTATTTTAAATATTTTACTATTTATAAAAATATCTAAAAGATGATTCCAGTTTAAGCAAAATTTACAAAAAAAAAAATTAATATGACGTATTTTGAAATTGATCAACTATGGGTAGGGCTTGTGGAAAGAGCATTGTCCCCGAATTTAGTTAAGAGGTAGTCCTGCAAAGATTTCTTTTTAAGGCATTAAAAAATTATAAAGTTCAGAACAAAAAATATGATTTTATCAGTGAATAAATGTTGCCACCTTTTTGAAAAAATTAAAAATTAGTTTTTTTAAGTAAATTTTGATAAAAATAACTTTTTAACGGATTTATATATTCAAATAAAAATGGATATCTCAGAAACTATAAAATTAAATTGTAATTAAGTTTTGTATAGATTTATAAGGACTATCAATATGCAAAGTATCTATAACATAATTCATAAAAAAATGTCTGGCGGTGACCAACTTTGGAGGGTCATCGACTAAGTTTCAGATCACATAGGGGTAACTCGTAAACCCTTAGCTCTAACCATATAAAATTTGATTAAAATATTTCGACTACTCATAAGTTTCAGAATTATTTTCATAAATAAATGAGAGTATAGTTGGAGATGAAATAAAAATCTGAGCCGGTATGGTAATACTTGCAGTCCATTTATGTATTCAAAATGTTTGCATGAAAAATTAATTAGTTGGATATTTTGATAATTTTCCAAAATGTTTATTGTTTTTCTAAATCGCCACCAGAGAAAACCTCTTACACCGATATCGGAGAAAAAACATAAATTCTGTTTTAGCACCAAAATCATTAAAATTAATTTTGCAGATTTTTTGATTGTCATCATTTTTTCTATCCCCTTAATTTAAGAAGCACCATTATCATCTAATTTGATGGTATAGGTCATTTATGATTCGTTATGGCATCCCATTGCATTTTTTGTCGTATCTTTTGCTTTTTTTTGGTAGCTGCCATAGTTTTCCTCTTTTCCTGTTTAAATAGAACAATTTCAAAGAGAAATATTTCGTTATTTTTTCTGCTAAATCAACAAAAATTCATTTTGCTGACATCTGTTCAGAACGTTATTGTTGTCTACGTTTTTGTGGTTTTTTATTTTATTAATTGTTGTCAATTTAATTTTGTTTAACTTTCATTTTTAGTTTCTTGTTAATTATTTCCATAAACCTATTTTTGCTTTATATCAATTATAAAATTTTGTCATCTTTTCTCTCAAATCATTTGCTTCGGGCCAAATGAAATTATTTGCTGTAGCTCTCAACACATCTCTTTAAAGTCATAATAAAATCAATATGTGATCAGTGATCGGAAGATGCTCTTTTGCTTTAAGATTTTAGCACTTGTATTGTGTTTTGATTTGCCATCATTAAATTAATGATGTCAAAGAAATTATCTTTAAGCTGGTGCAAAATTATCTTTCAAAACATATGGATGCTTCCATGGTGTTTTTAGTGATTGAGAAAGCGATAGGAAGTGAGAATTTTAGATCAGGGTTTACTGCATTTTAAATGTGATACGTCAGAAAAATAACAATAATTATTGTGAAATGATGAAAATGTGAATTATTGGTGAAAGTTTGATTTTTTTTGAAATTTTAATCTTTTGGTTGAAAATATTTATTATTGCATTAATTAATTTTAAGAAAATATTTGAATTTTAGAATGAGAGTTTGATGTTTTTAATGAAAATTGGAATTTTAGCGGAAATTTAAATCTGATGTAAGTGAAATTTGAATTTTTAGTGAAATTTTAAATGTTATTTGATATTTTAAAAAAATTTGAATTATTGTGAAAATTTTAATTTTCACTGAAAATTATAATTTCTAGTGAAATTTTGAATTTTTAGTAATAATTTGAATTTTTGTGAAAATTTGAATTTTAGTGAAAATTAGAATTTTTAGTGAAAATTAGAATTTTTGGTGAAAATTAGAATTTTTGGTGAAATTTAAATTTTTAGTGAAAATTTCAATTTTTAGTAAAAATTTCAATTTTTAGTGAAAATTTCAATTTATAGTGAAAATTTCAATTTTTAGTGAAAATTTCAATTTTTAGTGAAAATTTCAATATAAAGTGAAAATTTTAATTTAAAGTGAAAATTTCAATTTTTAGTGAAAATTTCAATTTATAGTGGAAATTTAAATTTTTAGTGAAAATTTCAATTTTTAGTGAAAATTTCAATATAAAGTGAAAATTTTAATTTAAAGTGAAAATTTCAATTTTTAGTGAAAATTTAAATTTTTAGTGAAAATTTCAATATCTTTGGTGGATATATATATCTATATGATGAAAATAGAAATTTTTAATAAAAATCCAATTTTTATTGAAAATAGAAAATTTAACCAGATTATATGAAGACCTTAAAAATTCCTTATCAAAATTCGATCCCTTGATACTCCCGAGATATTAATGGTTGCTAAAATGAATCGAGGTTGACGGTCTTCTGTAAAATGTTTGCGATACTTTATTTACCAAAACACTCGATTTGTTAATATTAGCCAACAATTCTCCCAACTGAGGAGACAGTTGCTTGCTTATGCTGAACGCCCAATTTCTGTAAAAAGCTTCAGCAATTTTAAGGCGTCACTGTTTTTCAGTTTCAAATAAATCTCTTACTTCGGAACGGCTAAACCGTTAAGAACACGGAATTTAACCGAATTTAACACGGTGATAGTTGAAGTGTAGACGAGTTAAAGTCTCAACTTTAAAATCGGTTGGAGTATAACAAATCTGTATCGTTTCAAATATTATTAAAGGTTGGCAACCGTCAGCTTTACAAAGTTTAAACTCAACTACACTTCTACAATAATTGTGTGAAATTAAGTGTAGAGTTCGGAAATTACTGATTTGTTTACGTTTCATTTTGCATTTGAAAAAACATGCGTATATTGTTAGGTTATGTTTAATGAAATCCAATAATAATAAAGGAATAATGTCATTAGAAACAAATAAAGATGGGACAAAAAGATGGTTGGTCCACTATTTATTAGAAGTTATATTTTCATATAGAAAATAATACAGAACATTCAATTAATATTTAATGTTTTGTCTAAGCTCATTATAAGCTCACAATTTGTTAACATTATAAAAAATGATTTTTCAAATTTTTATTCTTAACTTTATTTCAGATTAACTGTAATGGAATTTTCTATAAAGATTCTTTATGCGTAACTAAACATTTTTGTTAACTGTATTGTGTGTGTATGTGTGCGTTTATGAATTGTCTATTTTGTGTTGTTTCCATCATGTTGTTTTCTCCAACTTATGGTCGGTCATTCAGTCCAACAGCATAACAATTTTCATAGACAAACAGCAGCTACTAAACTGTTGCTGAGTGAGCGTATCTAAAGGTAAAAAAGAAACACAATGAAGGCTGTTTAAAAATAAAACAAACAAGTAAAAGTTATAGTCGGTCAAGCCCGATTATTTAATACCATACACCACTCTGTTCATTATTAATAATAACCAAAATTAATGATCGACCCTCGTATAAATATATATTTTCTAATTTGTGCTTAAGAGTGCAGTATATGGTACTAATATACATTTATGATTTGTCCACTTTAAAAGAACTTCTTCTAGGGGGATAATACTGGACTTAGATGAAATTATGTATCGACGCTTGTACATCGATTTTTCAAAGTGTCATTTTTAAGAGGAGTTGGTACATAATTTTAGAATATTGTTACACTTATTTGGACATTTGTAACCTTAAAAACCCATTTCGGAAGGAATATTTGTATGGGGTGAATTAATGGACGCATCATCATAATGGACCTTGTCCTTGGGCGAAATAATGGCAAACGGTATACTTAAAAGTGGTGGCAGCAATATTTTTCCGTGCGTTACAAACTTATGCAAAACCTTGTATACCCAACAACCTATGGTGGTATAGGTATAACAATATTAAAATAATGATTCCATCAGTTATCACATAAAACAATAATAACAACAACCATATAGATATTATTAGAGTTTCAACACATAAAAAGGAAATATTTTGAGAATGGAAAAATTCATGACAAAATGTATCAACAACTTATAGATGATTTAAAAATAGCATATAAATTAAGTGAATAAATGGAAAAAGAAATATTCCCATACCGGGAATCGAACCCGGGCCTTCTGGGTGAAAGCCAGATATCCTAGCCACTAGACCATATGGGATACGTATGGAGTATTACTCTAAATTATCTAACTGAACTGTAGTCTTAAGTAATATTATAATTAATATGGTTTGAACTTACTAAATAACAGTTTCTTTAAATTGCCGCTAGAATCTATTAAGGCGCTATGAATCATTTAATATTAATCAGTCTTGCTTCTTTAATTGTTGGGAATTAAATAGTACATTTCGGCCGATAGTACCTATAAGAATTTTTAAAAGATGTATAAAGAAAAAGCCAAATTTATTTTGCAGTCATTTTATTAATCTCGAAATAAAAGCTGAGCACTTCCACAACATGAAATAGACTTAAACATGTGCACATGTTTTATTATTGAAGCTTCGAATTACTTTGAATTAGGAATAAGGGCTACACATTTCAATTATCGATATTTTTTCTATTTATGAAACGGTTGGCTTAATTTTTTCAAGAGACTCACAAGATCCATTTATGATTTAAATAAGTGCAAAATATCCAGACATTTCTACCTCAGATGCTAATTTTAGAGCTTTTAATGCATTGAAGTATATGGTTCTGATTTCTGGGCTGTCGAATTTGTGAGATTCTACTGTAATTGTTTTTTTTTTTTTTTTTTTTTTTGCCAAATTTCAAAAATTAACGTATTTTCCATACAGACCCACTTTCAGAGAGTCACTTTAAAATGCATAAATCTAAAACAAATCTTAAATCCGTACCAAATTTAGCGTGGTCCAACCTTAAATATCGTAAGTTTCTTTAAGAAGTGTTTCAAGGAAATACTTTAAATAAGTATATGGATCTACAAAGACAAAATTCTTAATATAAACTTCTCTAAAATTGAAAATGTTAATACCAAGTTTTAATCCATTTATTTTGAAATATATAGAATTTCATATTCTTTTTGATCCAATTTTTTATCTTAATATAGTCGTCTTCTCGTACGACTAATATGCTGGTTAAATGTTCCTATATAACATGCTTTCGATTTTACTCCCAAAAAACAAGCACATTTGCTGTTTGTTGGTTTTCAGTCGAAAAATAATGACATTTCTGATTTATCTTTAATATACATATGAATATTATTATCCTGAAGTTCTATTTTTATTTCATTTTAAACTGATATCTCGTCCAGATTAAAATATAATTAATTTTCATATACTTTTTTGAATTTTAGATCTGACGTTTTTTCTCAACGATATATAAAATCTAAAAACGTAAGGAAAAAAAGAAATTATTATTATTATTATACAGTAAACAAAAAATTCTTGTCAGAAGTGGGATTCGAACCCACGCCCTCAGAGAGGACCAGAACGCTCAGTCGACCTTGATTAAAGGCAAGATTGCTCTTGAGTCTGGCGCCTTAGACCGCTCGGCCATCCTGACATGTGCTTGCAGTATTACTCATCTCTAATTTAACTTAACACTTCATACATGAAAATATGATACGTAATTCTTAGTGTTGTTAAAAATAAAGATGAGTCATCAAGTACTCGAACGTATTCAGTTCAAGTATTTTGTGTATTCATGTTTCTTTGTATTCATTCATATGTAAATTATTTATGTAAATTATTGATATGTAAATATAAATTTTGAATAAATTTTTCTTCTTTAATATAACATTTTTAATGATTCCATGAAACATTTTTAAAGCCGTTTAAAACTGTGATGGTCATCCCATATGGTCTAGTGGCTAGGATATCTGGCTTTCACCCAGAAGGCCCGGGTTCGATTCCCGGTATGGGAAGATGATTCTTTTTAAGTATTTTCTCAAAGAAGACTATTGAAGAATGATTTGTGGTGGATTCTATAGAATTGGAAAAATTTTTATTATATAACTGTTTATTTTAGTTTTTATGGTGATATATTATCAGTTCAGATATATATCCCATATGGTCTAGTGGCTAGGATATCTGGCTTTCACCCAGAAGGCCCGGGTTCGATTCCCGGTATGGGAAACTTTTTCTATATGAGCTTTCTTGAAAATTAAAAATTAGGGGTATTCACTGAACAACAAAGGAAAAGTTTAGTTTACAATCATGTATTTTGATATATATATTTCGACAATGTTCACATTTAATTGTTGTGTACCTTGTGGCAATTATATCCCATATGGTCTAGTGGCTAGGATATCTGGCTTTCACCCAGAAGGCCCGGGTTCGATTCCCGGTATGGGAAGAAGTTTTTTGTTGTACAAATACCAAATACATTAGAAAAATGAAAAAAAGAAGTCCAATACAGTGTAACTAACTGTAGTCGGTCATGAAATCGAATATACTAAGAGCGAGCAATATATATATGTAGAATTTCTGAAATAATATAATTTCATTTATATGTAACAGAAAACCAACAAACCAAAAGGCTTTGAAATAAGTTTGTAACAAGCGTGTAAGGCTTTCAAAACTGTTATTATTATTGTTGTGAAGCACCTTGTTTAACAATCAGTTTATTAAGAAAATTGAGCCCTTGTGGCGCATCATCTTTAGTTAAAATATATAAAAAGCTTAAAATTGCAATTATAGAATAAGCTTACATGGAAAGAGTTATTGAAATATTTTATAAGCTTAGAAGCTAAATTGAAATAATATTTTTATATATTTTTGAGTTTTCAAAATTTGTTTTTATTTCACTTTTTGCATTTTTCCAATTTGTCTATTTTTGACAAAATTGAAAAATTATTTTGTGTGTTTTATAAATTCGTCCACACCCAATCCAATAGAAATGGCAAAATCTATAAAATTGGAAAATAAATATATTTTAAAAGAATAAATACTTTATATACTATTTACTTATCTTCAACATTAATTTTCTGCTAACTCATCCATTAAAAACTCCGCCAGCAGTTTTTACGAAATTTGGAATTTTTGCAACAATTTTGAGCTCGTGGACACAAATTAATGAACATAAGAGAGGATTTATTTAACTTACAAATAAATCCGAAAAGTTTTGTTTGAATTCACATTATCTTCACGACTTGAAATCTCCCTTTTATTTGTATCCAAATTTTCATCACTAATTTTAAAACTAATCTGAATGGGCTGGTTGGAACTTCACTCGAATTATCTATTTTGGGTCTTTTATTATTTAAGATTAATTCAGCAATTTCTTTTGATTCCTTACGGACTTTGTATTTTTACAATTTAATATTAAAAACTTTTTCTTTAAATCAGATTTTATATTTTTATTTTTATATAGAAACACTTACAAAACTATTACGAGCATTAGTCTTTTACAATCACATTTGTAAATATTGTTATTCCAACAAGTGTATAGCAAGTATTATTGCAAAACCGTTGCTATAGGAAACATTTCTAAAGCATTATTTTTTCAAAGAATTTATAATTTTGATTACAACAAAGCTATAATAATTATGTTTTTGAAATGTTATCAAAAATTTGGAATCGGGTATATATCCCATATGGTCTAGTGGCTAGGATATCTGGCTTTCACCCAGAAGGCCCGGGTTCGATTCCCGGTATGGGAATATTCATTATTAAGAAGGTCCTTAAGAATGCTAAGAACTGGGACGTACAGTGGGCATAATCAAATTAAAATTTTTACTTTTTAAAGTTTGATAATTTGTCATTACATACAAATCGGTTCAAGTATGGATATATCCCATATGGTCTAGTGGCTAGGATATCTGGCTTTCACCCAGAAGGCCCGGGTTCGATTCCCGGTATGGGAATACTTATTTTAAGAAGGTCCTTAAGAGTGCTAAGAACTGTGACGTACAGTGGACGACGTAATCAAATTAAAATTTTTTACTTCATAAAGTTTGATAATTTGTCATTACATACAAATCGGTTCATGAATGGATATATATCCCATATGGTCTAGTGGCTAGGATATCTGGCTTTCACCCAGAAGGCCCGGGTTCGATTCCCGGTATGGGAATACTTATTTTAAGAATGTCCTTAAGAGTGCTAAGAACTACGACGTACAGTACACATAATAAATTAAAATTTTTACTTTATAAAGTTTGAATATTTTTCATTATACACAAATCGGTTGAGGAATGAATATATATCCCATATGGTCTAGTGGCTAGGATATCTGGCTTTCACCCAGAAGGCCCGGGTTCGATTCCCGGTATGGGAATATTTTTTAAGTTTCTTATGGAAAATGCTACAATCAGAAGTTTTGAGCGCACTATACTACTTGGAACAGTAGAAAGATTTATTCATATTTCTCCTATATAATTGCTCAGTTTTTTACAATATATAAATAAAAATAAAAAGATTATTTTATAGTTAGAACCGAATACCGACATTAAGAAAACTTACATCTGGCAATGCTGTCACATATAATTTACAGAGACATCTGATTTTTAGTCTATAACTTAAAATTGCTACAATAAAACTCAATAGACGGCGCTCCAAACAAAGAAAACTATTCTTTATCATCTGGCAGAACATATCCCATATGGTCTAGTGGCTAGGATATCTGGCTTTCACCCAGAAGGCCCGGGTTCGATTCCCGGTATGGGAAGAACTTTTTATGAATTTTTTTTATTGGTTTTTCAATTTACTTTTATAGTTTTTTTGTTTCTAATTGTAACGTTAATTGTTAATTAAATATCATAATTCCCAGTCGTTGTTTGTATAACAAAAACCACAGTTTATTATTTAGCTCTTTTTTGAGCAAAATAGCTTAATTGGATTGAAATTTATTATTTTTTAATAATATAGTTGAACCAAACATGCGATAAAATATTTTTTTGATTGAAATTTTTTTTATCAACATCTGCTTATATTGTGGTCATTATTACCAATTACTTGTTTTAATACAATTAACTTTTTTAATTGAGATTAACTTTTTTAGTATATATATTATTGGAAAATGGCTGTAAATTCTGACAAATTTCTATTAATATTGTTATAAATAATGATTCTTTGTATTAACTTTCCTACAAAGTCTGAATTTGTTGCCTTGTTTTTTTAAGATTAAGGAACTGCTACTTGATCAGTTAGGAGAAAGTTTATGTTTTTGGTGAAGTTTCGGTTTTGTGCTCTTTTATCAAAATCAAATCAATATTTTCTTTGCTCAAAGACCAGGAAAATATTGATCTTATGATATAACAAAGTAATACCTTAATGGGATTTTTTGTAATATCGAATTGGAAGTAGAGGACTTGTAGTAATAATCTTAAATCTGACCAATCCGGTATTAAGTTTGTTATGTTGTGTGTAAAGCAAAGAGCTATATAGTCATATATTCCTGACATTCGTTGTACATATTAGTACCGAGTCGAAGTTATTAATGTCGGATATTATTTAAATAATTTAATTTGATTTTGTTTAAATTTTTTATAGCTGCTACACATTTAATAATGGACCGATATTAATAAAATTAGTTAAGAATTTCTATATTTAATATAAAAAATTACAAATTCAATCGTCCTGTTTTTGATTGGAATAAAAGCATCATAGACTTAAAACGCTATTATGGAACTATATCTCCAAAAGGGGTCTGAAGTCAATTTAAATTTATTAAAATTTATTTTAACAGTCACATTTTAGTGACTTTTTGTTGCTTTATCGAAATAAAACTCTATTCAGAGAAGCGTCCTTTCAAGAGGAATATCATCAAATATGATCAGATTTTTATGAATTATGGATTTTTATTGCAAAAACTTACTTGAAAGCTAAAATTTAAAGACGGGTAATTAAAACATTTTAGAATGCTATATAAGATTCTTTGATCATATATATGGCGATAACTGCGGAAACATAAAAATTCCTTATTTAAGAGGATAACACTTTCTAAAGTCCTATACCAAAATCACGTAGTTCATAGTAATTTGCTATTACAGCTTTCTCCTTGGTCAAATAAAATTTCCCATAACAATTTCAGAGATATGCGATTTTTAAAGATTTCGTTTGTAAAAGAGATATAACTCCCCAGTGGTTTATTAAATTTTTTAGTCTATATTAATGCTTTGTAATCCCAAAAAAAATAAAATGCTTCAAGTCCTCCACTAAAGGCAATAATAGCGTTGCCACAAATTATCGGTTTATATCTTTTTACTGAACTGATTTATAAAAAACTTCTTAGGACAATAACAGCACTTAAACCAAATTTTATTTAGTTCTATATATTTATAAGGATGTGAATATGCCAACAACAGACCGACATATGGAGATAGCTAAGTCGAATCAAATGTTTATTTGAAACTAGAATATAAATACTTTACAGGGGTGATTCTTTCATGGACCTACAAATGGGATGACAAAATTATTACACCCTAATCACAACTTGTGGGCATAGAAATAATTGTATCGAATTTCAAAGCTATGAATCAATTTATATTAAAAGCATTAAATGGGATTAGGTCCTTGTATTGGAGCTATAGTAGAATTAAGTCTGACACGTTGCTGGTAAAAATTTAAATCGAACATTTTCTTAAAACTCACCCATAGTTTTTCTTTAGGTTAAAAACCTATTCCAGGTAGGACCTTATTTTAAACTATAACCAAATATAGATCTGTTTTCCTAAAATGATTTACTTATATTTAAGATTGTTAGAGAACTCACTGTTCCAAATTTCAATTAAGATGGATCATATATAAGAGTTTTGTAAACTAACAATTGTATTTTGGAAAGTGGTCTTATATAGGAGCTACAATAAAGTTTGGACCCATGTTCGTCAAAATACAGTTAGAGAAATAATTGTGCCTAGTTTCGTCCTAGTAAGTCCATATTTAAGAGTTGTACATGCTTAAATCTCTATTCCTGCAAGGAGTTAGGTCAAGTAATGATCGCAGTATAATCCATGTTTTTTTGGAGCTTACTTTTATGTCAAAGAATATGTGACGAATTTCACCAAATTATCTTTAAAAATGCGTTTTTCATGACACAGTAATTGATGATGGGGTATATCAAAATTTTTAAATATTATTTAATTACTTTTTTCGGTTACTCAGATTTTATTTTGGACTTAGGTGGAGTCTTAAGGATAATGGAATGATAATCATATGTTTTATAGGGACAAGCGAAGTGATGTTCCCTTTATATGTTAAGAGTAAGTGATGTAGCATGTTGAATGATGTAGGATCCTATATGGTCGATTTTTTTTCCTTAAAAACATTCAAAGACATTTCTTTTTTTCCAGTTTCTTTATAAAAGTTTCTTCTTTGTTTTAAACCATTGTCCGAATTATTTTAATTGCAACTTTTATTTCAACTCTTAACAGTTGTGACACTTTTTTTCTTGTTCTTTGCAACACAACTTGCAACTTGTTTCTTGTAAGTAGCAAAATAGCGAAGGAATGCAAGTCCATGTAACAAAAACACTACACAAAACACACATATACAAACACACTCACACTAAATGATTAAAAGAATAAGAAGTTTCATTGTTATCTGTTGGCCTTTGCTTTGAGTTTAAGATCTTTCAAAACCGTAATACTCTCGTCTTTGTTTTCTGATGATAAACTACGAGTAACTTTTTAGTTTCACACTAAAGGATTTGCCCAAATAATGGAGTTTCTTAAGTTTTGCGACAGTTTACAAACAAATGTGGATTCTTTTTCGTTTCTTTCTATTTTCTCTTGTCTTTTATTTCAATTCTATTACACTTTTTTTCAGTTCTCTGTTGTCTTGTTGTCCATTAAAAACTGACTCCGTATGCAGGATACAAGGACAAAGAGCATTTTTAATTTTTCTACTTTTTATTTTTTTTGTTTTTCCTCATTTAATTTCGCATTTGGCCACATTATTTGTTGTGTGACCAGAGAGAATTGTGGCATGAAATATAAAAAATAAAGAAATAAATATAAATTGTTACCAAAGAGATGAAATCTTTTGTTAAATAAATGAAAAGTTTGTTTCTTTTTTGTTTGCTCTTTGTTTATTAAAAGTTACATTAAGAAATTTATATGAATTTAAATAAAAAGATTTTTAAGATTTTTTTAAATAAGAAGTAGAAGCGAAAAAAAATCATTTAAATTCGTAAATGATCAGAATGAAATCTTAGGAGTACAATTTTAAGAGACGAAATGGAAATTAGAAGTTTTAATGTCTCATTTTTTAAATACTTTTTTAATGAAAAAATATTTTTTTCGAAAAAAGTCTTTTAGTGAGATTTTATTTATTTATTTAAATTTTCACAAATTTTAATATTTTGAAAATACATATATTTCGCTAATATTAAAAATTTTAACTGCATTTAGAATTTTGATAAAAATTTTTTTAAATCTTTTAAATTTTTTGTCATTTAAAATTTAATTTTTTTTCAAAAAGAAAAAAAAAAAAAACAAAAATTTAGAATTTTTTGTTAAAAACTAAATTTTTTAGTACATTCCAATTTTCATTAAAACTACAGGTTTTAACTGAAATTGAAATTTTCACCAAAAAATCAATTATTAGCTTGAAACATTTTGAAAAAATTCATTTAACAAAAATTCAAAAATTTCATTCAATTATTTTTTTATCGAAAATTCAATTTATTTCCACTAAATTTTAAAATGTTTACTAAAATTTCAAATTCTTATTAAAAATTAAAATTTTCAAAAAAAAAAAAAAAAAAATCGAATTTTAATTTTTGCTAAAAATCAAAGTTCGTTAAAATTGAAATTTTCATTAAAAATCATCATAAAAAAACTAAAATTTCAAATTTTTACTAAACAATTAAAATTTTACTAAAAATTACATTTCAAAAAAAAAAAAAAAAAAAAAAATTAATATTTAATAATTTTAACTAATTTCTCCAATTTTTATCGAAATTTCAAATTTTAAATAAAAATTAAAATTTCATTAATAACTAAACAAACAAAATTAAAAATTGAATTTTCAATAAAAATTCAAATTTTTACAAATATATGAAATATTTCAGTAAAACTCAGTTTTCGATTAAAACTATCGGAAAAAATCATTTTCGCCAATAATTTATTATTTTCATTAAAAATAAAAATGTTCGTTATATTTTTTCCATTGAAAATTATATTTTTTATTAAAAAATTTCACTTATAGTTAAATTTTTTGTTAAAATTTCATTTTTCATAACTTAAATGTTCACTAAAAATTTACATTTTAATCAAAATTTTTATTAAAATTATTTTTTAATTCCAATTATTTTACTAAAATTCCAGAATTTTAACTAAAAATTTGAATTTCAAGAATTTCACTAAAAAATGAAAGTTTCATGAAAAAACTTTCGAAACTCGAATTTTTATCAAAAGAATAAATTTTTCATTTAAAGTTAAATTTTTCAATTAAAAAAATTAAGTTTTCACTAAAAATTTAAAATTTTATGAAATTTAATTTTTTATTAAATCTAAAATTTTCACAAAATTAAATTTTTCTTATGAAATTTATCACATACTATTAGTTTGATATTAAAAATCGGTCCACTATTTCATATAGGTCCCATACAAGATTTATTATTATATTTTAAAAGGATGTGATAAATTATACGAGGATCGGTCCATTATTTCTTATAGGTCGAAACAACCATTCTTATCCGCATATACGTGAAATTATTTATACATTGTAAAAATACTTAGTCAAATTAAGATAAAAATAAGCCTAAACCACTGTGCGAAATTAAACGAGAGTCAGTCCATAATTTTTCTAACTCCATGTAACTCTCTCTCACATAAATCTTTGTATCATAATAATCTATTGCACACTTAAGCACAAATAAGAAAAGCCAATTATACGAGAGCCGTTCACAAATTTTTCGTAGCAGTTATTTGTAATCAACTTACACCTCAATAGTATTAGATTTCTTGTTTTTTTCTGAAGACCGTAAATATTCTCCAAAAACTTTAATTTTCTTTAAAAACTTAAATTTTCATTAAAATTTTAATTTTACATCAAAAATTTAATTTTTCATCAAAAATTTAATTTTTCATTAAAAATTTAATTTTTCATCAAAAATTTAATTTTTCATCAAAAATTTAATTTTTCATCAAAAATTTCATTTTTCATCAAAAATTTAATTTTTCATCACAAATTTAATTTTTCATCAAAACTTAAATTTTTCATCAAAACTTAAATTTTTCATCAAAATTTAATTTTTCATCAAAAATTTAATTTTTCATCAAAAATTTAATTTTTCATCAAAAATTTAATTTTTTGGTAAAAATTCAATTGTCAATTAAAAATTAATATTTTTTTTTATTAAAAACTATTTATTTTAATTTTTTCACCGATTTCAAAAATTCAAAATTTGAATTAAAAATTAAAAAAAGTATTTAAATGTTCTAAATTTCATGAAATTTTCTATAGTGAAAACTTGTTCTTCTACACAATAATTTCTTTAGAATTTTTCTGTTTGCATTTTATTTTCTATAAAAATTATTCATAATTATTTGTGATTTTCTTTCACAAATTTGAAAAAAAAAAAAAATCAAAACCAGCAAAACAATTTTATTCAATTTTTATTATTTTTGCAAATTATTTAATATTTAATTGTTGTATCTTGTTTTAGTTGTTTTCCACAGAAATGCAAAACTTTTTGTAATAAATATTTTTATATTTTTGTGTTCATTATAAATGTGGTGAAGAAGTTTTTGTTTTTTTATCTCAAAAATAAATAAAAATAAAAAAAAAAAACTAAAAGAACAAAACTCCCTGGAAAAAAATTGCAGTTTAATTGAAAAAGTTTTACAGTAATGTTCCACTGATTTTAATTGAATTTGGAAAACAAGAAACTACAATCAGTTTGATTGTAGTTGTGTGTGTGTGTGTGGGAAAAAAGAAGACGTGGTTGATGATGATGATGACAATGATAGTTCTTTTAATGAAGATAATGATGATGATGATGGTTCCAATCTAACAAAGATAACGCAATTTATGAAAAAAATAAAAATGAAAGAATTTTGTTTGAGAAAGAAAAAAATCTGGAGACAAGAAACAGTTTTTGGCCAAAAGGCCTGAATTATAACACTGAGTAGACAATTAAATTAATAAAGTTGCTATTTAATCAAAATTTAATTATTTAAAATTTTGCATTTTAAATAAAATTTCAATATTATTTAAATGAGATTTTTCCTTTTTGTTCTAAGGACTAAGATCGAAAAATTCTTAACACACGTTTCTCATTCAAACTTTTAACCCATTAAGCGTCAAACAAATCGTTATATTGTTAATCTGGTTAAAATTAGTGATCAGAAATTAGTACATACTAAAAAACAAAACCCAATTTGGTCCTACAAAAAGTTGGCCAAGAATTCAGAGGCCTGCTAAACTGTTATTTAAGAGTACCGGGAGAACTTGTCTGTTGATAGAAAACCTGATTCAGAAGGAATGGTCCACAGGATATTTCTAAAGCAAAAACATTTTCAAAAAAGCTCCCAACACATCCGGTATGATGGCAGCGCGGTTAGCTAAGTGCTCAGACTATTGGCCACGATAAATGATAAACTAAGGCAGCTTAAAAAACATACAAGGCTCAGAAAATCCCTGACATGTACGCTGCTAAAAATTTAGAGACCAAAAACAAAGCATAGAAGTTGAAGACAAGTTTTCTAAAAACAAATAATCTGGGTGAATAATGGATGATGAAACGTATGCTCTGCCAGATATTTCGCAAATTTCTGGTCAAAATTGTTTATGGCTGATACTCGAGGGAGTGTTGAGGAAAAGTTAAGGGTTTCTTCCATTCATAAAACTTCATCTTTTGTTCATTTTTTCCTCTAACTTGTCATCCTGACAATATAGTAAACAAGTCTTTGAGTAATACAAGAAAATAATGTGGTATTTGTACTAAGAGAGACAAATCCTCCAATCTATTAGGATCTAATAATAAATGAGATATTGGGTTCTTGTGAACAAAGCGTTGAAGAGCCTCAAAAGTGTCTGGAATTGTGACTGATTTTATAAGGAAATAGATTACATGTTCGAGCAAAGCGATAGCAAGTTTTATAAAAACTTTTTTGGAAGGGTTTTCGAAAAAGGTTCAAAATTTTATTAAGAGTAAGCAAAACTATAAAAATATTTTTATGATAAATTTCAATCGATTAAAGAAAAATTAAAACTGTAAGTTTATTCATTTCATTTATGTTAAGAATTTTTTCGACCTCAATCCTTTATTTATTTATTTATTTATTTATTTATTTATTTATTTATTTTTTAAATATTTCTTATTTGTTTTAAAGAACTATCAAATATTTTATAATTTCTTTAAAAATATATATTTTTCAATATTTAAATATTTATGGAATATTTAAATATTTTTAAAATCTACATGTTGTGTACGTTGTTGTTGTTAAAATTCATAAAACTTAATGTTTGACTTAAAATAATGTTTTATTTTTGTTAAAATAAACTAAACATTTCCTTAAACAAATTAATAAGTCATTCGTCCTTGGTGCATGTGTGTGACCTTATTACTTACATTACACACATGCATACATTTTAGTTCAAATCTCCATAGAGCAAACCATTAAGAAGGCTATATTATTCTTTGCTGAATTTTATATACCCTTTACTATCTAAATATTAGAAAATGAAGAAGATTGAGTCTAATAAATTATAGGAACATTTACCCAGTATGGACTGTTCAAATTAGTTATTTCAACAGAATATGTCCACATTTTAAGCCATAATCACTACTCCGAGAAGTGGCGCTCATTTGCAAGCAAGGTCAAATAATTGTCCCAGCATAGTCCAGTTCCTCAATGTTTTTTGGATTAAAAAAAGCTCTAAAAAGCCTTTTTATTGTTTAAATATTTTGAAAAGGTTCATTACAATTTTTTTATTTTTTTTTTGAAAAAGCTCACAAAAGCTTTTGATTTAGTAAAAGTTCTTAAAAAGGAGGTTTTTATTTAGTTGTTTTTAAATTTTATTTCAAAGTTTCTTAATTTTCTATAAATAACTTTGCGAAAGATTTTTGATTTAGTATAAATTTTACAAAATTTTCGTAAAAGCTGTATTTATAAGACATTTGAATAAGTTAAATTACTTGTTGATCCAAATAAAATTTATTAATTAAAAAATTGTATTTTACACTACGAGTTTTGCCAGGAAATCGCCTCAAAAAAGCCCTCAGAGCTTTTATAAGTTTAAATATTTTGTTTTTGCTAAAAGCTTATTTTTATATTAAATATTTTATTTGATTTGAAGATTTAATGATTTTCATTTTAGAAAATTCATTTTAAGAATTTATATTTTAAGAAAATAATTAAGCTGCTTTAATGGTCTCTATTACTTTACCCAGATTATTTATATGACTTTATATGATTTTATGTATTATTATATGAATAATTTATGTAAAAAAAATGTTGATAAATTCACTTTTACATCTTCTGATATCTCTTTACATAAAACAATAAAATTTAGTTTATTTAAAAATAGAAAACAACAATAATTTTATTATATTTCTTAAATTGAAAGATGTTTATTAAAACCCAGTAAGTAATTTTGTTGTCACTTCTCTTTTTTCTTCTTGCAACATAGAAAACATTTTCTATAGAAAATTTTTTTTTTTCTCTTTTTTCAACGAAGAATTTTCTATAGAAAATTTTCTCTCTTTTTTCAACGAAGAATTTTCTATAGAAAATTTTCTCTCTTTTTTTCAACGAAGAATTTTCTATAGAAAATTTTCCTCTCTTTTTTCAACGAAGAATTTTCTATAGAAAATTTTCTCTCTTTTTTTTAACGAAGAATTTTCTATAGAAAAATTTTCTCTCTTTTTTTAACGAAGAATTTTCTAAGAAATTTTCTCTCTTTTTGCAACGGAGAATTTTCTATAGAAAATTTCTCTCTTTTGCAACGGAGAATTTTCTATAGAAAATATTTTCTCTTTTTTGCAA
>PYHX02000494.1:6423754-6433754 GCA_004302925.2 Cochliomyia hominivorax
CATTTAAAACTGATTCATGAACATATACATTCTTATATTAAACTCCTTATTACAAGGTTAATAGATAAATACAGACTCGTGAGGTTGAGTACAAATTCTGGTTACACTATAAACGAGTCAGCTCTCCTATCATTTTGAGCAAATGCATTCAACAAGTAATTTTTTTGCTCCATTCAAAAAAAATGCAATTAGATTGTAATGTGGGTACGCACCTCAGATTGTACAATCGAATAAGTTATATTCTTGCATTTCTTGTGACATGATCCTCTCAATTGGTTATTGAAATATTCGGTAATGAGGATTAATTCTTGTCTAAGTAAAATCGACGCAGGTATGACAAATAATGACAGTATAAAAATAGTTTTATGAATTATATTCATGATTCACATATAATATTGATTTATGTCATTTGGCGTAGTTTTCGAAGTCTATAGGAAATTATAAACCTACAATAAGGAACAGTATTTTCTTGTTCTTTCAACTTTAAGTATACGAAATATTATCACAATTCAAATTCATTATATTAAAGTGATTTTCGGAACTAACATTCCATATAAATTTGACTTATGAATTTGGAATGAAAAAAATAAAAAAAATCATATCATTTCTGTTTTTAAATCTAAAACCCGATTGTTTCTTGAAATATTGGACCAGGCCATTAAATTCTAAATTTCATTTCGATTTCAGTAAAATTACGGTTTCACAACTTTACATGGACAAACAGCCAGCTGTCTAGATGAGCATTTGACTCAGAATTTGACTCTGTGTTGAAGCGGTATATCATGGTGGTAAAGAACATTAAAACTTATCGATAACAAAAAGTGGTGCTAAATGCAGAAAATTTTTTCCTTTTCAAGAGAATTTTACTGAAATTTCTATGAAGAGGTAAAGGGAGGAGAAAAATACAGTGAGATATCACTGGCTGAAAGACTACATTTTTGTTTTTTTTCCAAATTTTTAATTTTATATTTAACACAACCAAAGGAGGTGGTTGGGGTATATGCTGGCCGTCCATAATACCCAACCTATACCTATTGAAATTTATGATGATATCAATTATAACGAAATTTGGTACATAAGTCATATATATTTTAAATAATGTTTTCAAAATATACGAGGATCGTATATAATTTCTCATAGATCCCATACAAGCCCCTTCAAAATATCACTTTGAAGAGCTTAAATCTCACAATGTTTTGATATTATATAACTTAAACCAAAATTAGAAAATAAATTTGTACGAGGGTCGTTCATTAATGTTTACAATTTATAATCCACAATGCAGTTTAGGGTATTAAAAGTCGGGTCGACCGACTTTATTTTCTTACTTGTTTCTTATTAAATTATTTATAAGAAATAAAGTTTTAAGGGAGGAAAATGGAACAAAATTTTAATCTCATAATGAGTGAATTTTGGTCAATTAATAACAAAAAATCTGGTAAAACGAGATGTTCACTATTTTTCGAAAATAACATTTAGTCCAGTGTCTCAATTTCTTAATAAATTACATTAATAACAGTAAAGTTTTTTTTTTGAAATTTGGAATAGAAAATATCAAATGTAAACGAAACAATCATGTTTAATGAGGAGTCATATGAAATTGTAGTCTTAAGGTCAGAAATTTATAAATTTGCTTAAATTTTTTTAATTTAAGAACACAAAAATCGATATTTAAAAAATTTTCCCCCAATGAACGTTAAATGTATTTTATTAGTATCAGCACACGATCATTCATCCGATATTCATTGAATACTTAAATTTTTACAAATTTTTTTTTCTGATTATTTATATAACGTTCTTTCTAATTTTTCACTATTAAACAATTTATAATTTTTTTATTTATTTTTCTTTTTCATTTCTTATATTTCACTGCGTTCTAACAAAAGTTTGCATGTCTTTCGTAATTCTTCAACCGAACCAACAAACATCCATTGCTGCGCCACCAACAATGTTTAAATCATCTAAAATCTTGATGAAGATGAATCTGTTGGTTTATACAGTTAAACGTTATGGTCAGTTCAAGATTGTGTTAATTTGTTGGCGGAACACAAATTAAAAATTTTGATAAACAAGATTTTCTTTCAACCTTAATTAAATTTAGAACAATTGCTGAGAGTTGCTTGCAACAAGTTGGAAGCAAGATTTGCACTTTGTGTTGTTCTAAAATAAAATTTTTACATCGTGAAGGTTGCAATATTTTTTGAAAACGGCCAATCGAAAGAATTTTTATTGACGTTTAAAATTATTAGTTACTTTCCATTATTTTAGTTAAAAGTGTGTGTTAAGTGAAATCAAATTGTTTTATTGTAAAATTTTATTTCATTTTCAATAAAATTGCACTTAACTTAACTTTGACATTGTTTTTTTTTTTTCATTTTGGATGTTAAGTTTTTTTTATGGCAGAATCAAGTTTTAATTGGGTCCGATAATAATAAAATTGTAATGACAGCTAGTAAATTATCGAATGGATGGATTGTGTATTTGCAAATGTTCAGTGTTGTCAATTTTTAAGGCATAAGTGGCTAAAAATATATTTTTAAAAATTGACACAAAATTTAAAGTAAAAAAAACAAAAGTAATTTATTTATTTAAATATTTGTTAAAATACATTTGTTGTTCTATATTTAAACAAATAATACTTTTTATTTTTTTCTATAAATAATAAATTCATACCTTTAAACAAGTAAGAATGCTATATATGCGGCTATGCCGAATTTTCAAAACACTTTACCACAAATGCGTATGAAATAATATCTTATGTTTCGTAACACACTCACATATACACTCACAATGCAACCAAATATAAAAAATGGCTATAACTTTTTTTCAACTGAACCGATTTTAATTATCTGTGGAATAGTAATGAGGTACAAAAGCTACATTTGTCAATATATAATTGAAATTCTTCGATGATCTTCTCTGAATTTAGAGACTGCCTCAGATATTGGTCTATATCATTTAATATACTAAACCGATTTTAAAGGTTTTAAAATCTTCTCAGGACAATAACAAATACTCAGGCCAAATTTCGTTAAACTCTGAGAGTGCAATACAGACAGACGGATGGACATATCTAAATCGGCTCAGATTTTGATTTTTATGCAGGAATATATATATAATATATATACATTATGAATTTTAGATGATTCCTTCTTAGTTTACATAGGAATGACAAAGTTAATATTTCCTCTTCACCACTAGTGGTGGTGGAGGGTATAAAACAAACTCATCAGATACGTCAAATGTAATCGAATAATAGTGTTCATGAAATTCCTAAACAATATTAGCATTATGGCATTTTTCCCTTCATTATATGCATTTTTAAAATGATCTGGAAATTCTGGAAACTGACTTTTCAATTGATAATCATCTTGTTTTTCATATTTTTAAATTGATTCTTAAGAGAAAAAATTATTTTAATTTATTTTAAAAAATTTTCTTTAGAGTCTAATTTGCTGCTAATTACAGAGAATCGAAAATTTAAAGATGTACTTCCTTTTTAAATGTTTTATGGACATTTTGTTATCTCCATTTAGCCATTACAGGAACGGCTAAGTGCAAATAAAAATGGCTAAAAATATTTAATAGCAAAACTTAGTTTTCGATGGCTAAACGAAAATCAAAATGGCTAAATTAAGCCACTAAATCGCTAAATTGGCAACACTGACTATGGCACATATTTTTAAGATATCGTGAAGTTTAATGGTTTAACAAGTTATCTTTTTTACATTTAAAAGACATTAAATGTCAAAAAATTTTGTAAAGTAGAATGTAAAGTGATAAAATGAAGATTATTAAAATTGATATTGAAATGATTTTGGTATTAAGGAATTTTTAGTGTCATGTGTGATTAATACGTATAATAATAATATTTTTTAAGAGTCCTGTAGCGTCTTAATAGATATTGGATTTTGCAGAGGTCAAGTATTTTATTGATACAAAATTGAAAAAATAATATTTTTTATCTTGAATTTTCAACATGTTATTTTAAGTTAATAAAAGTATCTAATTTTCGAACTAAAGTGTACCTGCATTTGTTGTTGATTTTCGACTATATAACTATATAACGACTATATATAACTTCGTGATCAATTGCATTAAAACCATCAATTATCGCTCTATAATTTTTTTCTGCTGAGCCCAATTTCAGCCTTTAAATGGGAACTTTTTAGGACAATCATATCGTAAATAATCAGACCAAATTTTATTGATTTCTCTCTATAGTTTGGATAAGAGCGTGCTAACAATAAAGAGATAGAAGAACATAGCTAATCGACACTATACATTCTTTATAGGATCTTAAATGAAGGCATTACAAACAAATGACACTTTTATATTCTCCACATTCGTTAAAAAAATAAATTTGAATTTTGAATTTAGGAAAATTTTTCGAGATATTGATTTTGCCAATAATCGGTATTAGTTTAACTATCAAACTGGAATGTTTGTATATCGAATATGACTAAACGGCTTATTCAATTTTCATAAATTTTGGTCTCAGATATTGTCTTTACAGAATGCTCCTACAACTAACACTTAATATCACTTATCTTTTTACTAAAACAGGAAAACGCACAATATCGGATTTCTCTAAAAATTTTAAAACAAATTTCTTGAAGTTTGTTAGCATTAATAAAAATATTACAGATTCACAAGAATTTTTGATAGGACACGAGGGAGCTTACAGATGATAAGCTTCCTAATTTCAGTTTTACATTAAATGGAACTTTACCGAATTGATTAAAAATCACTTATCGTACCGCTCTTCAAAAAAAAGGCGGTTAAAAATGTTATAGTTTTGAATAAAAGATCTACACATTTTTCAAATCGAATTTCGTCTGGATCATGTGATCGTGTTGTTATATTAATATATAAAAACGATTTCAAAATGTATAAAAATTTATTCCAAATTTAAAGTTTAAATTATATAATGAAAATTAAATTAATATTTCTTGGATCAATTTTCATTTGGATATGTGATCGTTTGAAGGTGTAAATTGTGTGTGTATTGCTGCAATATTAATAATATAAGACTTTGAAAAAAGTAAAAGTTAATGGAATGTGGAAATCTTATGACTTAGTAAAATGAAATCAATTTTGAGGAAAGTAAAAGTATATTTTTTCTGGACAAATGCATTAGGTTGACATTGTTGTAATAATCTTTTGTTTAGAGACAATAAAGGTGCAATCAGAGACTTAAAGTTTTGAAAAATAATAATAATAATAATTTAGTTTATTTTTTATTTAAATTAAATACGAACCATATACTGAATTTTTAACATGTGTAACTTTTAAATGGATATTTTGGAATTAATTTTCTTTGTTATTTAAATAAAATTTTATTATTTTCAAACGTTTTTTTTTAAATTATGGTTTTTATATCTCCAAAGATTAACACAATTTGAAATATATTTAAAAATTTCACTATTATTTTTTATTTATTTTTCAAAAACTTTAATTTATTTGTTAACTTTTTTAACAAAACATTTTTTATTATGATTTTTTTATATTGATTTTAAAAAAAATTTCTTTTTTTTTCGGTTTAAAATATTGATAGAAATTGATGTTGTTGAAATTATTTTGAATTATTTTTTTGTATTACAAATTTTTATTTATAAACGTTAAATATGCACATTATTTATTAAATAGACCGATAAACTGCATTTCAAACATCATCATAATCATCATTATTATCATAAATACAAAACTTTTCTTTAAAACTCTTCTTTATTGAAACAAAAATTTTTCTTTCATATTTTTTTTCACATAATTCTTGTTAATTTTTTTTGTAAAAATTTAAAATTTTTTTTATTAGAAATAATTTGTTTTAACGTTAGATTTTTTCACAATTTTCTAGATGAATTATAAAATGATTAACATAACAATGAATCAACTTAAATCGTATTATTATGATGGTGTATCTATTCGAATGAACGAATGTATCTGTATCTGTATCTGTTGCTATATATTATTCAACACATTGAATTTGTTGTTCTATATGAAATTTTATAAACTTTTTGTTTCTCTTATTTTGGTTTACAGACTGCTGTTTAACCATTTAACTTAATTATCATTGTTAAAAAGAGCTTTAAAGCCAATTTATAAAAAAAAATGTTTATGTTTATGGCTTAAATGGCACTGCACTCACATACAGATACAAATGTATCTAAATCTTAAAATTTGTATCTTTTTTTGTTTATCGTTTGTCTATTCGTTTGTTTTCTTTAACCGATCTCGTTTTGCACTTTTGCGCGTGTTTTCTATGTTAGACGACAAAAAAGTTATGAGATGTGTGTTGTGTTTAGTTTAAATCTCAATCGTAGACTGATTTCATTCGTGTGGTTAAAAGTTGTTTAGAGTTAAAAACTCTAAAACAATTTTGTTGATGTTGGCTAGATTTCAGTCAGCTACCAAACGATACCAAAGAAGACTAACAGAACCCGTCGCAGCCATAAAATACACAGACAACTAACAACTTACTAAAGTTAATATAGCATTTTAATGCATTTCTTTCTTATGCGCTACACCAGCATATGTGGTATCTGAGGGGTCTATTACAGATGTCTTACTGAAAGTAAATAGTGTGTCTAAACCGATTTTTTTAATAAATCTGCAATTTTGGACCGTTTGTATCATTTAGCAAGTATGGAATGCTTCTTTTACGACTTCAAGGTTCACAATTAAAAAAAAAATAATAATAATTCATTATAATTCGACATCAAAATTCTATTGAAAAACTGAAATTAATATTTGAACATTAATCAAGTTTCAATGTTTTAAGATATTTATATGAAATATCGGTATGATATATGTATATATAGACTTGTATATGAATTAGAGGATGAAAGAGATTCCCAATTTTTCAGTGAAAATACCCAAATTCCAATCCGACTATATCATGTTTAAAAATTTACTTTCTTCACTAAAATTTTAAGGGCGTTCGGCTAGAAATATCTTTTGGACATTTATTTTAAATATTTTACTATTTATAAAAATATCTAAAAGATGATTCCAGTTTAAGCAAAATTTACAAAAAAATTAATATGACGTATTTTGAAATTGATCAACTATGGGTAGGGCTTATGGAAAGAGCATTGTCCCCGAATTTAGTTAAGAGGTAGTCCTGCAAAGATTTCTTTTTAAGACATTAAAAAATTATAAAGTTCAGAACAAAAAATATGATTTTATCAGTGAATGAATGTTGCCACCTTTTTGAAAAAAATATTTTTTTAAGTAAATTTTGATAAAATATTTTTTTTACGGATTTATATATTCAAATAAAAATGGATATTTCAGAAACTATAAGCGATAACCTTAATTTGTATTTAAGGTTTGTATAGATTTATAAGGACTTTTAATATACAAAGTTTCTATAACATAATTCATAAAAAGTTGTTTGGCGGTGACCAACTTGGGAGGGTCATTGACTACGTTCCAGATCACATAGGGGAATTATAACCCCAAATTAACTCGAAAAGTTGGAGATGAATAAAAATCTGAGACGGTATGGTAATGCTTGCAGTCCATTTGTGTATTCAAAATGTTCGCACGAAAAAATTAATTAGTTGGATCTTTCATAATTTTCCAAAATGTTTATTGTTTTTCTAAATCGCCACCAGAGAAAACCTTTTACACCGATATCGGAGATATACATAGAAAAAACATAAATTCTGTTTTGGCACCAAAATCATTAAAATTATTTTGCAGATTTTTGTGACTGTCATATTTTTTCTGTCCCCTTATTTAAGAAGCACCATTTTTACTTTATACTTATCATCTCATTTGATGGTATAGGTCATTCATGATTCGTTATGGCATCCCATTGCATTTTTGTCGTATCTTTTGCTTTTTTTTTTGGTAGCTGCCATAGTTTTCCTCTTTTCCTGTTTAAATAGAACAATTTCAAAGAGAAATATTTCGTTATTTTTTCTGCTAAATCAACAAAAAATTCATTTTGCTGACATCTGTTCAGAACGTTATTGTTGTCTACGTTTTTGTGGATTTTTATTTTATTAATTGTTGTCAATTTAATTTTGTTTAACTTTCATTTTTAGTTTCTTGTTAATTATTTCCATAAACCTATTTTTGCTTTATATCAATTATAAAATTTTGTCATCTTTTCTCTCAAATCATTTGCTTCGGGCCAAATGAAATTATTTGCTGTAGCTCTCAACACATCTCTTTAAAGTCATAATAAAATCAATATGTGATCAGTGATCGGAAGATGCTCTTTTGCTTTAAGATTTTAGCACTTGTATTGTGTTTTGATTTGCCATCATTAAATTAATGATGTCAAAGAAATTATCTTTAAGCTGGTGCAAAATAATTTTCAAAACATATGGATGCTTCCATGGTGTTTTTAGTGATTGAGAAAGCGATAGGAAGTGAGAATTTTAGATCAGGGTTGTTTACTGCATTTTAAATGTGATACGTCAGAAAAATAACAATAATTATTGCGAAATGATGAAAATGTGAATTATTGGTGAAAGTTTGAATTTTTAATCTTTTGATTGAAAATATTTATTATTACATTAATTAATTTTAAGAAAATATTTGAATTTTAGAATGAGAGTTTGATGTTTTTAATGAAAATTGAAATTTTAGCGGAAATTTAAATTTGAAGTAAACATTTGAAATTTGAATTTTTAGTGAAAATTTGAATTTATAGTGAAATTTTATATGTAATTGATATTTTAACAAAAATTTGAATTATTGTGAAAATTTTAATTTTCAGTGAAAATTATAATTTCTAGAGAAATTTTGAAGTTTAGTAATAATTTGAATTTTTTGTGAAAATTTAAATTTTAGTGAAAATATAAAATGTTGTAAAGTATTGACATTTTAGCAAAAATTTTAATTTTAAGTGAAAATTAAAATTTTTAGTGAAAATTATAATATTGATTGAAAATTAGAATTTTTGGAGAAATTTTAAATTTTTAGTGAAAATTTAAATTTGTATTGAAAATTTGAATTTGTAGTGAAATTTTAAATTTTTATTGAAATTTTAAATTTTGACTGAAAATTTTAATTTTTAGTGAAATTTTAAATTTTTAATGAAAATTTTAATTTTAGTGAAAATTATAATTTTTAGTGAAAATATTAATTTTTAGTGAAATTTTGAACTTTTAGTGAAAATTTAAATTTAAAGAGAAAATTTCAATTTTTAGTGAAAATTTAAATTTTTAGTGAAAATTTAAATTTTTAGTGAAAATTTAAATTTTTAGTGAAAATTTAAATTTTTAGTGAAAATTTAAAATTTTAGTGAAAATTTCAATTTAAAGTGAAAATTTCAATTTTTAGTGAAAATTTCAATTTTTAGTGAAAATTTAAATTTTTAGTGAAAATTTCATTTTAAAGAGAAAATTTAAATTTTTAGTGAAAATTTAAATTTTTAGTGAAAATTTAAATTTTAGTGAAAATTTAAATTTTTAGTGAAAATTTAAATTTTTAGTGAAAATTTCAATTTAAAGTGAAAATTTCAATTTAAAGTGAAAATTTGAATTTTTAGTGAAAATTTGAGTTTTTAGTGAAAATTTCAATTTTTAGTGAAAATTTAAATTTTTAGTGAAAATTTCAATTTTTAGTGAAAATTTAAATTTTTAGTGAAAATTTCAATTTTTAGTGAAAATTTAAATTTTTAGTGAAAATTTCAATTTTTAGTGAAAATTTAAATTTTTAGTGAAAATTTAAATTTTTAGTGAAAATTTAAATTTTTAGTGAAAATTTAAATTTTTAGTGAAAATATAAATTTTTAGTGAAAATTTCAATTTTTAATGAAAATTTAAATTTTTAGTGAAATTTTGAATTTTTAGTGAAAATTTTAATTTTTTGTGAAAATTTCAATATTTTTTGTGAAAATATGTTTCTGAATGATGAGAATGGGAATTTTTGGTAAATGTCCAATTTTTAGGGAAAAATAGAAAATTTAACTAGATAATAAGAAGAACCTAAAAAATTCCCTTTCAAAATTTGATTTTGTGATACTTCCGAGGTTGCTAAA
>PYHX02000494.1:6438754-6459075 GCA_004302925.2 Cochliomyia hominivorax
TATTTTTTGATTGAAATTTTTTTATCAACATCTGCTTATATTGTGGTCATTATTACAAATTACTTGTTTTAATACAATTTTTAATTGAGATTAACTTCTTTAGTATTGGAAAATGGGTGTAATTTCTGACAAATTACTGGTCAATATTGTTATAAATAATGATTCTTTGTATTAACTTTCCTACAAAGTCTGAATTTGTTGCCTTGTTTTTTTTCAGATTAAGGAACTGCTACTTGATCAGTTAGGAGAAAGTTTATGTTTTTCGTGATGTTTCGGTTTTGTGCTTTCTACCAAAATCAAATCAGTATTTCCTTTGCTCAAAGACCAGGAAAATATTGATCTTATGAAATAACAAAGTAATACCTTAATGGGATTTTTTTTGTAATATCGAATTGGAAGTAGAGGACTTGTAGTACATTAATCCTAAATCTGACCAATCCGGTATTAAGTCTGTTATGTTGTGTGTAAAGCAAAGAGCTATATAGTCACATATTCCTGATATTCGTTGAACATATTAGTACCGAGTCGAAGTTATTAACGTCGGATATTATTTAAATAATTTAATATGATTTTTTTTTAAATTTCTATAGCAGCTATACATTTAATAATGGACTGATATTAATAAAATTAGTTAAGAATTTCTATATTTAATATAAAAAATTACAAATTCAATCGTCCCGTTTTTGATTGGAATAAAAGCATCATAGACTTAAAACGCTATTATGGAACTATATCTCCAAAAGGGGTCTGAAGTCAATTTAAATTTATTAAAATTTATTATAACAGTCACATTTTAGTGACTTTTTGTTGCTTTATCGAAATAAAACTCTATTCAGAGAAGCGTCCTTTCAAGAGGAATATCATTAAATATGATCAGATTTTTATGAATTATGGATTTTTATTGCAAAAACTTACTTGAAAGCTAAAATTTAAAGACGGGTAATTAAAACATTTTAGAATGCTATAAACGATTCTTTGACACCATATATCACGATAACTGCGGAAACTTAAAAGTTCTGTATTTAAGAGGATAACACTTTCTGAAGTCCTATATCAAAATCATGTAGTTCATAGTAATTTGCTATTACAGCTTTCTCCTTTGGTCAAATAAAATTTCCCATAACAGTTTCAAAGAGATACAATTCCCCAGTGGTTTATTAAATTTTTTTAGTCTACATTAATGCTTTGTAATCCCGAAAAAAATTAAAATGCTTCAAGTCCTCCACTAAAGGCAATAATAGCGTTGCCACAAATTATCGGTTTATATCTTTTACTGAACTGATTTATAAAAAACTTCTTAGGACAATAACAAACACTTAGACCAAATTTTATATAGTTCTATAACTTTTTATGGATATGAGTATGCCAACAGACCGACATATGGAGATAGCTAAGTCGAATCAAATGTTTATTTGAAACTAGAATATAAATACTTTACAGGGGTGATTCTTTCATGGACCTACAAATGGGATGACAAAATTATTACACCCTAATCACAACTTGTGGGCATAGAAATAATTGTATCGAATTTCAAAGTTATGAATCAATTTATATTATAAGCATTAGGTCCTTGTATTGGAGCTATAGTAGAATTTAGTCTGATACGTTGCTGGTAAAAATTTTAATCGAACATTTTCTTAAAACTCACCCATAGTTTCTCTTTAGGTTAAAAACCTATTCCAGGTAGGGCTTTATTTTAAACTATAACCAAATATAGATCTGTTTTCCTAAAATGATTTACTTATATTTAAGATTGTTAGAGAAATCACTGTTCCAAATTTCAATTAAGATGGATCATATTTAAGAGTTTTGTAAACTAACAATTGTATTTTGGAAAGTGACCTCATATAGGAGCTAAAATAAAGTTTGGACCCATGTTCGTCAAAATACAGTTAGAGAAATAATTGTGCCTAGTTTCGTCCTAGTAAGTCCATATTTAAGAGTTGTACATGCTTAAATCTCTATTCCTGCAAGGAGTTAGGTCAAGTAATGGTCACATTATAATCCATGTTTTTTTTGGAGCTTACTTTTATGTCAAAGAATATGTGACCAAATTATCTTTAAAAATGCGTTTTTCATGACACAGTAATTGATGATGGGGTATATCAAAATTTTAAAATATTATTTAATTACTTTTTTCGGTTACTCAGATTTTATTTTGGACTTAGGTGGAGTCTTAAGGATAATGCAATGATAATCATATGTTTTATAGAGACAAGCGAAGTGGTGTTCCCTTTATATGTTAAGAGTAAGTGATGTAGCATATTGAATGATGTAGGATCCTATATGGTCGATTTTTTTCCTTAAAAACATTCAAAGACATTTCTTTTTTTTCCAGTTTCTTTATAAAAGTTTCTTCTTTGTTTTAAACCATTGTCCGAATTATTTTAATTGCAACTTTTATTTCAACTCTTAACAGTTGTGACACTTTTTTCTTGTTCTTTGCAACACAACTTGCAACTTGTTTCTTGTAAGTAGCAAAATAGCGAAGGAATGCAAGTCCATGCAACAAAAACACAAAACAAAAAACACACATATACAAACACACTCACATTAAATGATTAAAAGAATAAGAAGTTTCATTGTTATCTGTTGGCCTTTGCTTTGAGTTTAAGATCTTTCAAAACCGTAATACTCTCGTCTTTGTTTTCTGATGATAAACTACGAGTAACTTTTTAGTTTCACACTAAAGGATTTGCCCAAATAATGGAGTTTCTTAAGTTTTGCGACAGTTTACAAACAAATGTGGATTCCTTTTCGTTTCTTTCTATTTTCTTTTGTCTTTAATTTCAATTCTATTACACTTTTTTTCAGTTCTCTGTTGTCTTGTTGTCCATTAAAAACTGACTCCGTATGCAGGATACAAGGACAAAGAGCATTTTTAATTTTTCTACTTTGTTTTTTTTTGTTTTTTTTCCTCATTTAATTTCGCATTTGGCCACATTATTTGTTGTGTGACCAGAGAGAATTGTGGCATGAAATATAAAAAAATAAAGAAATAAATATAAATTGTTACCAAAGAGATGAAATCTTTTGTTAAATAAATGAAAAGTTTGTTTCTTTTTTTGTTTGCTCTTTGTTTATTAAAAGTTACATTAAGAAATTTATATAAATTTAAATAAAAAGATTTTAAAGATTTAAAAAAAAAAGGAGTAGAAGCGAAGAAAAAAATCATTTAAATTCGTAAATGATCAGAATGAGATCTGAGGAGTACAATGTTAAGAGGCGAAATGGAAATTAGGAGTTTTAATGTCTCATTTTTTAAATACTTTTTTTTAATGAAAAAATATTTTTTTCGAAAAAAATCTTTTTGTGAGATTTTATTTATTTATTTAAATTTTCACAAATTTTTAAAATGTTTTGAAAATACATATGTTTCGCTAATATTAAAAATTTTAACTGCATTTAGAATTTTGATATAAAATTTTAAATTTTTAAAAATTTTTTGTCATTTAAAATTTATTTTTTTCCAAAATTCAATTTAAAAAAAAAAAACATATTTTAACAAAAATATGTTAAAAAAAAATATATTTTTGTTTGTTAAAACTGAAATTTTTAGTACATTTCCAATTTTCATTTAAACTACCGGTTTTAACTGAAATTGAAATTTTCACCAAAAAATCAATTATTAGCTTGAAACATTTTGAAAAAAATCATTTAACAAATATTCAAAATTTCATTCAATTATTATTTTTTTTTTTTTTTGAAAATTCTATTTTTTACTAAATTATAAAATTTTTACTATAATTTCAAATTCTTATTAAAAATTAAAATTTTCACAAAAAAAAAAAAATCGAATTTTAATTTTTGCTAAAAATCAAAGTTCGTTAAAATTGAAATTTTCATTAAAAATCATCATAAGAAAACTAAAATTTCAAATTTTTACTAAACAATTAAAATTTTACTAAAAATTACATTAAAAAAATTAAATGAAATGAAATATTAATTTTAACTAATTTTTCGAATTTTTATCGAAATTTCAAATTTTAAATAAAAATTAAAATTTCATTAATAACTAAACAAACAGAATTAAAAATTGAATTTTCAATAAAAATTCAAATTTTTACAAAATATATGAAATATATCAGTAAAACTCAGTTTTCGATTAAAACTATCGGAAAAAAATCATTTTCGCCAATAATTTATTATTTTCATTAAAAAGAAAAATGTTCGTTATAATTTTTTTTCATTGGAAATCATATTTTTTATTAAAAAATTTCACTTATAGTTCAACTTTTTATTAAAATTAAATTTTTCATAACTTAAATGTTCACTAAAAATTTAAATTTTAATCAAAATTTTTATTAAAATTATTATTTTAATTTCAATTATTTTACTAAAATTCAAAATTTAAATTAAAAATTTGAATTTCATTCTTTAGTGAAAAACATTTTTCACTAAAAAATTAAACTTTCATAAAAAACTCTCGAATTTCGATTTTTTATAAAAAGATAAAATTTTTCATCTAATGTTTCATTTTTCAATTAAAAAAATTACGTTTTCACTAAAAATTTAAAATTTTATGAAATTTAATTTTTTATTAAATCTAAAATTTTCACAAAATTAAATTTTTCTTATGAAATTTATCACATACTATTAGTTTGATATTAAAAATCGGTCCACTATTTCATATAGGTCCCATACAAAGATTTATTATTATATTTTAAAAGGATGTGATAAATTATACGAGGAGCGGTCCATTATTTCTTATAGGTCGAAACAACCATTCTTATCCGCATATACTTGAAATTATTTATACATTGTAAAAATACTTAGTCAAATTAAGATAAAAATAAGCCTAAACCACTGTGCGAAATTATACGAGAGTCAGTCCATAACTTTTTCTCCATGTAACTCCATGTAACTCTCCCTCACATAAATCTTTGTATCATAATAATCTATTGCACACTTAAGCACAAATAAGAAAAGCCAATTGTACGAGAGCCGTTCAGAAGTTTTTCGTAGCAGTCATTTGCAATCAACTTACACCTCAATAGTATTAGATTTCTTGTTTTTTTTCTGAAGACCGTAAATATTCTCCAAAAACTTTAATTTTCTTTAAAAACTTAAATTTTCATTAAAATTTTAATTTTACATCAAAAATTTAATTTTTCATCAAAAATTTAATTTTTCATTAAAAATTTAATTTTTCATCAAAAATTTAATTTTTCATCAAAAATTTAATTTTTCATCAAAAATTTCATTTTTCATCAAAAATTTAATTTTTCATCACAAATTTAATTTTTCATCAAAACTTAAATTTTTCATCAAAACTTAAATTTTTCATCAAAAATTTAATTTTTCATCAAAAATTTAATTTTTCATCAAAAATTTAATTTTTCATCAAAAATTTAATTTTTTGGTAAAAATTCAATTGTCAATTAAAAATTAATATTTTTTTTATTAAAAACTATTTATTTTAATTTTTTCACCGATTTCAAAAATTCAAAATTTGAATTAAAAATTAAAAAAAGTATTTAAATGTTCTAAATTTCATGAAATTTTTTATAGTGAAAATTTGTTCTTCTACACAATAATTTCTTTAGAATTTTTCTGTTTGCATTTTTATTTTCTATAAAAATTATTCAAAATTATTTGTTATTTTCTTTCACAAATTTGCAAAAAAAAAAAAAAAAATCAAAACCAGTAAAACAATTTTATTCAATTTTTATTATTTTTGCAAATTATTTAATATTTAATTGTTGTATCTTGTTTTAGTTGTTTTCCACAGAAAATGCAAAACTTTTTGTAATAAATATTTTTATATTTTTGTGTTCATTATAAATGTGGTGAAGAAGTTTTTGTTTTTTTATCTCAAAAATAAATAAAAAAAGAAACTAAAAGAACAAAACTCCCTGGAAAAAAATTGCAGTTTAATTGAAAAAGTTTTACAGTAATGTTCCACTGATTTTAATTGAATTTGGAAAACAAGAAACTACAATCAGTTTGATTGTAGTTGTGTGTGTGTGTGTGGGAAAAAAGAAGACGTGGTTGATGATGATGATGATGACAATGATAGTTCTTTTAATGAAGATAATAATGATGATGATGGTTCCAATCTAACAAAGATAACGCAATTTATGAAAAAAATAAAAATGAAAGAATTTTGTTTGAGAAAGAAAAAAAATCTGGAGACAAGAAACAGTTTTTGGCCAAAAGGCCTGAATTATAACACTGAGTAGACAATTAAATTAATAAAGTTGCTATTTAATTAAAATTTAATTATTTAAAATTTTGCATTTTAAATAAAATTTCAATATTATTTAAATGAGATTTTTCCTTTTTGTTCTAAGGACTAAGATCGAAAAATTCTTAACACACGTTTCTCATTCAAACTTTTAACCCATTAAGCGTCAAACAAATCGTTATATTGTTAATCTGGTTAAAATTAGTGATCAGAAATTAGTACATACTAAAAAACAAAACCCAATTTGGTCCTACAAAAAGTTGGCCAAGAATTCAGAGGCCTGCTAAACTGTTATTTAAGAGTACCGGGAGAACTTGTCTGGTGATAGAAAACCTGATTCAGAAGGAATGGTCCACAGGATATTTTAAAGCAAAAAAAATATTTTCAAAAAAGCTCCCAACACATCCGGTATGATGGCAGCGCGGTTAGCTAAGTGCTCAGACTATTGGCCACGATAAATGATAAACTAAGGCAGCTTAAAAAACATACAAGGCTCAGAAAGTCCCTGACATGTACGCTGCTAAAAATTTAGAGACCAAAAACAAAGCATAGAAGTTGAAGACAATTTTTCTAAAACAAATAATCTGGGTGAATAATGGATGATGAAACGTATGCTCTGCCAGAAATTTCGCAAATTTCTGGTCAAAATTGTTTATGGCTGATACTCGTGGGAGTGTTGAGGAAAAGTTAAGGGTTTCTTCCATTCATAAAACTTCATCTTTTGTTCATTTTTTCCTCTAACTTGTCATCCTGACAATATAGTAAACAAGTCTTTGAGTAATACAAGAAAATAATGTGGTATTTGTACTAAGAGAGACAAATCCTCCAATCTATTAGGATCTAATAATAAATGAGATATTGGGTTCTTGTGAACAAAGCGTTGAAGAGCCTCAAAAGTGTCTGGAATTGTGACTGATTTTATAAGGAAATAGATTACATGTTCGAGCAAAGCGATAGCAAGTTTTATAAAAACTTTTTTGGAAGGGTTTTCGAAAAAGGTTTAAAATTTCATTAAGAGTAAGCAAAACTATAAAAATATTTTTATGATAAAATTTCAATCGAATAAAGAAAAATTAAAACTGTAAGTTTATTCATTTCATTTTTTAATGTGTATAAGAATTTTTTCGACCTCAATCCTTTATTTATTTATTTATTTATTTATTTATTTATTTATTTATTTTTTAAATATTTCTTATTTGTTTTAAAGAACTATCAAATATTTTATAATTTCTTTAAAAATATATATTTTTCAATATTTAAATATTTATGGAATATTTAAATATTTTTAAAATCTACATGTTGTGTACGTTGTTGTTGTTAAAATTCATAAAACTTAATGTTTGACTTAAAATAATGTTTTATTTTTGTTAAATAAACTAAACATTTCCTTAAACAAATTAATAAGTCATTCGTCCCTTGGTGCATGTGTGTGACCTTATTACTTACATTACACACATGCATACATTTTAGTTCAAATCTCCATAGAGCAAACCATTAAGAAGGCTATATTATTCTTTGCTGAATTTTATATACCCTTTACTATCTAAATATTAGAAAAATGAAGAAGATTGAGTCTAATAAATTATAGGAACATTTACCCAGTATGGACTGTTCAAATTAGTTATTTCAACAGAATATGTCCACATTTTAAGCCATAATCACTACTCCGAGAAGTGGCCTCATTTGCAAGCAAGGTCAAATAATTGTCCCAGCATAGTCCAGTTCCTCAATGTTTTTTGGATTAAAAAAAGCTCTAAAAAGCCTTTTTTATTGTTTAAATATTTTGAAAAGGTTCATTACAATTTTTTTATTTTTTTTTTTGAAAAAGCTCACAAAAGCTTTTGATTTAGTAAAAGTTCTTAAAAAGGTTTTTATTAGTTGTTTTTAAATTTTATTCAAAGTTTCTTAATTTTCTATAAATAACTTTGCGAAAGATTTTTGATTTAGTATAAATTTTACAAAACTTTTCGTAAAAGCTGTATTTATAAGACATTTGAATAAGTTAAATTACTTGTTGATCAAATAAAATTATTAATTAAAAAAATTGTATTTTACACTACGAGTTTTGCCAGGAAATCGCCTCAAAAAAGCCCTCAGAGCTTTTTTATAAGTTTAAATATTTTGTTTTTGCTAAAAGCTTATTTTTATATTAAATATTTTATTTGATTTGAAGATTTAATGATTTTCATTTTTAGAAAATTCATTTTAAGAATTTATATTTTAAGAAAATAATTAAGCTGCTTTAATGGTCTCTATTACTTTACCCAGATTATTTATATGACTTTATATGATTTTATGTATTATTATATGAATAATTTATGTAAAAAAAATGTTGATAAATTCACTTTTACATCTTCTGATATCTCTTTACATAAAACAAATAAAATTTAGTTTATTTAAAAATAGAAAAACAACAATAATAATTTTATTATATTTCTTAAATTGAAAGATGTTTATTAAAACCCAGTAAGTAATTTTGTTGTCACTTCTTTTTCTTTATCTTGCAAGAGAAAATTTTCTATAGAAAATTCTTTGTTGAATTTTCTAAAGAAAATTTTCTCTCTTTTTTCAACGAAGAATTTTCTATAGAAAATTTTCTCTCTTTTTTCAACGAAGAATTTTCTATAGAAAATTTTCTCTCTTTTTTCAACGAAGAATTTTCTATAGAAAATTTTCTCTCTTTTTTTAACGAAGAATTTTCTATAGAAAATTTTCTCTCTTTTTTAACGAAGAATTTTCTATAGAAAATTTTCTCTCTTTTTTTAACGAAGAATTTTCTATAGAAAATTTTCTCTCTTTTTGCAACGGAGAATTTTCTATAGAAAATTTTCTCTCTTTTTGCAACGAAGAATTTTCAATAGAAATTTTCTCTCTTTTTGCAACGAAGAATTTTATATGGAAAATTTTCTCTTTATTTGCAATTTTTTACTGGGTTAATTTGATTTCATTTTATGTCCAGTCATCATCACTTGAGGTTTTTCTGGGTTTCATAAAAACTGGTCAAGATATAAAATTCATTTCTTGTTTTTTTGGTTTCAACAGGATTTTACAGCAGAATTATTTGTTTCATGTCGTTTTGTTGTTTTAAGAAAAATTTGCATATTTTCTTATTTTGCCTTTGTTGTTGTTGCTGTCTGTTAAGTTTGTTTACAATTTAAATATTTCGTTTGAATGGGAAAATCATATCCTTTATCATTGACAGGGATTAAAAAGTCTTATTTTATTATTTTTAACAAATTTATTCTTTATTTTGTTGGGCTCTTTATAAGAATCAAACCACATTTACTTAAGAATTTTCGGTAAATTTAAAACTAATTTTTGTAATAAATTTTAAACTGAAGACAACAAAAATATTTGTTGTTTATTTAGGATCATGCAATAATAACAACAAATAGAAGAGGAAAGAGGGGAAATTTATATGAAACAAGTAAGAATGTTATAGTCGAAGAAGCCCGCTTTGTAATACTCTACACCGTAATTTTTATTATATATAGTAGTTACGAAAAATAAATGAACGAACCTCGTATAATAAAATCTTCTGATTTATTCTTAACTGTGCAGTACATACATTAGGGGGTTATACTGGTGTTAAAAGAAATTATGGAACGATCCTCGTATAATTTTGCATAAAGATTTTCTGGTTATATTTATTTGAATTTGAGCAGATCTTATAACAATAACGTATATGTTAGATTTGGGTTCTAAAAAGTGATATTTGGATGGGCGTTTGTGTGGGACCTATGATAAATAATGGACCGACTTACATTCTAACACATTGTTTTAGAAGATTAAGAAGATTGTTTAGAAAAATTGCGACTTGCATAATGTTCACAACGTTTACATGGACAGCCAACCGGACAGATGGGCAGACACACAGATGGACATCGTTAAATCGACTCAGAAAATAATTCTAAGTCGAACGGTATACTTTAAGGTGGATGTAACACCATTTTTTCTGTACGTTACAAACATCAGCACAAACGCATAATACCTCAACTTCCTACGATGGACGAAAATCAAAAATTCGTGAAGTGAAACAGGAAGTATTTATTTTTATCCAAAAGATATAAAAAATTTTTAGAAAATATTTAAAAAGGTTTGAAATCAAATTTGATTTATTTATAAACATTTTGAAAGTTAAATTTTAATTCTTAATTAAATATATATAATTTTATTTTTTTTTTTTGAAATGGTAGATAAACAATTTTATGAAAAAGTAATTTTAATTAAATATGACAATTTTACTAACATGTGAATCAACAAATTACAGCTGTTTGGAAAGGATTAAAATAGTATTTGCGTTTTCCTGCAGATCTGCTGCTTATTATATACTCACCCCATAATACTTTAAGCTTTGTATACCGAAGTTGCCTTCATATCCCAGAAAGGAGTGTTTCAAGTTTCATGACTGTCAAAATATCTACATATGCGCGTAATTTTGTGGCATTAAAGAACAAAGCAACAGTTGCAATAATATTTTCTTATCATTTAAGTGCAAAAAGTTTTATTCACAAGAAAATTAAACGAAATTTTGTCAAAAGTTGGAGAACGTGTTGCGAGATAATCTTCTTAAATTTTTAGTTCAAAATGTAAACAATATTTAAATGCTTAATATATGAAATAGCACAAAGAACAAGTAAGAATGATATAATAATCAGTGTTGCCGAATTTTGAATACCCTCCAACACTTACGTTATGCAAACATTTGCGCAAGTTGAAAAAGGCTAAGTATAGAAAAGAAACCTTCAAAACCTTCTCTGGGAAGGATTCTTAAATGGAAGCTATAGCAAAATATGAACCGATATTTATCAAATTAGTAATATACATTGAAGACTGCTACAAATTTAATCGTGACGATTTTTTGTAAAATTGGTCACATATAAAATGTTTATATGCTTAAACCCATCAAAACAGAAATAGGGCTTATGTGGTAACTATATAAAAATATGGAACCACCATATTGGTCAAATCAATAACATATATTCAAGACAATTAAGGAAATAATTGTGTCAATTTTAACTACAATTATTCCATATTTAAGGGTTTTATAAGCTTTAAACATTACTCTGTATCTCAATTTAAAACTATATCAAAATATGGATCAGCGTTAGTCAACTAAGCTATTTGCATCAAAGAAAGTTAGAAAAATAATTGTAATAAAATTGATTTATTCCAGGAAAGGATCTTATATGGGAGCACAATTAGAAATTTATTAATTAATATTTGGTTTATAAGAGGCCTCCTTTACCCCTGATATTTCCCGTTCAATATTTTTACCAATGAATCTCTCTCCTAGTAGCATGGTTAATACAAAATTTCAGCATTTTCACTGTAATATTTGATGATAATTATATGGTTTGTATGGGGAACAACTTTCTGGTGAAGCTATCAATATATAATTACTATGAGATTTTAAAACTCCCACTGCAATATTGTCTCCCTCTCTTCTGTTTAATAAATAATTTACATTTCCTTTGTATTAGGGGTATCTCTCCCTTTAGCCCTATTCAAAAAAATGTTGCGTCATTCCTTTCTGGAATGTAGAAAGACACTGTGAAAATTTCAAGGAAATATGCATACAAACAAAAAAACATTGATTTTTATTTATATAGAAGATAGAACAAGATTGTTTTATTTTTTTCTTCACTCAAAACGTTTGCTCTTTTTATTAAAGAATTTTCTATAGAAAAAATTTTGTTTTTTTTAATAATTTTTAGATTTATAGAAAAGTTTTTTTTTTTCTAACTTTTTTCTCTTTTTATCAAAAAATTTTCTACAGGTTATTTTTTAAGAAATTTCTATAGAAAAAAATTGTTACCTTTTTGATAAAATAATTACTTTTTTTCTAAAAAATAATTTTCTATAGAAAATTTGTTTTTCCTTTTTATAAAAGAATTTCCTATAGAAAAATTTTTATATAGAAAAGTTTTTCTTCTTTTTATAAAACAATTTTCTATAGAAAAGTTTTTCTCCTTTTTAAAAAATAATTTTCTATAGAATTGTCCTTTTTATAAAAAGTCTAAAGAATTTTTATTATTTTTTTTAGAAAATTGTGTAAATTTTTAAGATAATTTTCTATTCTTCTATAGAAAATTGTGATATTTTTGTTATAGAGTTTTCTATTTTTATATACAGAGTTGTTGTTCCTTAAAATATGTAGGTTTCCGAGGATGTTAATGTGATTTTAGAATCTAGATAAATAGTGAATATGAGTTAGTATGTGATATTTTTAGATTTCTATAAATTCTGTGTGTCCTGTCATATGATTGTTTTGTTTATGTTTATTTAAAAATTAAAATAAATTTTATTTTTATGTAAAATTTTATTATAACTTTTTTTCTGCAAACTTTTGTATCTGTAGGTGACTGTGTATCTGTGTATTTATGTTACCATTTGTCATTTGAGTGAGTTTGTGGTTTTAGTTTTATTTTTTTTCTAATTGAAAGTTTTTTTTTTTTGAAAACTATTTTAAAAATACATTTGAATTTAATTAAAAAACTTTTTGAAATGTGTATTTCATTAAAGTTTTACTAGATTTCCTGTTTTTAATGCATTTTAAATAAATAATGTCGTTAAGCAAATGTTGCAATGATTTGGCTGGGACTTTTGGGTTTTGAAGGTAAAGTAAAAATATTTTAAAAAGTACTTAATATAATGGACATATTTCAAGTCATAAAATTATAAATTTGGAAAAAAAATAAACATTTTCCAATCTTTTTTCATATTAAACTTTTAAAATAAACAAATATTTATAATTCATGATTTTCGCAAAAAAACCGGAAGCGTCATCATCATTTTTCTTAGCACTTTCAAGACAAGCAAAATGGTAAACTTCTTGAACAAACTTAATGTCTGTTTATATGAACGTTTTTGTCTATCCATCTGTCTGTATGTCTAGTTAACTTCCGTATGATAAACATACAACAGTAATATCCATCAAAAGTAAACAGTTTTGAAAAGAATATATTGCAGTTTTTGCAACAACAATAACAATAACGAACATACACACTTAAACTTTAACAATACAAATACACTCATAAAGTACAACTACCATTGCAAGGTCATTATACAGTTAAGAATGGATATATTAAAAGGTGCTTTATAATAAGGGCTCTTTGCTTTTTGCAATATAGAAATCTTTTCTATAAACTCCGTAAAAGAAGAGCACTTTCGGGCGCTATTTTTATTATATTTCCTTCACATAATATTTTTTTTTTTTGGTATTTCAAAACAAGTTTAGTACAAGTATGTTTTTTAGAATTTTATTAGATAAACTTTTCTTAAATGTCAAAATGTTGACATATTACGCTATAAAAATGAATAAAATTAACCTTTGAGAGGATTATATTTTTTTACGAAGAATTGCAACTATTTTTAAACAAAGAGAGGATTTTCTTTAAAAAATGTTCCCAAGTACAGAGAGGATTTTCTTTAGAAAAATTTATTCAAACAAAGAGAGGATTTTCTTTAGAAAATTTTCTCTAAACAAAGAGAGGATTTTCTTTAGAAAATTTTCTCTAAACAAAGAGAGGATTTTCTTTAGAAAATTTTCTCTAAACAAAGAGAGGATTTTCTTTAGAAAATTTTCTCTAAACAAAGAGAGGATTTTCTTTAGAAAATTTTCTCTAAACAAAGAGAGGATTTTCTTTAGAAAATTTTTCTCTAAACAAAGAGAGGATTTTCTTTAGAAAATTTTCTCTAAACAAAGAGAGGATTTTCTTTAGAAAATTTTCTCTAAACAAAGAGAGGATTTTCTTTAGAAAATTTTCTCTAAACAAAGAGAGGATTTTCTTTAGAAAATTTTCTCTAAACAAAGAGAGGATTTTCTTTAGAAAATTTTCTCTAAACAAAGAGAGGATTTCTTTAGAAAATTTTCTCTAAACAAAGAGAGGATTTTCTTTAGAAAATTTTCTCTAAATAAACAGAGGATTTTTTGTAGAAAATTTTCATAAAAGGAGGAGAAAATTTTCTTAGATGACTTTTCTAAAAGAGAATGAACATGTTTTTTGATAACTTTTCCAACAAATTAAAAATTTTATCTTAGAAAAATAAAGATTTTTTTTCGTGAAACATTTTTTATAAATACAAATTTTATTTAATATTTTAATATTAATTTAAATTTAAAAAAATTATACTTTCGTTGTACAAATAAATGATTTTTTTCACATTATTTTATAATTTGATGCATTTTTTAAATATAAAAAGATAATAAAGATTAAATTAATAAATTTTAGTTTCTAAGGTTTTATTTAATTTAAATTTACAACTTTTATTAAAATAGTGTTCAACATTGGATTTTTAATTTGTTAATGGGAAAGTTAAAATTATAAACTGGGCGTATGAATAATATTCAATAAAGTATGTATTAATCATACGTCACCTTTAATTTTGTAGTAGTTCATTAAGGGAAATATTCTGTATAGCGCCTTTAAATTTCGTTTCGCATTCGCCAAAATTTAATTGATATTAAAAAAGTACTAAAATGTCTATATAACTAAATTTATTATACAAATTTGTTTATGTTGTAAATTATCAATTTCTATAAATACAAAATATATTCAAACATACATTAAATAATTACATATATGTATGTATCTACACTGATGTATGTGTTTCAAACACATATTTTATAATCACCATAAACATAATTAAAATTTTATAATTAATTGTGTATTTATAAGTCAAATAGCCATAAATCGAAAATCCAACATTATTATTATTTTTATACCCTTCAACACCACAAATAGTGATGAGAGTATATTAACTCTGTCATTCCATGTGTAACAGCAGACCCCATAAAGTTCCTGTATTATATCAAAATCTGAGTCGTTTGGAAACATTCTCATTCCTAGAATAATTGTTCGAATTCAATAAAATTTGACCATGTTATTTGTTATTATTCTAAGCAATTTCTTATTAATTTGATCAATATCGATCCATATTTTGTTATAGCTTCCATATAAAGCCCTTCTCGATTTTAATATAGTTCCCATATAACGGAAGCTCTTATATGAATATGAACCAGTTTCATTTAAATCGTCACGATTATTTTTCTAACTGTCTTTTTTACTTTTTCGAATATCGAACCATATTTTATTATAGCACCCACTTAGATCTCTTTAAAATTATAAAGCTTTAAAGTTGAATCTCATATTTCATTTACTTTATATAGAAATTTCTCTCCATAACATTATTTTTACAAAATCGGCCATTAATATGTTTCATTGGAGATTCCATAGAGACCTTTTTCGTAATTGTGGTTTAAGCTGATGAATGAATAATAAGTTTTTTAGGAGGGTATTTAAGATTCGCTCAGCGGAATATACTATTCTTACTAATTTTTCTCTATTTTTTTTTGCTGTATTTGCGTTAGAAAATTGTAAATAAATTATTAGATTTAGAAAGGTATGGAAAATCCTACAAAAACAAACAAACAACAGTAATAAATATTAAAATATTATTAAAAAATTATTTAGAAAAATTTAATTTGAAATTATTTAAATGTAATAAAATAAATTTTTCGTATGTGAATAGTTGCGGTTTTATATTTGGAGAGATAAAAGGAAAGTTACAGACTTTTTTTGGTAAAATAAATAAATTATAAAAAAGAAAAAAGAGATAATAAATCTAAATTTAAAATGTTATTAAATTTTTAATTTAAATTTTTTTTGTATTTTCTTTTATTCAAATCACAAACTTTTGCATTCGTTGTTTTATTTGGTTTCTTTCCTCTAAACAAAACTAATAAATTTATTATCTTACACCTTCAGAAAACTTTTGGTTAGTTTATGAGCTGCTTCATGAATTCTTAAGGAAAAAGAAACTTTGAAAAGATCACGTATTTAAAGCTTTTTGTAAAATCAAAATCATGATTTTGTAAATTTTGTGTTGCAACTTGAAGTAGTCAAGTTATGGTAGAAAGTATTAAATTTAATGCAATATATAGTGTTTTATAATGTAGTGTAGTGGTAAATGGAGGTATATTGAGTTATTTATTTCAGAAGTAAAAAGAATAAATATTTTCTAAAGAAAAATTTTTATCATAACATTTTCTATTAAATATTTTCTAGAGAAACAGTTTTCTATAATATTTTTAATAAATTTTTTTCTTAATAGAAAATTATTATAATAATTAAAATAATAAAATATTTTTATAGAAAATTTAATTTCATTTAAAAATATGCAGCAGTAAAAATTATATAATAAATTATAATTGTGACTCTCAGAGGACCCCTTAAAAGTGTTAGTAGTTCTGTTCACTTTTAAAGGGTCACTGCAAATACAAATTCGTATTATTTCACATAAATTACTAATAGAAGGTATTTAAAATTCGGCTTTGCCTGTTAAAACATTTCACATTTTTACGATCTTATTTACGATTTTGGGTAAATTTTACTTTGCCGACTTTTGAATTTAACCAAAAACACTATTTATAGATAAAATGTAGAGATGAGAAAATGTATGGAAATAGAAATGTTGTAAGATGGAAACCTTAAAATCTTGAAATTGATTGAAATATTTGTTAAATATATACCCGGCAGTATTAGGTATAGAACTAAATATTTGTAAAAGGTTTAGGAAATTTTGGCTTTAAAGGCAGTTATTAGATTCAAATATGAATAAACATTAACTTTAGATCTTGAAAATTGTATACAACATATTTAAAAATATTCCTTGTATTCGAACTTTAAGGTAAATTAACATCCTTTATTATCCTTAAACTTATATCTAACACATATTCCTTATTCTTATAAACAATTGTTTCATATAAATGTTTTGTGGTTGAGAGTGATGGTTTAAATTAAAAAAGAAAATAACCCGTAATCTATTACTCGAGCGGAAATTGATATAGTGGCTTTTGTAACGTAAAACAAAGCAAAAACAAAATATTTATAATCATTCACAGAATAACAAAATGAAAAATAAGAAAAAAATCGGTTAACAACCAGGAAAAGTGCCTTAATACAACAACAACGTAAATATGTTTTTCCAACTTCAAAAAAGGCGATCTCATGTTGATGCTGACTGCTGCTGCTTTCAAACCAAACAACAACAAACTTACTTTAGTATATGAAACTTATTTTAGAAAATGACCAACCATTTCATAATGACCAAACATTTGTAAAAGTCTATTGAATTTTTTACACTGTTATATTAAAAAAAATAGTACCTACAATATATCTCCCCTCCTCTCTTCACTTGCCTCTAAAGCCATTTGCCTTCCACCACCAAAAACTGTATGTATATGTATGTGTAGCATGAAACTCCATAAATTCGAATGTGTAAAAATCAACCTCATTATGTTTATCTTTCCTCTGCATACATTCACACACACACATGGAAACATGTTAACTTTTTGTGTAACTGTAATTGTATCTGTTTGTGTGTAAGTAATTTTCAAAAGTAAATGGGCTGGTTTGTGTTTATTTGATGTGGTTGGTAGGGGGAGTTGTAGGCTTAAAGGGTCAGTAAGTCAGTTTGTTTTATATATTTTTTATTTCTCTCTCTTTTCCAGACTGCATCAGTTTGTTTTGTGTGTTAGTTTAATAATTTTTTATTTTTTCACAGACCTCCAACCACTTTTCATTCATATATTCATTTATATATTTATGGCACGATATATGCACATTAAATTTAATTCAGTTTGTTTTAAGAGGGTTTACTTATGGGCTAATGATTGTAACTCTTAAGTGGAATAACAAAAATTGGAAGAATCTTATTAATAAAATCTATAAAATATATTTAAAAAAGATATACAATTTTAGATTTTAATGGGAAGTTTATGAGAGAATTTTTCCAAAAAGTAATATTGAAGATTAAGTTTCACATAACCATTTTTAAGAGAAAATTTCTACAGTGTAAATTTTAATAGAAAATTTTGTTTAGAATAAATTTTATAGAATACATATTGGGAATTATTTTTATTATCACTTTTTAAATTTTTTCTTATAATAATTTTTAGAAAATTGTTTCATTATATATAATATTTTTAAGAGAAAAGCGTATTTCAAAATAATATTTAAGAGATGTTTTTTTATAAAATTTTTTACATTTTTTTAAGGGAACAATTTTTATAGTATAAATACTTAGAAAAATACTTCTAATACTAATTTTATTATAGTATTTTCTTTAATATTTATTTTGTAAAAATTGTTATCTTAAAAGTTATTGTATAGGAAAATTTTCATAAAAATTATTATTTAGAAAAATTTCTTTTAAAAAATATTCCATGGATAATTTTCTCTTAAAAATAATTCTACAAACAATTTTCTCTTAAAATTTTTCTTAAAAAATTTATATATTTTTGTATTATTTTCTTCTACATATACTTTTGTTAACAATTTTCTCTTAAAAAATATTCTATCTACAAATTTCTGTTGAATAATTTTATTTTATACAATTGTTCTCTTGTAAATTTTTCATACTAAAAAATTAATATATTTTTTTAATATGTTGGGTAATTTAAGTTATTACTTTTAAAACTTAATAATTTAAAAAAAAATATTTTCTGAAGAAAATTTTTAGGAGAAAAAAATCCAAATTTTCTAACGAATAATTTTACAAAGAAAAAATTATAGACAAATCTTTCGAGAGAAAATTTTCTATAGACATATTGTTTTGGGAGAATTTTTTGGAGGAGTTTTTAAGAAAAAAAATCCTTACACAAATTTTTGAAAGAGACAATTTTTTAAAGACGAATTTTTAAATAAAGAAAATTTTCTATAGACAAATATTTTAAAGAAAAAATTTTCTTAGAAAAATTTTTAGAAGAGAAAATTTTCTATAGACAAATTTAAGAAGAGAATATTTTCCATAGACAAATTTTTAAAAAGAAAATTTTCATTGGACAAATTTTATAGAGCAAAAAAAATTTCCAAAGGCAAATTGTGTGTTGCCATCTTTTTAAAATTGTAAATTTTCTATTGACAATTTTAAGAGTGAAATGTTTATTCACAAAATTTTAATGGAGAAAATCTTTTATTGATAAAATTTAAGATGGAAATTTTTGTGTAAAAAATTGTTAAAAGAGAAGTTTTGTTTTTAAACAAATTGTTGGGATTTTAAAACAGAAATAAATTTTCTATACAAATATTTTCGCAAAAAAAAAAAAAAAAAAAAAAAAACAAAGATTTTTATAGAAATTCTTATGAGAAAAAATATTATGTAAAAAATTTATTTTAAAGACAAAATGTCTATAGGAAAATACTTAAAATTTTTTGAAAAAAAATTCTTGAAAAAGAACTAAAATTAAATGAAGGAACAAAAAATAATCAAAAAGAAAATTTTAATACAAAATTTAACTTTATGGGAAACTGTTTTATATAACATTTTAAAAAAAGGGAGGGAGTTTTTGTTTGAACATATAACATTACAATTATTTAAGACAGTTAATGGAAGAGTTCTTTTTTGCAAATTTCCTGATACGAAAAGATTTTTTTAAGTAGAAAAAGTTTTGTACTAAGAACTAGTATTAAGGGAGTTTTAAACGTATAATCTTTGGAGGAGTGTTTATTAAGATAAAAAAGAATAAGAAAATAAAGAATTTTTTTTGCAAGAAAAAATTCAGAAATAAATTTTACGCAAATATTTAGAAAATTATTAAATGACCCGAGTACACATTTCTGTATCCAATTCTAAAATACTACATATGTATAGGTATATGTGTGTACGAAAATTTATACCATTTACACTTTATACACTAAACCTGGTAATGCATAATGTAGTTTTTACTTATTCGACTGTATGGGTATGTATGTGTGCTATTGTTTACTTATGTATGTATTTCTACAAAAACAAAGATACTGTCTATAAAGTAGATGTTTTGCCTGCTACTGGCCCACTAAATAAACAAAAGCGGTTACACAAAGTGGCATACATTTTTTTGTAGCACGTTGGCCATATATTTTGCATATACTTGCAACATTTCTGTGGCATAAGCAAAGAGAAAGAAATGGCTCGTTTGAAGTTTACTTTATATTCATTATATTTGTTTTTACTTACTGGCCACATCATTATCTTACTTACTATTCGTTACTCTTAATTCCAAGTGAATTGTTTTTATGCGATAAATATCTTCTCATGTATGTAAGTGAATATGTGTTATCTCTGTGTATGTCTATTTGTATGTGTATAT
>PYHX02000494.1:6459175-6487794 GCA_004302925.2 Cochliomyia hominivorax
AAAATTCTACATATTAAATACTTGAAGAAATTTTACATTAAAAGAAATTTTCGAAAAATTTATCTTTAAGAAAAATTACCACAAAATTCTTGGGAGCTTTATGGATTTTTTCTACGAGTTATTTTTTTATAAATAAGATATTTTATGAAAATTTTCATTCAATACTGTATTTAAATTTGGATACGTTTTCTTTTCGGGGAGAATTTTCATCGATGTAAAGTATCTATTTAAATAGATGTTTAGAGAAATTTTTAAATTTGCTTTTAAGAGAGAACTGTCGTTAAAGGAAAAAGATAACAAAAAGAAAATAGTGCACTTGAAAGTCATACTACAACTTAATCATCGTGGATTTTTCCCATTCCCTAAATGCATTGCAACAGTGAAACGTAAGCTTTTCCATCAGATTAAAAAAATCTTTCTAAAAGATCAAAAATTCAAAAAATTTGAAAAAGTTTCTTCGTGGAAATAATACAACCGTTAATAGCAAGAAAGATCGTTTAAAGAAAACGTAAGAGCCGTATTTCGAGACTGATAAACTCTGAACAAATGACCGAATCCAAAAGTATTTTAATCAGGAAAAGGAAGTTATTGTGATTTATTTCCTAACTAATATCTTGCTTGGAATCATCAATCGTCCTTTGCACCAAAATAAAGTTATTCGCACACAGTCTTCTCAGTTAGTATATGATCTCTGATATCTCTACAAGACGGAAAATATAAATAATTTTGAAGAAGTTTAGTGTGACAATAATGGAACTGAACCATGTTGAAGTCAGACGAACTTATGGATTTGGCAAATAACTTATTTTTTAAATCGATTCCAATCACGCAACCTAATCCTTTTCATCTAGTAAAATAATATTTCAGATCAGAAAAAAATAATTACTGCGATTTTTTCCACACTTGGAATCATAGAAATCAACACTTCGTTAAAAAGCCGAATAAGTATTGCAGTGCTTTAGGAATAAGTTTCTTCAAAAAGATAACAAATCGGACCTTAAGGATGTCCCAATGTGTTTGGACTATCGGAATATTTGCTTTGTTATTTTCCAAGGCAGAATATAAATGATCTATTAGACCTCACTTAACACTTCCTGCGAAAAGAGCAGGTTACTAAAACCTGTTATTCCGTCAGTAGCATATTTTAAATACTTTCTCTTCTATCTATGTTTCAGATCAATCAATTCCCTGTTTTTAAAAATATTAAAATTGTTTAACTCTCCAATTACATATCCGAAAGAACACCCTCTACGTGTTGCACAAAGTCATACATTTAAATTTTTATTTCATACATTAACAAGCACATATACATGTATATCTATGAATCCTTGATTCACAATTGGTCTGAATGAATGTCGAGTCTGGTACTCTTGTCTATATGTTTTTGTTTTTTTTTTTCACGTTGGTTTGATGTTGGCTTCCAAATGTATCATATAAATGATAAATAGTATATATTTTTTTAATGAAAAACTCCCCATATTTAATAATTACCGCCTGAAAACCGGTAACGAAAAAATTGAATGAATAAAATGGCCCACACATCCTGCTTTGAGAATGAGAGATATTTTTTATAACAACCAGACACATAAATGGCGCCGTTTTCTTTTTCATACATTAAAACATAAAGCACATATACACACATGTACTAACACACATATATCATATAAAATGCAATTACATACACCATTAAGCCTCCCCCAAACTTTTACTCTCAATATGAAATTAAACAAAAAAATTAAAAAAAAAAACACATTTACACATACATAGATACATAAATACCCTCAATCTGATTTCAAGTAAATAAAATAATAACATCCTTGTTGTTTTATTTACACTTATGCAGTTTCCAAACGGAAAGAGAGGGAGAGAAAGTGTTTTTGAGTTAAACATTTTTAGTTGTGGTATAGTGATAATGAGGGTGGTAGTGACTTTTGTTATCCTATTTCCCCCTCTGATTCTAAGCTTAAATCCTCAAGATAATAAAGTTTCTATTATTATTTAATGTCAGCTCCCAACTTTTCCACTTTCACTCCCCTCTTAAGCTTTTTTCTGCGTTTCATTCACCATTATTTACTTAGTTTTTAACCTGCATTTTTTGCATCATTAAAGTTGTCATAATTTTCCATTAAGTTTGCCTTTATTATCATTATCATTGTACAAGTGTGAGTGTGAGTCTATATATGTATATGTGTATTATAAGCATAAGTAATTATTTTTATGATGATTATTATTGTAAGTCAACATTTATAATAATCATTCTCGTATGGAGTCATCATCATTAAAATTATAAAAATAAAACTAATTGTTCTCTCTCTCATTATCCGGGTACTTAAATATATTTGAAATGGGAAAAGAGAATATGATTTCCTGTTTGCTGGTTATGGGGTAAATAAACAGGTATTGAAGTTTAATTAAAGAGTTTTTAAGAAATCTAGAAAAATCGAGATTTACTTTAATTAATTAATGAGATTTTTGTATTTTTGTTATTTAGCATTTTAAGATAAAACAGCTATAAAGCAAATGGAAAATTTTAAAGGGAATTAATGCCTATAAAAAATCTTCAATTACAGAATGTTTTCTATAAATAAGAAAATTGTAGAACATTTAGAAACAATATCTACAAATTTCCTGTTTAGAGCAGTATCCGCAATTTAGAGAACATTTTCGATATAACTCTTATTGAGAAAACGTTTTTGACAAACCTCCAATTTAGAAGAAAAGTTTGAGAAATTTTTCGAAAACCTTGAATTCAGAGAAATTTTCGATAAATCCCATATTTAGAGCAAATTTTCGATAGATCCCTTATTTAGAGAAATTTTTCGATAAATCCCTTATTTGGATAAAATTTAAATCCCATATTTAGAGAAAATTTTCGATATATCCCATATTTAGAGAAAATTTTCGATAAATCCCTTATTTAGAGAAAATTTTCGATAAATCCCTTATTTAGAAAAAATTTTCGATAAATCCCTTATTTAGAGAAAATTTTCGATAAATCCCTTATTTAGAGAAAATTTTCGATAAATCCCTTATTTAGAGAAAATTTTCGATAAATCCCTTATTTAGAGAAAATTTTCGATAAATCCCTTATTTTGAGAAAATTTTCGATAAATCTCTTATTTAGAGAAAATTTTCGATAAATCCCTTATTTAGAGAAAATTTTCGATAAATCCCTTATTTAGAGAAAATTTTCGATAGATCCCTTATTTAGAGAAAATTTTCGATAAATCCCTTATTTAGAGAAAATTTTCGATAAATCCCTTATTTAGAGAAAATTTTCGATAAATCCCTTATTTAGAGAAAATTTTCGATAAATCCCTATTTAGAGAAAATTTTCGATAAATCCCTTATTTAGAGAAAATTTTCGATAAATCCCTTATTTAGAGAAAATTTTCGATAAATCCCTTATTTAGAGAAAATTTTCGATAAATCCCTTATTTAGAGAAAATTTTCGATAAATCCCTTATTTAGAGAAAATTTTCGATAAATCCCTTATTTAGAGAAAATTTTCGATAAATCCCTTATTTAGAGAAAATTTTCGATAAATCCCTTATTTAGAGAAAATTTTCGATAAATCCCTTATTTAGAGAAAATTTTCGATAAATCCCTTATTTAGAGAAAATTTTCGATAAATCCCTTATTTAGAGAAAATTTTCGATAAATCCATTATTTAGAGAAAATTTTCGATAAATCCATTATTTAGAGAAAATTTTCGATAAATCCCCTATTTAGAGAAAATTTTCGATAATTTTTTTCTTTAAGAAAAGTTTTGATAAATTCATTTGCAGAAAATATTCAAAAAATATTTCATTTAGAGAAAGTGATTGATAAATCTCCCATTATCAGATTAACACATAAGTACTTTTAAAGTTGCTACAACAATTAGTTAAATTTTGGTGCGTTTAATTTTCATTTTAATTTTTCTTTTATCCAGTCCTTCTTGAGGTGGCTAATAATAAGAGCAATAAAACACCTTAAAAGCTACAATTAAAATTTAAATGTTCTATTTAAAAATCCAGTGTTTTTTGTTGAATTTATTTTAAGCTAAAAGCCATTAAACAAAGGAAGCCATAAGATAAAATGAAGGTAAGAGAAACTAGAAAAAAGGAAATTAAAGGTAAAAAATACCATAGACCAAACGTTTGTATGGCACCTTAGAAAAAATGAAAAGAATTTGGAGGGAACAAAGCAGCCCAAGATAAAAATGGTGAAATAATTTAAATTATATTTTAGAAGAAAACAAAATATTAAATAATTGAAATTAAAATAAAATGCGTGTGGAAATTTAAGGATTATTTTATTGTTCTGGTACTTATTTTGGACATAAGAAAAAAGGAGCAATTGCTACTTTTAAGAAAGTGCATATTTGTAAGTGCACTAATATGTGTTATTCATAGTTGATGACAAATAAAATACACTTTTTTAAAATAAAATTTATCTGCTGATAGTAAACCGATGATAATATTATGCTTAGACCTTTACAGATAATACAAACAAATATAAAAAGAGTAAAACCTCTACAAGACAACAGAAAAATGTATTTTCTATAAGAACTTCTTGCTTCGCAAGAACTGAACAATTATCCTCTTTTTCGGTTTATTATAAATTTCCTCCATTTCTCAAGGATTTTACTGTCTGCTCCCTTTCTTAGCATTATTCCAGAGTACTATTTTAAATATTTTAGTTATTTTTTAAGAATTTGTCTTCTAGTTTAGTAAGATTTTTTTCTATTTCCTGCATATTTTGCCTGTATTTACTTAACCAGTATCTTATATTGTTGTTACAGCTTCCAAAAAAGAAGAAAACATATTTATCTCTTTTTTCTTAACTGGGGAGTGTGAATTATAATATTAAATACTCACTTGATAGTTAAACCTCGCCATTATTATTTGTCTTTTGTCTTGTCGTCTTAAGCGCTCCTTGTTGGCTTTTTTACTTTTCTGGGATGATGAATTTTTAGTAGAATTTTACTTCTGTTTTTTATTATAAATTATTTTGAGTTCATTAGAAAGTTAAATATACAACTGAATTTTAAGGAAACAATTTTCGCGGAAAGGATTTTCTAAATATCTAAAAATGGGAAATTCACAATTTACGAAAGAAATTTTGATAATTTAGAAGAATTTATTTTTGAATTTTAAAGAAAATTTTCGATATTTTTTAAATATTATATAGTGAGTGGTAAAATATTTTTCTTAATAGGAAACAAAAATATTATTCTATAATTAAGAGAAATGTATCGCAATTTATCTAAATAGGAGATTTATAAAAATTTCTTTAAAAAGAAGAATCATCGAGTTTTTTTAATTAGGAAATTTATCGAAAATGTTCTCTTAAAATGAGATTTATTGAAAACTTGCAGTTAATCAGTAGTTTATTGAATAACTTCTCTAATGGGAAATTTATCGAATTTTTTTCTTTTAAATAAACATTTTTTAATTTGAAATTAATCGTAAATTTTCACTAAATAACGGATTTATTGAAAAATTTCTTTCAATTTGATTTTTATCGAAAATTTTCTATTAAATTTAAATATAATTTTTCTCTGAACAGAATATTTTTCGACATATTTTTGCAATATAAAAGATTTTTTGAAAAATTTTCCCAAATTTGAGATTCATCGAAAATTTTTCTCTAAATAAGCGATTTATCGAAAGTTTTCTCTACACAGAGCATTTACCGAACATTTTCTTTTAATATGAGATTTATAGGAAATTATCTAAAATTTTGTCTTTATGGCACTTTATCTAAATTTTCTCTGATTAGACGATTTATCGAAAATTTTTGGTTCAATGAAAGTTTTATAGAAAATTTTTTTAAAATAGAAAATTTGTCGAAAATTTCGCAAAAATTAGAAATTTATCGAACATATTACGAATGCAGATAAAACTTTAAAAAATTATTTACTTTAGAAATCCTTGACAATTTCACACTAAAAAAACACTTTGTAAAATTAACTTAGAAAATTTTAAATTTTACGATGTTGATTTCGTGATATTTTATTGTGTTCATGAGTTTATTATTTTATTTAGAAAAAAAATAATATTTCTTTTATTATAATAAGAGTTTAAATATAATTGCATAATTTTAAATTAATGTTTGATAAATTAAAATTTCGTAAATAATTCATTAAACTTAATGGCACCAAATCGAGACCTATAAACTGCAAACATCTATTTTATTTACAATTTATTTTTTTACCCATGGGAAATTTATCAAAATGCTCTTTAGGATTTCTTTTGGAAAATTTACTCCATTTTGGAAGCTTAAGAAAAATTTGCTGAAATTTTCGTTTATAAGAAAATAAACGCACCAAAATAAAATTTTGGTGCGTTTAATTTTCATTTTAATTTTTCTTTTATCCAGTCCTTCTTGAGGTGGCTAATAATAAGAGCAATAAAACACCTTAAAAGCTACAATTAAAAATTTAAATGTTCTATTTAAAAATCCAGTGTTTTTTGTTGAATTTATTTTAAGCTAAAAGCCATTAAACAAAGGAAGCCATAAGATAAAATGAAGGTAAGAGAAACTAGAAAAAAGGAAATTAAAGGTAAAAAATACCATAGACCAAACGTTTGTATGGCACCTTAGAAAAAATGAAAAGAATTTGGAGGGAACAAAGCAGCCCAAGATAAAAATGGTGAAATAATTTAAATTATATTTTAGAAGAAAACAAAATATTAAATAATTGAAATTAAAATAAAATGCGTGTGGAAATTTAAGGATTATTTTATTGTTCTGGTACTTATTTTGGACATAAGAAAAAAGGAGCAATTGCTACTTTTAAGAAAGTGCATATTTGTAAGTGCACTAATATGTGTTATTCATAGTTGATGACAAATAAAATACACTTTTTTAAAATAAAATTTATCTGCTGATAGTAAACCGATGATAATATTATGCTTAGACCTTTACAGATAATACAAACAAATATAAAAAGAGTAAAACCTCTACAAGACAACAGAAAAATGTATTTTCTATAAGAACTTCTTGCTTCGCAAGAACTGAACAATTATCCTCTTTTTCGGTTTATTATAAATTTCCTCCATTTCTCAAGGATTTTACTGTCTGCTCCCTTTCTTAGCATTATTCCAGAGTACTATTTTAAATATTTTAGTTATTTTTTAAGAATTTGTCTTCTAGTTTAGTAAGATTTTTTTCTATTTCCTGCATATTTTGCCTGTATTTACTTAACCAGTATCTTATATTGTTGTTACAGCTTCCAAAAAAGAAGAAAACATATTTATCTCTTTTTTTCTTAACTGGGGAGTGTGAATTATAATATTAAATACTCACTTGATAGTTAAACCTCGCCATTATTATTTGTCTTTTGTCTTGTCGTCTTAAGCGCTCCTTGTTGGCTTTTTTACTTTTCTGGGATGATGAATTTTTAGTAGAATTTTACTTCTGTTTTTTATTATAAATTATTTTGAGTTCATTAGAAAGTTAAATATACAACTGAATTTTAAGGAAACAATTTTCGCGGAAAGGATTTTCTAAATATCTAAAAATGGGAAATTCACAATTTACGAAAGAAATTTTGATAATTTAGAAGAATTTATTTTTGAATTTTAAAGAAAATTTTCGATATTTTTTAAATATTATATAGTGAGTGGTAAAATATTTTTCTTAATAGGAAACAAAAATATTATTCTATAATTAAGAGAAATGTATCGCAATTTATCTAAATAGGAGATTTATAAAAATTTCTTTAAAAAGAAGAATCATCGAGTTTTTTTAATTAGGAAATTTATCGAAAATGTTCTCTTAAAATGAGATTTATTGAAAACTTGCAGTTAATCAGTAGTTTATTGAATAACTTCTCTAATGGGAAATTTATCGAATTTTTTTCTTTTAAATAAACATTTTTTAATTTGAAATTAATCGTAAATTTTCACTAAATAACGGATTTATTGAAAAATTTCTTTCAATTTGATTTTTATCGAAAATTTTCTATTAAATTTAAATATAATTTTTCTCTGAACAGAATATTTTTCGACATATTTTTGCAATATAAAAGATTTTTTGAAAAATTTTCCCAAATTTGAGATTCATCGAAAATTTTTCTCTAAATAAGCGATTTATCGAAAGTTTTCTCTACACAGAGCATTTACCGAACATTTTCTTTTAATATGAGATTTATAGGAAATTATCTAAAATTTTGTCTTTATGGCACTTTATCTAAATTTTCTCTGATTAGACGATTTATCGAAAATTTTTGGTTCAATGAAAGTTTTATAGAAAATTTTTTTAAAATAGAAAATTTGTCGAAAATTTCGCAAAAATTAGAAATTTATCGAACATATTACGAATGCAGATAAAACTTTAAAAAATTATTTACTTTAGAAATCCTTGACAATTTCACACTAAAAAAACACTTTGTAAAATTAACTTAGAAAATTTTAAATTTTACGATGTTGATTTCGTGATATTTTATTGTGTTCATGAGTTTATTATTTTATTTAGAAAAAAAATAATATTTCTTTTATTATAATAAGAGTTTAAATATAATTGCATAATTTTAAATTAATGTTTGATAAATTAAAATTTCGTAAATAATTCATTAAACTTAATGGCACCAAATCGAGACCTATAAACTGCAAACATCTATTTTATTTACAATTTATTTTTTTACCCATGGGAAATTTATCAAAATGCTCTTTAGGATTTCTTTTGGAAAATTTACTCCATTTTGGAAGCTTAAGAAAAATTTGCTGAAATTTTCGTTTATAAGAAAATAAACGCCTTTTTCGAAAATGCATATAGTAAAATAATTGAAAAATTTATTTAGCAGTAAAATTTCCTCTAAATAAAGTTATCAGTAAATTGACTAAAAATCCTTTTTAAAGCAAATTTATTAAAAATTTCCTATATCTTCAAAATTTATCCATAATTTCCCTTATTTTTTAAACTTATCAAAAATTTGCTCTTTGTAAAACATCATAGAAAATTTAATTTATTAACACAGTTTTCGCTAATTTCCTCAATTTTAATCATACATACAAAACTTCCTCTAAATAATAAATTTATCGAAAAATTTCTCTAATTGGGGATTTTATATTAGAAAATTTCAAATGGAGAAATAGGACTTTACAATACTTCGCTTTTATATTAAGAACATGAAATAAAGCGTTTTGCTAATTTAACTTCCTTCTTAACATACAATTCATTCCTTTTTTCACTTTCTTAAAAAAAAACACTAAATCCTTCCTCATCCCCCAAAAAGCTTAAATCAACTTCTTTTTGCAAAACATTTTCGTGTCTTTTCTTAATCTCTTCGTTTTGAGAATTTATTTCTATTTTATAATTATCTTTTCTTGGTTTTGTTGTAGTTGTTGTTCTTTTTTTCTGTACCGCTTTCGCTACGTGAAGTTATAAACAAATAAAACAGAAAAGAAAAAGTAGAAAAAAATTTGTTAATAAATTATACTTAAGTGTAGGCAAACAAGCGTAAGGAACAAAATTAAAACAAATCTCAGTGAAAATAAATGTTTAAGATTGAACATTTTTTCCTCTTAATGGTTTTGAAGAGATTTTATGATATTTTTGCATTTTTCTTTTTAAATTTTTTGTTTCTTTTAAACATCTACACAAGAAATTTGTCCATTGAGATTTAAGAGGTTCTTCTAGATATTTATATTTTTTATTTTTTTATTTTTATAGAAAAATATAAAACAAGTAAAAATGTTAAAGTCAATCAAACCCGAATATCTAATACCCTATACCGCATTGTTGGTTAAAAATGGTAATTACGAAAAAGTAATGAAACACCCTCGTATAATTGCATTTTCTGATTTATGCTAAGATGTGCAGTACATTATTGTGAAACTGGCAATTACGAAAATTTTTTTTAGATTTCGTTTTTTTCTTATATTTATCTAAATATGATCTATTACTATAACTATTATGATATTTGTAAGGGCACTTTTATGGCATCCATAAATAGCAATGGATCGACAGTCGCATAATTTGGTTATGAATATGATAAAATTTATTTCTGTCAAATTTACTTAAAATCGCTTTATATTAAGGACTTTTATAAGCTTAAACCCCATTCCGGGAGGACATTTGTATAAATTGCACCTTAAGTATTGGACCGAACATGACCATGTACCAAAGAAGATATCTCAACCTGTAGACACAACGTTTACATGGACAGACAGATGGATATCGTTAAATAAACTCAGAAACTGATTTTAAGTCGAACGATATACTTAAAGGTGAGTGTAATGCCATTTATTCTGTATTTTACAAACATCAGTCCAAATGCATAATATCCCAATCAATTACTGTGGTGTAGGGTACAAACAGAAAACAGGTAGAAATGCTATTTTCTATTTTTGCTTCAGATATCGGTCTATACCTGGTTTTAAATAGAAAATTTTTCAGCTAATTCTCAGGCCGAATTTCATTGAGCTCTGTCAATTATTGTGGATGTGATTCGATTTTGATTCGATGAAAGCATACATATATGTCTTTTCTTAGTGTTACACACGGAATGACAATGTTAATATACCCTCTCCACCTCCTGTGGTGGTGGAGGGTATGGAAACATATAAAAATGTAGCAGAAATAAAAATGTCAGATTTATGTTAAAACAGAGATTTAACAAAAATATTCCTCCATAAACATGAAAATTTTAAATGTGAAGAAAATAAAATTTAATTACTTTACTAAACATGACAGCATAAAGTAATAATAACAACAAAAATAATAACAATAATAAATGATGTTGTAGTTTATAAAATAAAAAAAAATAAAATATTAACATTTTTATAAAACAATAAAATGCATTTCTAAAGAATTAACGACAAAAAGGGAAAATAAATAAATTTTAATTTTATTTCAACAGGGAATTATTTAATTCAAACATTTTCTACTAAAAAAATATCATCAAAATCTTTACTTTGACGATATTTCAGTATTTTATTCACTATTTTTACCCCCTGTGTTCTTCTGTTTCATACTTATTTGTGGCAAAATTTTCATACTCTTCGCAAAATAAAATATAATTAAATGAAAATTTCAATTAATTTTCCAACAATTAAGTCTTCATAAACCATTAAATTCATGAAATATGTTGCCAAAGTCAAACGACAATTTTACAAAAACGTTCGCAAAAAAAATTAACAAAAACAACAAAATTAAAAATTATATAATGAAAATGTCAACAAAAAGAAACACCTTCACTCACTTCCGTTTTCAGTTATTTTGAAATATTTATAATAAATTTTACAAAAACCAGGGAAAATGGTATGAAATATTTAAATATTTAATTTATCCAACGTCTAGCAGAGTTGCCAGCATATAACAAAGAGTTGTAAACAATGGAAAAAAAATCACACACAATGCAAAAATAGATTGACAAAAGCCAGTACAGACTTTATTATGAACGATAAAATGAAGTTTTTTTTTAGCTCAATAAAACCAAATAAACAATTAGGGAACATTTTCGATTAATCTATAGAAAATTTTCGATTAAATTTTAATTTAAAGAAAATTTTCGTTTAAATTCTAATTTTAAAGAAAATTTTCAATTAAAATCTAATTTAAAGATAATTTTCAATTAAATTCTAATTTTAGAGGAAATTTTCGATTAAAGTGTAATTTTAGAGAAAATTTTCGATTAAATTCTAATTTCAGAGAAAATTTTCGATTAAATTCTATTTTTAACACTTATTTAGAGAAAATTTTCGATAAAACACTTGTTTAGAGAAAATTTTCGATAAAACACTTGTTTAGAGAACATTTTCGATAAAACACTTGTTTAGAGAACATTTTCGATAAAACACTTGTTTAGTGAACATTTTCGATAAAACACTTGTTTAGTGAACATTTTCGATAAAACACTTGTTTAGAGAAAATTTTCGATAAAACACTTGTTTAGAGAAAATTTTCGATAAAACACTTGTTTAGAGAAAATTTTCGATAAAACACTTGTTTAGAGAAAATTTTCGATAAAACACTTGTTTAGAGAAAATTTTCGATAAAACACTTGTTTAGAGAAAATTTTCGATAAACACTTGTTTAGAGAAAATTTTCGATAAAACACTTGTTTAGAGAAAATTTTCGATAAAACACTTGTTTAGAGAAAATTTTCGATAAAACACTTGTTTAGAGAAAATTTTCGATAAAACACTTGTTAAGAGAAAATTTTCGATAAAACACTTGTTAGAGAAAATTTTCGATAAAACACTTGTTAAGAGAAAATTTTCGAATAAAACACTTGTTAGAGAAAATTTTCGATAAAACACTTGTTTAGAGAAAGTTTTCGATAAAACACTTGTTTAGAGAAAATTTTCGATAAACACTTGTTTAGAGAAAATTTTTCGATAAAACACTTGTTTAGAGAAAATTTTCGATAAACACTTGTTTAGAGAAAATTTTCGATAAAACACTTGTTTAGAGAAAATTTTCGATAAAACACTTGTTTAGAGAAAATTTTCGATAAAACACTTGTTTAGAGAAAATTTTCGATAAAACACTTGTTTAGAGAAAGTTTTCGATTTCAGTTTATTCAAAATTTTTTTCTCTAAAAATAGATAAATTTTCTTTAAAAATTTTTTTGTATACATTTTCTTTAAAGAATTTGTTGATAAATTTTGTTTTCTGGTCAATTATTACACTTTCTTATCAAAACGATTTTAAATTTTCTTTATTAGAATGTTAGAGAAATTTTCCTATTGAAGAAAACTTTCAATAAATTTTCTGTAAGGAAAAAATTTCAATAAGTTTTTTTGTAAGAGGAAATATTTAACAATTTTTTTCATAAAGAAAGTTTTCAATAAATTTTCTTGAAAGCAAATTGATTATATTTTCTGTTGGAGAAATTTTTTATCAATCATCTAATTTAGGATTTTTGTAAATTTTAAACATGTTCTTCATGAAAATCCTATTAAAAAAATCCTCATACCAATCTTATGTTAAAAATTGTTTGCTGAATTGTTTACTGGGTTATTTATATTGTCAATTCAAATACTTGCATTAAATTTTTCTACCATCGATGTTATGGCAACAGTTGCCATGTTGATATCACACAATTATCAAGTTAAACGATAACAACAAGGATGGTTAATATAAAAGAGACATCCTTTTGTTACAACAAATACTGTTCTTACCAATACTACTCCCACATATACTCCAATTACAATGGATCTTCTATTTAGTGGAGAAACAATTTGTTTGTGTATAATATTGACAGTTTACCGCCGTCGGTTGTTATTGACGTCATAACACCACAGTTATTAAATATGACATAAACTCTCACTTTGCAACACATAAACCTACCAAACTAACAAAAAGAGATTACTCTTACGCTCACTTTCTGGCATAAATATTAGTTATCTGAAAATACCTGGTTATATTAAATACAGAAATGGAACTACAAACGAAGTGTTTGTAGAATTTGGCAGGACCAAAACAATTTATTCATTAAATTTATTTTTCATTTTTGAAAATTCTAATTTTGGTCAACAGACATTTTTCCACACTAGAAATAAGTGCTTACATTTTCCGTTCTGAATTCCAAAGGCATTTTAATATTTTAGTTCATATTAAAAAAAACAATGTGAGAAGTTATCAAAAGTAATAATTATTACAATTTTTATTATTATCACTTTATCATGATTATCATTATCATCAATATCTAATAATTTTAGTTTAATTTAACCCTGCACCAAATGTAGTATATTGAGAGTTTTCAATCATGTTTGCAACGCATATTAGGTGTGGACCAACCACCACTTTGAAGTATAAAAAATTATTCAAAAACATTTGATGGATCGATTTAGCAGCGCCTGTCCGACCGTTTTATTGTTCTAGTAATTGGATTTTTACGATCGGTTGAATTGTAGAATATCATCCAAACTGTTCAGTGTGGAACAAGAATATCGAAATCTTAGACCATCCAAATAAAATCTTAATTATCATTCAGGCAGTTGAAAGAAATGAAACAATTCTTATTATTTTATCATCATAAAGCTCAACCTATGGTCGTTTCCCCTTATATCTTTGAGCGGCAGCTGTTCTTTTGTTTCAACAGCAGATAATCACATTTTATGTATTTTTCTTTTATTTTTGTGCCTCTTTTACTTTCAATCGCTTACTGTGTTTAATTTTTCAACAACTAACAAAATATCGCACACTTCACTGAGGTTACTACAAGCAACCAACAGACAGTGTTTCAATTGAAAAAAATTGCAAAAAAATACGTAACTTTCAAACGGCGATTTCAATAAAGTTTCAGACAGGTTCTAAATTTGCTCAGCTCGGGTCATAAAAATATTTAAACGATCCAGATTCCTTATATCTGATCCGATTTTAGTTAAAACCTATGAAAAACGAAGGTCGCATCTTGTAGTTAAAGTGATATTTAGCTTCAAAAATTAAAAATTTTAATCTTGGCGAGTTTTCTGTTAAATTTCCATTTTGAACATTTTTTCGTCGAATTTTTGCCAAAAAATTAATTAAGCTTTTTTAAGTTTTAAAAAATTGTTCTTAAGTAACCTCTAGCATATTTATACTTTTCTGAAAGATTCTGAAGAGTTTATGGAATTTTGTGCAATGTAAAAGAAATTTGCAAACCTTAAATTTAAAGAAACAGAGATTTTGGCATAATTTCTGAAATCACAAGCCTGATCAATGCTGATAATAATTCTGATACATGGATATATATTACATGTCTAACTTCATCTTTTCATGTGTCCTAAGATTAAAATTGGATTAGCTGCACGGAAGCTACAGATTGTTTTTCCATTTCATAATTCCTTTGAAACACTGTGCAACATCTGATTTTGAATTTCTTCAAAAGGTTTTATTGTTTTAAAAAAAACTAAAAATTTTGTAAATGGTATTTGAATATTGGTTGCTCCTGGTAGCCAAAAATGTATACAAAAAATTACCAACAAATATTCAACGCCAACAAACACTTACACATTTGTACACTAAACCTTTCATTTCTTCTGTTCATCATATTCGCACATCCGTTTCCATAACCATTTTATTCATAGTTATTGTTTGTAATTTGATAAAAGGATATTTACAACGCATCCGTTTAACTCTTTAGTCTGAAATTGTATGAAATCACTTGAAATTAATTACAGTTTGAATTGCACAGCATGTTGTGTTTATATTCTCTATATAACTTTTACACTCACAAACACACACACACATGTATATATTTTAGTGTTGCAGTGTATATCTATGTGTGTTTGGAAGAGAGTTTTTATTCGTGTTTAAATATTGTTATTATGAAATTTATAATCAACTAATAGGGAAAAATTTGTATTAAAAACAATGAAATGGACCATTTACAAAAAAAGAAAGAAAAAATAAAAAGAATTTAAACGAAATAAAATGCGAATTGTTATTAAGCCATTTTAATAATGTGGTCGTAAAATTAATATGATTTATTACTGGCTGAAAGTGTAAAAATTAAATAAAAATTAAAAATTTGAAAAACATATTAAAAGCATGATTACCATGAATGTTAAGTACCCTACGCAAGACAAGATTTTCGAAATTTGAGCGCCAAATTGAATACTGATAACAAAACTTTTACTATCTTTCAAGCATCACTTTCATCGTCAATCGGCTTCAATTCATTTGAAACCCAGACTTCTTAATTTGAAATATGTTCTATTAAAATTAAAAGGTAGAAAAATGTATTTTATGTGGGTGAGTCCTAATCACAGATAGTTTTTCTGTTTTTCAAGAAACATATCTCTTCACATTGTTCTACTACCACGATTTAGTTTATTAAGCTGTGATTCTGATAAGTCACTATAATTGATTTTGCTTCGAAATGCCGAACAATCCTATAGGAGACTCTATAGAAACGTCCATCCACTTTTTTATGGCGTATTTTCATAACCCTTGATATGTCTCTTGGCTATAGAGACATAAGTACGCTTGTTCTTATCAGAGTAAAGAGAGGTCACATCTTCTTACCCGTTCGCAAAAAAAAAAATTGTATCCGATCTGATATCCGATAATCAAATATATTTTTCTTTTAAATTGCATCACAATATGTTCGTCCGGAAAAGATGTCAAATAAAAATTTTAATATCTTCTGAAAGTACATTAGGTCCAATATCACAATTAATACCTGAACAATCAGTACAAACTCTAGTGGTACTTTTAAGTAGGATAACTCTTATAAAATACTGAAGTAAAATTCAGTTGTAGTGTAATATAAACCAAATTTAGTTAATACTTTTTGGGAACCATATTCTAGTAATGATTTCCTAGAACCGAATTGATATTGCACCAGACTGAGATCACTATTTTTGAATTTGAATTTTGTTACAGATATCGGTCTATAACTTCTTATTTTAAATAAAAAACTATTGAGGAACGAACATTATGGACAATTTTATAAAACTTATTTTAAAGTTTGATCCAGAAGCGGTTCTCAATATATAAACTCAGATAATACCCCGAGTATACTGTACAAAGTTTTAAAAAATTTTTTAGTATTACACGTATAGTGATCATTTAACATAAGCCTATTATGTCGCTTTCGGTGAAGGGTGTAAAGTTTCCATAATTATATGAGTTTAAAAGTATTGAGCAAATTTTAATGCTTTAAATATAATAAATATAAAATTTTGTACAAAAGTTATCTTTAAAATGCGAAAAATATAAACTGAAGTGGAAAAATTAAAAAGCTCAACAATTTAGACTTAAAATTAATATTATCTTGAGATCACGCGTTTTTTTTTCTAAAATGATTTATAATATCAATTTTTTCTTTATATTAAATCAAATCTGAATCCAAACATTAAATAAAAATTAAACTCCTGCCAGTTTTAGTTTAAGTCTCAGTGCTTACATAAATTTAGTTATTATACCCCTTAATCATCTGACTATCTATAATATTGTCATTCCATTAGAAAACTCATAAAGAAAATATGAAAATGAAATTTTATGACTTCAAAATCATTTTTTATTTTCTCATTATTTTACTTTCTCAGTATCAAATGTCCATGAATTTCAAGAATTTCTTTCTTATCGCCAACGAAACAAACAAAATAAAACACATTTTTGCCACTGGTTTTTCAATTAAAATTCTATAAATCCCTCAATGATATCAACCAGTCAACCAACTAAACAAAACCACTATACAGTTATTGACTTCAATAAATATTGAAAGAAAAAATGTTCTCGCAAAAAAATGGAAAAAAAAACAAGAAAACTTAAAAAGAAACTGAAATAAAATCCAAAAGATCAATTGAAACTAATAGTGACCACATTGACTTAACAATGTCAGCAAACGATTTGACAAGATAAGCTTTTTGTTTAAAGACAACTAGACAAACTTAAATAAGAAGCAGCAAAACAACAACAACAACATTGAGATGATGACTAAAAGAACAAGTAAATCGAAAAAAAATCTATCTAAATACACATTCTTAAAACACTTATGGAGGAGAAGAGAAAAAAATGACATGATAGTAATACAATAACCCTACAGCTAAATACTAGATGAAACGTTTTGAGATACAAAGAAACGCTTATACTCTTAAGGAGACAGCGAAATAAGTTGAAATGTTTCAGTCGGTCAAGACGAATTTTAAATAAGCTGCACCACCGACTTAACTTCGCCTGTCCCTAAGAAATGTCCTCTATTCTATGTTTAAACTGAGAGTCAAATTTTTGTAATATATTTTATGTAGTTCCAGAGATATAATGCTTATTCCTCCCCCTTAAAAACGTTATATGTGAGCCAATCCACAGAGGTTTTGAGTCAAATTTTAAATATTGTTTAAAATGTTGAACTAAGACATATTTTAAAAATAGATTCGGATGACGAACAGGTAACTTTTTCTATTGAACCAGTTTTAAATAAATAATCTGGCTGATTGGTATTTAATTCCGGATTGCAAGATTTAGTCAAATTAACAGATATAGATATGGTTCAAAACCATGTATGAAGTATTGATGTTTGTCTCTAAAGTAAATATGCTGACAAGACGAGAACAAATGAAATTATTCAAATTGGCTCAAAGTATATATAATTCAGATGTTGAATTAAAGTTGTTTTAAACATTAATCAATCAATAAGAAATCTGGATGATTTTCATTAAATTCGAACTACTGACCTGCAGGATACAGACGAACAGATTTAGATAGGATTCAAGAACACTAATCATATTTAAATCGGATGAAAGTAAATATTATATATTATCGATTTTTCTGTTTTGGATTTTTTATATTGTGTTGCACCCAGAATAATCAACTTATCATACCCTCAGTCAGCTATTGTTGTAGTGGTCATTATAAAAACCCAATGAAAAAAATTCAAGAAACTGAAATAGAAACCTCAAGAAATACCAAAAAAAGGAAAACACAACTAAAATATAGACTAAATAAATGAGAAAATATTGAATAAAACCAAAAGCTACTAAAATAATATAAAATGTAATAAAACAAAAGAAAAATCCCAATAAAACACTAAATAGCCCCTTTTTATAAATACAAACAATAAAATGACAGGAAAAATTGTTCGTCTGTCAAATATAATTAATTCTAGATCATTGAACAAAAGACGTTTGTCTTATTCGTTAGATAGACAGACAGAGAGACAGACACACGTCACAAATCTATTCTAGTAGATTTGTTGGTAAAATTACAAAAACCAAGTGAACATTTTTGTAAATACTAAAATAACAATTAGAGAATTTTTCTTAAAGCAAATAGGAAAGTTAAAGTCGGCCAAGCTCGACTATAACATTTATAAACTGAGTGAAACCAAGTTTGATCAAAGTATGTGTCAGCTTCTCTTAAATTTTGAAAAATTTGCCTTAATATCCATATTAATCTGTGAATTCGTAAAGAACGACAGATTTATCTGAAGTATGAATTTAATCAAAGTAGGAAATCTGAACAAGTTAACTAAATCTAGATAAGCTTGAGGCATAGACCCATTTACGTGCCCTATCTAAAGTTGGATATTTTTGTTTGCTGGGTTATAACTCAACATTAGTCTTTTAGACACTTTACTATTTATACACAAATTTAGTGTTAAAGTGCATTAAATAAAAATACACTGAAAAAATTATTTAGTGTATTTTTATAACGGTAAATGTTTTAAATAATTGTTACAAATATTTTTTTTCTTTACAAAAACAAAATTAAATCGAGTTAGTTTTGTGTGAAGACCTGAGAATTCATATTCATCCTTTAGAAGTTAAGAAAACTCTGAAACCACTAGAAAACATTTTCTAACTCATCAAACAGTGTTTCTAAATCGATTTTTTTTGTGAAAAAATTCGGCGCCTTTTTAAGCATAACTGAGGAGTTTTCAAGTTGCTTTTGAGGAGTTTAGAACTCTACCTGGTCAGTAGCGTAGTTGGGAAAATTGGCCATCTAAGAGTTGATTTTTTTAAATTTCGTCAAAAAAATTAATGCGAATTGAGATATACACTCACAAACGTATACATCACATAACTGTTCTTCTTAAATATAACACATGAACACTTCATGATTCATAAAATCAGTTAAACCGATTTTCATAACTTTTGGAAATGAGGTATATAACTTATATTTATTGATTTATAATTAAAAAGTTTTCGAAAGTTCTGCGCTTGAACTCCGAGGTTGCCACAGATATCGGCTTGTACCTTATAATAAACTAAACCGATACTGGTTTAAAATAGGAAACCTCTTAGGACTATAATTTGGGGCCTAAGATGATTCCTTTTAATTTTACTAATTTTCTACCACAATATGAGAGCAAAGAAAAAACCTAAGATTGTCATAATTCAAAATTCTAAATTCTATCGCCGTACTATTTGTTTCTCTCAGTGTATTTATAAACTACAATTAAGGGATATTTTTCCAATAACAACAATCTTTCATTTAGCTTCACCTGTAGAAACTATTTTATATTGAAAATTAAGAAAGAAAAGGGAGAGAAAAACATAATCGGATTTAAAATTGCTCATATGAGTCTCTCAGTTCTTACAGTAAGAATTAAATGATTTGATTATAAATACACATACATATGTATGTAACCAAAAAGCCTATAAAATACAATTAAATATATTTAATCATGCCATATAAATATACAAATATATATAAAAAAAACTTCAAATTGAAGAGAAAGGAAAAGAGATTATTTACGGTTTTAGTTGAAATGAACCACACATAAGTTATAGTTGTGTGTATAATTTACTAGCATGTATATGTTTTGTATATAAGTGTTTAATAAGGAAACGGAAATTGATTAAAACCTATTAAAAAGGTGAAAGTTTTTTTCTTGTCTATACATTTTATTCACATGATTTAATGATTATTTTGTGCTTCTGCATATTTAAGTGTCCTAAAACAAATTGAAAAGGGTAAAAGTCTTATCAGTTTGGTTTTACAAATAATTAATAACAATTTTAAGAACAATTAAATAAAGACCCTTAACTACTTAAAGATACGCAGACAGAAAGACACGAATACTTAAATTATTGCAGGACTAATGAGTTGTTAAATATAGATTTTGGATTCTATTATAATTATTTTATGATTTTAAGTATTTAAGTGATAAAATAAAGTTAAAGAAATAAACTAAAAACTATATCAAGTCCAAGTACAAAAAAATATCCCCAACAAATTTTTAATTATAAAATTTATCCAAAATAATGAGCTTTTTAATTATTACAACCTCCACCATCACAAGTGGTGAAGAGGGTTTATTAATTTTGTCATTTCGTATGTAACGCTAAGAAGTAATCATCTCAGACCCCATAATTTAAATATATATATTCTTGCATCAAATCAAAATCTATGTAGATTGAGCCATGTCCGTCTGTCTCTCTGTCCGTCTATCTGTCTGTTGTTGGCACACTTACATTCACAATAGTTGCCAGAGCTCAATGAAATTCGACCGGCGTAATGTTCTAAATTACACAAGGATCGGTTATTATTTCTCATAGAGATCTCATATAAATTGGTATTGTGATATGAATTGATCTAATTAGAATAACATAAGCAAAAATCAATGTGCGAAACTAAAGTTATCAAATTTTCATTATTGCATTCACAATAAACAGAAATTTCAATAAATTAAATTTTAAATTTTATAAAAATTTTAAATAGAGTTTTTTTTCTTTTTTTGTAGAAAAAAACAATTTAATTAATTATATCAATTCAATAATTTTGTCTACAAAATTATGACATTCACCAATTAATTAAATGAAATTCTGTTTTAATTTAAAGTAAAAAATAATAAACCCGCAGGGAAAAAACACATTACAAATTATATGAAAATTATGTTCACAATTAATTGCAAATGTTGACAAATCTTCAACAACAACTTTAACTCATCATAACCCCACAAATTAAAAACAACTCAAGGAAACGGAAACCAAAAAACGACAAAACGAATACAAGACAAATTATTAATGACAACAAAATATTTTGTCAATATCTTCATTTTTCCTGCGACTAAACAAAAGGAAAAGCAAAAGTGAGAAAAACCAAATGTCTTTGGAGAAAAAAAAACAACAAAAACTTGATGAACATCATTAGAAGTTATAATTGTGCAAACAATTACGTAAACAACTTGACCTATTAAGAAAAAGGACCAAAACAACAATAAAAAAGAAAAATATCAAGGAAAACTTAGCACTTGATTATTTATGGAGACTCTAAGGCAAAAATAAATCTTAGTTTTTTTTTTTTTTTTTGTTTTTTCCTTTATTCTTTCCCAACTAAATCAATCACAACATATTTTTCTCTCTTAATTATGGCATCATTATTATAGCAAAAAAATCAAATGACGAATAGAAAAATGTGAAAAACATCTGTATTGAAATGAAATCAGAAAATGTTAAGAACATTAAAAAACAACAGCAACAACAATTGAAATGATAAACAGCCTGATTAAATGCCAAATAGGGAACTGGGTGATTTACAAAAAAATAAGACCAAAAATATCAGAACAGAAGAAAATAAAGTCTAAGGAAATATGCCAAAAAATTTAAATTGGCAATTTAAAACAAAAGTTATGGGCAGAAAAAATGATAGTGAACTAAAATTATCTAAAATATTAGTTTGGCCCAAATATAATCAAATAATATTACAAGGACGTTAAATATAAAATTCTTTTTTTTCTGAAATAAAAAAAATTAAATTGAAAAAAAAAAATATAAAAAAAAATTTACGTTTTATTACATAAAAAGTCGATACCGGGAAGAAGACTTAATTGGAAGCTACTTCACATTTGTTAATAGTGAGCGATAGTTATTGCCGATTTAAAATATATTAACATATAAGATTTCTATAATAATAAAACCTTTTTCTGGCAGGAAGTCCTGTGTCACACAGTGATCTTAAAACGGGTTTGGGAAATAATTCAGTATATACTGAATCGACGGAGTTACCTTAACAAATTGAAGTGTTTTCAAGTTACATTGGAAAATAAATAAAAAGCTTTTTGCTGCATAGGAATATTTTTGTATAGATTTACAATCGCTATATTTATACAAAATATCTTTTGTTTCAAAAATGAATTTTTTACGAAATTAAAGAAATCAACATATCTGATATGGTCATGTCTAAGTTATCTCCAACGGTTCTATTGCTATGCAATAATTTCCGAAAAAAAATGTTTTGAAATCAATACAGTCACATGTGGTGCGATGATTTTGAATACAGCCGAAATGTTCAAATATGGAAGGCCACTCACTACACTACACTCCTGTCGAGTTGGGAATTTTCAAACCTTTACGATTTACCCGAAATCTTTCTTAAAAATTTCGAATTTCCTAAAAATTTAAATTTTCACTAAAACTTTGGATACTCACTTTAATATTCACCATAATTTCATTTTCACTAAAATTTTTAACGGTCATCAAAATTTTGAACGTTCACAAAATTTCAATTTCTTATTTTCACTGAAGTATTAAATTTTCACTGAAAATTTAACTTTTTACAAAAATTTTAAATTTTCACTGAAATTTCAAATTCTCACTGAAATTTCAAATTCTCACTGAAATTTCAAATTCTCACTGAAATTTGAAATTTTTTCTAACATTCGCTAAAATTTTAATTTTCACCTAAATCTCAAATTCTCACTGAAATTTCAAACTCTCATTGAAATTTCAAATTTTTGCAGAAATTTAAAATTTTAAATTTTCACCGAATTTTACTAAAACTTCAAATTTTTACTTAAATTTCAAATTTGTCTAAAATATAAAATTTTCACTAAAATTTTAATTTTCACCGAATTTTCAAATTTTCACTAAAATTTTAAATTTTCACCGAATTTTAAAAATTTTTACTAAAACTTCAAATTTTTACTAAAATTTCAAATTTTAACTAAAATTTCAAATTTTAACTAAAATTTCAAATTTTTACTAAAATATAAAATTTTCACTAAAATTTCAAAATATTAATAAAATTTCAAATTTTTATTAAAATTTTAAATTTTCGCAAAAATTTCTAATTTTCACTAATGTTTTAAATTTCACTCAAATTTCAAATTCCTATTCAAAATTAAAATTTTTACTCAAATTTTAAGTCAAATTTCAAATTGTCAAGAAAATTTAAAATTTTCAATAAAATATAAAATTTTTGCTAAGAATCTCTTCATTAATAAAAAATTATTTACAGACTAGAAAACATAACTTCCAAATTTACTAATGTGCCGAATTTTCACCAAAATTTCAAATTTTGCCCTAAATTAAAATTAAATTTATTTTTCACTATAAATTCAGGTTTTTGATTTTCCACCAAAAGACGTTTAATCTTTTAATATATAAATTTGTTAGTAAGAAATATCATTTTGATAAAAATTAGTTTCTCGCCACATTCCACTTAAATTCCCTTTTTGTTAAAAAAAAGTCAGTTTGCTATTTAATGATAAAATATCAATCAAAAAAAAACTTTACATTTTCATAAGAAAACTCAATTTTAGGCAAAAAGATTTCTGCCCTAATAATTTCACAAACAAACAACAAAATCTCCATAATAAAAACAAACAATTAACTCCATTTTCCTTTAAGTAGTTTTACTAAACTATCAATAAAACAAATATTTTTTCCAAATTTATAAATTACACTTTAAATAGTTGCCTGACTGACTCATCACCCATCTTCTATATCAATCATAAACAAATATTATTGATAATAATTTAATTTGTTTGTCTTTTAACAAGTCAACCTCCCTCTCGAAATAGTTTAGGTCATAACTGGATTCTCTTTAAAACCTCCCAAAAGGAAATAAATTCAACAAATCAGCAAAAATGTTGCCGGAAAGTTTGATAAAAACAATAAAGTTTTTGGGAAAAAGCAGGCAGCTTTTATCAACGAAAGTAACTTAGTTTCAGAGGCCCAAAATAATAGAAATAGTTTTTTTCATATAAAATGATTTTGTAGCACATATTGTTGACTAAGAAGCTAAAATAAAATTCTGTTGATTTGCAGAAAGTTTTTATACAAAATTTCTAAATTTCATCAAAATGATAATAAGAAGAAGTAAGACTACTATATTCGGCTATGCCGAATTTTAATACCCTTTAGCACTTTATTGATGCAAATGAGCTGAAGATATTACACCAAAACAACTTATTATTCCTTCATCAGATTAAACCCGATTTCCGAAAGTTATATGTATTTAATTAGTTACATATACTAAAAGCATTTAGACAAACGTTTGAATTTCGATAGATATTTACGAATCCCTTAGTCTAGAAAAATAGTCGTTACAATTTTAATAAAAATGAGTTCCTTATTCATATAAGAGTTTTATAAGCTTCTAAGAAGGGGCGTTATATGTGAACTATAGCAAAATATTGTACGATATATTCAAATTAATAAGATAAACTTTTTGGTGGAAAAATTTATAAAAATTATTTTTTTCTTATTTTGGGACCCTTACAGATATCGGTCTACAATTTTTTTTGCTAATGAACCGATAAAGCTGGTTTTAAAAATGAAACTGCATATGACAATAAAAAAACAATGTGACTAAATTTCATTCAATTCGGATCATTATTCTAGCATTAGAATGTTTCCAACAAACAGACAGACATAACTTGATCCTCTCAGATTTTTACTTTGATGTAAAAATAATACCTTTTGGTGTATCAAATGATTACCTTCTTGGCATTACGCACGGAATGCAAACTTAAATATAACCACCACTTGTTGTAAGTGGAGGGTATTAAATGATAGAAAGAAACTAGCAAAAGCAGGTCATAAGGAGAGGATTGAGTGGAAAACATAAGAAGGGAACAAAAAAATAGATTATTAGGCATAATATGAAAAAAATTCTTAAAAATGAATGAAGAAAAAATAGAAAAGTTTATTTAAGTTTTTTTCATAAGATACACTCATTATTGAATGTTATTAAGGATTATGAAAAAGATAAAAAATTGGGGAAAGTTTTTTTTGTGAGGGGTAGAACAGAAACATAAATACTAAAACAATAAGCTTGATTAATAAAATAACTTACACCCCAAAAAAAATTACTATAATTGTTTAAACTTCGAAGAAAAAAAACATTTAGTTTTTAATAGTTACAATAAAAACTCGGGAAAGAGATCTGTGAACTTTGGCAAAAAAGCATCATTAGAAAATATTTCCAAATTTTGTTTGGAAAAGAAAATATTATGCTCAAATGTTTGCATTGAATTTTTGAAATTTTAAAACGTGACTGATGAGAAAAATTAGAAAAAAGCTAAATTTATTACATCATAGTGATGCATAATTAATATTTAGAAAAATATTAATCATACGCAGGAACACCGAAATATTTTAAAGTGACGAAAAGATGAGATATGGTATAAGAATGTGATATTTTATTAAACAAATCTAAATCGGATGTCAAACAAATTAATATATTCATTCTGATAAAATCACAATATCGGTAGAACTTGTCCGATGTTAGAAAACCTAGTTTCAGGTAGAAGAAAATGGTCCGTATGATGATTCGTAAGCCAATAAATAGAAAGCATTTCAAATGTGCTCCCTGTACACTTGATATAAAACCTAACCGATTAGCACAGTACTCAGATTATTTATCATGAAAAGTTAAAGATAATGCAGTTTTAAAACATTAAAGACTCAAATATTTCTAATAAGAACGTTGCTTAAAAATTTACAGCCAAAACCAGCAAATGCAATTGAATTAGGTTCTAAAATCGGGTTTGGACTATTTGATTTTAGATCCTTTTAAATACTTTATAATCCGAGGGTCCAAAATCTCTTTTATTTTTCATGTAAATCAATTCGCGCAATTTGATATTGGGTCCTTCAATCTGACTAATCGGTCCGTTGAAAACATATCACTCATATTGTCCAATTTACCAAATTTCGACGAAAATTGTAATCAATGTCAGTTTTTAAAAACAAGCAACATCGACCGTGCAAATTTCAACATAACATCCTCAAAAAATTCTGAAAGAATTGAAGAACTCTGACTGCTGGTATTTAAGATTTGACACCGATTATTGTATATACTTATTTTTTATTGCGGATATAGTGAACATGAACTCCTGTTTTCGTTCATCGATCAGCATTTGGATTTTTAACATTTTCAATGATTTAGAAGAAAACTTTTAAAATATGGATCACCAAGCCATGTTATACGTGACGTATGAATAATAATTGTTGTAATGTACTAAAGCTTATCATAACGTATGATTAATATATACCATTTTAAATATCCTCATACTCTTATTCAATAATAAAAACAATTTCATATTTTCTTAAAAATGTATAAAATTATAATAATTAGACTCAATTGTATTAAAAATTATATAATAACAATAAAATAAATAAATTTTTTAATTTTTATCTAGAAAATTTGTCACTTTTGCGTTGTTATTTTTTAGATATTTTTCCTATATTTCTCCTATAAAACACCTAAAGGGAACATTAGCACAAAACAATATGAAAATATTTAAAAAAATAAACTTCCTGATAGCAGAAAAAGTTTTCTGAGCTAAAAAAGAAAAAATAACTAAAATAACATAAAAATTCACAGTGTGGTGTAAAAAGTATTAAAGATATAAATTAATCAATTTGAAATTGATAGAAACTCATGGTTTCAAGGTTGTCTCGGAATCGGTTTTAAGTTTTTACTGATGAATCGATATAGATATAGACGTGAGAATTTCTGAAATAGATAGACAAGTGGTGGACAGTATAGAAATGAACGAAACAATTTTTGGTTACAGCTTTATTTAAAGTAAATTATTTTTGCCCCACTGTTTCCTTCTAAAACGAAAACAGTTAGCGTGAAATAAATATACAGCAATTTTTAAGAGCTCATTGCCAAAGAAAAACATAATATAAGAAATGCCAATTTAAATAATACCAGCAAGATTTTCCCATTTCCCAGTTATTTTCTCCATCAGGAAACAAAACAATCAAATAAACGAAAATTGGAGAATATAGTTAATAACTCAACAGGATCTTTTAAATATTAACAAGCCATAAAACTCCTACACATTGACAGTTAACAGCAATAGGAGTTCAGGTAACATAGAATGTTAATATTTCTTCAACGACGACGAGAGAAAAAATAGAAAAAAAACTTTTTCTTGTCTTCTTTTTTTAAAGTTTAAACTGTTAACAAACATTAGTAATAATGATATTAAACGAAAAAATAGCAACAACAATCCATAGGGGTTTGTATTATTTTTGTTTTAAACAAGTTGAAAATTTGCGACAAATTTGCATTTTCTTAAAACACGAAAAACGCGCCACCAAGAAAAAAATGAAATGTTATAAAAAATAGAAATAGAGTAAAATATGGGATGCATAAAATTTAATAAAGTTTAAAATTTCTCAAAACTCTGTTGTTCTTTTGTAACAAAAATAAGTCTCATATGTTGTTAAAGGAAAGTTTGGCGTTTATGTTATTGCTACTGTTGTAGTAGTTGTTGGTTATGTTGTTTTCTTTAAATTTAACAAGGACGTAAAGAAATCTCTTACAATATTCACATTTTGTTCCGCTTTTTTATATATTTTGCTAACAACAGCTAAAACAGTTTACAACAACATTTTCTAACAAGCTGAAAGTTACCAAATACATTTACACAACAAACAAACAAACACAACAGCAGCAGCAACAACAGTATAAACAACAATGGCGACAAGAACAACAATAATGTTAACAGTCGTAATAATCAGAAAACAAAAATTGTTTCTTATGAAAATAACAACTTTAAGAAATTCTAAACTTAACAACATCTGTTACCTACGCCTTTAGGCGACATTATTTCCGGTTTCCGTTTTCTTTTGCAAACGCACACACAAACACACACATGCGCTCGCACTTACTCTCATACCCATTTATGTACTTATGAACTAATTTAATATTATAAAGCCTATACAACACTTAAAACATACAAGAATAAGCATCTAAGAATATGTATGTAATCATCTTAGGAATATTTTAGATAAATGATTTAAATAATTGGAACCAAAAATTAAATTGTACTAATTTTATATTCACTTAAGACAATAATTACTTATATTGAACTGAGAACTTCATTTGATGTCAAAACATTTATGAAAAACCTAAAATTTCGACGTTGAATATTTCTAACATAAGGGATAAGCTACACATTAATAGTATAGTAGTATTCATAAAGATTTATAAGGACTCAATTCTAC
>PYHX02000494.1:6487894-6682894 GCA_004302925.2 Cochliomyia hominivorax
TTCTGGGTTTCATAAAAACTGGTCAAGAATATAAAATTCATTTACTTTTTTTTGGTTTCAACAGGATTTTACAGCAGAATTATTTGTTTCATGTCGTTTTGTTTTTTAAGAAAAATTTGCATATTTTCTTATTTTGCCTTTGTTGTTGTTGCTGTCTGTTAAGTTTGTTTACAAATTTAAATATTTCGTTTGAATGGGAAAATCATATCCTTTATCATTGACAGGGATTAAAAAGTCTTATTTTATTATTTTTAACAAATTTATTCTTTATTTGTTGGGCTCTTTATAAGAATCAAACCACATTTACTTAAGAATTTTCGGTAAATTTAAAACTAATTTTTGTAATAAATTTTAAACTGAAACAACAAAAATATTTGTTGTTTATTTAGGATCATGCAATAATAACAACAAATAGAAGAGGAAAGAGGGGAAATTTATATGAAACAAGTAAGAATGTTATAGTCGAAGAAGCCCGCTTTGTAATACTCTACACCGTAATTTTTTATATATAGTAGTTACGAAAAAATAAATGAACGAACCTCGTATAATAAAATCTTCTGATTTATTCTTAACTGTGCAGTACATACATTAGGGGTTATACTGGTGTTAAAAGAAATTATGGAACGATCCTCGTATAATTTGCATAAAGATTTTCTGGTTATATTTATTTGAATTTGAGCAGATATATAACAATAACGTATATGTTAGATTTGGTTTCTAAAAAGTGATATTTGGATGGGCGTTTGTGTGGGACCTATGATAAATAATGGACCGACTTACATTCTAACACATTGTTTTAGAAGATTAAGAAGATTGTTTAAGAAAAATTGCGACTTGCATAATGTTCACAACGTTTACATGGACAGCCAACCGGACAGATGGGCAGACACACAGATGGACATCGTTAAATCGACTCAGAAAATAATTCTAAGTCGAACGGTATACTTTAAGGTGGATGTAACCACCATTTTTCTGTACGTTACAAACATCAGCACAAACGCATAATACCTCAACTTCCTACGATGACGAATCAAAAATTCGTGAAGTGAAACAGGAAGTATTTATTTTATTCAAAAGATATAAAAAATTTTTAGAAAATATTTAAAAAGGTTTGAAATCAAATTTGATTTATTTATAAACATTTTGAAAGTTAAATTCTTAATTCTTAATTAAATATATAATATTTTTTTTTGAAATGGTAGATAAACAATTTTATGAAAAAGTAATTTTAATTAAATATGACAATTTTACTAACATGTGAATCAACAAATTACAGCTGTTTGGAAAGGATTAAAATAGTATTTGCGTTTTCCTGCAGATCTGCTGCTTATTATATACTCACCCCATAATACTTTAAGCTTTGTATACCGAAGTTGCCTTCATATCCCAGAAAGGAGTGTTTTCAAGTTTTCATGACTGTCAAAATATCTACATATGCGCGTAATTTTGTGGCATTAAAGAACAAAGCAACAGTTGCAATAATATTTTCTTATCATTTAAGTGCAAAAAAGTTTTATTCATAAGAAAATTAAACGAAATTTTGTCAAAAGTTGGAGAACGTGTTGCGAGATAATCTTCTAAAATTTTAAGTTCAAAATGTAAACAATATTTAAATGCTTAATATATGAAATAGCACAAAGAACAAGTAAGAATGATATAATAATCAGTGTTGCCGAATTTTGAATACCCTCCAACACTTACGTTATGCAAACATTTGCGCAAGTTGAAAAAGGCTAAGTATAGAAAAGAAACCTTCAAAACCTTCTCTGGGAAGGATTCTTAAATGGAAGCTATAGCAAAATATGAACCGATATTTATCAAATTAGTAATATACATTGAAGACTGCTACAAATTTAATCGTGACGATTTTTTGTAAAATTTGTCACATATAAAATGTTTATATGCTTAAACCCATCAAAACAGAAATAGGGCTTATGTGTAACTATATAAAAATATGGAACCACCATATTGGTCAAATCAATAACATATATTCAAGACAATTAAGGAAATAATTGTGTCAATTTTAACTACAATTATTCCATATTTAAGGGTTTTATAAGCTTTAAACATTACTCTGTATCTCAATTTAAAACTATATCAAAATATGGATCAGCGTTAGTCAACTAAGCTATTTGCATCAAAGAAAGTTAGAAAAATAATTGTAATAAAATTGATTTATTCCAGGAAAGGATCTTATATGGGAGCACAATTAGAAATTTATTAATTAATATTTGGTTTATAAGAGGCCTCCTTTACCCCTGATATTTCCGTTCAATATTTTTACCAATGAATCTCTCTCCTAGTAGCATGGTTAATACAAAATTTCAGCATTTTCACTGTAATATTTGATGATAATTATATGGTTTGTATGGGGAACAACTTTCTGGTGAAGCTATCAATATATAATTACTATGAATTTTAAAACTCCCACTTGCAATATTGTCTCCCTCTCTTCTGTTTATAAATAATTTACATTTCCTTTGTATTAGGGTATCTCTCCCTTTAGCCCTATTCAAAAAAATGTTGCGTCATTCCTTTCTGGAATGTAGAAAGACACTGTGAAAATTTCAAGAAAATGCATACAAACAAAAAACATTGATTTTTATTTATATAGAAGATAGAACAAGATTGTTTTATTTTTTTCTTTCACTCAAAACGTTTGCTCTTTTTATTAAAGAATTTTCTATAGAAAAAATTTGTTTTTTTTAATAATTTTTAGATTTATAGAAAAGTTTTTCTACTTTTTTCTCTTTTTATCAAAAAATTTTCTACAGGTTATTTTTTAAGAAATTTCTATAGAAAAAAATTGTTACCTTTTTGATAAAATAATTACTTTTTTTCTAAAAAATAATTTTCTATAGAAAATTTGTTTTTCCTTTTTATAAAAGAATTTCCTATAGAAAAATTTTTATATAAGAAAGTTTTTCTTCTTTTTATAAAACAATTTTCTATAGAAAAGTTTTTCTCCTTTTTAAAAAATAATTTTCTATAGAATTGTCCTTTTTATAAAAAGTCTAAAGAATTTTATTATTTTTTTTTAGAAAATTGTTGTAAATTTTTAAGATAATTTTCTATTCTTCTATAGAAAATTGTGATATTTTTTGTTATAGAGTTTTCTATTTTTATATACAGAGTTGTTGTTCCTTAAAAATATGTAGGTTTCCGAGGATGTTAATGTGATTTTAGAATCTAGATAAATAGTGAATATGGAGTTAGTATGTGATATTTTTAGATTTTCTATAAATTCTGTGTTGTCCTGTCATATGAATGTTTTGTTTATGTTTATTTAAAAATTAAAATAAATTTTATTTGTATGTAAAATTTTATTATAACTTTTTTTTCTGCAAACTTTTGCTATCTCTAGGTGACTGTGTATCTGTGTATTTATGTTACATTGTCATTTGAGAGAGTTTGTGCGGTTTTAGTTTTATTTTTTTTCTAATTGAAAGTTTTTTTTTTTGAAAAACTATTTTTAAAAATACATTTGAATTTAATTAAAAAACTTTTTTGAAATGTGTATTTCATTAAAGTTTTACTAGATTTCCTGTTTTAATGCATTTTAAATAAATAATGTCGTTAAGCAAATGTTGCAATGATTTGGCTGGGACTTTGGGGTTTTTGAAGGTAAAGTAAAAATATTTTAAAAATGTACTTAATATAATGGACATATTTCAAGTCATTTAAAATTATAAATTGGAAAAAAAATAAAACATTTTCCAATCTTTTTTCATATTAAACTTTAAAAATAAACAAATATTTATAATCATGATTTTCGCAAAAAAACCGGCAAGCGTCATCATCATTTTTCTTAGCACTTTCAAGACAAGCAAAATGGTAAACTCTTGAACAAACTTAATGTCTGTTTATATGAACGTTTTTGTCTATCCATCTGTCTGTATGTCTAGTTAACTTCCGTATGATAAACATACAACAGTAATATCCATCAAAAGTAAACAGTTTGAAAAGAAAATATATTGCAGTTTTTTGCAACAACAATAACAATAACGAACATACACACTTAAACTTTAACAATACAAATACACTCATAAAGTACAAACTACCATTGCAAGGTCATTATACAGTAAGAATGAGATATATTAAAAGGTGCTTTATAATAAGGCTCTTTGCTTTTTGCAATATAGAAATCTTTTCTATAAACTCCGTAAAAGAAGAGCACTTCGGGCGCTATTTTTATTATATTTCCTTCACCTAATATTTTTTTTTTGGTATTTCAAAACAAGTTTAGTACAAGTATGTTTTTTTAGAATTTTATTAGATAAACTTTTCTTAAATGTCAAAATGTTGACATATTACGCTATAAAAAATGAATAAAATTAACCTTTGAGAGGATTATATTTTTTACGAAGAATTGCAACTATTTTTAAACAAAGAGAGGATTTTCTTTAAAAAATGTTCCCAGTACAGAGAGGATTTTCTTTAGAAAAATTTATTCAAACAAAGAGAGGATTTTCTTTAGAAAATTTTCTCTAAACAAAGAGAGGATTTTCTTTAGAAAATTTTCTCTAAACAAAGAGAGGATTTTCTTTAGAAATTTTCTCTAAACAAAGAGAGGATTTTCTTTAGAAATTTTCTCTAAACAAAGAGAGGATTTTCTTTAGAAAATTTTCTCTAAACAAAGAGAGGATTTTCTTTAGAAAATTTTCTCTAAACAAAGAGAGGATTTTCTTAGAAAATTTTCTCTAAACAAAGAAGAGGATTTTCTTTAGAAAATTTTCTCTAAACAAAGGAGAGGATTTTCTTTAGAAAATTTTCTCTAAACAAAGAGAGGATTTTCTTTAGAAAATTTTCTCTAAACAAAGAGAGGATTTTCTTTTAGAAAATTTTCTCTAAACAAAGAGAGGATTTTCTTTAGAAAATTTTCTCTAAACAAAGAGAGGATTTTCTTTAGAAAATTTTCTCTAAATAAACAGAGGATTTTTTTGTAGAAAATTTTCATAAAAGGAGGAGAAAATTTTCTTTAGATGACTTTTCTAAAAGAGAATGAACATGTTTTTTGATAACTTTTCCAACAAATTAAAAATTTTATCTTAGAAAAAATAAAGATTTTTTTTCGTGAAACATTTTTTTATAAATACAAATTTTATTTAATATTTTAATATTAATTTAAATTTAAAAAAATTATACTTTCGTTGTACAAATAAATGATTTTTTTTCACATTATTTTATAATTTGATGCATTTTTTTAAATATAAAAAGATAATAAAGATTAAAATTAATAAATTTTAGTTTCTAAGGTTTTATTTAATTTAAATTTACAACTTTTATTAAAATAGTGTTCAACATTGGATTTTTAATTTGTTAATGGGAAAGTTAAAATTATAAACTGGGCGTATGAATAATATTCAATAAAGTATGTATTAATCATACGTCACCTTTAATTTTGTAGTAGTTCATTAAGGGAAATATTCTGTATAGCGCCTTTAAATTCGTTTCGCATTCGCCAAAATTTAATTGATATTAAAAAAGTACTAAAATGTCTATATAACTAAATTTATTATACAAATTTGTTGATGTTGTAAATTATCAATTTCTATAAATACAAAATATATTCAAACATACATTAAATAATTACATATATGTATGTATCTACACTGATGTATGTGTTTCAAACACATATTTTATAATCACCATAAACATAATTAAAATTTTATAATTAATTGTGTATTTATAAGTCAAATAGCCATAAATCGAAAATCCAACATTATTATTATTTTTTATACCCTTCAACACCACAAATAGTGATGAGAGTATATTAACTCTGTCATTCCATGTGTAACAGCACACCCCATAAAGTTCCTGTATTATATCAAAATCTGAGTCGTTTGGATACATTCTCATTCCTAGAATAATTGTCCGATTTCAATAAAATTTTACCATGTTATTTGTTATTATTCTAAGCAATTTCTTATTAATGTGATCAATATCGATCCATATTTTGTTATACCTTCCATATAAAGTCCCTTCTCGATTTTAATATAGTTCCCATATAACGGAAGCTCTTATATGAATATGAACCAGTTTCATTTAAATCGTCACAATTATTTTTCTAACTGTCTTTTTTACTTTTTCGAATATCGAACCATATTTTATTATAGCACCCACTTAGATCTCTTTAAAATTAATTAAAGTTGAATCTCAATACTTCATTTACTTCATGTAGAAATTTCTCTCCATAACATTATTTTTACAAAATCGGCCATTAATATGTTTCATTGGAGATTCCATAGAGACCTTTTCCGTAATTGTGGTTTAAGCTGATGAATGAAAAATAAGTTTTTTAGGAGGGTATTTAAGATTCGACTCAGCGGAATATACTATTATTACTAATTTTCTCTATTTTTTTTGCTGTATTTGCGTTAGAAAATTGTAAATAAATTATTAGATTTAGAAAGGTATGGAAAATCCTACAAAAAAACAAACAACAGTAATAAATATTAAAATATTATTAAAAAGTTATTTGGAAAAATTTAATTTGAAATTATTTAAATGTTTACATTAAATAATAAAATTTTTCGTATGTGAATAGTTGCGGTTTTATATTTGGAGAGATAAAAGGAAAGTTACAGACTTTTTTTGGTAAAATAAATAAATTATAAAAAAGAAAAAAAGAGATAATAAATCTAAATTTAAAATGTTATTAAAATTTTTAATTTAAATTTTTTGTATTTTCTTTTATTCAAATCACAAACTTTTGCATTCGTTGTTTTATTTGGTTTCTTTCCTCTAAACAAAACTAATAAATTTATTATCTTACACCTTCAGAAAACTTTTGGTTAGTTTATGAGCTGCTTCATGAATTCTTAAGGAAAAAGAAACTTTGAAAAGATCACGTATTTAAAGCTTTTTGTAAATCAAAATCATGATTTTGTAAATTTTGTGTTGCAACTTGAAGTAGTCAAGTTATGGTAGAAAGTATTAAATTTAATGCAATATATAGTGTTTTATAATGTAGTGTAGTGGTAAATGGAGGTATATTGAGTTATTTACTTTCAGAAGTAAAAATAATAAATATTTACTAAAGAAAAAATTTTTATCATAACATTTTCTATTAAATATTTTCTAGAGAAACAGTTTTCTATAATATTTTTAATAATTTTTTCTTTAATAAAAAATTATTTTAATAATCTAAAATTGAATAAAATATTTTTATAGAAAAATTTCGAGTGTATTCATTAAAATATGCACAGTAAAAATTATATAATAATTATAATTGTGACTCTCAGAGGACCCCTTAAAAGTGTAGTAGTTCCGTTCACTTTTAAAGGGTCACTGCAAATACAAATTCGTAATTATTTCACATAAATACTAATAGAAGGTATTTTAAATTCGGCTTTGCCTGTTAAAACATTTCACATTTTTACGATCTTATTTACGATTTTGGGTAAATTTTACTTTGCCTGACTTTTGAATTTAACCAAAAACACTATTTATAGATACAATTTGAGATGAGAAAATGTATGGAAATAGAATTTAAGATGGAAACCTTAAAATCTTGAAATTGATTGAAATATTTGTTAAATATATACCCGGCAGTATTAGGTATAGAACTAAATATTTGTAAAAGGTTTAGGAAATTTTGGCTTTAAAGGCAGTTATTAGATTCAAATATGAATAAACATTAACTTTAGATCTTGAAAATTGTATACAACATATTTAAAAATATTCCTTGTATTCGAACTTTAAGGTAAATTAACATCCTTTATTATCCTTAAACTTATATCTAACACATATTCCTTATTCTTATAAACAATTGTTTCATATAAATGTTTTGTGGTTGAGAGTGATGGTTTAAATTAAAAAAGAAAATAACCCGTAATCTATTACTCGAGCGGAAATTGATATAGTGGCTTTTGTAACGTAAAACAAAGCAAAAACAAAATATTTATAATCATTCACAGAATAAAAAAATGAAAAATAAGAAAAAAAATCGGTTAACAACCAGGAAAAGTGCCTTAATACAACCAACAAGAAACATAAAGTAATCGTTTTTCCAATTTCAAAAAAGGCGATCTCATGTTGATGCTGACTGCTGCTGCTTTCACACCAAACAACAACAAACTACTTTAGTATATGAAACTTATTTTAGAAAATGACCAACCATTTCATAATGACCAAACATTTGTAAAAGTCTATTGAATTTTTTACACTGTTATATTAAAAAAAATAGTACCTACAATATATCTCCCCTCCTCTCTTCACTTGCCTCTAAAGCCATTTGCCTTCCACCACCAAAAACTGTATGTATATGTATGTGTAACATGAAACTCCATAAATTCGAATGTGTAAAAATCAACCTCATTATGTTTATCTTTCCTCTGCATACATTCACACACACATGGAAACATGTTAACTTTTTGTGTAACTGTAATCTGTGTATATGTTGTGTGTAAGTAATTTTCAAAAGTAAATGGGCTGGTTTGTGTTTATTTGATGTGGTTGGTAGGGGGAGTTGTAGGCTTAAAGGGTCAGTAAGTCAGTTTGTTTTATATATTTTTTATTTCTCTCTCTTTTCCAGACTGCATCAGTTTGTTTTGTGTGTTAGTTTAATAATTTTTTATTTTTTCACAGACCTCCAACCACTTTTCATTCATATTATTCATTTATATATTTATGGCACGATATATGCACATTAAATTTAATTCAGTTTGTTTTAAGAGGGTTTACTTATGGGCTAATGATTGTAACTCTTAAGTGGAATAACAAAAATTGGAAGAATCTTATTAATAAAATCTATAAAATATATTTAAAAAAGATATACAATTTTAGATTTTAATGGGAAGTTTATGAGAGAATTTTTCCAAAAAGTAATATTGAAGATTAAGTTTCACATAACCATTTTTAAGAGAAAATTTCTACAGTGTAAATTTTAATAGAAAATTTTGTTTAGAATAAATTTTATAGAATACATATTGGGAATTATTTTATTATCACTTTTAATTTTTCTTATAATAATTTTTAGAAAATTGTTTCATTATATATAATATTTTTAAGAGAAAAGCGTATTTCAAAATAATATTTAAGAGATGTTTTTTTATAAAATTTTTTACATTTTTTTAAGGGAACAATTTTTATAGTATAAATACTTAGAAAAATACTTCTAATACTAATTTTATTATAGTATTATCTTTAATATTTATTTTGTAAAAATTGTTATCTTAAAAGTTATTGTATAGGAAAATTTTCATAAAAATTATTATTTAGAAAAATTTCTTTTAAAAAATATTCCATGGAAAATTTTCTCTTAAAAATAATTCTACAAACAATTTTCTCTTAAAATTTTTCTTAAAAAATTTTATATATTTTTGTATTATTTTCTTCTACATATACTTTTGTTAACAATTTTCTCTTAAAAAATATTCTATCTACAAATTTCTGTTGAATAATTTTATTTTATACAATTGTTCTCTTGTAAATTTTTCATACTAAAAAATTAATATATTTTTTTAATATGTTGGGTAATTTAAGTTATTACATTTAAAACTTAATAATTTAAAAAAAAATATTTTCTGAAGAAAATTTTTAGGAGAAAAAAATCCAAAATTTTCTAACGAATAATTTTACAAAGAAAAAATTATAGACAAATCTTTCGAGAGAAAATTTTCTATAGACATATTGTTTTGGGAGAATTTTTTGGAGGAGTTTTTAAGAAAAAAAATCCTTACACAAATTTTTGAAAGAGACAATTTTTTAAAGACGAATTTTTAAATAAAGAAAATTTTCTATAGACAAATATTTTAAAGAAAAAATTTTCTTAGAAAAATTTTTAGAAGAGAAAATTTTCTATAGACAAATTTAAGAAGAGAATATTTTCCATAGACAAATTTTTAAAAAGAAAATTTTCATTGGACAAATTTTATAGAGCAAAAAAATTTCCAAAGGCAAATTGTGTGTTGCCATCTTTTAAAATTGTAAATTTTCTATTGACAAATTTTAAGAGTGAAAATGTTTATTCACAAAATTTTAATGGAGAAAATCTTTTATTGATAAAATTTAAGATGGAAATTTTTGTGTAAAAAATTGTTAAAAGAGAAGTTTTGTTTTAAACAAATTGTTGGGATTTTAAAACAGAAATAAATTTTCTATACAAATATTTTCGCAAAAAAAAAAAAAAAAAAAAACAAAGATTTTTATAGAAATTCTTATGAGAAAAAATATTATGTAAAAATTTATTTTAAAGACAAAATGTCTATAGGAAAATACTTAAAATTTTTTGAAAAAAAATTCTTGAAAAAGAACTAAAATTAAATGAAGGAACAAAAAATAATCAAAAAGAAAATTTTAATACAAATTTAACTTTATGGGAAACTGTTTTATATAACATTTTAAAAAAAGGGAGGGAGTTTTTGTTGAACATATAACATTACAATTATTTAAGACAGTTAATGGAAGAGTTCTTTTTTGCAAATTTCCTGATACGAAAAGATTTTTTTAAGTAGAAAAAGTTTTGTACTAAGAACTAGTATTAAGGGAGTTTTAAACGTATAATCTTTGGAGGAGTGTTTATTAAGATAAAAAGAATAAGAAAATAAAGAATTTTTTTTGCAAGAAAAAATTCAGAAATAAATTTTACGCAAATATTTAGAAAATTATTAAATGACCCGAGTACACATTTCTGTATCCAATTCTAAAATACTACATATGTATAGGTATATGTGTGTATGAAATTTATACCATTTACACTTTATACACTAAACCTGGTAATGCATAATGTAGTTTTTACTTATTCGACTGTATGGGTATGTATGTGTGCTATTGTTTACTTATGTATGTATTTCTACAAAAACAAAGATACTGTCTATAAAGTAGATGTTTTGCCTGCTACTGGCCCACTAAATAAACAAAAGCGGTTACACAAAGTGGCATACATTTTTTTGTAGCACGTTGGCCATATATTTTGCATATACTTGCAACATTTCTGTGGCATAAGCAAAGAGAAAGAAATGCTCGTTTGAAGTTTACTTTATATTCATTATATTTGTTTTTACTTACTGGCCACATCATTATCTTACTTACTATTCGTTACTCTTAATTCCAAGTGAATTGTTTTTATGCGATTAAATATCTTCTCATGTATGTAAGTGAATATGTGTTATCTCTGTGTATGTCTATTTGTATGTGTATGTGTGGTTTGTTGTGTAAAGATTATCATTAATTTTGGGTAAAATGCGTGGTTTCATTTATTGGGGTTTAATTTATTATTCCTGTAGAGTGTAAATGAAATAAAAGCATTAACTGAAAAATCATTTGACCAAAATGAAAATTAAATTACTAAAAATTTAATTTTTTATTTTATTAAATAAAAAAGGTAAAACAAGTAAGAATGCTACATTCGGTTATGCTGAATTTTTAATACCTTCCACTACAAATATGTGTGAAGTAAATACGTTATGTTTTGTACATACACACATACACTCAAATATACTAAGCCAATTTTATTGGTTTCAAGTAAGAGATTTCTCAGGACTATAGTAAATACCCATGCCAAATTTCATTGAGACCTGTAAGTTATTGTAAATGTGAGCATGTCCACAACAAATATACAGACGGCCAGACACATAAAGACAGACAGACAGACGGATATAGCTAAATCGATTAAGAATTTGATTTGATGAATAAATATTATGGGGTCTGAGATGATTCCTTCTTAGCGTTACATAGGGTATGAGAGAGTTCATATCTCTTTATCACTTTTGGGGGTGGAGAGTATAATAAATAAATATTATTTTATGGCTAAAATTATCTCTCATGTGTTCAGGTCTGTTTAAATTTATTACATTTTTTTTGCTTTAATATTTTAATTAAAAATTTATTTAAACCTTATGCAAATATATTTTCTCTATGACCCTTAAACAAAACTATTTCCAGCCATAATTTACAATTGGGATTTTTTTGAAATTGTGGTAAAAAAAGAGAAAAATGTTTTAAAAATATGGCCTCATTAATAAGATACATTTCCACTACTTTTCTCCCTCTATAACACTTAATTTGAAAAATAAAAGAAGACCAAACACTTCACAGGAAAAGCATTTTATTTTTTATGCTAGAAATTCTGTAAGAGCTAAAAAGCAAACTACTTAAATTGGAGAAGGAGCAGTAGAGAATGAAAAAGAGCAAAATTCAATATAAATCTATAAAAATGCCACAAAATATTTCCAGCTTTTCCTCTTTCCATTTCTTGCCTTTCAAATGTTGTTGAAGTTTTCTGTTTTTCCCAACCAAATACATTGCATAGTTTAGTAGGCCATCACTTGAGGAAGTCAAAAAGGATGTGCTGTTGCCCATCCTAGAAGCATAAAAAAGCTACAAATTTTGTTAGCTGATATTTTATTTACATAGAAAATACGATGGGACTACAAGAGAAAAAAGGAAATATTATAAATTTTTAATATTATTGAAATATTTGCAACGATTTATTTTTGCTCAATAGAGTTTTTTCTCCAAAGGGGCAAAAACCATATATAAAACCCATTTGGCGTATTAAAAATAAAACATTAGAAAAATTCCTTTGCACACTGAAATACCTTATGGTATTTTGCTTTTTTCTTGATTTTTTTGTTTTTGTTGTTGGAAAAATGTAATAGATTTTTTATTTGAGCTTTAGAAATTCGGTTAATAGAATTCCTTTGGATAGATGAAAGGAAAAAATTGAAAAAAGGTTTATGGACCAACTATTAGTGCGTATTTTGTAGTGATTTTTTTCAAGTTGAATAACAATTTTAAAAATTTTATTACATTTTGATCTTTTAAAAAATCCATAAACAATCATCTTAAATATTAGTAAGGGAATCAATAGGATTTAAAAAGGCGTGTCCTTTTCAAAAGCAAATATCGAAAATTATTTTAACGCAGTTTTTTGGAATGATATTTTTTAAACAACTTTTTAATTCAATTTTTGAAAAACATAATTTATTTTTCGATCAAAATTTTAATTCGATCAAAAAATAATTAAAATTTTTTTGCCCAAATTTTCTATAATTTCTTAAGAAAGTTCTTTTTTAACTGGAAAACTCTTTTTATATATTTTCTTCCTCTATAAAATTAATTTTTATAAAAATATTTAAAAATCCTTAAGAAAATTTTTGTTTTAATCATTCTGAAATCCTTTTCATAAATTATTTTCATTACGAAAATGCTCTCTAAAACCTTTGCAGTGTACAATTTTCATGTTTCAAACTTTATTTGTAAAATTTTCTTTCCATTTTCCTATTCGAGCAAAGCAAGTTGTTTCTCTTCAAAAATTTTTTACGAAAAATTTTCTTATAAATATTTTTTTGCAATATTTTGTAAAATTTTAAAAAGTTTTCTGCAAAAACTTTTTACAAAAATTTTTTCTATATAATTTTTTTCTTCCAGAAACTTTTACAAAAAAATTTTTAAAAACATAATTATTTCTGTCCAGTAACAAATAAAATGAAGAAAAATTACTCTCGAAAATTTTTTTTCTTAGAAAAAATTTCTATAAGAAATTTTCTTCTCTCGAAAAAAATTTTATCGAAAATTTCCTGTTCTCGAAAAAATTTCTGTCGAAAATTTTCTGTTCTCGAAAAAATTCTGTAGAAAATTTTCTCTCTCAGAGCAAAAAATAACTATAAAATAGAAAAAAATGTTTGTAAAAAGTTTCTTGTTCTAGAGAAAAAATGTATGCCAATATAAAACTTAGGAAATAATACGAATTCTAACAAATTCTGTTATTTCGTAATAAATTTTTATTTTCTTTATATAAAATAACCAAAAATATATTTACTTTTAGCAAAAAAGGCCTAAATTAATAATTTGTTAATGTTTTATATATAAAACCCACATTTTTCTCTATCCCTTCACTATGCGACCATATGGTGTTAATATGAGAAGATATTTAAACATTTTATTTATAAATTCCAAGAGCATACAACGCGTAAAACTCTAAAAATAATGTAATTGAAAATTTTATGTTTATTTTCTATGAGTGGTTTTGTATATATATAAATGTGTGTATGTGTGTGGGTGTAAGTTTAAATATTTTTATTTTTTGGCCTGTTACATTTTGTGAATAGTAAATATAGTTCAAAATATATTTATTGATTTTGAGTACATATTTGTTCATTATTTAAGTGTTTTCACGATGAGAGTATTCACAGGGTTTAATGTTTGATGCCCGGGAAATGGTAAATATTTTAAAGTGGACCTTTAAATTTTATGTCTTTTTTTCTAAATCAATTACATTTATATGTTTTTTAGTTTTATTTACATTTGAAAGTAGATTTTAATTTAATGGAGATTTTATGTTAGTGGAAAAAATATATATTTAACTTTAACTATAAATGAAATAAAGGTAAATTTATTTTTGTTAAAATAAATATTTTTAGAGATTTTTTTATGTGATGGCGTATGATTATTTAATTTAATTCGTAATTAACATGTAAATATTACTCATAGTGTTTCTAATATGACTTTTTTGGAAATAATTCTTTAACTTCTGAATTATGTTGGATATCTTAAGAAGATATCGGATGACTTAAGTAAAAGTATTTGAGTTTATGTTAATAATTCCAAGCTTCTAGAGGTTCAGATGGGCAAGACTTTAAAGTTATTCATCTTGGATATATATATACATGAAATATCTAGTAGTTACATGACACTAAAATAAATCCAGTGGCTAAAAAGTTAATGTATTTTGGAACCGCTGTCTTTAGTATGATTAATTTTAGTTTCATAAAATGTAAATATTACTCATACTCACAGTAGTTTTCAACCAACTTGTTTGGTAATAATTTTGCAACTTTTGAGCTGTGGCAGGAATCTCATTGAGATATCACGTGATAAGAGTTAAAGTATTTTCGGGATGATATAGATTATTCAAAGTTTTTAGCGAATCAGTTCTGTGTAGGATGGCCGCAACGTTAGTCACTTAAATAAAATTCTATTAAATTTATAATTTACTCCAAAAGCACGTAAGCTCAAAGCAAAAAAAAAAAAAAAAAAAAAAACAAAAAAAAAAAAAAAAAACAAATCTCGTAAAATTAAAAGGACAATTTTTTAATCGATATGTGAGGTATGATTAATATATTAATATCTTAATCATTTTAAACAACGTTTTTAATAGTTAAAGATGCTTCACAGCCAAAGTAAAGTATTTTCTACTTGATATAAAGAGTATTAAAATTTTCTGTCTGGTCAGATGAGTAGTGCAGGATTTTCAAAGTTCATTTCTATCATATCTACTTGAAAAGACCTAATACCTATAATTTTAAATGTCTCTTAAATTAATCCAATGGTTCCAAGGTTTATTTAAAAGTTAATTTTGGAAACATTATTATATTTATTACTTATGCATACAGTGACTCTGAAATGATTTCTTTGGAATTAGTTCTGGAATTTTTCAACAATGCCTGATATCTCAAATAGATGTTACGTGGATATAAATTAGTACAAGTTTCTAACATTTTGCTTTAAAATAGCTGGTAAAAGTATAGCACAGGTAGCTTCCATATAATGCCAATTTTAATTATTGGATATTTTAAGAACTATTAAATCGAAAGTTTCAAAATTTGGTCACAATCATTTTTTTAAGGAACTGTTTCACTGGACAAAATCTTGGCTCATTTCCATAGGAAACCAATGCTTTTTATTTTTTATAAATTTCTTTAAATACAGTTCACGATTTTTAAATAAAGAACAATAAAGAACAATCTTTGTTTACCGAAACGCACCGGATAAAAGCGAGTAATTTATAAAAATCCTTTACTTAATTTTAAATTAATTTATAATTTTAATGTTACAAAACGTATGAATTATATTTTAATTTAAAAAAATATTACTCATACGTCTGATGTGCCAAAAGAAATAATTTATTTTGCTCTTTTTTTTTAAACCCAATGTAATTGTTCAAAACAACAACTACAAACAAACAATTTGTTGCTTTTTTATGATTTCCATTAATAACACATCATTAATCAAATTAAAAGTTAAAAATACCAACAAAATTTCTGCATTAAAAAGTTCAAATCTCTTAAAAAAAAGTATTTAAAATAAAACAAAAAACAAAAACATCATATAACAACTGTTAAAACAATGTTGGCATTATAATCCTTTTATTATTAACAAACGCTCTTGCTTACACACACAATTAATTTTATTATAATTTTTAAGCAACAAAAACAACAAAAATACTCTCTTCCTTTATAGCTTGAACAAACAAGACCACGCACACATATATACTTACATTTTTCGTACATAGAAGAGAAAACCACCAAAAAAAAAATAAATTATGAATTGAGAACTTCCGTTATATATGTAATAATGTCTTTGTCAGGAGTCTAAGAAAATAGGGAGCGAGGGAGTATTAAAGGAGCATATAATATAATTTTTATACTCAGTAATTTGCTGTTTATATCAACACACTATATATCATACAAACACTTACTCACTCACCTGTTTAAGAAGGTGTGTATGTATGCTTTTTACTGTTTTTTTTTATTTGTTGATAAATTGTTTGGAAATTTCTTATTGTTGCTGTTGTTTGTATTTTTTAATGTTTTTGTGTTGATGTTGAAGGCTTTAGAGTGAGTTTGAGAATGTGGCTTAAAAAAAGATTATTAGTCATATTAATTGTGCGTAAATGAGCGTTCTTTTTATATGTGTGTGTTTATTGGTACATTGTTATTTTAAATCCTAATTTGTTTAGTCTTTTAGTTTTATTATTTAATTAAAATGAATTTATTTAAATTAACGTTTTTATTCGTCTCTAAAGTATGGGGACGTTAACTTTCTACAACACACCGTAAATCATTATCTTTGGTTAAGCTGAAATGTGGTTTGCTTATTCAATACGTCAATATAAAATTTGAAGTTCTCTAAAATCTTTGAATTCGTCTGTGTTTAGATATTCATCGAAATTCGATTTTTATCAAAATTTTTCCAAAAAATATAATCTCATATAACTGTTTGACCAATTACTGATTTTCAATAACTTGATCTTAAAGGAATTCTAATTAATTGTAGTTTCTTATAGTTATTGTAGAAAAATATATTTTTTATGAAAGGATAATGACAAAAAAATTCACCCTTGAAATTACGTTTTAACATCCGAACATCGTTTGATCTCAAAACATGACAGTAGCATAAGTATGAGTCATGGAAAATTATATTTTCCACCAATTTCATGTGTTTTCACGTTAATTTTAGATGATTTTCTAACTGTTTTTTAGCATTGGCTTACATAATTGGCTTCTTTCATTTCTTCATTAGTTCGTTAATGATTTGTGTAGAATACGATTTTGCTATGCAGTTATAATATTTTAGTTTTAAACGCAATTTTTACGTCTGCGTTTATAGAAATATTTCACATGGCATTAAGAACATTTATCGCATGAATAACGCAAACAAAAAAAAAACTTCTTGTTTTGTTTTAAAACCGAAAATAGAGACTAGATTAAACGCGTTACACTAAGACCACTATTCTGTTAGACAATTTTGTTGTCTTTTCTTTGGAAGAAATGTAGTCGAATTTTCGATTCGGTTTGAAAATTATATCTAAGATATAATTTTCACATCGCTTTAAAATATGAGATTTAAGGAAAACTAATGCAATGAAATTTTCATAGATTTCCCATTTACAACGAGCTACATCGATCCAATAGAAAACCATTATTTGAGACCAATTAAAATTCATTTGAAAAAAAAAACGATTCTAAATAAGTTAACAAAATATCGCCTTAATAATTTTGCTGAATTAAATATTTTTTATTATTAAGAGTCATTATCACAGAATCATTATTGAAATCATTTAAAAGAATTCTGACATAATATACATGTGTATACGTTAATTATGTTACACATCTGAAGAGATCGCGAGGTACTAGAAAATTTTTAGCCATTGTATCTAAAGTATTCTGGATTATAGAGATTAGTATAAATTGCTGAAAATTTTGGAAAAATACCATTAAAAAATAATAAATATTTTTCGGAAATAATTCACTTCATAGCATTTAAATTTGTATATTAAAAAGGGGTTGAGCTTATAAAACAATTAATTAAGAATAAATTATAACAAAATTTTACACAATGATTTTTCTAAATATCTCTAATATATATTATTAATTTGATCAATCTTGGTCCATATTCTGCTATTGCTCTCTTTAAACACCTCTTTCCAGTGTTGAACTAATAAAAGTCGTTTAATAATTGCAATTAATTTCATTTGAAATCGTCATGATTATTTTGAAACTATATTGAATATAAGGTTCTTTCTGGGCGTATATCGGTCCATATTTAGACTTTAGGAATATAAGACTTTTAAACTTGAAACAAGTCTATTATAATTCGGCACAATTATTGATGAAAATATCATAAATATATGTTACTTTTTTAAGGTCCTTTCCCAGAGAAGAGTTTTAAATTTGTTCCAAATTTTGTGACAGACATATTTGGTTATGACACCTTTTAAACCCATTTTCGAAAATAAAATTAAATCGAAAATCTGAAATTCAATATATTCTGAAATGTTACCATATTTCACTTACTGTTATTTTTTACATTTTTCCTCTTGTTTTAGTTCTTCAATTTAATATTAAAATATTCGAAAGTAATTTTTATTATAGTTCATAATACCTGTGGTCCATTTACATCACTTGTCCGCATCTTCCAAAACAATTTTTATTAAAAATATTTCAATTTCTCATCTATATGTGCATCCATGTACTTCTATTTATGTTAACAATTTTATTTTTTCAATTAAATTTAACTAAATAATTCATATTTTTTAGCTTTGAAAAGAATTCCTCTTTTGTCCCACAAACCAAAAGTAAATTATTCATTTTCACATATTTCTATGACCCTTTTTTTCTAATATTTCTAATATTTATTTAACTTTTTGTTAGAATTTTCTCGAATCATTTGCTATGCAAATATATTGAAAATGTGTGGAAAATGTCTTCTACTCTATTTAAATATCACTGAGACTATTTCATTTTCCCCTATCACATATTCACATATTTTCCTTTACAATTCAGCAATTATCTTTTATCGTTTGATGGAGCAAAAAAAATTCACCCCTTTTTAGTTTCCTTGAAGAAACATTTTGTGGGAGAAATGAAAATTTAGTAAGTGAATGAATAATGAAAAGAAAATTGAATTTTTATAAACATTCAAATAACCCGGCAAACAATTTTTATATTATTATTTTTTATAATATTTTTTTTATTATAATATTTTTAAGTTTGTGGTTGTTATTGTGAAAAATTCGCAGTCAATAAAAAGGGGGTAAGAAATTTATAAACATTTTTCATATATAATAATTTAACAAATAAAGTCATTAAAGTACTTCAAACGGAAGGAAATGAAAGTGTGGAAAAATCATATTGGCGACATCTTTAAATTAACCCATTGAAACAAAGACGATTTTTTTATTTTCTATTAAAAAGACTGCAAATTTTCTGGATAAAGAACAAATTTGTTCAATAGAAAGTGATTCTTTACAATGAAAATAAATTTTCTAGAAAATTGTTGTCTTTGTGAAAAACAATTTGCTGTGTTGAGAACAAATTTCTAAAAATTTTTCACTTTGTAGGGAACAAATTTCCAGAAAATTGTTCACTTTGTGGGGAACAATTTTCTAGAAAATTTTTCACTTTGTAGAGAACAAACTTCCAGAAAATTTTTTCCCATATAAAGAGCTAATTTTCTAGAAAATTGTTCTCTCCATTTTTCTAGAAAATTGGTATCTACAAAGAGAGATAATTTTCAAGAAAAATGTTATCTTGGTGAAAAAAAAATCTTTTCAAAGAACAAATTTCTGGAAACTTGTTCACTTTGTAGACAACAAATTTCTAGAAAATTGTTCATTTTCGATATTCTAGAAAAAATAGGTCTATAGAACAAATTTGTACTTGTTCTAGAAAGAAATTTTTTCCTAGAAAATGTATTCTCTTTTAGAGAATTTTTTTAGGAACTTGGTCTGAGAGTAATCAGCTGTAAAATGTCCTTTTCTTCCTCTTATAGAGAAAAAAATTGTTAAAGAACCGGTTATCTTCCTTAAATATTAATTTCTCTTTTTAGAGAAGAAATATTGGTATTTCTCTGGAAGAGTAGATTTTCAATAAATTCTTTTACCTTTAAACGGGTTAATTGCAAAAAACAGTTTGACTACTTGATATCGCAAAAAATGGAGTAAAAATACATTAAGTAAACATTGTTGCTGCTATCAATGTTATTGTTTGTATAAGTGTTTTGTCTGTGTGTAGGTATGTGTATATGAACAGTCGCAGTTGGAGTATAAATGATAACTGGTTGTTTTGGTATTCCGCATTATGTCAAAGAAAGATGACAATGATGACAACAGCAACTTTAACACAAACATACATACATACATACATACATACATACATACATACGCACACAAATTCTTATGAATGAGTCCACATATTGTTATATGTGTTTGTATATAAAGTGTTAGTGTAGATGATTGAATAAATATTCTTAAGAGACACATCATATAAACGCAATTTTCTCCCCACTTAAATGTCAAACGTTAACAATCAAAATTTAATGTTTACACTCATACTGTCATAGAATTATGACGATGTGTTTGTGTTATTTTTCATTGTTGTTTGTCAGTGTATTAATATTCTTTATTTGTTGTGGCAGCTAAAATGAGTTATAAAGTTTTTCTTATGATCATAGATTAAATAGCAAAAAAATTGCATGAATATTAATAATAAAAAAAGGGTTTTAAATTACGTTTCAGTTTTTTTGTTGCTAAAAGAAAGAGATGTATCTTAAAAAGTGAATTAAGTTGAAAATTTCCTTTGATATTTTTTCACTACTTATATCTATTAACAATTTCTATTAAACGCCCCCATCGCTGCCCCGAATCCAAAAATAAAATTACAAAACTCTGTAAACAAATTGTGTTCATTGTTGTTGTCATAAACATATCAAATGTCATTTCAGTTTGAAGTAAAAAATATGTTTAAGAAATATTGTTTGATGACATCTTATTCTTCATCATCATGTCATATGGCACGTGTCATGTTGTTGTTGTTCTACTACTTGAGATTCTATTTAATAGAAAAGAAATGAAAAAAAAAATGTTAAATTAGAAAGATTTATGCAGGTACATAAATTCAGAAAAAATCTGTTGGAATTATTTCTTTTTTCTCATTTTTTTATCTATTTCTATATGAACATGAATTTAGTATCAATTTTGGTATTTTGAGTAAATTGAGTTAGGAAATCAGTTTTCTTTATTCATTTGCCAAAAGTGCTTAAGTGTCATTGAGCATATTTACTTTTTATGATCCTGCTACAAATCACTGCAGTTGTCATATGTTACTTTGATGTATTTGTTATGATTTAAGAGGGAAAGAGAAAATGAAAAATTTAGATAGTAACATAAGATAACTGTAATAAATGTCATCAAAGAAATATGGTTGCAATTTGCGAAAATTAGTAAATTTTTTACATTTTTAAATAAATATTTTTAAATTACTAGAATTTTTCTACGATTCAGTCTATGAATCTGTTTGAAGCGCTATGAAATATTCAAGTAAGATCATGCATGTATGGGACCTATCAGAAGTAATGAATCGATTATCGTATAATTTGGCTCATGATTTTAAGATACTATTAGATTTATTTGTGACAAATTTCGTTAAAATCGCTTTATATTAAAGCCTATTCTGGGAGGAATATTTGTATGGGGTCTAGGTGAAATAATGGACCCATCATCATCAATTTCAATAGGCATCGTCCTTGGGTCAAAGTAATGGTAATTGCCAAGTTTCATCAAGATATCTGCATTTTGTTCACAACTTTTATCAGCCAGACGATCGGATGGTCATCGTTAAATCGACTCCGAATTGAAAGTTATAACTCAAAGTTCTGAGTTGAACAATATATTTCCAAGTGGCAGTAGTGTTACAAAATTAAGCATAAACGCATTATACCCCAGCTGCCTAAGTTAGTGTAGGGTATAATTAAAATTCACGCTATAGAGTTCGAAATTTCATAAAAATTTCAAAATTTCACTAAAAATTTCAAATTTTAAAATTTTCACTAAAATTTTTAATTTTCACGGATTAATTGGACGTCAAGACGGAAGAACTGAATGCGTAATTGTGATTTGAATTTATGCACATGAGTGCACGGTATTGAATCAGGTAGCTTTTAATTAGTTAATTAATTAATAAATTAATTATTCTTATTATTTTCTTATCATAACATTTCAATAATTGTTATATTTTTTATTCACAGCAAAAGCTTATTATTTTTGCTCAAAATTAAAGTGAAAAATATTTTTTATACCCTTCGCCACCACAACCGGTGAAGTGTATGTATTATTAACTTTGTCATTCCATAAATAATCTCAGACCCCATAATAGCATCAAATCAAAATTTGAGTGGATTAAGCTATCAGCCCGCCTACCTTGCTGTTGTTGGTACTTATTTATGCATTTGCTAATGGTCCTGAGAAATTTCCTAGTTAAAATTGGCAAAATCGTTTCAGAATGTTAACATATATAGATCGATATCTGAGGCAACCTCTATATTCAAGGAAGAATTTTCACAAAATTTGTCAATTATAAATTGGTAAATTAGAATAAAACTCTGTCATAACATTAAGCTGTATGTACTTCATTATCATTTCAAAAATATAAGATTCATAAAAGAGATATAAAGTATTTATTTCCCACGCGTTTATGGTAAAGGGTATTGAAGATTCGGCATAGCCCAATAAAGCATTCTAATTTGCTTCATTATAAAAAGGTATTTTTTCACTTTTAATAAAATTCCAAGAAAATATGTCCAACATCATTTACATAACTAAAAGTTTTTTAATCTTATGAACACTTTAAATGTGTGAGTAACTAGATATGAGTGCATGTGTATGAGTATGTTTACTTTGTTTGTTATTAAATTCTAATAAGTTAAACGATGCGTAAGAAAATTGTGCAAAAATTATGAAAATTAAGCACAAGGTGGCAGGAAATATGAAAACAAAAACAAATAAAAGAAAAACAACGAGAAAAAAATACAAGTAAAGAAAATAACTATGTGAGATTTTCATATACTTAAATATATTTTTGTGTGAGTGTGTAACAACACATACTTATACAATTATGTTAAAATATAAAAATAACAAAATTACTCCCAATAAGAAAACCACAACATGTGGACGCATATTGTTGAGTCAGTCAGCCATTGAGACCCAATAGCAACATTTTCAACCCCTCCACCAACATCATTAGCATCTCATCGTTGTATGTATTACTTTTGCTTTTGTGGATATGTGTGTTTAGCTCCTTGTTATTGCCTGCAAACGTTTTCTTATTATAATAAAAATTGGCAAAGAAAAGTTGTAAAGAGAGAAAAAAAATTTATAACAAATAAAAAATTGTTTATTAAACCACAAGTGTTAAAGGGAAAAACAGCAGCGAGAGAAATATGAGTAACGGTGTATGATTTTGGGGACAAGAAACAGGAGTTTGTAAATATTGTTTGTGATGAAGAAAATATTTCCTTAACTTCATAAGAATATATATTATGCTTCAATTATGAGAATTACAAATATTGGAAATTATTTTGAAAATAATGTGACCGACTGTGAAATTAAGATAAATAATGGGACCGAAAATTTGTTGTTGTGATGGTCGGTTGGAATTTCGAATTAAGTGGTTAATTAGGTTTATAATAAAATAATTTTAATATTTTAATATTTGCAAATATGAAGATTCATTACCGAAAATAAAAATCTCTTATTTTGTTTTCAAAAGAAAACGATATCTCTTCAGGGTACTAAGTTTAGGACAATTTACAGAGTAAACATTTCTTGACACAAAGTCTATATTATCGGGCTTAAATATGTCCGACTTTGAACCTTATTACTGCTTCTGTTTCTTCGCGGAATTTAAGTTAATAAACCAATATGCGACGTCGCGAGTTTATTTCGTAAAGAAATAACTCCCGATTTTTTTTAAATTAAGTAAACACTACAATGTTGTTACTTTCTACTTAAAAACGGAATAACTCCTCAAATCAGGTAACTAATTTCAAATAGATATAAATCCCCAATAGACTTAATATTCCTTTAAAGTTCAAAATCTGGATTCGTTAAAAATATTGTTTTGATAATTTAGAACAAAATATTTTAGCGAACAAAAATATTTTAGCTAAACCGGCAGTTTTAAAGTTGTTAATTTCAGTCGTAAAAATATTTCATATCTTTGTGGTTCTATTTTATTGGGAATCGTTTTATCAAAAATTTACTGAATCACATGCTGGAAAATCTATTTAAAAATGAATTAAGCTTCCAAATAAAAATTGAAATAAGCTTTTAAGAGATGAAATAAACTCCTAATTTTCGTTGTCAATCCAACATGCGCCCATCTCATGTTGTATATTTTCTGGATCTGTTGTGAACCCACCTTTAACGACTATAAATCTCTTCCTGATTAGAGCAATATCCGTCTCCCACTTTAATCACCTCTCTCATGTTATGAACACTGCACACGTTTCGATTTTAAAATATTTTCATTTCTTGCAATGTTCTAGTATCTGGAGGAATGCAAGGGTGATTTAGGTAACCATTCAAAGTAAATTGTAGAATTGAGTCCTTATAAATCTTTATGAATATACTATTATATGTGTAGCTTATCCCTTAATGTTAGAAATATTCACGTCGAAATTTTAGGTTTTCATAAATGTTTGACATCAAATGAAATTTTCAGTCTTGGAGATACTCATGATATGATAAAAATGATTTCCCTGTTATACTCCTTAAGTGTCCTTGTATAGAATTTTACCAGTTGACATAGTTCCAAAATCACTTTCTAAGTTCTCAGTTCAATATAAGTAATTTATTGTCTTAAGTGGAATATAAAATTAGTACCAATTTAATTTTTGGTTCCATTATTTAAATCATTTATCTAAAATATTCCTAGATGATTACATACATATATCTAAGATGCTTTATTCTTGTATGTTTCAATGTTTGTATAGGCTTTATATATTAAATTAGTTCATAAGTACATAAATGGGTATAAGAGTAAGTGCGAGCGCATGTGTGTGTTTGTGTGTGCGTTTGCAAAAGAAAACGGAAACCGGAAAATAATGTCGCCTAAAGGCGTAGGTAACAGATGTTGTTAAGTTTAGAATTTCTTAAAGTTTGTTATTTTCATAAGAAACAATTTTTGTTTTCTGATTATTACGACTGTTAACATTATTGTTGTTCTTGTCGCCATTGTTGTTTATACTGTTGTTGCTGCTGCTGTTGTTTGTTTGTTGTGTAAATGTATTTGGTAACTTTCAGCTTGTTAGAAAATGTTGTTGTAACTGTTTTAGCTGTTGTTAGCAAAATATATAAAAAACGTAACAAAATGTGAATATTTGTAAGAAGATTTCTTTACGTCCTTGTTAAATTTAAAGAAAACAACATAACACAACAACTACTACAACAGTAGCAATAACATAAACCCAAACTTTCCTTTAACAACATATGAGACTTATTTTTTGTACGAAAAGAACAACAGAGTTTTGAAGAAATTTTAAAACTTTATTAAATTTTATGCCATCCCATATTTTACTCTATTTCTATTTTTTATAACATTTCATTTTTTTCTTTGGCGCGTTTTTCGTGTTTTTAAGAAAATGCAAATTTGTCGCAAATTTTCAACTTGTTTAAAACAAAAATAATACAAACCCCTATGGATTGTTGTTGCTATTTTTTCATTTAATATCATTATTACTAATGTTTGTTAACAGTTTAAACTTAAAAAAGAAGACAAGAAAAAGTTTTCTTTTCTATTTTCGTCTCTCGTTGCTAAAAGAAATATTAACATTCTATGTTACCCTGAACTCCCTATTGCTGTTAACTGTCAATGTGTAGGAGTTTTATGGCTTGTTAATATTTATAAGATCCTTGTTGAGTTATTAACTATATTCTCCAATTTTTCGTTTATTTGATTGTTTTTGTTCCTGATGGAGAAAATAACTGGGAAATGGGAAAATCTTGCTGGTATTATTTAAATTTGGCATTTCTTATATTAAGTTTTTCTTTGGCAATGAGCTCTTAAAAATTGTTGTATTTTATTTCACGCTAACTGTTTTCGTTTTAGAAGGAAACAGTGGGGTAAAAAATAATTTTACTTTAAATAAAGCTGTAACCAAAAATTGTTTCGTTCATTTCTATACTGTCCACCACTTGTCTGTCTTTTCAGAAATTCTCACGTCTATATCTATATCGATTCATCAGTAAAAAGCTAAAAACCGATGTCCGAGACAACCTTGAAACCATGAGTTTCTATCAATTTCAAATTGATTAATTTATATTTTTAATACTTTTTACACCCACTGTGAATTTTTATGTTATTTTAGTTATTTTCTTTTTTAGCTCAGAAAACTTTTCTGCTATCAGGAAGTTTATTTTTTTAAATATTTTCATATTGTTTTGTGCTAAATGTTCCCTTAGGTGTTTTATAGGAGAAATATAGAAAAAATATCTAAAAAATAACAACACAAAAGTGACAAATTTTCTAGATAAAAATTAAAAAAATTTTATTTATTTTATTGTTATTATATAATTTTTAATACAATTGAGTCTAATTATTATAATTTTATACATTTTTAAGAAAATATGAAATTGTTTTTATTATTGAATAAGAGTATGAGGAATATTTAAAATGGTATATATTAATCATACGTTCTGATAAGCTTTAGTACATTACACAAATTATTATTCATACGTCACGTATAACATGGCTTGGTGATCCATATTTAAAAATTTTTCTTTTAAATCATTGAAAAATGTTAAAAATCCGATTGCTGATTACTGAACAAAACAGTAATCAGCAATCGTTCAGTATCCGAATAAAAAATTAGTATATCAATAATCGGTGTCAAATCTTAAATACTCAGAGGTCTTCAAGTTCTTTAGATTTTTTGAGGATAATTCTGTGGCTGTTCGTTATGTTAAAATTTGCACTGTCGATATTGCTGGTTTTGAGAAGCTAACACTCGACGAAATTTTAGTAAATTTGGACAATATGAGTGATAATGTTTTCAACCAGCCGATCAGTCAGATTAAAGGATCCAATATAGATATACCGTCTTTCACCACTTGCGCTAATTATTCCACATGAAAATCAAACGGAAATAAATCTGTAAATTTCGAACGGTTCAATGAAAGTAGAGGCATAGGCGAGATTAATGTTTAAGTTAGAAATCATGAAACTAGCAAGGCCACTCCACAGGTTACCATATTTGGACACCTTATTCCTTTCTCCTTATTTAAAAGAATCATAAATCCTAGATTAAAAACCGTTTTCAAATTTCGTTTTTTGGTTTTAAGCAGCGTTCCTGTCAGAATCATTTTGAGTTTTTAATGTTTTCAAACCTGCGTTATCTCTAACTTTTCATTGTAAATAGTCCGAGTACTGTGCTAATCGGGTAGCTTTTATATCAAGTGTATTGAGGGCACATTTGAAAATTCTTTCTATTTATTGGCTTACGAATCATCATACGGACCATCTCTTCTACCTGAACTAGGTTTTCTAACATCGGACAAGTTCTACCGATACTGTGATTTTATCAGATTAACAATATATTGATTTGTTTGACATCCGATTTAGATTTGTTTAAAAAATATCACATTCTTTTACCATACATCATCTTTCGTCACTTTAAAAATATTTCGTGTTCATGCGTATGATTAATATTTTTCTAAATATTAATTATGCATCACATATGATGTAATAAATTTAGCTTTTTCTAATTTTTCTCATCAGTCACGTTTTCAAATTTCAAAAATTCAATGCAAACATTTTAGCATAATATTTTCTTTTCCAAACAAAATTTGGAAATATTTTCTAATGATGCTTTTTTGCCAAAGTTCACAGATCTCTTTCCCCGAGTTTTTATTATAACTATTAAAAACTAAATGTTTTTTCTTTCGAAGTTCAAACAATTATAATAATTTTTTTGGGGGTGTAAGTTATTTTATTAATCAAGCTTATTGTTTTAGTATTTATGTTTCTTTCTACCCCTCACAAAAAAAAAACTTTCCCAATTTTTTATCTTTTTTCATAATCCTTAATAACATTCAATAATGAGTGTATCTTATGAAAAAAACTTAAATAAACTTTTCTATTTTTTCTTCATTCATTTCTTAAGAATTTTTTTCATATTATGCCTAATAATCTATTTTTTTGTTCCCTTCCCTTCTTATCCCCTCCTTTTGACCTGCTTTTGCTAGTTCTTTCTATCATTTTAATACCCTCCACTACAACAAGTGGTAGTTATATTTACTTTGTCATTCCGTACGTAATGCTAAGACGGTAACATTTCGGGCATAAAAAAATATATATATTCTTGCATCAAAACAAAATCTGAGTGGATTAAGCTTTGTCTGTCTGTCTGTTTGTTGGAAACATTCTTATGCCTAGAATAATGATCCGAATTGAATGAAATTTAGTCACATTGTTTTTCTATTGTCATATGCAGTTTCATTTATAAAACCTGCTTTATCGGTTCATTAACAAAAAAGTTATAGACCGTTATCTGTAAGAGTCTCAAAATTTAGGAAAAAAAAAATAATTTATATAAATTTTTCAACAAAAAGTTTATCTTATTAATTTGAATACTATCGGTACATATTATGCTATAGCTTTCATATAACTTCCCTTCCCGGAAAATGGATTTTACCTTACAAAACTAATCAAAAAATACTTATTCTGTTAAAATTCGGAATAGTAACTGTTCTAAGTATCCTGCATGTATGTTATTAATTTCATCGAAATCGGTTCATAGTTTAAGCAATAACTTCCATATATCGTCCCTTCCCCTTAAATAGTTTTGAACTTATAAAACAGCAGGTAGAGATTATTTTTATTGAAATTCGTTAATAGTTTTCTTTTTTAGTATCCTGCATTAATATTATAAATTTGACCAGTATCGGTCAATATTCATATATAACGCCCCATCCTAGAAAACGGGTTTGAGATTATAAAACTCTTATATAAGAAACCCATCTTGTTTAAAATTGTCTTAATTGACTTAAGAGGTTCTTAAATATGGAGTAATTCTATCGAAATTCAGACGTTTGTCTAATTTTTTAATATATGTAACTAATTAAATACATATAATTTTTCCGAAATCGGTGTTTAATCTGATGAAGGAATAATAAGTTGTTTTTGGTGTAATATCTTCAGCTCATTTTGCATCAATAAAGTGCTAAAGGGTATTAAAGATTCGGCATAGCCGAATATAGTAGTCTTACTTCTTCTTATTATCATTTTGATGAAATTTAGAAATTTTGTATAAAAACTTTCTGCAAATCAACAGAATTTTATTTTAGCTTCTTAGTCAACAATATGAGCTACAAAATCATTTTATATGAAAAAAACTATTTCTATTATTTTGGCCCTCTGAAACTAAGTTACTTTCGTTGATAAAAGCTGCCTGCTTTTTCCCAAAAACTTTATTGTTTTTATCAAACTTTTCCGGCAACATTTTTGCTGATTTGTTGAATTTATTTCCTTTTGGGAGGTTTTAAAGGGAATCCAGTTATGACCTAAACTATTTCGAGAGGGAGGTTGACTTGTTAAAAGACAAACAAATTAAATTATTATCAATAATATTTGTTTATGATTGATATAGAAGATGGGAGATGAGTCAGTCAGGCAACTATTTAAAGTGTAATTTATAAATTTGGAAAAATATTTGTTTTATTGATAGTTTAGTAAACTATTTAGAGGAAAATGGAGTTAATTGTTTGTTTTAATTATGGAGATTTTGTTGTTTGTTTGTGAAATTATTAGAGCAGAAATCTTTTTGCCTAAAATTGAGTTTTCTTATAAAAATGTAAAGTTTTTTTTTGATTGATATTTTATCATTAAAATAGCAAACTGACTTTTTTTAACAAAAAAGGGAATTTAAGTGGAAACTATAATTTTTCCCAAAGATTCAAGTTTTATTAAAGTTTGTATATTTGGCGAGAAACTAATTTTTATCAAAATATATTTTTTACTAACAAATTTATATATTAAACGATTAAACGTATTTTTGGTGGAAAATCAGAAACCTGAATTTATAGTGAAAAATAAATTTAATTTTAATTTTGGGCAAAATTTGAAATTTTGGTGAAAATTCGGCACATTAGTAAATTTGGAATTTACGTATTCTAGTTTGTAAATTATTTTTTATAAAAGAAGAGATTCCTAGTAAAAATTTTATATTTTATTGAAAATTTTAAATTTTCTTGACAATTTGAAATTTGACTTAAAATTTGAGTAAAAATTTTAATTTTGATTAGGAATTAGTGAAAGTTTAAAAATTTACTGAAAATTTAAAATTTTAATAAAAAATTAGAAATTTTTGTGAAAATTTAAAATTTTAATAAAAACTTGAAAAATTTTAATAAAAAATTAGAAATTTTTGTAAAAATTTAAAATTTTAATAAAAACTTGAAATTTTGTTAATATTTTGAAATTTTAGTAAAAATTTTATATTATAGTTAAAATTAGAAATTTTAGTAAAAATTTGAAATTTCAGTAAAAATTTGAAAATTCGGTGAAAATTAAAAATTTTTGTGAAAATTTAAAATTTTAATAAAAACTTGAAATTTTGTTAATATTTTGAAATTTTAGTGAAAATTTTGTATCTTAGAAAAATTTGAAATTTTAGTAAAAATTTGAAGTTTCAGTAAAAATTTGAAAATTCGGTGAAAATTTAAAATTTTATTGAAAATGTTAAAATTCGGTGAAAATATTAAATATTTGGGAAAATTTTATATTTTAGAAAAATTTGAAATTTGAGTAAAAATTTGAAGTTTCAGTAAAAATTTGAAAATTCATTGAAAATTTAATGAGAATTTGAAATTTTAGGGAGAATTTGAGATTTAGGTGAAAATTAAAATTTTAGCAAATATTTGAAATTTCTGTAAAAATTTCGAATTTCAGTGTAAAATTTAAATTTCAGTGAAAATTTTTAATTTCAGTGAAAATTAGAAATTGAAGTTTTGTGAACGTTCAAAATTTTGGTGACCGTTAAAAAATTTAGTGGTGAAGATTAAATATTTTTATGAAAATAAGAAATTTTGTTAAAAATGATAAGTTGTAGTGAGTATCCAAAGTTTTAGTGAAAATTCAGAATTTTAGGAAATTTTAAATTTTAAATTAGATTTCGGGTAAATCGGAAAGGTTTGAAAATTCCCAACTCGACAGGAGTGTAGTGTAGTGAGTGGCCTTCCATATTTGAACATTTCGGCTGTATTCAAAATCATCGCACCACATGTGACTGTAGTGGTTTCAAAACATTTTTTTTCGGAAATTATTGCATAGCAATAGAACCGTTGGAGATAACTTAGACGTGACCATATCAGATATGTTGATTTCTTTAATTTCGTAAAAAATTCATTTTTGAAACAAAAGATATTTTGTATAAATATAGCGATTGTAAATCTATACAAAAATATTCCTGTGCAGCAAAAAGCATTTTATTTATTTTCCAATGAAACTTGAAAAGACTTCAATTTGTTAAGGTAACTCCGTCGATTCAGTATATACTGAATTATTTCCCAAACCCGTTTTAAGACCACTGTGTGACACAGGACTACCTGCCAGAAAAAGGTTTTATTATTATAGACATCTTATATGTTAATGTATTTAAATGGGCAGTAACTATCTTTGCGCAATATTAACAAATGTGAAGTAGCTTCCGATTAAGTCTTCTTCCCGGTATCGACTTTTTATGTAATAAAACGTAAAAATTTTTTTATATTTTTTTTTTCAATTTAATTTTTTTATTTCAGAAAAAAAGAATTTTATATTTAACGTCCTTGTAATATTATTTGATTATATTTGGGCCAAACTAATATTTTAGATAATTTTAGTTCACTATCATTTTTTCTGTCCATAACTTTTGTTTTAAATTGCCAATTTAAATTTTTTGGCATATTTCCTTAGACTTTATTTTCTTCTGTTCTGATTTTTTTGGTCTTATTTTTTGCAAATCACCCAGTTCCCTATTTGGCATTTAATCAGGCTGTTTATCATTTCAATTGTTGTTGCTGTTGTTTTTTAATTTTCTTAACATTTTCTGATTTCATTTCAATACAGATGTTTTTCGCATTTTTCTATTCGACATTTGAATTTTTTTGCTATAATAATGATGCCATAATTAAGAGAGAAAAATATGTTGTGATTGATTTAGTTGGGAAAGAATAAAGGAAAAAACAAAAAAAAAAAAAAAAAAACTAAGATTTATTTTTGCCTTAGAGTCTTCATAAATAATCAAGTGCTAAGTTTTCCTTGATATTTTTCTTTTTATTGTTGTTTTGGTCCTTTTTCTTAATAGGTCAAGTTGTTTACGTAATTGTTTGCACAATTATAACTTCTAATGATGTTCATCAAGTTTTTGTTGTTTTTTTTTCTCCAAAGACATTTGGTTTTTCTCTCTTTTGCTTTTCCTTTTGTTTAGTCGCAGGAAAAATGAAGATATTGACAAAATATTTTGTTGTCATTAATAATTTGTCTTGTATTCGTTTTGTCGTTTTTTGGTTTCCGTTTCCTTGAGTTGTTTTTAATTTGTGGGGTTATGATGAGTTAAAGTTGTTGTTGAAGATTTGTCAACATTTGCAATTAATTGTGAACATAATTTTCATATAATTTGTAATGTGTTTTTTTCCCTGCGGGTTTATTATTTTTACTTTAAATTAAAACAGAATTTCATTTAATTAATTGGTGAATGTCATAATTTTGTAGACAAAATTATTGAATTGATATAATTAATTAAATTGTTTTTTTTTCACAAAAAAAGAAAAATCTCTAATTAAAAACTTTTTATAAAATTTAAAATTTAATTTATTGAAATTTCTGTTTATTGTGAATGCAATAATGAAAATTTGATAATTTTATTTTCGCACATCGATTTTTGCTTATGTTTATTCTAATTAGACCAATTCATATCACAATACCAACTTATATGTGATCTCTATGAGAAATAATGGACCGATCCTTGTGTAATTGAGAACATTACGCCGGTCGAATTTCATTGAGCTTTGGCAACTATTGTGAATGTAAGTGTGCCAACAACAGACAGACAGATAGACGGACAGAGAGACAGACGGACATGGCTCAATCTACATAGATTTTGATTTGATGCAAGAATATATATATTTAAATTATGGGGTCTGAGATGATTACTTCTTAGCGTTACATACGAAATGACAAAATTAATAAACCCTCTTCACCACTTGTGATGGTGGAGGTTGTAATTTTAAAGGCTCATTATTTTGGATAAATTTTATAATTAAAAATTTGTTGGGGATATTTTTTCTTTGTACTTGGACTTGATATAGTTTTTATTTCATTTCCTTAACTTTATTTTATCACTTTAATGCTTAAAATCATAAAACGATTATAATAGAATCCAAAAACTATATTTAACAACTCATTAGTCTTGCAATAATTTAAGTATTCGTGTCTTTCTGTCTGCGTATGTATGCGTATCTTTAAGTAGTTAAGGGTCTTTATTTAATTGTTCTTAAAATTGTTATTAATTATTTGTAAAACCAAACTGATAAGACTTTTACCCTTTTCAATTTGTTTTAGGGACACTTAAATATGCAGAAGCACAAAATAATCATTAAATCATGTGAATAAAATCTATAGACAAGAAAAAAACTTTCACCTTTTTAATAGGTTTTAATCAATTTCCGTTTCCTTATTAAACACTTATATACAAAACATATACATGCTAGTAAATTATACACACAACTATAACTTATGTGTGGTTCATTTCAACTAAAACCGTAAATAATCTCTTTTCCTTTCTCTTCAATTTGAATTTTTTTTATATATATTTGTATATTTATATGTCATGATTAAATATATTTAATTGTATTTTATAGGCTTTTTGGTTACATACATATGTATGTGTATTTATAATCAAATCATTTAATTCTTACTGTAAGAACTGAGAGACTCATATGAGCAATTTTAAATCCGATTATGTTTTTCTCTCCCTTTTCTTTCTTAATTTTCAATATAAAATAGTTTCTACAGGTGAAGCTAAATGAAAGATTGTTGTTATTGGAAAATATCCCTTAATTGTAGTTTATAAATACACTGAGAGAAACAAATAGTACGGCGATAGAATTTAGAATTTTGAATTATGACAATCTTAGGTTTTTTCTTTGCTCTCATATTGTGGTAGAAAATTAGTAAAATTAAAAGGAATCATCTTAGGCCCCAAATTATAGTCCTAAGAGGTTTCCTATTTTAAACCAGTATCGGTTTAGTTTATTATAAGGTACAAGCCGATATCTGTGGCAACCTCGGAGTTCAAGCGCAGAACTTTCGAAAACTTTTTAATTATAAATCAATAAATATAAGTTATATACCTCATTTCCAAAAGTTATGAAAATCGGTTTAACTGATTTTATGAATCATGAAGTGTTCATGTGTTATATTTAAGAAGAACAGTTATGTGATGTATACGTTTGTGAGTGTATATCTCAATTCGCATTAATTTTTTTGACGAAATTTAAAAAAATCAACTCTTAGATGGCCAATTTTCCCAACTACGCTACTGACCAGGTAGAGTTCTAAACTCCTCAAAAGCAACTTGAAAACTCCTCAGTTATGCTTAAAAAGGCGCCGAATTTTTTCACAAAAAAATCGATTTAGAAACACTGTTTGATGAGTTAGAAAATGTTTTTCTAGTGGTTTCAGAGTTTTCTTAACTTCTAAAGGATGAATATGAATTCTCAGGTCTTCACACAAAACTAACTCGATTTAATTTTGTTTTTGTAAAGAAAAAAAATATTTGTAACAATTATTTAAAACATTTACCGTTATAAAAATACACTAAATAATTTTTTCAGTGTATTTTTATTTAATGCACTTTAACACTAAATTTGTGTATAAATAGTAAAGTGTCTAAAAGACTAATGTTGAGTTTTAACCCAACAAACAAAAATGTCCAAACTTCCTAAACGTATAAAACATGAAGTTTTTTTACCAACTTTGGATAAGGCTTGTGAATGGGTCTACGACTCAAGCTTATCCAGATTTAGTTAACTTGTTCAGATTTCCTACTTTGATTAAATTCATACTTCAGATAAATATGTCGTTCTTTACGATCTCATAGATTAATATGGATATTAAGGCAAATTTTTCAAAATTTTAAAGAGAAGCTGACACATACTTTGATCAAACTTGGTTTCACTCAGTTTATAAATGTTATAGTCGAGCTTGGCCGACTTTAACTTTCCTATTTGCTTTAAGAAAAATTCTCTAATTGTTATTTTAGTATTTACAAAAATGTTTACTTGGTTTTTGTAATTTTACCAACAAATCTACTAGAATAGATTTGTGACGTGTGTCTGTCTCTCTGTCTGTCTATCTAACGAATAAGACAAACGTCTTTTGTTCAATGATCTAGAATTAATTACATTTGACAGACGAACAATTTTTCCTGTCATTTTTTTGTTTGTATTTATAAAAAGGGGCTATTTAGTGTTTTATTGGGATTTTTCTTTTGTTTTATTACATTTTATATTATTTTAGTAGCTTTTGGTTTTATTCAATATTTTCTCATTTATTTAGTCTATATTTTAGTTGTGTTTTCCTTTCTTTTTTTTGGTATTTCTTGAGGTTTCTATTTCAGTTTCTTGAATTTTTTTTCGTTGGGTTTTTATAATGACCACTACAACAATAGCTGACTGAGGGCATGATAAATTGATTATTCTGGGTGTAACACCTTGATGAATTTAAGACCTTAAAATATTATTTATTCTGGGGTCATGGCAGCCTCCATAGGTCGAATGGTTTTACGACAAATATAAATATCTGTTGTCAGTTGTCCTCTAGAGATTATTATTGAAAACTTGATATAATAGTTTAAGAGACAAAGAATTATAGACCGATATCAGAAATTCCAAAAACATATAAAAAATCCAAAACAGAAAAATCGATAATATATAATATTTACTTTCATCCGATTTAAATATGATTAGTGTTCTTGAATCCTATCTAAATCTGTTCGTCTGTATCCTGCAGGTCAGTAGTTCGAATTTAATGAAAATCAGCCAGATTTCTTATTGATTGATTAATGTTTAAAACAACTTTAATTCAACATCTGAATTATATATACTTTGAGCCAATTTGAATAATCTCATTTGTTCTCGTCTTGTCAGCATATTTACTTTAGAGATAAATATCAATACATCATATATGGTTTTGAACCATATCTATATCTGCTAATTTGACTAAATCTTGTAATCCGGAATTAAACGGCAATCAGCCAGATTATTACAGTTCGTCATCCGAAACTATTTTTAAAATATGTCTTAGTTCGACATTCTAAACAATATTTAAAATTTGACTCAAAACCGCTGTGGATTGGCTCACAGATAACGTTTTTAAGGGGGAGGAATATAAGCATCATATCTCTGGAACTACATAAAATATATTACAAAAATTTGACTCTCAGTTTAAACATAAAATAGAGAATATTTCTTAGGGGCAGGCGAAGTTAAGTTGCTTATTTACAATTCGTCTTGACCGACTGAAACATTTCAACTTATTTCGCTGTCTCCTTAAGAGTGTATGTATGCGTTTCCTTGTATCTTAAAACGTTTCATCTAGTATTTAGCTGTAGGGTTATTGTATTACTATCATGTCATTTTTTTCTCTTCTCCTCCATAAGTGTTTTAAGAATGTGTATTTAGATAGAATTTTTTTTCGATTTACTTGTTCTTTTAGTCATCATCTCAATGTTGTTGTTGTTTTGCTGCTTCTTACTTAAGTTTGTCTAGTTGTCTTTAAACAAAAAGCTTATCTTGTCAAATCGTTTGCTGACATTGTTAAGTCAATGTGGTCACTATTAGTTTCAATTGATCTTTTGGATTTTATTTCAGTTTCTTTTTAAGTTTTCTTGTTTTTTTTTTTCTATTTTTTGCGAGAACATTTTTTCTTTCAATATTTATTGAAGTCAATAACTGTATAGTGGTTTTGTTTAGTTGGTTGACTGTTTGATATCATTGAGGGATTTATAGAATTTTAATTGAAAAACCAGTGGCAAAAATGTGTTTTATTTTGTTTGTTTCGTTGGCGATAAGAAAGAAATTCTTGAAATTCATGGACATTTGATACTGAGAAAGTAAAATAATGAGAAAATAAAAAATGATTTTGAAGTCATAAAATTTCATTTTGATATTTTCATTTGAGTTTTCTAATGGAATGACAATATTATAGATAGTCAGATGATTAAGGGGTATAATAACTAAATTTATGTAAGCACTGAGACTTAAATTAAAACTGGCAGGAGTTTAATTTTTATTCAATATTCGGATTCGGATTTGAATTAATATAAAGAAAAAATTTATGTTAAGAAATTTTTAGAATAAATCATTTTAGAAAAAACGTATGATCCCAAGATAATACTAATTTTAAGTCCAAATTGTTGAGCTTTTTAATTTTTCCACTTCAGTTTATATTTTTCAAAGTTTAAAAAGGTCCTTTTTATACCCTCCACCACCACAAGTGGTGAGGGTATATTAAGTTTGTCATTCTGTATGTAACGCCAAGAAGGAATCATCTCAGACCCAACAATGTATATATATTATTGCATCAAATCAAAAACTGAGTCGATTTAGCTATGTCCGTCTGTCCGTCTGTCCGTCTGTCCGTCTGTCTGTCTGTTGGAAACATTCTCACGCCTAGAATAATTGACCGAATTCAATAAAACTTGGTCACATTATTTGTTATTGTCCTAAGCAGTTTGCTATTTAAAACCAGCTATATCGGTTTATAAGCAAGGAAGTTATAGACCGATATCTGAAACAACCTCAAAATTTCAAAAATGAACTCTTATAATTTCTTCTAAAAATGTAATTGGACTAAAACAAAAAATTAATTTTAGCATACAATTACACGTGATTCATCATCGTGCCAAAAATTATCAAAATCTGATTAACCGGAAAAAAGTTATAGGCTATAATATGCAAAATTTTGATACACCCCAAACTCTTTGTGTCATATGGACCGCAATTTTTAAGATAATTTACTGAAATTTGTCACAACTAATTTTTAAACCATTCTTAATATATGTTATAAATTTTATTAACATTGGTCCATATTTTGATATAGCTCCCATATAACGCCATTTCCCGGAATATGATTTATAGCTCATAAAACTCTTAAATTGGAACCAATTCTATTGAAATTTGGCACAAATAATTGTTTAACTATTTTAAATATATACTATAAATTTTATTTACATGGGTCCGTATTTTGATATAGCTCCCATATAAGGCCGCTTCCCGGAATGTGATTTATAGCTCATAAAACTCTTAAATTTGAACCAATTCTATTGAAATTTGGCACAACTTAGTTCCTAGCCATTTTAAATATATGTTATAAATTATATTAAGATGGGTCCATATTTTGATATAGCTCCCATATAAGGACTTTCCCGGAATATGATTTATAGCTTATAAAACTTTTAAATTTGAACTAATTCTTTTGAAATTTGGCACAATTATTGTTTCAACTATTTTAAATATATATTGTGAATTTTATTAATATGGACCCATATTTTGATATAGCTCCCATATAAGGCCCCTTCCCGGAATTTGATTTATAGCTCATAAAACTCTTAAATTGGAACCAATTCTATTGAAATTTGGCACAAATAATTGTTTAACTATTTTAAATATATACTATAAATTTTATTCACATGGGTCCGTATTTTGATATAGCTCCCATATAAGGCCCCTTCCCGGAATGTGATTTATAGCTCATAAAACTCTTTAATTTGAACCAATTCTTTTGAAATTTGGCACAATTAATCTCTTAATTATTTTAAATATATACTATAAATTTTATTTACATGGGTCCATATTTTGATATAGCTCCCATATAAGGCCTCTTCCCGGAATATGATTTATAGCTTATAAAACTCTTAAATTTGAACCAATTCTATTGAAATTTGGCACAACTAATTTTCTAGCTATTTTAAATATATGTTATAAAATTTATTAACATGGGTCCATATTTTGATATAGCTCCCATATAAGGCCCCTTCCCGGAATGTGATTCATAAAACTCTTAAATTGGAACCAATTCTTTTGAAATTTGGCACAATTATTGTTTTAACTATTTTAAATATATACTATAAATTTTATTTACATGGGTCCGTATTTTGATATAGCTCCCATATAAGGCCGCTTCCCGGAATGTGATTTATAGCTCATAAAACTCTTAAATTGGAACCAATTCTATTGAAATTTGGCACAAATAATTTTTTAACCATTTTAAATATATACTATAAATTTTATTTACATGGGTCCATATTAGGCCCCTTCCCGGAATATGATTTACAGCTTATAACACTTTTAAATTTGAACCAATTCTTTTGAAATTTAGCACAATTGATTTTCTAGCTATTTTAAATATATGTTGTAAACTTTATTAAAATGGGTCCATATTATGATATAGCTCCATTATAACGCCCCTTCTCGAGTAAATAAAGACCAATTCTACTGAAAGTCGACACAATTATTTTGCTAACTGTTCTGAAGATATTATATTAATTTGCCCTGTATCGGTCCAAATTTTCCTATAGCTCCCTTATAACGGGATTTTCCGGAAAACGGATTAGAGTTTATAAAACATTTAAATGAAGATCACTTCCATTAAAATTTAGCACAATGATTTTTCTAACTATAATCAAAGTATATTATAAATATGAACAATCTTGGTCCAAACTTCGGGAAGGGGTCTTATATGGGAGCTACATATAAGACCCCTTCCCGGAAAATAGTTTTGAGCTTATAACAAGCATATTTTTTGTTTTTATACGCTCCACAGTACAAGTGGTAGAGAGAGAATATTAACTTTGTCATTCTGTATGTAACGCTAAGAATGAATTATTTCAGACCCCATAATGTATATATTCTTGCATCAAGTCAAAATCTCAATCGATTTTCGTCAATCTCTTTGTCTGCTCACATCCGCAAAAATTAACAGAGCTCAATGAAAATTGGTAGAAAAAAGGCAGTTAATAGAAAAATTTTATAGCATAAATTGTAACTAATTTTATGACTAATTAAGTATTTCTGTGTTATATACATTTGTGAGTATATGTGTGTCTATGGAACCTAACGTATTAACTTTACACGAATTTGTGGTGGAGGGTATTTAAGATTCGGCATAGCCGAATATAGCATTCTTACTTGTTACATGATATCTTTTCCGAATGAACATATTGTGATGCAATTTAAAAGAAAAATATATTTGATTATCGGATATCAGATCGGATACATTTTTTTTGCGAACGGGTAAGAAGATGTGACCTGTCTTTACTCTGATAAGAACAAGCGTACTTATGTCTCTATAGTCAAGGGACATATTAAGATTGTTTTCAGGGTTATGAAAATACGCCATAAAAAATTGGATGGACATTTCTATAGAGTCTCTTCTAGGATTGTCCGGCATTTCGAAGCAAAATCAATTATAGTGACTTATCGGGATCACAGCTAAATGACACACAAAGCTTAATAAACTAAATCGTGGTAGTAGAACAATGTGAAGAGGTATGTTTCTTGAAAAACAGAAAAACTATCTGTGATTAGGACTCACCCACATAAAATTCATTTTTCTACCTTTTAATTTTAATAGAACATATTTCAAAGTAAAAAATCTAGGTTTATATGCATTGAAGCCGATTGACGATGAAAAAGATGCTTGAAAGATAGTAAAAGTTTTGTTATTAGTAATAAAACATATTAATATCCAAGATCAGAAAAGCATTTTGTATTATAAGATGTTGAAATTGGGTTAATGGAATGGATACAGTTAATTCATTTACGGAGGGAAATCAATGAAAAGCGATTAGAATAATGTTACAACACACGAAACCGTAAATTTATGATCATGACAACACTTGATTAGTATAACCGTTCAAAAATTATTTATAAAACTGTGGATGATAAGTTTTCTTCACCCGCTTATAGCCCAAATTTTGTCCCTTTTGTATAATTTCAATTGAGAACAAGGTATCAAAAATTTATTGATTTATTACCTTAAAACTGGAGCAAAATTGGTGGTAGCTAGTGAAGTACAATATTTGAAAAAATGTATCAATCAAACAAATTAATGTTATCAGTATTCAATTAGGCGCTCAAATTTCGAAAATCTTGTCTTGCGTAGGGTACTTAACATTCATGGTAATCATGCTTTTAAAATGTATTTCAAATTTTTAATTTTTATTTAATTTTTACACTTTCAGCCAGTAATAAATCAAATTAATTTTACGACCACATTATTAAAATGGCTTAATAACAATTCGCATTTTATTTCGTTTAAATTCTTTTTATAATTTTTTTCTTTTTTGTAAATGGTCCATTTCATTGTTTTTAATACAAATTTTTCCCTATTAGTTGATTATAAATTTCATAATAACAATATTTTAACACGAATAAAAACTCTCTCCCAAACACACATAGACATACACTGCAACACTAAAATATAAACATGTATGTGTGTGTTTGTACAAGTTATATAGAGAATATAAACACAACATGCTGTGCAATTCAAACTGTAATTAATTTCAAGTGATTTCATACAATTTCAGACTAAAGAGTTAAACGGATGCGTTGTAAATATCCTTTTATCAAATTACAAACAATAACTATGAATAAAATGGTTATGGAAACGGATGTGCGAATATGACGAACAGAAGAAATGAAAGGTTTAGTGTACAAATGTGTAAGTGTTTGTTGGCGTTGAATATTCGTTGGTAATTTTTTGTATACATTTTTGGCTACCAGGAGCAACCAATATTCAAATACCATTAACAAAATTTTTAGTTTTTTTAAAAACAATAAAACCTTTTGAAGAAATTCAAAATCAGATGTTGCACAGTGTTTCAAATGAATTATGAAGTGGAAAAACAATTTGTAGCTTTCGTACAGCTAATCCAATTTTAATGATTGTTATCTAGGACACATGAAAAGATGAAGTTAGACATGTAATATATAACCATGTATCAGAATTATTATCAGCATTGAATCAGGCTTTGTGATTTCAGAAATTATGCCAAAATCTCTGTTTCTTTAAATTTAAGGTTTGCAAATTTCTTTTACGTTGCACAAAATTCCATAAACTCTTCAGAATCTTTCAGAAAAGTATAAATATGCTAGAGGTTACTTAAGAACAATTTTTTAAAACTTAAAAAAAGCTTAATTAATTTTTTGGCAAAAATTCGACGAAAAAATGTTCAAAATGGAAATTTAACAGAAAACTCGCCAAGATTAAAATTTTTAATTTTTGAAGCTAAATATCACTTTAACTACAAGATGCGACCTTCGTTTTTCATAGGTTTTAACTAAAATCGGATCAGATATAAGGAATCTGGATCGTTTAAATATTTTTATGACCCGAGCTGAGCAAATTTAGAACCTTGTCTGAAACTTTATTGAAATCGCCGTTTAAAAGTTACGGATTTTTTTTACATTTTTTTCAATTGAGACACTGTCTGTTGGTTGCTTGTAGCAACCTCAGTGAAGTGTGCGATATTTTGTTAGTTGTTGAAAAAATTAAACACAGTAAGCGATTGAAAGTAAAAGAGGGCCAAAAATAAAAGAAAAATACATAAAATGTGATTATCTGCTGTTGAAACAAAAGAACAGCTGCCGTTCAAAGATATAAGGGGAAACGACCATAGGTTGAGCTTTATGATGATAAAATAATAAGAATTGTTTCATTTCTTTCAACTGCCTGAATGATAATTAAGATTTTATTTGGATGGTCTAAGATTTTGATATTCTTGTTCCACACTGAACAGTTTGGATGATATTCTACAATTCAACCGATCGTAAAATCCAACTAGAACAATAAAACGGTCGGACAGACGCTGCTAAATCGATCCATCAAATGTTTTTGAATAATTTTTTATACTTCAAAGTGGTGGTTGGTCCACACCTAATATGCGTTGCAAACATGATTGAAAACTCTCAATATACTACATTTGGTGCAGGGTTAAATTAAACTAAAATTATTAGATATTGATGATAATGATAATCATGATAAAGTGATAATAATAAAAATTGTAATAATTATTACTTTTGATAACTTCTCACATTGTTTTTTTAATATGAACTAAAATATTAAAATGCCTTTGGAATTCAGAACGGAAAATGTAAGCACTTATTTTTAGTGTGGAAAAATGTCTGTTGACCAAAATTACAAATTTCAAAAATGAAAAATAAATTTAATGAATAAATTGTTTTGGTCCTGCCAAATTCTACAAACACTTCGTTTGTAGTTCCATTTCTGTATTTAATATAACCAGGTATTTTCAGATAACTAATATTTATGCCAGAAAGTGAGCGTAAGAGTAATCTCTTTTTGTTGTTTGGTAGGTTTATGTGTTGCAGAGTGAAAGTTTATGTCATATTTAATAACTGTGGTGTTATGACGTCAATAACAACCGACGGCGGTAAACTGTCAATATTATACACAAACAAATTGTTTCTCCACTAAATAGAAGATCCATTGTAACTGGAGTATATGTGGGAGTAGTATTGGTAAGAACAGTATTTGTTGTAACAAAAGGATGTCTCTTTTGTATTAACCATCCTTGTTGTTATCGTTTAACTTGATAATTGTGTGATATCAACATGGCAACTGTTGCCATAACATCGATGGTAGAAAAATTTAATGCAACTATTTGAATTGACAATATAAATAACCCAGTAAACAATTCAGCAAACAATTTTTAACATAAGATTGGTATGAGGATTTTTTTAATAGGATTTTCATGAAGAACATGTTTAAAATTTACAAAAATCCTAAATTAGATGATTGATAAAAAATTTCTCCAACAGAAAATATAATCAATTTGCTTTCAAGAAAATTTATTGAAAACTTTCTTTATGAAAAAAATTGTTAAATATTTCCTCTTACAAAAAAACTTATTGAAATTTTTTCCTTACAGAAAATTTATTGAAAGTTTTCTTCAATAGGAAAATTTCTCTAACATTCTAATAAAGAAAATTTAAAATCGTTTTGATAAGAAAGTGTAATAATTGACCAGAAAACAAAATTTATCAACAAATTCTTTAAAGAAAATGTATACAAAAAAATTTTTAAAGAAAATTTATCTATTTTTAGAGAAAAAAATTTTGAATAAACTGAAATCGAAAACTTTCTCTAAACAAGTGTTTTATCGAAAATTTTCTCTAAACAAGTGTTTTATCGAAAATTTTCTCTAAACAAGTGTTTTATCGAAAATTTTCTCTAAACAAGTGTTTTATCGAAAATTTTCTCTAAACAAGTGTTTTATCGAAAATTTTCTCTAAACAAGTGTTTTATCGAAAATTTTCTCTAAACAAATGTTTTATCGAAAATTTTCTCTAAACAAGTGTTTTATCGAAAACTTTCTCTAAACAAGTGTTTTATCGAAAACTTTCTCTAAACAAGTGTTTTATCGAAAACTTTCTCTAAACAAGTGTTTTATCGAAAATTTTCTCTAACAAGTGTTTTATCGAAAATTTTCTCTTAACAAGTGTTTTATCGAAAATTTTCTCTAAACAAGTGTTTTATCGAAAATTTTCTCTAAACAAGTGTTTTATCGAAAATTTTCTCTAAACAAGTGTTTTATCGAAAATTTTCTCTAAAGAAGTGTTTTATCGAAAATTTTCTCTAAACAAGTGTTTTATCGAAAATTTTCTCTAAACAAGTGTTTTATCGAAAATTTTCTCTTAAACAAGTGTTTTATCGAAAATTTTCTCTAAACAAGTGTTTTATCGAAAATTTTCTCTAAACAAGTGTTTTATCGAAAATTTTCTCTAAACAAGTGTTTTATCGAAAATTTTCTCTAAACAAGTGTTTTATCGAAAATTTTCTCTAAACAAGTGTTTTATCGAAAATTTTCTCTAAACAAGTGTTTTATCGAAAATGTTCACTAAACAAGTGTTTTATCGAAAATGTTCACTAAACAAGTGTTTTATCGAAAATGTTCTCTAAACAAGTGTTTTATCGAAAATGTTCTCTAAACAAGTGTTTTATCGAAAATTTTCTTTAAACAAGTGTTTTATCGAAAATTTTCTCTAAATAAGTGTTAAAAATAGAATTTAATCGAAAATTTTCTCTGAAATTAGAATTTAATCGAAAATTTTCTCTAAAATTACACTTTAATCGAAAATTTCCTCTAAAATTAGAATTTAATTGAAAATTATCTTTAAATTAGATTTTAATTGAAAATTTTCTTTAAAATTAGAATTTAAACGAAAATTTTCTTTAAATTAAAATTTAATCGAAAATTTTCTATAGATTAATCGAAAATGTTCCCTAATTGTTTATTTGGTTTTATTGAGCTAAAAAAAAACTTCATTTTATCGTTCATAATAAAGTCTGTACTGGCTTTTGTCAATCTATTTTTGCATTGTGTGTGATTTTTTTTCCATTGTTTACAACTCTTTGTTATATGCTGGCAACTCTGCTAGACGTTGGATAAATTAAATATTTAAATATTTCATACCATTTTCCCTGGTTTTTGTAAAATTTATTATAAATATTTCAAAATAACTGAAAACGGAAGTGAGTGAAGGTGTTTCTTTTTGTTGACATTTTCATTATATAATTTTTAATTTTGTTGTTTTTGTTAATTTTTTTTTGCGAACGTTTTTGTAAAATTGTCGTTTGACTTTGGCAACATATTTCATGAATTTAATGGTTTATGAAGACTTAATTGTTGGAAAATTAATTGAAATTTTCATTTAATTATATTTTATTTTGCGAAGAGTATGAAAATTTTGCCACAAATAAGTATGAAACAGAAGAACACAGGGGGTAAAAATAGTGAATAAAATACTGAAATATCGTCAAAGTAAAGATTTTGATGATATTTTTTTAGTAGAAAATGTTTGAATTAAATAATTCCCTGTTGAAATAAAATTAAAATTTATTTATTTTCCCTTTTTGTCGTTAATTCTTTAGAAATGCATTTTATTGTTTTATAAAAATGTTAATATTTTATTTTTTATTTTATAAACTACAACATCATTTATTATTGTTATTATTTTTGTTGTTATTATTACTTTATGCTGTCATGTTTAGTAAAGTAATTAAATTTTATTTTCTTCACATTTAAAATTTTCATGTTTATGGAGGAATATTTTTGTTAAATCTCTGTTTTAACATAAATCTGACATTTTTATTTCTGCTACATTTTTATATGTTTCCATACCCTCCACCACCACAGGAGGTGGAGAGGGTATATTAACATTGTCATTCCGTGTGTAACACTAAGAAAAGACATATATGTATGCTTTCATCGAATCAAAATCGAATCACATCCACAATAATTGACAGAGCTCAATGAAATTCGGCCTGAGTATTAGCTGAAAAGTTTTCTTTTTAAAATCAGGTATAGACCGATATCTGACGTTAAAATAGAAAATATCATTTCTACCTGTTTTCTGTTTGTACCCTACACCACAGTAATTGATTGGGATATTATGCGTTTGGGCTGATATTTGTTAAAATACAGAATAAATGGCATTACACCCACCTTTAAGTATATCGTTCGACTCAAAATCAGTTTCCGAGTTTATTTAACGATATCCGTCTGTCTGTCCGTCCTACTGGCTATCCATGTAAACGTTGTGTCTACAGGTTGAGATATCTTCTTTGGTACATAAATTGGTCATGTTCGGTCCAATACTTAAGCTGCCATTTATACAAATGTCCTCCCGGAATGGGGGTTTAAGCTTATAAAAGTCCTTAATATAAAGCGATTTTAAGTAAATTTGACAGAAATAAATTTTATGATATTCATAACCAATGTGCCACATTATGCGACTATCGATCCATTGCTTTTTATATATAAATATAAGAAAAAATCGATACGAAAAAATACAAGGGTCAGAAAATGAAATTATACGAGGGTGTTTCATTACTTTTTCGTAATTACCATTTTTAACCAACAATGCGGTATAGGGTATTAGATATTCGGGTTTGATTGACTTTAACATTTTTACTTGTTTTATATTTTTCTATAAAAATAAAAAAATAAAAAATATAAATATCTAGAAGAACCTCTTAAATCTCAATGGACAAATTTCTTGTGTAGATGTTTAAAAGAAACAAAAAATTTAAAAAGAAAAATGCAAAAATATCATAAAATCTTTTCAAAACCATTAAGAGGAAAAAATGTTCAATCTTAAACATTTATTTTCACTGAGATTTGTTTTAATTTTGTTCCTTACGCTTGTTTGCCTACACTTAAGTATAATTTATTAACAAATTTTTTTTCTACTTTTTCTTTTTTGTTTTATTTGTTTATAACTTCACGTAGCGTAAGCGGTACAGAAAAAAGAACAACAACTACAACAAAACCAAGAAAAGATAATTATAAAATAGAAATAAATTCTCAAAACGAAAAGATTAAGAAAAGACACGAAAATGTTTTGCAAAAAGAAGTTGACTTAAGCTTTTTGGGGGATGAGGAAGGATTTAGTGTATTTTTTTAAGAAAGTGAAAAAAGGAATGAATTATATGTTAAGAAGGAAGTTAAATTAGCAAAACGCTTTATTTCATGTTCTTAATATAAAAGCGAAGTATTGTAAAGTCCTATTTCTCCATTTGAAATTTTCTAATATAAAATCCCCAATTAGAGAAATTTTTCGATAAATTTATTATTTAGAGGAAGTTTTGTATGTATGATTAAAATTGAGGAAATTAGCGAAAACTGTGTTAATAAATTAAATTTTCTATGATGTTTTTACAAAGAGCAAATTTTTGATAAGTTTAAAAAATAAGGGAAATTATGGATAAATTTTGAAGATATAGGAAATTTTTAATAAATTTGCTTTAAAAAGGATTTTTAGTCAATTTACTGATAACTTTATTTAGAGGAAATTTTACTGCTAAATAAATTTTTCAATTATTTTACTATATGCATTTTCGAAAAAGGCGTTTATTTTCTTATAAACGAAAATTTCAGCAAATTTTTCTTAAGCTTCCAAAATGGAGTAAATTTTCCAAAAGAAATCCTAAAGAGCATTTTGATAAATTTCCCATGGGTAAAAAAATAAATTGTAAATAAAATAGATGTTTGCAGTTTATAGGTCTCGATTTGGTGCCATTAAGTTTAATGAATTATTTACGAAATTTTAATTTATCAAACATTAATTTAAAATTATGCAATTATATTTAAACTCTTATTATAATAAAAGAAATATTATTTTTTTCTAAATAAAATAATAAACTCATGAACACAATAAAATATCACGAAATCAACATCGTAAAATTTAAAATTTTTCTAAGTTAATTTTACAAAGTGTTTTTTTAGTGTGAAATTGTCAAGGATTTTTAAAGTAAATAATTTTTTAAAGTTTTATCTGCATTCGTAATATGTTCGATAAATTTCTAATTTTTGCGAAATTTTCGATAAAATTTTTATTTTAAATTTTTTTCCATAAATCTTTCATTGAACAAAAAATTTTTTGATAAAACTTCTAATCAGAGAAAATTTTGATAAAATCCCATTAAGATAAAATATTAGATAATTTTTCATAAATCTCATATTAAAAGAAAATATTCGGTAAATCCCTTGTGTAGAGAAAATTTTCGATAAATCGCGTATTTAAATAAAAATATTCGATAAATCTCAAATTTGGGAAAATTTTTCAAAAAATTTTTATATTGCAAAAATATTTCGAAAAATATTCTGTTCAGAGAAAAATTATATTTAAATTTAATAGAAAATTTTCGATAAAAATCAAGTTGAAAGAAATTTTTCAATAAATCCGTTATTTAGTGAAAATTTACGATTAATTTCAAATTAAAAAAAATTTATATAAAAGAAAAAAATCGATAAATTTCCCATTAGAGAAGGTATTCAATAAACTAATGATTAACTACAAGTTTTCAATAAATCTCATTTTAAGAGAACATTTTCGATAAATTTCCTAATTAAAAAAACTCGATGATTCTTCTTTTTAAAGAAATTTTTATAAATCTCCTATTTAGATAAATTGCGATACATTTCTCTTAATTATAGAATAATATTTTTGTTTCCTATTAAGAAAAATATTTTACCACTCACTATATAATATTTAAAAAATATCGAAAATTTTCTTTAAAATTCAAAAATAAATTCTTCTAAAATATCAAAATTTTTTGTCATAAATTATGGATTTTCCATTTTTAGATATTTAGAAAATACTTTCCGCGAAAATTGTTTCCTTAAAATTCAGTTGTATATTTAACTTTCTAATGAACTCAAAATAATTTATAATAAAAAACAGAAGTAAAATTCTACTAAAAATTCATCATCCCAGAAAAGTAAAAAAGCCAACAAGGAGCGCTTAAGACGACATGACAAAAGACAAATAATAATGGCGAGGTTTAACTATCAAGTGAGTATTTAATATTATAATTCACACTCCCCAGTTAAGAAAAAAAGAGATAAATATGTTTTCTTCTTTTTTGGAAGCTGTAACAACAATATAAGATACTGGTTAAGTAAATACAGGCAAAATATGCAGGAAATAGAAAAAAATCTTACTAAACTAGAAGACAAATTCTTAAAAAATAACTAAAATATTTAAAATAGTATTCTGGAATAATGCTAAGAAAGGGAGCAGACAGTAAAATCCTTGAAAAATGGAGGAAATTTATAATAAGCCGAAAAAGATGATAATTATTCAGTTCTTGCGAAGCAAGAATTTCTTATAGAAAATACGTTTTTCTGTTGTCTTGTAGAGGTTTTACTCTTTTTATATTTGTTTGTATTATCTGTAAAGGTCTAAGCATAATATTATCATGGATTTTCTATCAGCAGATAAATTTTATTTTAAAAAAGTGTATTTTATTTGTCATCAACTATGAATAACACATATTAGTGCATTTGGAAATATGCACTTTTTTAAAAGTAGCAATTGCTCCTGTTTTTCCTAAGCCCAAAATAAGTACCAGAACAATAAAATATTCTTTAAATCTCCACACGCATTTTATTTTAATTTCAATTATTTAATATTTTGATTTCTTTTAAAATATAATTTAAATTATTTCACCATTTTTATCTTGGGCTGCTTGGTTCCCTCTAAATTCTTTTCATTTTTTCTAAGGTGCCATACAAACGTTTGGTCTATGGTATTTTTTACCTTTAATTTCCTTTTTTCTAGTTTCTCTTACCTTCATTTTATCTTATGGCTTCCTTTGTTTAATGGCTTTTAGCTTAAAATAAATTCAACAAAAAACACTGGATTTTTAAATAGAACATTTAAATTTTTAATTGTAGCTTTTAAGGTGTTTTATTGCTCTTATTATTAGCCACCTTAAGAAGGACTGGATAAAGAAATTATTGAGTTAGAAAATTAAAATGAAAATTAAACGCACCAAAATCTAACTAATTGTTGTAGCAACTTTAAAAGTACTTATGTCTTAATCTGTTAATGGGAGATTTGTCAATTACTTTCTCTAAATGAAATATTTTTGAATATTTTCTGCAAATGAATTTTATCAAAACTTTTCTTAAAGAAAAAATTATCGAAAATTTTCTCTAAATAGGGGATTTATCGAAAATTTTCTCTAAATAAGGGATTTATCGAAAATTTTCTCTAAATAAGGGATTTATCGAAAATTTTCTCTAAATAAGGGATTTATCGAAAATTTTCTCTAAATAAGGGATTTATCGAAAATTTTCTCTAAATAAGGGATTTATCGAAAATTTTCTCTAAATAAGGGATTTATCGAAAATTTTCTCTAAATAAGGGATTTATCGAAAATTTTCTCTAAATAAGGGATTTATCGAAAATTTTCTCTAAATAAGGGATTTATCGAAAATTTTCTCTAAATAAGGGATTTATCGAAAATTTTCTCTAAATAAGGGATTTATCGAAAATTTTCTCTAAATAAGGGATTTATCGAAAATTTTCTCTAAATAAGGGATTTATCGAAAATTTTCTCTAAATAAGGGATTTATCGAAAATTTTCTCTAAATAAGGGATTTATCGAAAATTTTCTCTAAATAAGGGATTTATCGAAAATTTTCTCTAAATAAGGGATTTATCGAAAATTTTCTCTAAATAAGGGATTTATCGAAAATTTTCTAATAGGATTATCGAATTTCTCTAAATAAGGGAATTTATCGAAAATTTTCTCTAAATAAGGGATTTATCGGAAAATTTTCTCAAATAAGGGATTTATCGAAAATTTTCTCTAAATAAGGGGATTTATCGAAAATTTTCTCTAAATAAGGGATTTATTCGAAAAATTTCTCTAAATAAGGGATTTATCGAAAATTTTCTCTAAATAAGGGATTTATCGAAATTTTCTCTAAATAAGGGATTTAATCGAAATTTTTCTCTTAAATAGGGATTTTATCGAAAATTTTCTCTAATAAGGGATTGTATCGAAAATTTTCTCTAAATAAGGGATTATCGAAAATTTTCTCTAAATAAGGGAGTTTATCGAAAATTTTCTTCTAAATAATGGGATTTATCGAAAATTTATCTACGGGAATCTAATCGAAAAATTTGGCTAAGGGATTTATCTAAAATTTTCGTTTAAGATTATAGATTTATCGAAAATTTCTCAAACTTTTCTTCCTAAATTGGAGGTTTGTCAAAAAACGTTTTCTAAATAAGAGTTATATCGAAAATGTTCTCTAAATTGCGGATACTGCTCTAAACAGGAAATTTGTAGATATTGTTTCTAAATGTTCTACAATTTTCTTATTTATAGAAAACATTCTTTAATAGAAGATTTTTTATAGGCATTAAGTCCCTTTAAAATTTTCCATTTGCTTTATAGCTGTTTTATCTTAAAATGCTAAAATAACAAAAATACAAAAATCTCATTAATTAATTAAAGTAAATCTCGATTTTTCTAGATTTCTTAAAAACTCTCTAATTAAACTTCAATACCTGTTTATTTACCCCATAACTAGCAAACAGGAAATCATATTCTCTTTTCTCATTTCAAATATATTTAAGTACCCGGATAATGAGAGAGAGAACAATTAGTTTTATTTTTATAATTTTAATGATGATGACTCCATACGAGAATGATTATTATAAATGTTGACTTACAATAATAATCATCATAAAAATAATTACTTATGCTTATAATACACATATACATATATAGACTCACACTCACACTTGTACAATGATAATGATAATAAAGGCAAACTTAATGGAAAATTATGACAACTTTAATGATGCAAAAAATGCAGGTTAAAAACTAAGTAAATAATGGTGAATGAAACGCAGAAAAAAGCTTAAGAGGGGAGTGAAAGTGGAAAAGTTGGGAGCTGACATTAAATAATAATAGAAACTTTATTATCTTGAGGGATTTTAGCTTAGAATCAGAGGGGGGAAATAGGATAACAAAAGTCACTACCACCCTCATTATCACTATACCACAACTAAAAATGTTTAACTCAAAACACTTTCTCTCCCTCTCTTTCCGTTTGGAAACTGCATAAGTGTAAATAAAACAACAAGGATGTTATTATTTTATTTACTTGAAATCAGATTGAGGGTATTTATGTATCTATGTATGTGTAAATGTTTTTTTTTTCATTTTTTTGTTTAATTTCATATTGAGAGTAAAAGTTTGGGGGAGGCTTAATGGTGTATGTAATTGCATTTTATATGATATATGTGTGTTAGTACATGTGTGTATATGTGCTTTATGTTTTAATGTATGAAAAAGAAAACGGCGCCATTTATGTGTCTGGATGTTATAAAAAATATCTCTCATTCTCAAATCAGGATGTGTGGGGCCATTTTATTCATTCAATATTTTCGTTACCGGTTTTCAGGCGGTAATTATTAAATATGGGGAGTTTTTCATTAAAAAAATATATACTATTTATCATTTATATGATACATTTGGAAGCCAACATCAAACCAACGTGAAAAAAAAACAAAAATATACAGACAAGAATACCAGACTCGACATTCATTCAGACGAATTGTGAATCAAGGATTCACAGATATACATGTATATGTGATTGTTAATGTATGAAATAAAAATTTAAATATATGACTTTGTGCAACACGTAGAGGGTGTTCTTTCGGGATATGTAATTGGAGAGTTAAATAATTTTAATTTTTTTTAAAACAGGGAATTGATTGATCTGAAACATAGATAGAAGAGAAAGTATTTAAAATATACTACTGGCGGAATAACAGGGTTTAGTAACCTGCTCTTTTCGCAGGAAGTGTTAAGTGAGGTCTAATAGATCATTTATATTCTGCCTTGGAAAATAACAAAGCAAATATTCCGATAGTCCAAACACATTGGGAAATCCTTAAGGTCCGATTTGTTATCTTTGTTTCCAAGTGAGGAAAACATTGTAGTAATTATTTTTGCTGATCTGAAATATTATTTTACTTGATGAAAAGGATTAGGTTGCATGATTGGAATCGATTTAAAAAATAAGTTATTTGCCAAATCCATAAGTTCATCTGACTTCAACATGGTTCAGTTCCATTATTGTCACACTAAACTTCTTCAAAATTATTTAAATTTTTCGTCTTGTAGAGATATCAGAGATCATATACTAACTGAGAAGACTGTGTGCGAATAACTTTATTTTGGCGCAAAGGACGATTGATGATTCTAAGCAAGATTTTAGTTAAGAAATAAGTCACAATAACTTCCTTTTCCTGATTAAAATATTTTTGGACTCGATTTAGCGAATAAGTCATTTGTTCAGAGTTCATTAGTCTCGAAATACGGTTCGGCTCATACTTTCTCTTTAAACGATCTTTCTTGCTATTAACGGTTGTATTATTTCCACGAAGAAACTTTTTCAAATTTTTTGAATTTTTGATCTTTTAGAAAGATTTTTTTAATCTGATGGAAAAGCTTACGTTTCACTGTTGCAATGCATTTAGGGAATGGGAAAAATCCACGATGATTAAGTTGTAGTATGACTTTCAAGTGCACTATTTTCTTTTTGTTATCTTTTTCCTTTAACGACAGTTCTCTCTTAAAAGCAAATTTAAAAATTTTCTCTAAACATCTATTTAAATAGATACTTTACATCGATGAAAATTCTCCCCGAAAAGAAAACGTATCCAAAATTTAAATACAGTATTGAATGAAAATTTTCATAAAATATCTTATTTATAAAAAAATAACTCGTAGAAAAAATCCATAAAGCTCCCAAGAATTTTGTGGTAATTTTTCTTAAAGATAAATTTTTCGAAAATTTCTTTTAATGTAAAATTTCTTCAAGTATTTAATATGTAGAATTTTCTGACGTATGAGCAACATTTTAAATAAAGCAGTCTGACGTATGATTAATATTTTTATTTTTTTATATTCGAAATTAAGTATACGTTCCAATTAAATATAAAGAGAATTGTAATTTTCCACTTTAACAAATAACATCTCTTTTCTCCATAATCTTTCTATCTTAAATATAACCAAAAACTAAACCCACAAACACGAAACTCCCCAGAGCTTTAAGAAATAATAACAAATTATTTGTTTTTTTCCCTTAAATATTGTAATAATCCTTGTTAAAATACTTTTACTACTTCCCCCATATGGAGACATACAACTACAGTAACAAAATAAATAATTAGAATTTATACTCACATTTTCGTGTATATACATGTGTATTAATATGTGTGTGTTAAACATTAGATTATATTCAAACTCAATGTCTATGTCATTTTCATGTGGAGCTTATTAAAGTGAAATTATAAAGAGGACGGAAAAATAGGAGTTAAATATATAAAAATGGAATTAATTGTTATAAAATATAACTTTAAATTTTTTTCTTATTATAAATACAAATGTGGAAAATTGTAAGTGATTGTGGATGTATGAATAAAGGGAAAAAGGAGTTTAATTAACACTAAAGCTGGCTTAATAAGTTGTTGGTAATAATGATAATTTTCGCTATGGTCTGGGTGGAGTGTAAAAAGCAAGGGTGGTGTGAAAAGTTCTGGTTATTTTTTTGTAGATCAAATATTTTCTTTCTATCATGAAGAGACAATTTTTGCATTGAATTTAAAGAACTTAAAAACAAAAACTTTTCACACCACCACCATTGACATAAGCAAAACTACAATCAAATTTACAATGATTCCTAACAAAATTTTATTTAAACTTTTTATTTAATTTTATCTCATTTGAGTTTCTACAAATTCTATGAAACATAACTTCTTCTTTCAGAACTAAATGAGGAGGCCTTTTAAAAACACGTACCTTTTACTGGCAATAGAAAGTTTATGTTATAATTGTAGCTGTAGGGCTTCTAAAATGTCTGATAAGTTTTAATCTTCTACATACAAAAGCCCACAAACAGACAGACAACTCTACAAATTCGAAATTATTTAAAAAGGGAAATTATTATGGGATAAGTTAAGGGGTTGATAAATTTATTACATAATCCTCACCAGCAATTCCAGGTAAAACATAAATTTCAAAAATTAAGTTGTTTTTTAAACAAATCAGCCTTAAAACGAGATTATGCAATAATATTTAAATGATTTTATACTTTTGATTTAAGGAAAAATGATTTAATTATATCTTATACCACCATAGGTGGTGGAGGTATAATGCGTTTGTGCAGATGTTTGTAACGGACAGTAAAAATACTCCGATCACATTTTTAAGTAAACATGTAGACCTTAAACAAATGTTTTTAGTCTAAAAAATTCCTAAAGATAAAACGAATTCAACCAAGTCTTAAGTCTTATTATATTCTAAAACGATGTGCCAAATTATACGAGGATCGGTCCATTATTTTTCATAGGTACCAACTTTCAAAATATCACTAAAAAAACTGTTCAAATATTTAGTCAAATAAGCCAAAAGCACTGTGCGAAATTCAACGAGGGTAGGTTATTCTTTTAATTCCCATCTAATTCTCTAGAAGACATTCACTTTTAAACGCATATATTTCACATAAATATTAGTATCATAATAATCTATTGAACATATAAATTTTTGTAGTAGTAAAAAATGGTGTAGGGTATTACAAATTCGGGCTTGACCAACTATTATATTTATACTCGTTTTTCATTTATTTTAATTACCGGAAATATGGGATAAATTGATCTTTTTTTAAAGATAAAATAAAACACAAATTCATATTTCAGTTAAAAAATGTTTTTGGCCTGAAAATGTTTAAACGTTTTTCATAATTTTTCTCCTCTTCTTCTTATCATGACTTTTTAAAGAAATGAGCCAAAAAATATTTACAACACACAATACACAACATAACATAACAATAGTATTAAAACAATCCCGACTAAATAAACAAATTGTAAAGTAATTTTTACAATATTTTTTATGCGTTTTCCAAAAATGATTTCCATGGCGAAAACCATTTTTCTGTATCTGTATGAGTTGCTGGCTCTTTTTGTTATGCCTTAACGTGTGGTTGTTTGTCTTTATATTTCGCGTATCCCGGGCGAAATTGCCTGATGTATTCATATGAAAATATGAATTTTACTTTTTTGTTTATTTTCTTTTCCATAATAAAAGAGCGTAAAAAAACCTGGTGTTTTTTATAGGAATTGTGATATGAATGAATATAAAAATATGAATGTGATATTTTTATATTCATATACATATTTCAATGTATTTATGAAAACTTTACCAAACAATTGGTGAAGAAGAATATATTAAGTTGGACACCCCGAATGTAGATATCTGTCCGTTATTTCCATAAGGTGTAAAATATCCGCTGAGAGTAACATGAATTTATTTTTACTTTCTAAGGTTTTCGGATTACTACATATTATTTTTTATTCATTTAGACACTTTTCGGAAATATCGCTGTATTTATGGCCACATAAATAAAATTTTCTCTGTTTTTGAAACAAAAAATTAAAAATATATTGAAAATAGTTACAAAGTTATAGTCGTTCATATCTTACTATGAAGCAACCTCTTTGGGTTGTAAATAGTATCTTGGACAAATTATGGAAAGACTCTTGTATAATTTCTATGTATGAGTTCAATACATTATATTTTTATGATATTAACTTTTGTGTGAAATTTATGCGATTATTTTCAATTTAACTTCTTTTTGGTAGAGTTATATTGGAAATAATGGCTGACCTTCGCAATATTTCTAAAAACGTCCGCTGTGTATATTTACATTTTTTAAACCGAATATAAATTCAATATCAACATTAATGAAACATTTTTGCAGTTATGAGATGTGACAAATAATGTATCGAAACTCGCTATTCATCATTCAAAAATATTACAGAACTTTTTTGTGCCGAGTTTCATAACTTTTTTATACTTAGGAGTTTTATAAGCTAGAAAGTTCATGCCGGAGGAGATATTTGAAATTATCGATTAATAATTTCGTTCTTAGGGCACAATACTATATACAATATTTTCACAAGAAATCTTTAAATTTTTTTTAAATCGACGCAGGAAGTGAGTTTGAGTCGAACGGTTTATTTTAATGTGGTGATATATTTTCTGTTTCTTACAAACATCTGCACAAATGCACAATACCAATTCAATTTTTCATGTGAAAAGTATAAGTGTATTCAGTTTGTTTAGATTCCAGTCAGTGTCCTTAAAAATCGGATGTGGGTCCAATAATTATTAATCCTAATTTGTTTTCCAGAACATTCATAAATCGCTGGCTTTACATCTCAAAATGCATGAATGTTTTATATAATCATCCCTTTCCGGTATGGAAAGAAAATTATAATTACATCCCACCAGAGTGCCAAATCATCTAGTCCAATGGAAGCTGTATCACTAGGAAGTTTCTTTCTCAAGAGAGAACAACCAGATATAACCGAACTGTTACGACAACCGACAGTGATGAACGGAAAGTGATTATGAATATTTGGAATACATTTAAACGTACGTTATAAACCCTGCATAAACCAATCATGGTCCTATAAAAATAATTCGCATTATGAGAAACTAAATCCACTTGTTTTGCAGGGCATAAAAGATTCGTTTTTATATTTCTTTAATATTTTTATATATTTATGTACAAACATACATTCCTGATGAATTCATATCTGTAAAAGGGATTTCGTGTTGCTGCTTTTTTTATTATTATAATCATTACAAAGTCGTCATCGTAAATGAATGAAATAATTCTGCAAACAAAAACCGCAAATTTAACATACGAAATGATTTAACGGGAAAAAAAAAGCAAAAATTTATTTTTAGTGAAAATGTAAAGCTTTTGATGTGAAAAACAAAAAAATAATAAGAAAAGAAGAAAATAATTAAATTAAATTTTTAAGTAGTAGTTTTTTTTAATATAAGAATAATATCGTAGTTTTAACAACGATCTTATGATGACCAAATCTTATGATGACGGCGTTACCAATAGTTTTAAAACCAAACTAAAATTTTTGGATATTGAGTAAAATTTAATTTAGGTTATGAAATTAGATAATGATAACTTAGTTCAATAATGTACTTAGCCTTCTTAAGGGGGAAGATAGTTGAGAAGAACAGCACCCCATAATCCAGTGCAACCACTACTGCAATATTAGATCTTTCAATGAGGTTGTAAAAGATTATCTCGCTGTTGTTCAGGTTACCGAAAATGAAGGTTCCATAAATCTAGTGGTAACATGATGGAGTGTCATAGAACCCATATTTGACCAACTCTTAATACATGGGAAGCTCAAGCTGATACAAGCTCTGAAGGTTCCAATGATATCACGTGTAAGAATCTGCTTATCTAAATGGTTGCCGAATAATGAATATGAATTTTTAAACTGAACAAAGTAGATATTAAGCTGCTCTTTTGGTACTCCTCATTGAGGAGAACTTAGACATTGTTTTGGGCCGGGTTTTTAAGTTGAAAGGGTTCCCATCAGTAAATTGTAATACCATTAGGAAATTTTATAATTTGATCGTGTTGTATATCCAAAAATATCTGAATATTTTCTTTGTTTCTTTGCCACCGTGAAATGGATTCTATGACTGCCTCTTCTATAAGTCATATGGAAAGCCATCTTCACCTTTTAAAGTTAGCGCGCTCATGAGGGCAATTGGTCCTACAGAAACATTATTCTGGGATGTGATGCAAGTTCAAGGAATACAATCTGGAGTAGAAGTACTTTAAAATTTATTAATTGCAACAATCTAAGTGTTTAAATACAGGAAACAACTTAATGTTGATTTTTTCTAGCTGAGAAATATATAATCGTTGGCAGGAAGTACTGGATATCAGCTAGCGCAGAGGTATAAAATGCGAAAATCATATAAAGAAGATTAGAAATTTATATTCTGTCCAGGAATGAGTAGAATATGAATTAGCCCATGAAAAGATATGGTTTCAAAATAATCTGCAAAGTTAGGCCTTCTGCCATTTTATTTCTCAGTTCTTTTGTTATCGACAGATGCTCCTAGACATTTACTTAATGTGGGTCCCTGTACCCAGAGCTATTAATTTAGGCAGAAAATATTTAAAATCTGATAAGTGCTATATGAAATCGGTTAAACATTCACTTGGGTAAATTAGGGGAACCATTGTCATACACTTCCTAACAGGGCTACACATATAAGGTGTTCATGGACTTACTTAATGACGAGAGTAGAACAATGTTAATACACATAGATCGATATGTGTAATCAATGGTCTTTAGGGGATTATTTGGAACATTAACTTGAATATGAACGTGTTAATAACAGATAAATTAATATTATTCAGATTCAGACATTAGAAGTTTTGGAAGGAATAAATGTATACTCATTTGTCTTAAAACTTTCCTCAATTCAATCCTCTTTTTATTGTAAATTTCGTTCTTAAACAATTTTAATATTTTCAAATTAAAATAAAATTATCAACAATTTTAATGTCAATTTTATTGTCCACTTGCACAAAAAATTCACATTTAAAAAAACTGTTCGGACTTAAGTCTCATTAAAAGAAAAATGCTTTTTTAAATTTGCAATACTTTGAGTACAAAAACGAAAAAAATGCAAAAAATAAAGAAAAAACTCTTTCTCTCCTACAAAATGTTCATAAAAAGGAATTTTAAAATTAAATTAAAAAAAATGGAACGATTTTTGTATGAATTTTTCTGTAGCTGTTTTCTGCTCTTGTGATCACAACAACTTTTCTTATTTTTTTTTTTTTTGTTTTAATGAACAAAATTCTTTTAAAATTTCTTTGTGTGATTTTTCTTAACTCCAGTTGCTTATTTTTTTAATTTTGCCTTTTTACTGGGGATGTTGTTCCATTTTCCGGTCCGTTGGTCTGCTATTATCATTTGCTTTTGCTTTTTGTAATAAGGCTGCCTGCCTTTTGCTGAAAAGGACATTTATTTTGGAAATTGTTTCTGTGTTCGTTCGCTTATTTTACTGTATTTCATTTCAGAACGTGCGTTAAAGTTAATGTTTCAATTATACACGAGTCTTAGATTTTTCTTGTTTTCTCTTCTTCTGTTTTTTTCAAGGAGTTTGAATTTTAATGGTTATGAAAGGGTTAAGAAATTAAATGCAGCTGCTGTTTAAATGGTTAAAGTTAATATTTGAGGGACAAGAGAAAAAGAAATAGAAATTATTTCTTTTACAAACTCTAAAATTAAAAGTTATAGAGAAAAAAATAACAAAAAGTTTTTTATGCAAAAAGTAATTGATTTCCGTTACAGTTTGTTGTATTTCTTTTTTCTTTTTTTCTCAAGAAAAAATTCTAGAATAAAGTTTACAGTTAAATGGAAGGAAATAATTGCAACACCTTAACGCGCCAAAAGGAAGTACATTTGTTTGCTGCCATGAAACACAATTTAATAGGGGGAAATTAAAGGTGAATGGAAAATGTTTGAATTTCTCATATAAAGAAAAATATGAAAAAATATAGAAAAGAAGTGAAAACTATTTTAAAGTTCAATATAATCATTTTGCCATTTTCTACATTTCTTTAATATGCTCTTCAAGTGACTTTAGTCTTAAATTTTTTCGCCAAATGTTGCCATTTTTATATTTTCTTATTAAATGACTTTATTTCTGTAATAAAGCTATTTTTAATTATTTTAACTCACACGTTGCCATTTCTTTACTTAATTCTACAATATTTTATATTAATCAACCTAATAAATTAGTGTTTTTTATTAAGAAAACAATTTAACTAAGTTGCTCAAAGAAATTGTTAGTCCATATCAAAAATAAAAACAAATTAAAAAAAATTCATTTGATTAAGACGAATTATAAAATACTCTACACTGAAAACTCAATGTATTTGAAATGAAAATTTCTGGTTCAGTTCTCTTTCGGTTCAACTTTAGTTCTAGTTCAGTTCTAGTTCCGTTCTAGTTCAGTTCTAGCTCAGTTCTAGTTCATTTATAGTTCAGTTATAGTTCAGTTCTGGTTCCGTTCTAGTACAATTCTAGATCAATTCTAGTTCAGATCTAATTCAGTTCTAGTTTAATTCTATTAAAATTTTATTTCAGTTCTAATTAAGTTTTTGTTCAATTATAGTTCATTACTTGTTTAGCTCTAGTACTGGTATTATGTCTAGTTTAAGGTCTAAACCAAAGAACCAAATATAAATGTTATGAGGTCTAATCTAAAGTTCATTCTAGATTCCAGATTACAATTCAGTTTAAATTGTAATTAAAGAAGGTCTAGTTTAAATTTAAGTTTGACATCTAGTTTAAAATCCAGTTCAAAGTCAATGTTAAATTCTGGTCTATATTCTTGCCAATATTCTAGTTTATAGTCTAATTAAAAGTTCACTCTATAATTTAGTATAACTTTAAAATCTACTGTAAAATGTAATATAAATTCTTATGTAAAATCTAAATAAAAGTCAAGTTTAAAATCTAGTCAAAAATGTAGTCTAGAGATTCATCTAAAATCTTGTTTAAAGTCTAATCTTTAGTCAAGTCTGAAGCCTTTGCTTTCATGCAAAGCCATTCATATGAAGACTTATTTGTAAAATTAATCGATTCTGCCCCATTGTTCACTACAGTTTAGCACTATGTAGAATGTCTATATAATATTTTGGTCTAAGATCTGCACTATAGTTTAGACTAGATTCACCATTATGCCTTGTCTAAAGTCTACACCATATTTTTGTCTAAATTTATACAAAATCGAACCAAAGTTTTATATTATCCAGGTTATAATGTCAAATTAGTAGAGTCTTAAATAAGTCCATATATATTTAGTTCTCTTCTAAGTTAATGAAAAGAAAAAGGCAAAGAAAAGGTCATTTAATTTCTTTTCTTTATTTATTTTTTTTGGTTCATAACATTTGAATATAAAATAATTTCTTTTTATGGATTTCCAGTTAAATGCTTTACCAATAAAATAATAATTATTATTACATTGCTTTGACAGCTGTTACTACAGTTTACATTTAATTTATCCTTTTCCAACACCAACTCGCACCTCATTCCCACCACCACCCTCCAACTTCGCCCCTGTAAGTTATCATTCTAAACGTCCATCTTTAGTAAGTAATAACACACTTATAAAAGTAAATAAACCCTTTTTAAAGAAATGGCTAAAAAAAGTGAAGTTTATTTTTATTATTTTCTTCATTTGACTGGTTGGTAGGCTCAATTACCTTTTTTTTTTGGAAAAATAATAATCATCATCAGCAAAATTATTTTCTTAAAAATAAAAGAAAAATTGAAATAAATGAATATCAACATATTTTTAGTAATTTTTTCCTTTTAAGACGGTTCAATCATAAACTTCTTTATGACCCTTAAATGTTCAAAACCTATAAATGTTGTTATTACCTTAATCGAAATTGTTTGCTACTGCCAACTGTTCTTCATTTCCTTCCTTCTGCTGGATTTCAATAAGGGGTCATTGGGTGGTATATCCTTAGGCTTAAGTTATACTCCTTTTACTTTTGTTGTAAACATTTGTTCAAATGTTTTTCTTATACATTTTTGTTTGTTCTTCACAATCATTAATATTTTATGACAAACAGCCAATTGGCCATGGCAATTTGAAATTTTAATTGGTTGTACGCGTAACTGGAAATTATGCTAAATTAAATATAAATTCTTTTTTTCATTATTATATTTTTATTAATTTGTCCCCACAACAACAAAAATAATAACAACTGTAGTGGTAGCAGGAAGAAGGAAAAGAGGGGAATAACAAAAAGTTATACGAGAAAATTATACAAGATGTTTTGTAGGTTTTCTGTTTTTCTTCTCATTGAAAAGAAAAACAAAGAAAAAAACATTAAGAAAAGTGGTTTCGAATCAGTTGGGGAAAATTAAATAAAATACAAAGAAACAACTTTTATTCAACAATTAACAATTAAATGGGTTGTCAAGGTATCGAGTGGTAGAGGTGAAGAAAATAATTCAGGTAATTAAAATAAAAAGATTTTTTTTTACACAGGAAATAGAAGGAGACACAGAGATGGAAGCGGGAACGTGGTTCAGTGAAAGGTTAGGGAAGAGGTCGCAAAATGCGTAAACTATATAACAGTCCTTATAGTCCTCTATGTTCTGTTAAGTGTTGCATATTATGTTTAGATATAAATGGTTTAGATATAAATTAAACTCTGTCCTAAAATCTGAGCTATACTATCTTGATTTGTCGAAAGTCTAGCCTTTGATATTAACTTTTGGTTGTATTGTAATCTATAATGCATCCTTTAGTCTAAACCTGGCTTAAAGTTTATCATTTGGTTTTGCTAATGATTAGATGTAAATTAACTTATAGTACTTTTTTAAAGTAAAGCCTGCATTCCACTATAAAGTCTTGATATTGAGCTGAATGATTTTTTACACCGATTAAAAAATAAAGCCTTAAATCTCTTATTCTTTAATCAACTGCAAATTATAATTATGATATAGTGTAACATACAGTTTAGTCTAGCGTTAAGCTTCTATTCTGCTTAAAAGTCAGAATATAAGCTTTTCCTAATGACTTTCTAAAATTTAAAATTTTAATCCTAATCTTTTCAAAATATAATAGACTGTAGTAAAGCTCACAGTATAGTCTATACTTTAGTTTATACTATTTTAAATCTTTCCTGTAGTCTGTCCCAAGGTTTACACTGCAGTCTACATTATAGTCTGCAAAGAAGTATATTCCATAATTTATGAAAACGTTTACATAATCTATACAGTATATATACTATGGTCCCCTATTCTATAGTCTATACTTATGTCAATTCCACATTCCATAATAAATTCCACAATACTTTTTCTACTAAATTAAACATTGCAGACTGTTCAAAAGTCCATTATATAGTCTATACTAAAATTTACTCTATAGTCTATACTAAATCCTACACTATAGTGTAAGATTAAATCTACACTGCAGTTCCCACAGTACTTTTTGTACTGAATTCAACATTATTATCTTAACATACTATATGCTATAGACTAAACTAAAGTGTGTTCCATAGTCTATACTAAAGTCGACACTGTAAGACTATATGAAGTCTGCAGTATATTCTGTATTATGTCCATATTAAAATAAATAAAATACTCTCTTCTAGAGTATTTACTGTTGTCTGCACTAAAGCTAGAACATAGTCTGTGCTAAAATCTGTGCAATTGTTGATATTTTATAATAAATACTAAAGTTCATAATGAACTCTATATTTGAGTCTAAACTACAGGCCTCTACGGTAGCCTTTTTTTATTGTGGAGGTGGAAACCTAATACTTCGAAAAGTTAGTTAGAAAATCATTGTTCTAATTCTTCTTTTTTCCATTCGCATCTTCTTTTTAACTAAACTTGTGCATAGAAGCCTTTGCTTCTTGAAACTGTGGCAACTAGGTATCACTTGGATATAATATCACTGGAATATAATTCTCTACTTAGAAATATTAAGTACATTTTGAAGAATCCTATCTTACCTCATATAGGAAGTTTCTATATTCACCGTGACTTTTAAAAGGCTGTATGTAGATGATAATTCAGAGGTAAGAATTTTGCCTTGTATCTTCACCATACTCGTAGGCAGTTATGCCGAAAAAATTAAAACACATTTTGTGTTACATTCTGCAAAAATAGGCACACTATACAAAATATATATATTAAATTGAAATACTTTACCTAATAATCTCCTTGTCTCCTTTGTCTCCTTTCCTACTTCTACTGCAATAGTTGCAGAACCTATTTCTGACGATCCCATAGTGTTTCGTTTCCTTTTAAATATTTTACCTCTTGCACTCCCTTTGTCATTGTAATCATCTTGTCAATGACGCCAATTATTGATCTAGTTTTTCAAAATCTGTACTGAGAATTCCTATGCGATATCCTAGGGGTTTAGGATAACCTATTCTATGGTATATATAGAATCTTTACTATATACGCTAGATTAAAATCTCTCTGTCTGTTTTCTTTTATTGTTTTCATTTTATTTAAGTTTCGTTTTGAAAGTTTTTGTGAAGACTTTCTAAAAATATATTTCAAAGTCAAAGTGCTTTTAATTTAATTAAAAATATATTTGTATATATAAATATAAAATAAACTTGAGAATATGTTCAAATATCTACTTCGTAGATTACGAAGAGAGCATAGAGAGACAAACAATTACAAAAGAAAAATAAAAAATCAAATCAGTCAAACGAATCATGTTTTAAAGGAGTTTCAATATCAAAACTTATCAAAAGAGATAAAATAAGAAAAGTTGCGTTAATTCTGGGAATCTAAAATATGCAAAGGATGAAGAAATATACTAATAAAAAGTCCCTTATTTTTTATAAAATCATGTTAAAGAATGAATACATTTTTTTCAGGTGAAAATTTAAGTGATAAATTAATCAGTAAATTTTTCGTTTATTTTTTTAACATTTTAAATAATACTTTTTTAACGTTAACATTTTTTATATTTTACCATCTTTTACACGGTGTGCTTTGCTGCACAACAATTTCCTCAGTCTAAGATCTCGAAAGAAATATCACAAATCAAGACGTGTATTTCATGCAATGGGGATTTTACCAAAACCCCCTGAATTTCTCCGTTCTAAACATTTATTAAATATTTGCATTGCATTGGGTCAACTCCTTCCTTTGATCCTAACTGTCCTACATTTTGTCCAGTAAAATTGTTTCCTTGAGAAAGTGATTTTGGCCAAATCCAAGAACTCTCGCTGCTATAGTTCTCTAGATATTGGATAATCAATATTTGTTTTGTATAGGGGCTACTCCTTCCTGTGATCCTAACGGAAATTTTTTTGAGATCATTAGTTTAAATAACTGCATTTCTTCTCCTTTTTATTGACATCTTTTTGAGTGTTGCTTCCGTTTAAAGATGGTCCTACAATAACAAGTGTTGCATAATAAAGTAAATTTATAAATAACATTTTTCCTTGTTGCCGCTTGCATACCAGACACGTTTCAGTTTTGAACAGCCAAAAAGTAGGCAACAAAACCTCACAGACATGATATAAATAACAGGGTACCATGCAACATGATAATATTAAGAGAATATGCAGCATAATAAAATGCGAAGACATTTTAAAAAAGGAAACAAAATTTATAAGTAAAAAAGGAAAAAAAAACATTTTCAAGTAGATGAGATGCTGCTGATGTTGATGGTGACGATGACAATAATGAAGTTAAAGCTTGTTATAGACACTGCCCTGCCAAAGTCTCATATAATTCCTAACGTTTGTTTAATAGTAAAATGAAACCACTATAATAAATACTTATATGTGTATGTAAACAGGAACGTGTGTTGTTGCAAAATGTTGCATGTTGCCTAGGATGCATTTCACAAAAAGAGGAGAGACAACAAGAGAAAACATAAGGTAAATAGCATATTTTATATATAATATTAAGCTATGCATGTATTGTATGGAACCAATATCTTAAAAGTTCTTATATTTAGAATATGTTTAGGTTACATCACAAAGCTATAAATGTGTTTGTGTAAAGTCTTTCACGTGTTTTGAATATTTATAAATAAAGGAAAACAAGGAATAATAAGAAAGAAATATTAAATAAAATATGGCTGCATAAAGAAAAATATTATAATAAGTTGATACTTATAAAAGGTTTCCTATAAATACCACGTGTAAGTAGTACAAAAAATAAACGATAGATATTACAAAATGCAATAAAGGAAGAAAAATTTAAACATGTACACTGGTGCATATTCTTATGAACTCACATAACTCATTTAAGGAATTAGAAAAAAATAAACGAGAAAGATTTTAATGGCCAAATAATATTTTTTTTTAATCAACTAAGACTTCAGCTAAAATATTGTTAACATTATTTGTATATTAATTTACCTTTATATAATGTTTTAGAGTTTAATTTTATAGGATTTTTAATAACAAGTGGATGATGCTTATATGTTGATTATCTCAAAAATAAGATTGGAATCAATTTAAAAATAGCAAAAGAACAATTGATCACATGAATAATGAGTTGCATCTCATAAAATAACTATACTTTTGGATGAGAACAACAAAGATAAAACAAAAGTACAGAGAAAAAATAAATAAATGCGTTTATAAGAATATGCATCAGTGTATATGTTGATAAAAAATTTTGTGTACATGTTGTATAACAGGAGCGTAAAGATAATCTCTGAACATGAATTCAATAAACTCTATAATATTTTTTAAACTTTGATAAATTTTCGTTTAAGAAAAAAATTTCGATTAACTTTCTTCTCAGAGAGAATTTTCGATAAATTTTCTTCTCAAAAAAATTTTTCAATAAATTTTCGTCTTAGAGAAAATTTTCCATAAATTTTCGTCTCAGAGAAAATTTTCGATGAATTTTCGTTTCAGAAAAAATTTTCTATATCTTATAGAAAGGAAAACTTTTGGTAAATTATCGTGTTAGAAGAAAATTTCGATAATTCTTTTTGGGAAAGAAATTCGATAAATTTTCGTTTCGGAGAAAATTACCGAAAAATTTTCGTGTTGGAAAAAAATTTTCGAAAAATTTTCATTTCGAAGAAAATTTTCGGTGGTTTTCGTTTCTGGAAATATTTTTGTTTCAGAGAAATTTTCGATAAATTTTCGTTTCAGAAAAATATTCGATAAATTTTCATTTCAAAGAAATTTTCAATAAATTTTCGCTTCAGAGAAAATTTTCGATACTTTTCATATCGAGAAAATTTTCGATAAATTTTCGTTTCAGAGCAAATCTCCGATCATTTTTCGTTTCAGAAGAAACTTTCGATTATTTTTCATTTCAGAGAAAATTGTCGATAATTTTTCGTTTCAAAGGAAATTTTCGATAATTTTTCATTTTAGATAAAATTTTCCATAATATTTCGTTTTAAAGAAAATTTTCGATAAATTTTCGTTTTAGAAAAATGTTAATTATTTTAATAAAAAATTTTCGAGAAATTTTAACTTCAACGAACTTTTTCGCTAAATAGTAATTTCAGCTAAAATTTTCTATTTCACAAAATCTTAAAAAATGTCTATTTGAATATATAGGTTTTATGATGTTTGCAATCAATTATTTGAGGGAAAATTATCAACAAGTTTGCAAAGTGGTTCTCAACCAGTTTTAAAGTCCCAAACTATTCAATGTGGTGATGTGTGTTACATTAAAGATGGCCATCGCGGTTTTGAAGGTGTTGTAGAAATACATCAAAAATTATTGTTTTTAATTTTATAATCAGTCTCCTTAAAGTATGCTTTATTTTTATAATATACTACACCCCTGACTGTATGCAATAATAATATATACTAAAAACTTAAATTTTAGTTGAAAAAAAGAAGAAATAGAAAAAAAGTGAAATACAAGTAGACTTATGAAAAATGTTCAATATATGTTTTCATAAAACATCGATGTGCATTGATGTCGTTCCACATGAAAATGACGAAAATGATGATAGTCTGAAGCGAAGACTTGAACATGTTACAACAAATTTATATTACATGTAACTTGTTATTGCATTATTTATAATACGAAAAGCAACACTTTTGCAAAGAAAACTAAAAAACTTTTTTTTACGAAAACAACAAGAACTTCAAAATTTAAACTATGCAAAATAATTTTTACTCAAACAACTTCTTTCCAATAAAGTTAATAGAATTTGTATGAATTGTTGTTAAGATTGCCAGGTTTCTGCAGTGGCACCCTGTTCTTATAACTAACAAAATACCGGGTTTATTATAATGCCATAGAAAACATATTTTTTATACGCTCCACCACTACAAGAGAAGAAGAGGGTATATTAACTTTGCTATTCAGTGTGTTACGCTAAGAGGGAATCATCTCAGACCATACAATGTGGATATGACTATGTCCGTCTGTCTGTCGTCGGTACAGGATGAATATGTCCTGTGTATTTGTTATAGTACATTAAAAGTTATAGACCGATATCTGAAGTAACATCTATGTAACATCTATAATATTAGTTATTTGTACCATTATATTATAATTCCAAAAATTATCAAAATCGGTTCAGTAGAAAAAAAGTTATAGCTAAAATTTTATTACTCATTAAGTATTACGAGTTATATTTATTTTATGTGTGAGTAAAAGTAACGCATTTCTTCACACCCATTGCGGTGGAGGGTATTGAAGATTCGACGTAACAGGTTACAGCTTGTTATTACTTGTTGTTTTTTTGTAAATTTATTGAAGTTTTATATGGCAAAGGCAATCAAATCATGTAGTTTGTTGTTGCTCTCATTTCCTTTCAACTTTTGCTATAGACATGCGTTCAGTAGCTTTTATTTTCCTTTATTTAGTTTTACATTCCTTTGGTAATATTTGAAATATTTTATTTTTCTTCTTTTTCCAAACTAATGAAAGGTTTTGAAGTTTTCCTTTAGTTTTTTTTCTTTTACATTGAGAAAAACTTTAATTCGAGTTAAGCAATTGCTTTTTATCTTGATAATTAAAAAGTGAAAATATGAAATTTTACATAAAGAAGGTAAAATTTATATTAAATTCATTAAATATTCTCCTTTTTAAGTTCTGTAAAAATATACAAAAAATTGATTTTTATTGCATAGAAATTTTCAAAAATTTAAGAAAAAAAAATTTCATTTATTTTTTATTAGAAAAAATGCTAATAATTTCTTTTTTTTAAGAATTTCATAATTTTTTGGAAGATATATAAAATAAATTATCGTTCTCGAATGTTTTTGACAAGTACGAAAAATTGTTGTTCGTTTTGGCGAAAATTTTCAAATTTATAACATAAACACAATTTCGAATAAATTTCCATTTAAAAGAAAATTTCCCATAAATTTTCATTTTGTATTCAAATTTCCCTTATGAGAAATTTTTTGATGTATTTCACTTTGAGAGAAAATTTTCCTTTAACTTTCATACTATTGAAAATGTTAATTTTGTAGAAAATTTTAAACTTATATTGAACTAAAAATTAACTAGAACTGAACTAGAACTTAACTAGAACTGGACTAAAACTGAATTAGAACTTAACTAGAACTGAACTAGAACTTAACTAGAACTGGACTAAAACTGAATTAGAACTTAACTAGAACTGAACTAGAACTTAACTAGAACTGGACTAAAACTGAATTAGAACTTAACTAGAACTGAACTAGAACTGAACTAGAACTGAACTAGAACTGAACAAGAACTGAACTAGAACTAGAACTGAACTAGAACTGAACTAGAACTGAACAAGAACTGAACTAGAACTGAACTAGAACTGAACTAGAACTGAACTAGAACTGAACTAGAACTGAACTAGAACTGAACAAGAACTGAACTAGAACTGAACTAGAACTGAACTAGAACTGAACTAGAACTGAACTAGAACTGAACTAGAACTGAACTAGAACTGAACTAGAACTGAACTAGAACTGAACAAGAACTGAACTAGAACTGAAGTAGAACTGAACTAGAACTAGACTAGAACTGAACTAGAACTAAACTAGAACTGAACCAGAACTGAACAAGAACTGAACTAGAACTGAACTAGAACTGAACTAGAACTGGACTAGAACTGAACTACAACTGAACTAGAACTGACCAAGAACTGAACTAGAACTTAACTAGAACTGAACAAGAACTGAACTAGAACTGAACTAGAACTGAACAAGAACTGAACTAGAACTGAACAAGAAATGAACTAGAACTGAACTACAACTGAACAAGAACTGAACTAGAACTGACCAAGAACTGAACTAGAACTGAACAAGAAATGAACTAGAACTGAACTACAACTGAACAAGAACTGAACTAGAACTGACCAAGAACTGAACTAGAACATAACTTGAACTGAACAAGAACTGAACTAGAACTGAACAAGAACTGAAATAGAACTGAGCAACAACTGAACTAGAACTTTTCCTACAGCTCAGTTAAACTTTATTTTATTTCTTGACAAATTTTAATAAAAGTGTTTTTCAATAGAAATTAATTATTGTTATTTTTAAAAATTTGTATTTTTTTCTTTAGCATAAAAGTCTTTTATTTGTTTTAAGTAATTAAAAGTAATATTTTTTTATTTATTCGGCTGATGCGTAGTTTTAGAATTCAACTCATTAAAACTTCAGCGCTAAATGCATTCAACTATTTTGTTGAAAACATATTTTGAGTTGTCGTTTACACAATTTTGCTGCAAAAATTAGTTTTAATAAAGAAATTTTCTTTTGAAAAATGTTTGCTAAAAAACAACAAAATTGCTCTTAATTCGAGAAAAACGAAAAAAAACAACTGTCTGGCATTAACACAAAACAAAAACTTACTAACGTTCTAAAAAAATAAACAGCAGTGAATAAAAGCATTTGCAATTTTAGAATTAAAAACAACATGCTAACAAAATCAACTATTGTAGGCTGCAAAAGCTGCTTAAGCCAGCCAAGAATGGATAATAAGGATCTATGGCTAAAAGTAGTAGGAGAAAAAATAAATAAATGGAAAGAAGTAACTTGAACAAAAATTCCAGTAGACGCATTTTGTTGGATATTTGGGCTGTATAATTTAACAGTGAATAAATGAATGAAAAGCTGAAAAAAAAGACCTCATGCTGTGTGTGTGTCTACCAACTACTAATATACTCACTCCCCCTATAACCCCCTCCCAGTCACAATAGCACAAAAATGTCCAGAAGATTTTATATAATTTCTTGTTAGATCCTATAGTGTTTGCTTTTTGCTCTACTCCCTCTACTGGATTTATCCCTAAAAACACATACCATCTCTTACCCCAAAATAGAATTAATGCAGCAAAAGTATAAGAAAAAGATGCTGCTTTAACATGTCTGCTCTAATAAAATCCTTCGCACGTTGCGCACGAGACAAGCATTAACAATAAAACAACACATACATCTGCACAGATAGACGGATGGACAGACAGTTGTGTGTAGTTTGTGTATTAGAATAACAACAAAAGCATTTATAACAAGTGATAGTTAGAAGACAGTAGCAACAACAACAACAAGAATATTTGGTATAAGCACACAACTTGCACAGACATGGTAAAAATACATCTAAAAAGACATTGATATAGCAAATTATATGGTTGCATATCATTGTTGTAGTATCATGTCTTGATATTGTTACTTTTATTGTTGATGGCTAACATATACACGAACACACTAACATATATATACAAAGATATATAGATTACATGTTGTTGGGGTTTTTGCTGCTGTGTGCTGAAATAGAGGGTGACCTCAAATAAACAACCGTCGTGGTAAGCCATTCTGTCTTATTAACGTTAATAAAAAGGACATTTCTTCATTGTTATTTTGTATTATGTTTTCACTTGGTCTTCCTCAATCCATCGTCTATTTATGTTTGTTTTTATATGTGTGAATTAGTTTTTGCTTAAGCCCACCAGGAAGAGGTCAAAGAAATGAAAACCAAATATGAATACTGTGTTCGGTTACAACGAATCTTAAATACCTAAATTATAATATAAAAAATAATTTCTAAGATCAAGGATTTTAAGGACCTCTTATATATGGCTACGTCAAGCCTCTATCTTGTTTTTAATTTTCAGGCATTGAATCTTGAAAACTGGGATCATGTAAACTTTAAAAAGAAAATGCAAGTCGCAATTTTTATAATTGATTAGGAAACATATTTGAATTTGATATTGTCTTATGAAAAGCTCGTTTACCAGACTTGTATACTTTGTAACTTTATTTCCATCCAAAGGGTAACAAAGCTCTTCAACCAAACCAGGTGACTGTTTAAAAACAAATTCTATGATTCTGTAATGTTTTTCAGAATCCATATTGAAGCAGAATCGATTTTTTGGAGATAGATCTTTGAGTTTTGGCTGGGTGATTGTGTGATGTTGAAAATGTTGGTGACAGAGGTGTGTGGCATTATAGGAGTTTGGCCCTATAGAGGCTCTGTAGGCGTAGTCATAGGGGTGCATTGACCCGAGAATTTTCAGAATCCATAGCGAAGCAGAATTCATTTCTTAGTAACAAATCTGTGACTTTTGTTTGGCTGGTTAGATTGTGTGAACTTCAAGCTGAAGCATTACAACTCTAAGAGTTACGACCGAATAGGGGCTCTGTAGGCAAAATTATAGGAGTGCAAATTAGTGTATCTCGAACATTACAACAATTCAAGTGCAGAGTAACACTCATTATTTCCATTCTTTTTTAAAATGTTATAATTAATGTTATAAAATTTTTAAGCCTTGAGCGTGAGGCTTTCTGATTGTATGACCAATTCTCTCCATTTCCTTTATTTCATGATCTTCGTTGGTTATGTTAACAGAAATTCATGTTATTTATTAGACCAGAAAAATTATATCTTATATAATTCACTAGTTGAAGAGTAGCGGTTGTTTCTACGTGAAGGTGTGTAATATTAACGAGGTGTCACCCCAGTGAAGGTGAATTCTTCATATGTGTTGAATTTATTTAGCTTGATTTGTCTGAATAATTGTAAGCTTCTGCTTCTGTTTTTGTGTACCTGTTGTTATATTTGACTCTGTGTCCTCATTACCCTGCATATTTTGGTGTAGGGTAAACAATTGAAAAAATAAAAAATAGCAAAAACAAGAGAAAACTATTTTTATTATGTTACTTATTTAGTTAAAGTCTCTAATTTAAGTTCTGCTACTTGAGCTTTCTCTCTACAGACACTGTATATCAAAATGTTTTCTTAACTCTCCTACCCCAACTAACCTTTTCATTACCCCCCTCTGGCAACTCTAACACTTCTTGATTTACAAATTTTATTCATATTATTTGTTTAGTTGTCGGGTCTATAAATGGCAAATAAATTATAATTAGTGCAAATATTATACAGATAAGTTAAAAAAAACTAACTAAATTGACATCTTATGAAGAGAAAACTAGTTTGGGGGCATGTTTTCCTGGACTATAAATGAGAGATTTTGGCAAAAAAAAAGTAGGTCATATGGTGGAAACATAAATTATTTAATTGATTTTTATTTGAAGAGAAGGGCAAGGGGAGTTTAGTATTTTAAGATGAATTATAAAAATGTATTTAATGTTTTCTTTTTTATATATAAAATTTATTTAGGAATTTATCTTTTAACAAAATATTGGACTTAAATCGAAATGAAATTGAATAAAGTCATATTATATTTTTTAATAGGAAAATATCGTGAAGTTACGATTTTCTGTTGCGTTTTCCTATTATGTGAATCACTAAAAAATGACGGTTAATTTCTCAAATCAATACGAAACCAATATTCTTTAAATTTTGCTTTATTTTTGATTTTAGCTCTATTAATCTTGTTGAGCATAATTTGAATAAACTTTATGGACTTTGTATTCCCATAAGTTCTCCAATGAGTTTAAGTCCGGTTTAAGCCAGCCAACCCAACAAATGTATGCTGCTATGAAACATGTATCTCTGCATTATTTTACTGGAATATACCGTTTTCATCATTCTTTAGCCATAAAAGAAAAACAAAACAAATTTAAGATTTCCCAAATGCAAAAATGCTATTCAAGCCGCTACCTACCGCCATCGAAATTTCGTTTTGGCATCAGAACATTGATATTAAATTATCCCCATAACATGAGTACGAGTCAGGACAGTAATTTTTTTTTCGTCAGAGAAAAATAGTTTTTCCACAATTCTGCCCATTTCATGTTTTTTGTGTAAATTTTGGACGAAACAACCATGAAAAAATAAATAATTGGATCTTTTCTTGATCGTACAGAAAAATTCCTTAGGGCATCTTTAAATGTTATGAAATTGATTGAATAAAATAAATTTTGTATTGAAATTGAAATAAAACATACTTTTTATTTTTTTAATATTTTTTATGATTGCGTTTATAGAAATAATCCACTCAAAACAGAACCAAAAATATTGATCACATAAATAAAACTAAAAACAAATAAAGTGCCGTTAATATCATTAAAAAAAGTTACTTTTGGTTGTGAACAACAAAGATAAAACTAAAATGGAGAAAATAGTTAAATGCGCTTATAGAAATGTGCATTAGTATACAAAAAAAAAAAAATTAAATTAAAAGCTATAGTTTATAGTTCGACTTCAGTCGGTAATTGTGGCTTTTTCAGCTGCGTGTTACATCTTGTGTACTCTTTCAAATTTTGCCTTTTTTGTTCTCTTTTATTATAATTTGGATTTTCGGCATAAATTGATCTTGTCAAAGGTCTTATCAATCAATTTTATGTAAATTATGAGTGAATAATGGAAATCGAAGTAGTGTTAAATTAAAGGTTACAATTCAAGCGCTTTTCTCTATTAAACGGGAAACAGAGCAAATTTATAACTATTCAAAAAGCTTTAACTTTTGGCAAATAAAACCTACAGCGTCTTTTGTTCCACAACTTACCTTTTAGCAACGACTTTTTTCCCAACATCCACTTTTTAGGCGACTTTTCGAAAAATGTTTATATGAAGTTTGCTAAATAAACTGCTTAAAGTTTTTAAATTGAATAAAAATCTTATTAAATTGATAAAATAGTTTATAACTGAAAATAATATTAATTATTTTATTAAATTTCTTTTTAGAATTTTTTTTATAAAAATATTGCAAATGTTGCTTTTTTATTATTTTCCCCTTTTCCTTTTTTCTTTTTTTGAAAAAAAAAACTCCAGCAGCTTATAAATTTCTATGCACATCTGTTACAATTACCAGGATGGAATGGAACTAAACAAATGAAATGCTTTCCAACCAATAATGTTGATAATTAAAAATTGACGAAGCATGGTTGCAAAAGAATACGTTTTATTCCTCTTCTAACTCTTATTCGGGTAAACATTTTGTTTCGTTGGCTTTTTTTAGGGAACTTGTTAGGAAAAGGCCAATGAACGTGGAAAAGAAACCTGAAAAAGCGAATTGTAGTTGCTGTTTCTTTTAACGTTTTACTTCTTGTTGTCTTTTTTTGGTCTATTTTAAATTCTTAAAACGTTTTAATTAATTTGGTGTTTTGTTTATTGTAAAACTATTATAAAGATGTTGCAATAAAACAAAAGACATTTTTTCTCGATTTTTTTCTATTTTTAACGATTTAATGAAACAATAAAAAAGTCAGATCTTTATTTTTTATTTATATTTTTTGTGATGTTCTTTTTTTATAGTAATTATTGTTTTATTAGCTTTAACAATGTTGACTTGTTCAATTTATCTATGAAACATGTCTTGTGGTGTTCCGCATCCTTTTTTGCACAATTTTTTCCTTTACTCCAGTTTTCCATTTTTGTTGGTAGTTATTTCTCCTGTACTAATTATACATAATGAACTTTAATGACATTACGTGAATGTAATTTTGAATAGTATTTGTTGATACCTTTTTTTTCCTCTTTTCCTTTTTTGTCCAATTTTTAGTTGTGTGGGTTTCCTTTTTTGTGCTCTCGTTGATTTTCACTATGTCTAGCTTTCACTCTTCATTGGTTTTTAATGAGAAGATTTGTTCAGTTTTCTTGTTTTTTTTCTGTTGGTTGTGTAAGTTTATTTGTGTTCGCCAAGTTTATTGTTACTCATTTAAGTTAACTAGTTGCCAAATTTAGTGACAATGTGCTACGGTTGAAAGAGTTCATAAATCATAAATGTCTGTGTTCTTATACTCTCTGATTTGTATGTGTTTTTGTGTGGCTGCTTAACATTGAAAGGGAAAGAGTCATTTAGGAGAAAAAAAAAAACGTTACTTTATTTTCACTATTATGCGTTTATAAGTTTTCAAGTTTGTCGTTTAATAATGAGACAACAATGGCTGATTGAGAAAGTTAATAGCAGAGAAAATTAAAGAGTTTTAAATCCAAAACGCAGACTTCATTAATTTTAGAAATTTTTAAGAAATGTGCTGTAATTGGAGAGAATGTTTTAAGGATGATTAAATATGTCCATTAAATCATACAATTTGTCAGTTTTTGTATCTTTCAGAATTTAAAGAAATAAATTTCAAATGAGTAATTCAGGGCGTATGATTGATATTTTATACACACAAAATTGCTCATACGTACCAAATCAGTAATTAATCATATCACTTCACATTGATTCTTTTCATGAACAAAAATACCTAAATATGCATAATGAACTGATATTTGGTTTCATGATAACATCAATTTTGAAAAATCGAAGTCTAAATTTTTTTTGAATTATTATAGACTCCTTCAGAGGGCACTTTAATCATATTAGAAACATTTTTCATTAAGTCAAAAATTTATTTCCGATGTAATGCACATTTTATAAAAAAGATATATGACAGGTACTTCTGTTATTATAGAAATATATAGTATTTATAGTAACCATACTAAAGTAATTATTACGAAATTTCAGATTTTTTCGATCATAACTATGGACAGTATTGTCAATTTTAATTTTAGAATATATGGGAGGTACCTGAATCCTTGAACCGCTTTGCTTTAAATATTCTATTCTAAATTATGGTTTTTTGAAAATAATAAAATAGCATGTCTGATATATTAAGCCTAAAAGTGATAGCAATTATTTAGAGAATAGTAGATCTGATCAGATTTACCTTGCAAAGTAGGCCATCTCGAGCATATGGATTTTTTTAAAATTTCTGTAATAAGTAAATCAAAATAAGTTTTTAACTAATTTTTAGCATTCCGGCTCAATATGGTTATATTCGTTGTAAAATTTAAAAAATATATTATTTTCTGTCATCTAAATGTTGCTGCAACATATATGATTTTTTTCACTTTTAAGAGTTATAATTTCTTAATTTACTTAATTAAAAAAAATCTTTCAAAAATTAAACTTACAAAATTATTCTACTTATGGCAAAATGTTGTCTTCTTTGTTAATTGTAATGTAAGATTTTATTTTTAATATACCAAGATTACATTCTTATCATACATTCTTATCATATATTTATTACATTCTTATCTTGAGTATATAAATCAACAATGTTTCCTCAACATATTTTAGATATTTAATTTTTGTTGTTGTTGTAATTTAAAATTCTTGTTTTAATATTTGTATACAATCTCTTACTCCTTGCAACATATTTTATAATTGTTTACATTTTACCTATAAAAACTGTTCAGCATATTATGTCATTGTTATTATTAAATAAAGTAATGAAAACTGCATTTCGAAGTTTGTCAACATATGAAAAATACGAAAACCTTAATATTTATTATTTTAATAATAATGTTGCTGCAACATCTTTCAGATGTAACATTATTATTATTAATGTAAAATTATTATTATTATTATTATTATTATTATTATTATTATTTTCATAGCAACATCTTTCCCAATTACTGATTACGTATTCAATATATACATGAAGCTGTACCTAAATGCATCATGTATAATTCATGGAATTTTGTTGCCTAATTATTGTAATAATGTTGAATAAACATATTTCCATGTTTTATTAATTGTTGTTTAATAGAACATTTTTCCCTTAGCAACATGTCGTTATGCACATTTATTTTATAAGTAAAACAAAAATAATTTTAGAATAAATAAATAAAACCTATTGAAAAGCACTTGATTTTGATTTTTCTTATTAAAATAAATTATTTAATAAAACTTAAAATATGCAATTAGTTTTGTTTAGATACAAACATTTAGAGGAATATTACAAAATAATTAAAAAAAACCTTTTCTCATCAACATGTTGCTAAACATATAGGTATTAAAATTTGGTACTTTTTGTTACAAGTTAGTGAAATTAGCAATGTCTTAGCAAACTATTGCTTAAGTTAGTTTTAGTTATATAAATCTGTTTAAAATTTTAATTTGAAATTGAACTGTAAAAAATGAATATTTTCTGAATTTTTCCAAAAAGGAGAAAACATTTATTGGCCGATTAATCTGTACTTTTGTTCCAAATTTAATATTAATATTTATCAGTTTTCTTAATAAATTTTTAGGAAAACGCATGTAAAATAAATTCGGTCAGCCCAAAAACACTGGCCAAAATTGGACAATTTGAAAAATATTTTTTTTATATTCATGAATCGCAAACTTAAAAAAATTACCTTAATTACTGTCATTACGTGTGTATGATGACTACTTAAGAAGATTTTTACGTCAAACGCTAAGATTTTTTAAATTTCGCAATTTATACTAAAATTTGAAATAATTATTGTTATGTGTTTAAATTTAATTAAAGTTTAAATACTTAATTTCGTTATAAAAAACAGAAAAGTTTTAATTGAAAATCTTCAAGATCTAATTGTTTAGATATCAAGTACTTCTATAAGAAGCTTATAAAACACTTTACTTGAATTTATCGAAAATATTTCATATTTTTTATAATTAAGCTAAACCTTCCAAAATGCTTTCATTTTAGCTTTAGTTTTTACAAAACTTTCTTTTATTTATAGATTAAAGACTTTAAATTAACATCATATCATGTTAACATTGTACTTTTGGAATAATATAGAATTTGCTATTTTTTTCAAAATCAAAACAAGTTTTAATTTTCCTTTTCATTAAATTTTTAAAAAATACACTTTCTTCCTCTTTTCGTTATCATTAGTTTTTCTCATTTCCTAGTAAATCCCATTCGACTAATTAAAATTATAATTTATTTTGTTTATTTTTTGCTCAAGTTAAACTATCAAACATCATATTTTGCTATTTTAATTATCTCCATTTTATTTTTTTTTACAAAATTAAAAAGTTTCTTTATTTATTGTATTTCTTTTTCTTTTTTTTATAAAGTTTTTGTTTGAGAAATAAAAAGACTTTTTTTGCTGTTTGATCTAAAAAAAATTCTATAAACTAAAATAAAAAACAAGAAAAGAAGAATGAAGAGTCGGTCAAGCCCACTATCTAATACCCTACACCATATTGTTGGTTAAAAATGGTATTTACGAAAATTGAAAGAACTTTTATTCTTGAGTGTGCAGTACATTATTGTGACTCTAACATTTATGTTAAAGTTGTGAGTTTTAAAATGAATTCTTCTGAGGGTGATATGGGAGCTACAAGAACTTATGAACATACATACAGAAATAAGTATAACATTCGCTTCAGAATCAGTTTCTGGGTCGATTTAACGATGTCTGTCCGTCTGTCTTTCCGACTGACTGTTCATGTAAACGTTGTGAACACTGTACAGGTCACAATTTTTGAGATGACTTGATGAAACTTGGTACATATTTTTATTTTGGCCCAAGAACGAAGGCTATTGAAATATACTGAAGTAATAAGGTCTTAAGCTAATAACAATCCTAAATATAAAGTGATTTTGGCGAAATTCGGATTTATATTTTTCTCAAAACGACGTACCAGTTTATTCGACGATAAGAACATTACATCTCATAGGTCCCACAAAACCCTTCTTCTAAATATCACATTGAAAGGCCTTGATCTCTCATAGCGTTGAACTACACACTTGAAAATTAATCAGTAAATCAAATTATACGAGGGTAGTTCATTAATTCCTCGTAACTACCATTTATAAGGAAGATTGTTGGTAGGGTATTACATAGTCGGACTTGACCAATTATAAAATTCTTATTTGTTTTTATTTTGAACTTTAGTTTTTCTTAAGTATTTAAGTTTTTGTTGTTAATCTTGAAAAATAGTTGGTGTGAGATGCATATGCAGAAAAGGATCAAAGAAAGTGTGAAAATGATGACAAATAAAAAAATTAAATTTATCCTGAGAGATTTATGAAAGAAATTGAGTAGAATAATGGAGTTAATAAGATTTTGATGTTTTACCCTAAAATCTCAGAGTTGATTCAGGCTTTAACTTTTTGAAGTTATTAACGCTTTGCAAAAGTGATCCTGACCCTAACTGACGGAAGATTAGTTGACTGAGAAAAAGTTTTTTTCGATGATTTAAGAAGTCTGTCTGTCTATCTTGCTCACTGTAGGAAACCATATTTTGAACAAATATCTTACCAAATAATTTATCGAAATTATTTAGATTAACTATATGTGAATGTTACATATAGTTAATCTATAAATTAAAAAAAAATGTTCTATAATCAAAATTTGTTTTTTAAGGGATGCTTCTCCCTTGTCCTATCCATCCTAAATATTGTCCTGTAAAACAGATCCTCGAGAATAGACCAAATTCATTAGATATTCGTTAACTTATATTTGAATTATTTATGAAAGTATTTATGTAAAAATTATATGAAACATACGCACATTTAGCTTCTTTACATGAAATCTTACTGATTTTACTCGAATTTTTTTTCATCTAGTTTTTAGGGTGTAAATATAACCAATTTCATGTGTATCCGAACATATTTGTTATATTTGTTTGAACATTAAGACTCCTTCCCGGATTAGAGATTAAAGCATATAAAATTTGTATCATATAACAGCAAAACTTCGGAGTAGGCCTTAAAGCTACTGATATTTCTTGATTAATTCTCTTAAATTCCGGCATACCCTACACCACTGTAGGTGGTTAGAGTATTAAGAGTTTCCGTTGTAGTTTGTAAGGGGCAAAAAACATATTGCTATTACTATTTTCGTTCTTCTCAGAATAACATGTCATTATTTTTGCTCAAGAACGAAGCGTATTGAAATTGATGATAATAGCCCCCATACAAATGTTTCTCCCGCAATGAGAGGAACAGGACATCCGAATAAAAAACGATTTAAACGAAAATTAGCACAAAAAAGACTAATAATATTCTAAAATAATGCGAGATTCGGTTCATTATTTCTCATAGGTAATACAATCCCTTAAAAATATCACTCTCAAGGGAATAAATTTCACATATACGTTTGTATTGTGATAGGAATTGATAAAATTTAGATAAATATAGACAAAAGATTAACATAAATTTAATATAAATCAAATTTGAATTAATTGCTTATTTCGTTTCCATTACGAAGGAAACCTTCCAAAATGAATCTGTCTATTTTCCTAATAATTAAAAATAAGCAATTTATCTATGGTGAAATGACACCTATTAAACCATCATTTCGTATGTCATTTTAACCTTTTTATTGAACTCTTTTTTATTTATTGACATTTAATTAATATAAAACTCAATATTTTTATTTCTTTGCAGTCACTCTAAAAGAAAGTATTAACATTTTTTCTAACAAAGAATAGACTATAACTCATTAGAAAAAAAAGAAAACACTTCATTAACAATAAAAATTTTCCATAAAAGAAAAATTTCCTTGTAATTAAATCCTTATACACATTTTCATCTTAATAGAAGTTTTAGACGCCATCATTAATTTTCAACATTATTGTCAAATTACAAGTGGGGAAAAATAGTATAAGTGTGTGTGTGTAATGGCCAGGAAAGGCAAAGAAAGGAAAAATATGTAACATCCTGTTCGCTTAATGAAACAATTGTTTATGAAATTTTACCTTTTCTGGTAAATTTTCTTTTAATTAAATATCTTTCTTAACTTATCCAAACAATTTTTATTACTTACCTTTGTCTATAAATGATATCAAGTTTCATATGTGTAGTTAAAACCTGCCCGAATAGTCCTTGGACGTGTAGTTAAATGTCCGTCCATTTGTCTGTCTGTTGGTGGGTATTTTCAATAGCACTTAATTATAATTGCTGGGAGGATATGTTAGAATTTCATTACACTTAAATAAAATTCATTTTAGTTATATATATACAGCTGCGGACAAAATAATAGCACCGTACTTTTTCTTAAAAGGCATTTGATTGAAAATTTGTTCTTATGTTCAAAATTAAGTTAAAAGGCCAGTGAAGAAGTAATAAAAACATTTATATTCATTATCTTTCTTTAAATTATTTTTTCAGAAGTATTGATAAAAATTGGAGTCAAAATAATAGCATAACCTGGTTTCAACTATAACAACAAAACCTATTAATAATAAAAAGCCAAACATAAATATATTTTTGTTTAATGTTAAAGTGGTATTTTATCGAACTGAACTTATTTTTTTTATTATTGGCATTTTGTAGTATTTCCTTTCTTGGTAATAACAGCCGAATATTGCCTTCCCATTGAATCTACTACATTCTGGCTACAAATGATCGAGTGGATTTACATTGGGAAATTAGGGAGGCTATTTAATTACAGTAACTCCATTATTTTGAAACCACTTTTTAGCTATTTTGCTGGTATGTTTCGGGGCATTGTCTTGTTGCATTCCCCAAATCAGTGGTACTTCTTCAGATGCATATTGTAGAATTATTTCTTTTTACATTTTCATATATCCTGACACATCCACACAATAGTTTTAATTCGGTAAATGGGTCCAACATCATAGTACGAAAAGCACCACCCTACCATAATACTAGAACCGTCGTGTTTGAAAGATTTACTGTACATTTTTATTATCGGTCCACAAAATACTACTCCCAATATAAACCAGCTTCAATAAACTTTAATCTATTTGAGACATGCGGATCAGTTAAGAGGAGGGAGGACTTTTCATGGTGTATAAAAATTAAAATTACATTCTCTAACATACGATGAACCATTTTAAGGTGTTGCCAGAGTTTTTTGTCCACGACTAATTTCTTTTAATTGTAGTTATTTCTATTCATTTATTTTATTATCCAATAATATTTCTTATTTCCGCATAAGTTTGCTTATAGGAACCAGGCTTTTAAATGAGTTCACGCTTTTCTGGGGTACAGTGTTTAGACCAACCCATTATTGAAATTCCATGCAATCTTTACAACTATTGACTTTAAATGTTATAACAATTATTTGAACTGTTTATGATTTTTCCCAGTATAATAGAAATAATGCTATTATTTTGAGAGGTCCCAATCTGATCTTTTGCCTTTATAATCAAATTTCTTGGAATACTTGTGGATTAAAATATTCATTAGGAAAAACACAACTCTGCAACGGCGGTGCTATTTTTTTGAACGCAGCTGTATGTATATATATGTGTGTGTAAATATTTGCTTTTTTAACAAGTCTTTTTTGTTGTCTATAAACTGTGTATTTGAAGAAAAATAAACATCTCTTATAGTTTTTTTTTGTAACTCCAACTAAACTAAAATAAGTAAATAACAACCAAAGTTAACATTTTCATAAAAACCACTAAAAACTTCAATATCCACTAAAAAGGAGAGAATTTTTACATTGAATATTTAATCTTTACATTCAAACGTATGTACATGTACGTATTTCTCTATTCCCAACTATGTGTTGATTGTTAGTTTTGGATTTTACTTACTTTTATTAAAAAATTCCATTCAATTTCAATTTTCTTTTTTATTCTTTTCTACAAAAATTGAATATAAAAATCAACTAAAATCATTTTATTACAAAGAAAGCAAGGTACGGTTTTTGACTCTTTTTTTTTAATCTTCGAACTATTGGATCTTTCAAAGAGCTAAATTTAAATTTTTAAACAAGAGTTTTATTTTTATCGCTCTTTGAGCAAGTGATTTATTCTAAAAAATTATAAAAAACAAAAAGAGCGAAATCCAAAAAAGAGCAAAATCCCAAAATGAGCAAAATCGGAAAAAGAATTTTATTATGAATAATTCGCACAAATTGTTGTTGTCGTGTGTAGCAGTGAAAAGTATCTTTTATTATGCTGAAAAAGGGATTTTTGTATCCCATATTAAGATGTGCTTTTGTTATTGCATTTTTTAGTACAAAACAATAACAGTAAGTTTTATTATGACAGGAAATTTTTTGTGTGCTTGTGTATGCAAATTTTTTCTTTTTCTGTTTTCTTTTTAACCATTTCGCAATTTTGAGGAATGAAAAAAACTATAGATCTTCTTTTTGCACTTTCCCTCTTCTTTTTGCACAGAGTATAATCGAAGAAAATAAAGTTTAAAATTTTAATCGAAAAATGAAAAGTTTTATTTTTTTAACTCTTTAAAGAAGAGTAAAAAGTAGGATCAGTTGAAAATAATGATTTTACTCTGAGTTTTTCCATACTCTGAAAGAAATTTAAAAAATTGGAAAAAAATAATATTAAAAGAAATTACTAAAACGGCGAATATATTGAAATATTTTTGGCTGGTCAGTTAGATATTATTTGTAATATTGGAAATTGTTTTCTATGGATTTTATATTTGAAAATAAGTGAATTAATTTTCAATTTTAAAGAAGTAACATCTTTTTTGATAAATATTCAAATATCGCCATTTATTGCAAGATAGTCATAACTTCAGAAATTATTATTATTTTTTTTTTCATTTTAAAGATAATTTAAAATGTGGTTAATTTATACAAAAACAGACTGTCTGTGTGTTGTTGCCACGCTCACATCAGCAAAATTTAACAGAGCTCAATGAAATTCTGGTCTAAATATTTGTTATTGTCCTTAAAGGTTTTCTATTAAAAACTTAAAATCGCATCAGTAGAAAAAAGTTTATAAACCGACAGCTGTTACAACTAGCAAAACTGAAAATTTAATCGATTTATTATGACTTCATAGTTTTTTGAATTTTATGAGCTTTGGCCCGATAAGTTACATATAATAGAAAGTACCTATAATTTTTTTTACAGAGTTATGTCTTTTTATAAAAAAATTTATTTTTCTATATCAGCTTGTTTCGGAAGGAGACTTAAATATAAGCTATAAAAATATGAACCAATATGTTAAATCATATTCACTACACTTGGAAACGATTTTTCCTGGAAAGGGATAGGGTGTTTGATAGCAATATATGCACCGAGATTAGTCAAATAATACATTAAAAATACAAAAAATTAATTGTGTCGATTTTAATAGAATTGGTTTGTTAAGCTCAAAACCGGAAATGGGACGTTTTATGGGAGCAATTGCAAAATATAGATGACTTTGGTCCAATTAGCAATATATATTTGACAAGTTAGAAAAGCAATTTGCACTGAATTTCAATAAAAAATGGTAGATATATGGACCGATATGGTCAAATTGTTAAGTATGATAAAGACAGCAAGAAAAATAATGGCCAGTAAATATATTGATTTTTATTATATTATGATTTCAAAATTATCTTAAATATGGATCTATACGAAATTGATTAGGATCCAATTCAATAAAAACGTTTTTCTATTGGTCCGACTTAAGATGACAAAGACAAACTGTTATCAATTCGTTTAAATCATGTTGAGGTATATAAAATTGATATTAACAATCTCAAAAAGTGTTTCCGTAAAAGGCTTTTATATGGCATTCTAAAAAGGACGTATTTATATTTGCACTTTAGCTTTTCATAATTATACCAACTTTTTTGCAAAGCCTTAACATGCATCTATTTGTTAAATTTAGTTTATTAGAATACTTTATATTGTAAAGTTTATAATAATTAAAACAAGTTGAACAAGTGTGTTTAGTTTAATTTCTAAAAAATTGTTTTTAAAATTAATATCAATCATACGCACTAGGTGATCTAAATATTTATGAAGTGTATTTCGTCAAAATATTTGCCAAACGAATTAATATTTCACTTGACTTAGAGAGCATAAGACGAAGGTTTTTGTCTAAAACTAATTAATAAATCTGACATATTAATTTTTTTTTCATTTCAAAGTATTTTCTCAGATTTTCTTGAATGTTAACATTTTATGAAATAGTTATAAGTTATTATTATTAAACTTTATAATACTAAGGATAACATAAGATTTCCTTTTTTTTAAATAAACAATTTGTTTACAGTTTTTGACATATTCAATTTCAATTCAATATTTTCAATTCATTTTTTTAAACGAAATATCCTTTTGAAAGTAAGAAAAGCTTTTTCTTTATTTGTGTGAAATTAGCAAAAAAGGAGTAAACCCCCAATTGAGTTTAACTCAAAGCCCTTCAATTTGCAGTGATATAAATTTTCCAAATATTTTCCTTATCCATTCTTTCATTCCATTGCTATTTGTGTTTTTGCACTCTTTCGTTTTTGCTCATTTCATGCAATACAAACACATTGAAATAACCATTCACAATACATCTTATTTTCATTTACAAAGGGATTTACGCCAAATCAAACTTCATATCCTTAGCACGCATACCCACACATAGACGCAAGGAAGCATGGACATAAGAAGAAGAAAATGGGCAAAATTAAAAAAAAATCGTCTTCCTGCTTTATTTGGTTTTTATTATACCCTCCGCCAATACAAGTGGCGAAAATGTTATATTAACTTTGTCATTCCGTGTGTAACGCTAAAAAGGAATCATCTCAGACTCTATTATGTATATATATTCTTGCATAAAATCAAAATCTGAGTCAATTTAGCTATGCTCGTCATTCCGTCCGTTTATTCGTCTGCCTGTCTGTTGTTGGCACGTTCACATCCATAAAAATTGATTGAGCCCAATTAAATTTAGACTGTTTATTTGTTGTGTACCTAAGAAGTTGGTTTATTTAAAAGCAGCGACATAGATTCAGTATATCAGAAGATATAGATCGATATCTGAGGCAACCTCTAAGTTCTAGCGAAGAATTTTTGTAAAACTGTCTGAATAAGATTTTGACATAATATAAAGTTAAATGTACTTCATTATTGTTCCAAAAATTATCTAAATCGGCTTAGTAGAAAAAGAAGTTAAAGCTGAAAATATTACTTATTTTAGGACTCATAAGAGAAATGGTTATATATTTTATACGTTTGTGAGTGTTTATGTACGAAATATTACGTATTTACTTATTATGCATTTCTGGTGGAGGGTATTGAAGATTCGATATGGCCAAATACAGCATTTTTACTTGTTATATAGTTGGTTTTGTTGCAGCACAATCTTGGAGTTTTGGCTGCAAAAATTGAGTTGTCAGTTTGGGTTTGACTGTGTGGCGTCGGGACTCGTGATGGCTAAGGGACAGAAGTTGGTTTAACGAGACACGCAAGTTATATTGTAGTTTAGTGAAAATGGCAGAAATATTGGGTAGGAAAAATAATATTTTTTATTTAAACTGGACTCGTAAAATCGAAGTAGAAATTTTGTTACCTTTGATCGCTGGACTGAATTTATATAGAATTGTTTGTAGGTTTGTTTGCAGGTGAGTATGTAATTATAAGTTTAGCAAAAAGCTAATATTTTTTCATTTACCCAATTTTTCGCCATTTTACATATGTATTGGTATCGCACAAAAAGATATGTGGTTTAAAGGTTGTTATGTGTTTGTTACCAATTTTTCTTGATAACAGTTTGTCAGCCAACGAGTTTATAAAGAAAGCACAAGGGAAGAGAATACAAGTAGTATTGGTTTGGTTTAAAGTTCATCAGTTTATAGTGTGTGACCCCTACAACTTCCGGAGATGACTTTAGTTTAGTTTCCTTACCAGTAAGCTATGTAAAAGTATATGTGTGTATATAAGTGTATGAATTTTGTGTGATTTTCTGTTTTTGCTTCTCCTGTCTATTGTGGTTTATTGTCATCTTACATCTGTTACTTCACACTTTTGTGCTGCAACTAACAGATATTGTTGTCAGGGTTTGGATTATTTTTTGTAAATATAACATTTTCATTTATTTGATTCAATAAATTTATAGATTTGGAATGGAGAAATATAAAAGAAATATTTTTAATTTTTGATTTGCTTAATTTGTATTTATTTCCGAACCCTGTAATCGGTTTTCAATTTAACAGCATGATGAGAAGTTATTTTCTTTCTCATCACTACTTTGCACAGTCTTGTCCAGTTGCTCACCGTCTCTACAATATCATCACCAATTAAAGTCCATTCCATCAATGGCTATTAACAGTTATTCTATATAAAACGTAATAACAGTTTTCGCAGCATGATATGGATATAATAAAATACTTTTTCAAAAGTTAATTTAGGGAAAATTTTAATATTTTCCAATCAAGGTAATGAGATTGAAGACAATTTTCTGAGAAATATTATGTTTCAAACTTATTTTCAAAAATAAATGACAAATTTACATATTTATAGATATTTTTTTTAATGAGGTTTGTTTAAAAGAAACTTGCTTTCTATTAATTAATTGTTCAACGGGAGTAAGGTTTCTTATACCCTCCACCACAAGGGTGTGCTATTCGATTTGCTCTGTATGTCTTTCTGTTGGAAAACTTCTCATTCTTAGACGTGTTGTCCAAATTCAATGAAATTGGGTCAGATTGTTTACAATTATTCTATACAGTTTCCTGTTTTAAATTAGCTATATCGACTTAACTGCAAATTTAGTCGGTATCTGAGAATTCAGAATAGATTTCTTTTCAGAATAAAACTTCCTCTGCCCTGATTCTATGCGTTCTATAGTTTGTCCAGTAAAACTGTTCCTTGGGAAAGTAACTTTGAAAAAATTAAATACAACGTATTTTTGGAATATGACACGAAGGAGTGATATCCTCTTACAACAGAATCGTGGTGGAGGGAATAAAATATTACAAGTTTACTTGTTTTATCTTACATAACAATTATTTTCTGCTAGATTCCAAATCTGATTGAATCAATAGAAAAAGTTAATGGAAACTTAATAAAAACATATTTTTATATAAATTTTGCCTTTTATGTAATAAACCTAATCCTTCATAATCAACTGGACCTGTTATGAAAAATATCAGATCGTGTCAGACATATTCACACCTTTAACTTGAATTATATTTCAACAAATTTAAGTTTTTTTTTCTTTGTTAAAAGTCCTTAAAGGACACATTTGCAATGAATATTGCAGCATATAACAAACAAGTTTTGCAAACATTCTTCATCGTCTTATATAATTCTAGCCATTTTATGTGTTTCTTCTTTCCCTCTTTCTCTATTTTCTTTTTCGATTTTCTATTTCCATGCACCTAAGTTGGTTTGTTAACAGTTTGGTATTCTGTCAAGTAATAAATCTTTTAGCCTTTTTGACATTTCAATTTCTACACTTCTCTACTTTTAGTTCATATTTTTCCATTGTTGTTTTTTTGGTCCTTGCTCATATTGTTTTTTCCAAGGATTTTAAACAACAACAACAACAAAGTTTAGATATATTTTTTCAATTCCTTTTCAAATTGGAATATATGATGTAAAAACGAATAAAAAAATTACTTTAGCTTAAAGTTGATTTTATTTTCCTTTAAGCTTTTTAGCCTTAAAAATTGTTGAATGTTTTTAGGGGATCTTGTATTCAGGCTATTTTTCTCATATATGTTTGTTATTTGTTAGTTTATATAAATTCTTGTTTACCCTCCTATTTATTATTGATTATTATAGACTTTGGTTTTTATCAATTTCTCTTCGTCTTTTTTATTTGTATTGTTTTATACCGGAAATTGTTATTTAACTTACCCAGATGAATGACCATTAAGGTAGAAATTTTTGTTGTTGTTATTTTACAAATTCCCTAAAAAGTTTTAATATATTTTTTATTTTATTTTATTTTTTTTTTAAGTAAAAGTCTGATAGCAATGAATTCATTTTTCTATAGTTTATTTTCCTAGTTTTCCTATAAATTCTTGGAAATTCTTAATGGTCACCTTTTTGAGGTCATAAATCGTTGACTATTTTTAAAACTGTCAACTATTCTTCATGGAGAGAAAAATGTGTTCTTGTGTTAACTGTCAACATATGGAGAGAAAATGGTAAAAGTATTCCAACAACAACAAAAAAGGCCAAGTTATATACAATTGTGTAATGGTTGTTTGAATTGGTGTTGCATTATAAAAGCAATAACAACAACAGAGTAGATTATTTACTATACCCTACCGGGAATTGTATTAGACATATGGAGTTTAAATGACACTTTAATAAAGAAAAATTTTTAATAAAAAAGAAAAATATTCTTTTTTTTGATTGAAAATTTGTTAAGTGATTTAGGTTCTGCCTAAATTAGATGATAATTTTATGTTAAATATTTTAGTTTTTGAAATGTAAATTGATAACGATAACTCTCAAGGGATATTAAAAATTAGAAGTCCCAATTGGATCCATTAATAATCATCTATTATATTTTTTTGTGGAACAAATTAAAATTAAATGATTAAGTTGGGAATTAATAGAAAATATACTAAAAAGTTGACTTAAATAAAATCCAGCTTAAATCAAAATTATAGGAAATAATTATTTTTCTAATTTTAATGAATAATTATTTCCATTCTAGTGCAGATCCAAGTCAATCTTGTTCAGGTTCTAGTTCTGATTCCGTTCAGTTGCAGTTCAGTTCTAGTTTAGTTCTATTTAAATTATTTAATTTTTAAAGAAAAAACTGAATTTGTAGTCTAAAATTTAGTTTTAAGTGCAAAATTTATTCATAGTGAAAATTTCAATATTTAGTGAAAAATTAATTTAAGTGGAAAATTAAATTTTTAAAGAAAAATTCTTATTTTTTTGTGAAAATTTTTATCTTTTGTGAAAATTAATATTTTTTGTGAAGATTTTAATTTTTTGTAAAAAATAAATTTTGATTGAAAAATTTAATTTTGATTCAAAAATTGAATTTTTTATTAAAAAATTTAATTTTAGTGAAACATTGAATTTTTAGTGATAAATAAAATTTCACGCAAAAATTCAATCTTGAGAAATGAATTTTACCTGATAATTACATGCGTTCTCAAATGGGAATTTTAGAACTTCCTGATATATATAACACCTCACGTGTAGGGTCATTTTATAACACATTCCATTCATAACTTAGTTGAACATTCTATTCATTGTTTGTTATATAAACACAAATAACGGCCATTTAGAAATGCCATCTGTCAACAAGTGCAAATAAATCAAAATCAAACAAACATGAGACAAACTGACAAAAGCACAATGGGACTCGACAACGACTACAAGAATGAGAACAACATACGAGTTGAGTACATTTCAACTTCAACTAAATAACTTCGAGATGGACAAAATGAGGACAAAACTTATAAAAGTGTTTATTTTACATTTCTACTTACAGCGGAATGACACAAAAGAAAGAAAAAGGAATAAAAGGCTGAATTAAGTAAACTAAAAGTAAATTAAATCTAAACAGAATATTTGAAACAGATAAAAAGCTTTGTGATACAAATTAAATCTAATAAGGAAATTACCTAAAGAAGACCATCTGAGTTAACAAATAAACACATTTTTGGGGAAAATTGTCAATTTGTTGGTTTTTGTGTTGTTGGGGAAAATTTACTTTGTGTTCTCACTTTAAGTTGTAACTAAGTTTTAAAGAAAGTTATTTGTATGTAACTGTACAGTTTTTTAGTAATATTAGTTTAGTTTTAGTAAAAAGGACATGCAATATTTTCTGTGTTTGTTGTTCGTTTTAGTTTGAAGGAAATTTACAATTTCCTTATGGCCATTTTACTTTAAGTTACTAACAAATACACTTAAATATAACTACATATGTTCCCTGTTAGAGCGTGTGTTTTTCCGCAAAATAAAATGAGCGATATCACTTATCTTACAAGTTTACCGGGAATATAAGGTTTTGTACACTTTCCACTTATTAGACATTTAGTTAGCAATTCCATATGCAACATCATTAAGACTTGAAATGTATCCGACCTGAACTAGAACTGAACTGCATGTGAACCAGAACTGAAACTAGAACTGAACTAGATGTGAACCAGAACTTTTCATTATAAATTAAATTTTACACTTAAAACTAAATTTTTACAACAAATTCAATCTTTTCCTTAAAAATTAAATAACTAAAATAGAACTAAATTAGTACAGAACTAGATGTGAACTAGAACTAAACTAGAACTCAACTAAAATTGAACTGGAAGTGAACCTGAGTCTGAATTTAAACTAAAATTTGAATTATAATCTGATTTAAATTCTGAACAGGAGTCTCAATAGTAATAAGATCTAGAACCTCAAATGCTATTTAAACTAGAATCTGAACTTTCGTCTGAACTAAAATCAGGAAAATAATTTCAACTTAATCTGTGATATAATCAGGACTATAATCTGTACTAAAATCTGAACTGGAATCAGAACGAAAATCAGGACTTTAATTTGAATCAGGATCTAATTTAAATTCTTATATGCAACCATAACTAAAATTAAAAGTTAAATTTAAGAAGGATGCGAATTGAAATAATAATCTGAACTGGAGTTTGAACGAGAAATTTAACATGAATTTGGACTAGAATCTGAACTAGAATGGGAACTGAAGTTTGAGCTGGAATCAGAACTATAATTGAAACTAGAACTTGAACTAGAATTTGACTATAGTTTGTTTCTTTATCTAAACTTTAACTAGTAAAACCTGAGCTTTGAACCACAGTCTGAAGTGGAATCAGAAATCTTGAATTAGATCTGAACTCGAACTTAGAGTAGAATCTCAACTGAAATCAGAAAATGACTTTGAACTAAAATCAGATTTAAATCACAACTAGAATCTGAATTAATTACAGAACTTGAATCTGAATTGGAATTGCGATTGGGTAACACAATGATGGTGGGTATTTAAAATTCCATATGGACGAATATTATTTATCTACACTTATGTTTCCATTTACGAGATAATTTGTTTTCTTTGTTTTTGTACCAATTTTGTATATTTATTTATTCATTCATTCGTTTGTGCATGTATGCGTTTTAAAAAAAGAAATTCAAAAGAACTTAAATGTGTTTGACAATTGCTCTTTATTCTTGGTTTCAAGTTGCATTTCGCATTTTCTTGTTGTCGTTTTATAAGTTTTTCGTTAAGTTTTAATGCATGATGAGGTCATGCATGTATTCCTATGTGTTTATTTTGTAATGCATGACAATCACGAAACAAGAAGTGCTATTTCTTGTCTTTTAAGTACATTTTTTGTTTGCTTAAAATATTTTTATTTTGTTTTAAGTAAAAACACCCGCAGATGAAATGCATTAACATTTTTTCATATTTTAACAAAATTGTTTGAAACATTTACATATTTTTATGTGAAAGAAGAAACAATTTAAAGTTGTGGAGCTGCTAAATGTAGCTCTTATAAACGGTTGCTTTAGGCTAACTGTTCCCTAATATTTAATTCATTTGCATGTTCAATAAATAATATTAGAAATTATTGTTAGTAAACTGTGTTGTGTATTTAAATCATAATTGACTATATTCGATACGTTTTTTTCTTTATACCCTACATCATGGAAAGTGGTTGGGGTATGAATGGTTGGCAGAAGTATTACCAGAACTATGATTGAGGTAGAACTGAACTAGAACTGAACCAGAACTAAAACTAAACTAGAACTGAACTGAAATAAAAATGAACCTAAATCAGAATCCAATTTAAAATTTGAACTATAATCTGAATTCAATTCTGAAATAGAGTCTCAACTGTAATCAGAATTAGAATCTGAAATTCTATTGAAACTAGAATCTGAACATTAATCTGAAAGATGGTGTTACATTCACCTTAAGGTATACCTTTCTACTCAAAATCACTTTTTGCGTCCATTAATTCCATCCGTTCCCAGTCTCTGTCTAGCTGTATGTCCGGCTGGCTGTCCATGTAAACGTTTTAAACAGTCTTAAATGCAAAGCGATTTAAATGAAATTTGGCACAAGTAAGATTTATAATATTCTTAACGATGTCCGATACAAACCTTTTTCCAAATATCACATCTTAGTATTACAATAATGCACTACACACTTTAGAATAAATCAGAAAATGAAATTATACGAGGGTTGTTCAATATTTTTTTAACCACAATTGTTAACCGACGATGTGGTGTAGGTTATTAGATAGTCGGGTTAGACCGACTGTACATTCTAACTTGTCTTATTCTAGTTTTGTATTTTTAAATAAATAATTGTTTTTTGTTTTATTAACTGGAACCAACACTACACTTCACTAAAACTAATATTGTTAGTAAAACAAATATCGAAACACTTATTTTAACAACTGATATATTCATATAACAGATATCCCTATATTTGTTGTTCATGTATATGTTATAAATTGATTATTTTTGATTTTTTTTGTATATGAATTCTTTTATTTACCTTCATTTGAAGTAAACAAAACCACAACAATTCAAATATTTTACCAATAATACAAATATAAAAACTTGTTATATTTAACAAATGAACATAGATACCCATACAGACTTATATGCATACATACACATACCCTGAATTTTATATATTTACATTAAACAATAAATTTACATAACAAGTAAAAACAATAGTCAATTGATTTAACAAATTTTCAATACAAATACTACCAACAAACATATTTACATAAAAATTCGTATGCTTGTTAGTCTTGTGGAAAATCAGAGCAACTAAAATATTAAGTTCAGTTGTAAACTTAAAGTTCAGGTCAATTTTGGGTCTAGTTGAGTTCTAATTCAGTTTTGTTTCAATTCGAATTCTTTTTTTAATTTAACTTTCGATTTTAGTTCTGATTGCATATAGGAATTTAATTCAGATTCTGTTTCCGGTTCAGATTTAGTACAGATTCTAGTTCTGATTACGCTTTAGATTTAGTTGTAATTCTTTTCCAGATTTTAGTTCAGAAAAAATTTCAGATTCTAGTTTCAATAGCATTTCAGGTTCTAGATCTGATTACTGTTAAGTCTCTAGTTTACAATTTATAGTTCAAATTTTAGTTTAGATTCAGACTCATGTTCGTTTCCAGTTCAATTTAAGTTCAGTTCTAGTTCAGTTTTCATTTTCAGTTTAATTCATAATAATAGTTCAGTTTTAGTACAGTTCTAGTTGAGTTCTAGTTCAGTTCTTATTCAGTTCTAGTTCAGTTCTAGTTCAGTTTTAGTTTACTTTAGTTCAATACTAGTTTAATACTAGTTCAGTTCTAGTGTAGTTATTGTTCAGTTCTAGTGTAGTTTATTGTTCAGTTCTAGTTCAGTTCTGTTTCAATTTTAATTTTAGTTCAATTTTAGTTCAATTTTAGTTCTGGTTTAGTTATAGTTTAATTCAATTCCAGTTCAGTTCTAGTTCAGTTCTAGTTTAGTTCTAGTTTAGTTCCAGTTTAGTTGTTGTTCAGTTCTAGTTCAACTTTAGTTCAGTTTAGTTTTAGTTGAGTTCTAGTTCAGTTCTAATTCAGTTCTAATTCAATTCCAGTTCAATTCTAGTTTAGTTCTAGTTCAGTTCTAGTGTTTATTGTTCAGTTCTAGTTCAATTTAGTTCAATTAAGTTTTAGTTTAGTTCTAGTTCAGTTCTAGTTCAGTGTTAGTTCAGTTCTAATTCAGTTCAGTTCTAGTTCAGTTCTAGTTCTAGTTCATTTCTAGTTCAGTACTAGTTCAGTTCTAGTTTAATTTTATACTAAAATAAAATTTAACTTTTAATATTTTTTTAATATTTACCAAACTAATAAAAATCTTGCTTTATAAGTCAGACATAATTACTCTTAACTAATTATAAAATGCAAATTTTTTCTAGAACTAAAATAACATTAAAAATAATATTCCAAACATTTTTAAAATTCTGACCTTTTAGCTCTTAAGATAAGTTGCAGGAATAAAATTATATTTTAGTAGAGTACAAATAAAGGAATCTTATTTCGTTTACTTTCCTTTGCTTCACTTGACTCTTACTTTTCATTGTCTTTTCGAAGCTCCGCTAGCACATCAGCCCCTTAACCATCACGCTTTATATTATCATTTGCAATTAGTTCCAGCCTAATACTTGTATTTCTCTTAAAAATTACTTAAATTAAACTGACATTTGTGCTTTGGTGTGTTGTTGTAGTATTAAGATTCTTTTCATTTTCGTTTTGGGGTTTTTATTTGTATTTATTCTCTTATTTTTGTGTGTCACTTGTTTTAGTTTGTAGTTCAGTTGGAATTTGGCTGACAACAGAGTCATAAAATTAATTGCCAACGTAATAAGCTGAAATCTTGAAATAACAAAAATAAAAAGAATTTCACTTAATTATATAAACCACCAGATATTTAGGGACTTAAAGTAACAAAAAAATATCTAATGTGTTTTAATTTTGTTCCTTTTTTATGGTTTAGTTGTTATAAGTAATCAGGATTTTTAATCTAAGAAATATTAAAATGAAATGGAAAAATTAAGGGAATAAAAATATAAATTTATTGAATTAAAAATAAATGGAGAAATATTTTTATTTTTTTCTCGTTAAACCCCTTGAGTATTAGTGCAAACAATTTGTAGGAAACCAATTACTTATATTTGTTATTTAAATCCCCGATTTAATCATGTGTAATTTTCATATATTGATATCTATTCTGTTTAAAATTTCATCAATATATTCTTAACTGGTTTCCTGTTGTTATATTTAATCTCTCACGTCTTGGGTTATAAAAAAAGGATTTTAACACATATTGTATGTTAGTGGGTATGTATGTGTTTACAAACTTAACACCAATTTGTTGCTCGCATTGTAATCCGTTTAATCAAACACTAGTCCTGTTTGATTATACCTAAAGTCAACATTCTCTTTTGGAGTTTTTTTTCTTGGGTTATTTTATAATTTAACCCTTTAGAAGAAAAACAGAATAAATATATTTCTCTATTGTAAATCAAATATTAAAATCCGGAATAAAAATTCTACGTTTATCAAGCTTAAGGAAAAGTATATAATTTTATGCTGGTCAGGTTTTGAAAACGGACATGTTTCTTTTTTGTTACTACAGAGGTAACTAATAGTCAGAAATGGGAAACGAAAAGAAACCACAAAAAAATTAAAATAAAAGATGAAAATTTTTTTTGAAAAGGCCACATTGTAAATAATTCAATATTGTGTTTAGCCGTTATTTAAGTATGATTGGGTGTAAAAATGTACACGTAATTTAACTTACACGCAAACCTTTCTCTTGGATTCTACTATAAAACAACAAAAAAATGCATAAAAAGAAATATAACAACCGGAAATGTATTATTGAATTCTTTTTTTATTTCCTCTATATACACAAATGTTAGATTTATATGATTATGGTCCGGTTAGTTTAAGGACAAAATTTTTTTATAATATATCCTGGGGACAAAAGTATGCAGAGAAATCATTTATGAGAATAAACATAAAATTTATCAATAAATTGAAAAATAATAAAAGGAAAACAATAATATTTTGATTATAAAATATTATTTTATATTATACGTCATTCAGAATATACTGGACTAGAATCTGAATTAGAACTGAACTAGAACTGAACCAGAACTGAATTATAACTCAACTAGAAATGAAGTAGAACTTAACTAAAACTGAACTGGACCTGAATTTGAACTCAACTAAAATTGAAATAGAACTGAACTGGAAGTGAGCCAGAACTTGAACTGAGCTAGAACTGAACTAGAACTAAAATTGAAGAGAACCAGAAGTGAATTATAACTCAACTAGAAATGAACTAGAACTTAATTAGAACTGAACTAGAACTGAACTAAAATTGAACTAGAAATGAACAAGAACTTAACTAGAACTGAACTGGAACTGAATTTGAACTCAACTAAAATTGAAATAGAACTGAACTGGAACTGAGCCAGAACTTAACTAGAACTGAATTAGAACTGAACTAAAATTAAAATAAAACTGAACTAGAACTGAACTAAAATTTAAATAGAACTGAACTAGAACTAAATTAGAACTGAACAAGATTGAACTAAAACTGAACTACAATCTGGATTAGAATTGAACTAGAACTAGGCTCCAATCTTTAAATGAAGCAAAAATTTTAATGAAATCCCAAGTAGAATCTGATGTGGAATTTTATCCAAATTAATTTAAAGAATATTTTCAAAATAAATTGTAGACAAGAATTTGGACTAAAATTTTAATTCGAATCTGATCTATAGTATGAAGTATTATCTCAATTTCAATCTGAACTAGAATAAGAAATTAGAACTAAAATTTTAAGTAGAATATTAATAGAAACAAAAGTAGATTCCGAACTAGAATATGAGTCTGAACTAGAATTAGACTAGAATTTACTAAAACTTTAACGAGGAGTAAAAAAATTATTAAGAAAAAAAGACAAGCTCTTCTTTAGTTAATTTAAATTTATAATAAAAATATATTTCACTAGAAGTTTTTTTAATTGCAAAATTTATTGGTTCCATATAAAACATTTTAATGGCATTATAATTTTATTACTATTTTTACTACCATTACAATTTTATTGAATGTCATAAAAAGTTTATTTCAATTATTTATTGATATTTAAAGTTCAACGTTTCCGTTAGCGTTCACCCACCCTGACTTTATATAATTTTTTTGTTGCTAATAAAACAATTAAATTTTCTTTCATTTTTTTCACAGAGAGAACTTTTTTCGTCATTGTTTTTTTTCTTCCCATTAAAAAGACCAAAATTGAAAAACAAAAATAGTCAACAGTAAATTTTTAATAAAAAGTACAACAGCAACAATAATTGCGACAATTGAATGGAAAAAAGTTAATCACTTAATTGTTTAAAACACATTAATTTTTATGTTTTATAAATTAATTAATTTAATGCGATTATTATTAGTTCAGAAATTGTTTTATAGTTAAAAAGAGCAAAAAATTGAATGATGGAAAAAAGTAAAAATATTAAAAAAATATGTTAAAGAAAAATTGGGAGAATAATTAAACGCTTATTTAAAAATTTAAATTCAGTTATTACGTTTAATGAACGAATGAATATATTGTTAATCTGAATAAAATGAACGATCGGTGAAAAGTGTGTACTAAAATTATTTAATGTTTTCAACATAACCCAACTTAAGCATTCAAAGATCTGCCATTAAACTTTTTCCAGCGTTATTGAAAAGTACCAGAAGAACTTGCCTGTTGTATAAAACCAGTTTTAGGTAGAAGAATTAATTCACATGATGTTTGTAGAGCCAAAAAATAGAAAGCTTTTACAGTAGAATTACCAAGAGATCCGGTAAAAAGCAACTCGGTTAGCTCGGAACTCTGACTATTTGGTGTGAAAAGTTGAAACTCATGCAAGTTATATTGCCGATGCTCGAGGTAATGTCAAATATAAGTTAAGGAACCAAAAGTAGTTAATAATTTCCAAAAGTTCTTGGTATAATAGGCGAAAGCAAATCAATTACCATTCATAAGACCTCATAGTCCCACAAAGACCCTAAGTGTTACAAGAGAACAATAATGTAGTATTTTTCGTAGAGAGACAAATCATCCAAATTGCCGGAATTAAGTGGAGAGATATTGGGTTCTCGTTAAAAGCAATTGAAGAACCAAAAACGGTGTCCAAATGTGTAGTAGATTATAAAAGAGACAGAAAGGACTATAAAAAGCGTGAAAAGAAATAGGATTTCCGAAAGCAGTTAGAATTTCATCACTATATTATTATGATTAAACTAAAAGAAATAAACTGTACCAATTAAATTTAATCAAATAATAAAATGGCTTCTTCCATTCATAAGACTTCATAGCCCACTGAGCCCCTGATTGGTACAAGAACAGTATTATAGTATTTTTAGCAAGAGAGGCAAATCTTCCAAACTAGACGCAGCTAATGTCAGTCGAGAGATATTGGGTTCTTGTTAAAAGGAATTGAATATCACAAAAACGGTGTCTAAAAGTGTGGTAGATTTAAAAAGGAGTTGATCTGCATGTTCGAACAAATTAACAGAAAGCACTATCAAACGTGAAGTGTTTTCGAAATGGTTAGAAAATGATTAAATAATAAATTCAATCAAATAATAAAATTTTTATAAAATTAAAATTGTAAGTTTAGTGGTATTTTTAAACAAATACGTATGTTAAGAATTTTTCGATATCACTCCTTGTTGTGGAATTTTGACAAGTTTATGGAATTTCCAAAAATTCTTTGCAGAATTACGTTCTGATTTCTATCGTAACATATTTTACAAATAGTTTTATTTGAACGGTAGTTTTTCCTTACGAATTCTTTGGAAAACTTTTTAGTTTTTGTTTTTCTCGAATTTATTTCAACAAGTTTTTGTATTTGTTAACACATTTTTACATACAACATATATTTGAATATTATTTGAAAATAAATTAAGATTGATATAGTAAGATGAAAACGACTTTGTAGTACCCTACTTAAATTATGAATCCGTTATTCAAAAATATTTGATTATATAATTTGAATGTTAACATAATTCTTGCATTTATGAGAGATTTAAGACATCTGTTGTAATTTCTGTCGGGGAAGGGAGGGTATTTTATTGCAATACCAACATTTTTTCATATACATTATTAAGGTGATTTTCGGTGTTAGATCTGTAAGGGAGTTATCAGAAACTGTTCTTTATTGAATTTAACAATGTGGTTTTCTACTATTAAATAACTTCCTTTTGGCAATTTAACAAAAATTTGTTCATATCAAATAGTTTCTTGAGCTTAAACCCTATTCGGGTAGATAATTGTATAAAGACAAACTGCAATTTTTGACCAATCAATGAAAAAACGTGTGTTTAAATTTTTTCAATCTCACTACTTTACTGCTTCCTTCTTAGTAATCAGTTTCTCTGAAAGTGATAAAAAGCCTACGTATTATCTTTCTTTAGGTAAAAAACGACTTAACAAAGATTGACTTGAAGTCAATATTATCAGAACCAGTTTATTTTACTGAGCGCATGTGAGATCGTTTTCGACATTATACTCTTATCAACTGCTTTTGAGGAGTGAAAACGAAAAGTTCTTAACACATGTTTTTCATTAAAACTTTTAATCCAAGTGTTATTTTATTAACCTTTTTTCGATCTAATTACCTTCTTGACAGTAGTTTTTCATTATTGGATCAGCCAACAGAGTTGAGACAATCGAATAGATGCTTTTATAGTGCTCATTCAGAAAACATATTAAAAAGGAAAAAACGCTGTCGTCGTTCTTCACAGTTAACAGAAGTATAACGGGTGTCAAAAACAAGATGATGAGGATTTTAATTCGAATTAAAAGTGTTTGGTTATTTTAATAAAATTCTATTCTTTTGGAAAATGAGGTCCACCAGAGGGAAAATGATCTTAATACATTTTTGAAATTTCAACGTATAATTTGTTTTTCCGATTTATTCTTAAGTGTGATACTTGGATTTATGTTAACTTTATTTTCCTGGGAATGTTTTATGAGGCCTAAAAAAATTATGAAACGACCCTCATTTAATTTTGCACATCGATTTTTGCTTTCATTTTCCTTATACAATAACAACGTATATGTAAGGTTTTTACCCTTAAAATTTGTTTTATATTTAGGACTTTTATGACCTTAAAACCTGAAATAATCGACCAAACATGGCCAACTTCGATAGCCTTCATCCAAATGCTCTAAATGTTTGCATTGGTAGCCTGCCGGACAGACAGAAGGACGGATATCGTTAAATCGACCCAAAAGGTTATTCTGAGTTGAACGCTATACTTAAGGAAGGGTGCATCATCATTCTTTCTGTATGTTACAAACATCAGCACAAACGCATTATACTCCAACCACCTTCTATGGTGTAAGTTATAAATAGCATTTTTCTAATCACCTAAAGCCGCTTGAGCTAACTCACCCGTGATCACTTTTGGAATTTCTTTATTTAATAATAAAACTTAATTGAACTTGAACTGATTTCGAGCAAAACAAAAATTTAACACGAACAATTAGAAACAGATTTATGTTATTTAGGGTAATTTGAGAGAAAAGGCCTTATACATTTTGGAGTTTGTGGTGTAGAGTACATTTATGTTGATATAACTTTTTTATAAACTCCAAAAGAACTGTATTATTTCCTCATATCCTTAAGTATATGTAAATAAAAATCCTATAAAAAATATAACTTGCAAAATATACATACTTTCACATTTATAGGAAAAATGGCAAAAAAAAAATTGTTTAACAAAAAATTGCAACTGTAAAGTTCAACAGTTACAACAAAAAAAGTTGAAAGAAATGAATGCCCGGTCAGGTAAAAAAAGTTTTTTGTTATTAAATGTAAGTTTGTTAGAGTTTATATTACATTTTTCTTGTTATTCCTAGAAAAACTAAACAATTTAACAACTTAATTCAATAAAGTTACCAATGAAAAATACATACAAATAAGGATGATCATGATGACGAAAGACCAACTTAGTTACTTGACAAAAACGAAATATTTTACAAGTGTAGCTGTTGCCAAGGAAAAAAACGTAAACGACAAAATAAGTAAAATTCTATAAGAAATACTAAAGAAACAACTTCTTTAGAATTGAGTTTTCTATTTTACTCCTGCTGTAGTTATTTACAGGAGTTTTAGAGAGAGAAAAAAAACAATTACAATATTTAAAGCAGCTGAAGCTATGAAAACTAGAAAGGAAGTTTTATAGAAGTGTTTGTGTGTGGGGATGCTTTAAATACGTGTATGAATATATTAAAGAGAAACCTAAGGGGCCTCAAGCAGAAAAGGCGTTATATAAGATTTATAGAAAATTTCTGGCAAACACTTTTTTAAAATTATTTCTAATTTGTATCGAAAAATTTTTAAAAAGATAATTAAAATTAAAAAAAAACTCTTTAAAGTAAACAGTTTTTATGGAAAAATATTTATTTTATTGAAATTTTTTTGAGTGAAAAATTTTATAGAAATATTTTTATATGAAAATATTTTTACGAAAAACTATTAAATTTCATTAACGATTTTTAATGCGAATAAATTTATACAAAAATATTTTTTTACAGAAAAATGTTTATATAAAAATTTTTCTACCAAAAATTTTGTGTATGGAAATTTTTTTGTCGTAAAATTTTTACATGAAATTTTTTTTCGAAAAATTTTTATAAAAACATTTTTTTTATCGAAAAATATTTAAATATCTTTTTTTTTATAGAAAAAATTCTTATATAGAATTTTTTTATTGTAAAATTTTCATATAAAAACATCCTTAAACAATTTTTTTATATTAAAATGTTTTGATCGAAAATTTTTTATGTTCAATTTGTAGTCAAAACATTTTATACAAAAAAATTTAATATAAAAATATTTTTATCGCAAATTAGTATGAAAATATTTTTTGTCGATTTTTTTTGGCAAAAAAAAAATCATATATGAAAATACTTAATCAAAAAATTTTAATTGAAAATATTTTGATCGAAAGTTTCTGTATGAAAACATTTAGTTGAAAAATTATAAAAAAATTTATATAAAATTATTTTATCATAAAATATTTATATGATTTTTTTAATCAAAAATTGATATATATTGAAATTTATATAAAAATATTTTTATAGAGAAATTGAAACATTTTTTTATCAAATTATTTTGCATAAAATTTTTATCGGAAAGTTTAATAAAAAACTTGTAAATAAATATTTTTAAATAGATACAAATTTTTGAATAAAAGTTACTATATCGAAAAATTTATATATGAATTTTTTAAAAAAATATTCATATAAAAACATTTTTAACAAAAATTTTTATATCAAATATGTTCATTCAAAAATTGTTAGTCAAAAAATTTTTGCATGATTTTTTTATACAAAAAAATTAACATAAAAATATATGTTTCTAAAAATTTTTATATTAAAATATTTCTATCGAAAAATGTTCATATGAAAATATATATGAAAATAATTCTATCGAAATTTTTTGTAGAAAAAATTTTATATAAAAATTTTGTTCAAAATTTAAAAAGAAAAATTGCATACTAAAATTATAAAAGATTTTCAACAAAACCCAAAATAGTTCTATAAACTGTTACCATTGTTATTAGATAGTACCGGGGGAACTTGTCCGTTTACAGAAAACCTGGTTCAGGAAGAAGGAATGGTGCACGTGAAGTTTTTGTAGCCAATATAAATAGAAAAAATTTTTAAAGAGATTCCAACATATCTGGTAGGAGCAGTCTGGTTAGTTCAGTGCTCGGATTATTTGTTACGAAAAGTTGACGCTAATGTATATCTGAAAACATACAAGACTCAGAAAGTTGCTGACAGGAACGTTGCTTAAAATTGAGGGGCCAAAAAAAGCACATGGAAATTGAAGTCAATTTTTGTAAAAAAATATTCTTCCTGCATAATGGATGACGAAACGTATGTCTGCCAGATTTTTCGCATAATTCCTGATCAAAAATTTTATGTTGCTGCTACTCAGGGAAATTTTGAAGAAAAGTTTAGGTCCCAAAGCAGTTGAAATTTCCTAAAAAGTTCAATCATTTGTGATATCATGGAAAGTGTACAAAAATACTGCATCCCTGCATAGGACTTCATATTGCATTCTCTTATTTTTGGATCGACTTTGACATCCTGTCACTATGGTAAATAATAAATTGTGCGACCCAATTTAACAACAGAGAGAGAGAAATATTAATCTCTTGTTAAAAGAAAATTGAAGAACAAAAAATCGTGTCCAAATGTTGTCGAAAATCTCAATTAAATTAAATTAAATGTTTTCGAAATTTGAAAAAAGTTAACGGTGTCGAAACTTTTACATAAAAATTAAAATTTCTGAAAATCTTATTTACAAATAATTATTTTCGAAACAAAAACTCAAAAAAAAAAAAACGTAAATTTATGTAATAAAATTTTAAATTTTCTTTACAAAAATAAATATTTTAGAAAAACACATTTAAAAAACTTTTCAGAAAACACCGTTTAAAGTAAATATTTTCAAAAATCTCCTTTAAAAATATAAAAAGATCGAAAACTGTTTTGGTATTTACAAAATCTCGTAATTAAAAATGTATTTTGTCCAACTCTGATCATCATATGAAGTTTTCTTCCAAAGTAAAATATTTCTGGTAGAAGTAACACATACACACTTCCATATAAAATGAAATGAAAACTTTTGTTTGTAGAACTTGAAAATTTCTTTATAAAGTTTATATTTGTATATTAATAAAATTTGAAAACAATTACAGTTAATTGGAAAATAAAAATAAAAAATAGAAATAAAATAAAAATAAATATAACGAAAAACTTTAGTTGGGGACAAAATTTTATTTTTTGTGGCAGAATTTATTTAAATTTTTTCTATGAAAAATATAAACAAAACAAAAATTATTTAATAAAGTTTTTATATTTTTATTATAATATTTTTCTTTGTGCTTTAAATTAATCACATTGAGACATGCCAAAACCTTTTTAGTTTATTTAAGTTTAGTTTGTGACAAATCATATTCCAGCATTTTTTTTTTTGGTATTTTTTACATTTTCACTTACAAATTAAATTGCCAACTATTTTAATACATGCAAAACGCACATCAGTTACGTCGAATGAAATAGAATGCCTGACCTGACCCGCAAAAAAAAAAACTATGATTAACAATTAAACCGTATATAACACCTCAACGAGCCTCTGACTTATTTATCAAAATGTCTCTTATATAATGAGGAAATGAGGGGTAGTGGTACCAAAAAAAGAAAAATTAGCAAATAAAATGATGTGTTGAAAGGCGATACCTGGCAGAACAATAATAAAATAAAAGCTACTTAAAAGTCAAGGTTTTCTGGGAGAATGGGATTAATATAAAAATAAAATTTTGATTATGAGTCTATTGTTATACTCTTTTTTATTATAAAGGTATTATTAGTTTAAGGTGGCATATGACAGTAGTAAGAAAAAAATGAACTAGAACTGAATTAGAACTGAACTAGAACTGAACTAGAACTGAAGTAGAACTGAACTAGAACTGAACTGGAACTGAACTATAAGTGAACTAGAACTGATTGAACTGAACTAGAACTGAACTAGAACTGAACAAGAACTGAACTAGAACTAAAATAGAATTAAAAAACTAGAATTAAACTAGAACTTAATTCCAACTGTACTACAATTTAAGCTCGTATCAGAACTAGAATCAGGATTAGAATCAGAACTTGGACGTGAAACAGAATTTTAACTAGAACTGAAGTGGAATTTCAAATAGAGTCTGAACTAGAAACCGATTAAGAATATAAAATTGAATTCGAACCGAAATCTAAACTATAATTAGAAATATAATCTGAATTAAGAATTATGAATCTATTTTTTTTTTTGCTTCATGTGAAATTATTTCGGATTAAAAATCTGAGACTGAGCTAGCACTGAACTTGAGTCCGTACTAGAATATAACCTAGAACTGAACTAGAATCTGGGCTTGTATCTAAACTTGAGTCAGAACTAGAACTCATTCAGAACTGAAGTCGTACTGAACTGGAATTTCAAATAGAGTCTAAGATGGGATCAAAACTAAGAACGAATATGAAATATGAATTATAATTCAAACTAGAATCTGAACTACAAAGTGGTTTAGAAAAGATAAAAATAATTTAATTTTATTTCAGTTATGAATTTGCTCCATCGATAAAAAATGTTAATTTAACATTGTTTCACAATGAACACAGTTTCTTGCAAATATTCTTGAAATTTTAATATTTAAAATTAATTTTTAAAATATAGATATCGAAAGATTTTAAATGTACAATATGAACTATAATTCATCGCATCATTATTTCATTACAAAGGTAAAAACGTTCAAACTAAATTAAATAAAAATCAATCAATATCAAATCAACTATGTTCAATGTTGATTTTGCTCTATGCTTTTTGTCTTATATAATAATGGAATTAAAATCTGGACTAGGATCTCAAGTAGAATTCGATCTATAATTTGAACAAGAATTTAGATTCCGGCTCTGGATCTAAACTAGAATCTTAACTGTTAACTGAATTGAAATCAGAACTGGAATCTTAGTTGGTGTTTGTACTAGTATTTAAGCTAGAACTGAACTACAATATGATCTGGAATCTTAAAAAGAAGTGAAACAAAATAGAAACATATTTTCCTATAAACAAAAATTATGTAAAATCAACAAGAGATTTTTGTTTTAATATTTTGGAACTGTGGTGTGTAGGGTAACATTCATGTGTGTTCAAATTTTCTTTGTTTTATGTTGTTCTTATCTTCTTTTATATAAACGATAAAGATATCAAATATTTGCGAGTAAATGTACCCCAGCAAGTTAAATGCGATTTTCCGTTTTATTTACGAAAATAAAATATTACGATTAGTGAAATGAAATAAAAAATATGAGTATAATAAATTTCGAATATATGTTAACTATTAAATGAATTCCATAACCATAGTTCTTTTAAAAACACGAAAAAGTACTTTGTAAAATAAAAAATAGTTTTACTTTTAGGCTGAAAAATCAATGAGATATAAAAGCATACATTTGGGGGCTATAAATAATTATACTTTTAGGATATAAATTGTTTTAACGTTATTATTGTATTATTTGCAATGGTATTATTTCATTTAAATGAAATTAATTACGTTAACAAGGTTTAAGTTCTATTTAAAGCTTTAAATACATAAGTATTTATAAAATTAAACTTTAATTATTTATTAATAACTTATTTCCAAAACCCTGATTTTAAGCTGATAAACACTTTTATTTTAATTTTCTGTTAATAATCTTAATAAATAAATATTTATGCTCTGGCCTATAAATATAAAAGGATCTATAAAGTGTAACATACTTTTGTGGTGTTTTCCAGATAAATGGTCGTATATAAACAAGACCTCAAAATAAACAATAACAGCAACAACAACAACAACATGCGAAAAGTATGTAATATGATATTTTAATATTCCATAGTGTAACATTAAGAACTTACTTGTAAAGCAATAATTTGTGGTTTATCAGCCATATTTATATAAACGCATACTACATGCACATCCTTTAACACATACATAAATACAAAGTCATTTAAAACCATTTAACACAACCCACAATATATGAGCAAAAGATTTTTTTAATAACTTTATTTATGGTAAAAGCAAATTACAATAAATACAACAACATCAGCGGCAACAACAAAAATAACTGAAACTTAAACTAATAACCCACAATCGACAGTGGGGTTGGATTGAAATTGAGATTTACATAAAATTCCAAGAGAAAACTAACTGTTGTTAGTTTGTTTACCAGTTTCCATATGTATTGTCAATTTGAAAGTAATACTCGATCAATTATGGACTGACCTTCGGAAAATGCCGCACATCGATGCTTGCTCATGTTTATTCTAATTTGACCAATTCTTATCAAACTGCCAACGCCATGAAAGATTAAGGCCCTTCAAATTGATATTTTTAAGGGAGGTTACGTGGGACCTATGAGATAAAAGGAGCCCATCCTCGTATAATTTGGTACATCGGTTTAGAATATTATAAGACTTATTTCTTTAGAATTTCGCTTTATATTCAGGAATTTTATAACTTTAAATCCCATTCCGTATGAGGGGTTTAATAATACACCCATCACCAACAATTCTAATAGGTGTCGTTCTTGGGCCAAAAGTTTCACTGTATTTTATTCACAAGGTTAACATGAGACAATCAGCCAGCGAAACGGCCAGACATCGTTAATTTGACTCAGAGTGATTCTGAGGCGAATGGTTTACATAAAAGTGCTGATCGTTACAATTTTCTTCACAAACGTATAATATTCCAAGAATATCAGCTAGAATCTGGACTAGACTGGATTAGAAACTGAATTAGTATTTTAAATAGAATCTAAATTAGGATCTGCAATAGAATCTGATGTAGAATATTAATTATAATTCGAACTGGAATCTAATCTACATACTAATTTATATTATTAACTAGAATCGGCTTCAAATCTGGACTAGAATCTGAACAGGGACGTGAATTAAAATCTGAATTAGTGTCTGAATATAGAATCTGGTTTAGAGTCTGGACTGAATCTTAATCAAAATCTTAATTAGAAAAGACAAGAAAATGATCCGGAATCTTTTATAAGAGTGCGTTAAAAACGCATAATTTTAACCCTAAAAATGTGCAATTCATTCTCACAGTGCAATGTAAATAACCAAAGTGACAATAATCTAGAATTTTGCATTTTACCTCCATTTCCAGCAAACATGCAATAAATGGTCCATTATCAATATGATTTAAAATCAACCATTTTACTTACGGCCAACAAAACAGCAATAACAACTTGAAAACTATAGACACTATGAACCTTCCAGGAAAGTTTTGGTTGGTTTTTGTTGTTACATTGGTTATATGCTGTTGTTGGTATGACTATGAGCGAATATGGTTGAAAAAAGTTATTAACCACAAGTAAATTAATGTTTTAACCAAGATTTATTTAATTTTTACATTATCGTTTGACATTAAGGGTATTCATGCATACAGGAAATTGCACTTTTGCATAATTTGGTATTTGTATTTGGAACTGAAATTTTGCAAAAGTCTTGTGTTGCAAAACTAAGGAAAGTTTGATATTATTTTGTACTGAAATAAGGAAAATATTGTTATTTTCAAAATGTTGCAACGATCACAAGGCCATTGAATTTTATTATGAATACCCCGACTTTAAAAATGAGACCATTCAGGTGGTTAAGAAATAAATTACGATAATGGAATTGTTTCTTTAATCCGCATTAAATTTGAAATATGACCCTATAATCCTTCTTTACTAATGATTTTTATCATCCTATTTTCATTAACATTATTTTTACTTAATCACGTTGAATTGAATGTATAAGACCATGTTATCTGACTGCCATTACATTTTACATATAAGTAGAAATCCGTATTTGTATATAATGAGCATGGAACTAACGAGGTTAACCTATCTGGCTGATGCTCTTATGAAAAGAGAGACTAACCTCACGGCTGATGTCACTGATCGTGTGTTTTACCACTAGTAGCTTATAAGAGGCTTGTAGAGGCCGAGGTCTATGCTATAGCGCAATACCGATAGGATAATGAGACGTCGTGTGTGATTACTGGAATGATATAAGCCAAGTTGCTGGGGTTTAAACAATATTTCTTCCTAATATGTGTCGTCCTTCAAATAACTTGTGCAGTTGTTGCTGCAATGAGGAGGAGGTAGCTATTTCTTCTATCTTGCTGCAATTCGCAAGAAGAAGATATTATATATCTAATAAATACAGAGGAAGTACTAAAACAAAGTTTAAAAATTTTGTTTCAAAACAATTTTTTTAACTTTTTTTCTTTAACTTGATGGAATATAGAGCAAGATACCCTCCATGAAATTCGTATATTAAAAGTCAAATATATATTGAACTATGTGCCGCAAGCGTTTTAAAAATTTCGCTGATTTGATAGCATTTTTAAAATCAAGCGCATAGTTTTGAAGTGAGGACATTGAACAAAACCCCAACACATTAAAAATTTTTATCTTTCAATATTTTCGAAAGGACATATTTTTTGTTATAGTCCTGAATAATAGAAACAGTTTAGATATATTGGTGCTACTATAATTTTATGACCATATAGCAATTCATTTTTAATAAATACTTTCAAAATGTAGTGATTCTGACTTGATACGAAACATTTGATAATTCACGAATGAAGTCATTATTTTGTTCAACTTCTTTATGTGTATGTTTTTTTTAATCCTTATACGATTTCTAATAATGTCAACATATTATTACCTTCTATAAATCATACCACTTTGAACATTTTCTTTGATAAGATAATAACTAACAAAAATTTTATTTCTTTCATCATAAATAATAAAAAAATATAACGATAATTTTTTTCTTTATTTTATAAAAATAATTTTCATTATGTTGCTTTTGTTTTTTTTCTATTTTTCTTGTCGACCATTTCCTTTTAAGGTTCTGTAATTTTCTTTTTAAGTTTATTCAAGTGACATTTTGCTTAATTACGGTTTTTGTACACGCATACGCCCCAATCATAAACAAAAAACGCCTTTTTCTATGTGAAACCACAAAAATAAAATAAAAAGCAAGTAAGAATGTTACACTCGACTATGCCGAACTTTTAATACCCTCCACCACAAATGCGTTTAAAGTAAATACGTTATGTTTCGTACATACACACTCATGCATAAACTCACAGACGTGTAAAATAAATAAAAGTTTTTATTAAATATAAGACGGAACATTTTAGAGTCATAAAACTTCTAATTTTTTCTACTGAAGCGATTTTTTTCTTGCCTCAGATATGGTTCTATGTCTCTTAATAGATTGAATCGATTTTGCTTATTTTAAAAAAGGAAACTTTTCAGGACTATAACAAATACTTAGACCAAATTTCATTGAGCCCTCTTCAATTATTTGGGTGGCGTGCTAAAAATAGACAGACAGATGGACTCAGATTTTGATTTAATGAAGAATTTTCTTAGCGTTACACATGGAATGACAAGGTTAATATACCCTCTTCACAGCTTGTGGTGGTGGAGGGTATAAAAACAAAGTTTGATATACAGTTATGTATGAATAGTACTTTATATAAAAGTGAATATTGAATATATGTGCACTTTATATTTGTGTTTGTACAAGTGTATGAGTGTGTAAAATTGTCTTGCTGAATAGAAGACTCTAAGGCGTTTTCTATGTTACGCCTAAAATTCTATAAAAAAGTACAACATTTTTCCCAAACTCATTGAGAAATATTGTATTTATATATTGTTTGTATGTATATATGTATTTGCATCTGGTTTCATTTAAATGTATGTATTTATGTTTATATCAGTTGGTTCCATATACAAATTAATTGTTGTTGGTTAAAGTTATTTTGTTTGCATGCATGTCATGTTTATTTTTGTTGTTGCTTTTCTTTACGTTTTGCAAAAATAAAAATAAAATTATATCAAAATATAAAGTTATGATATGAATAGTTATTAACAAAGTTACGCTATGATTGATATAAATTATATGGTTTTAATGAAGCAACTACTACTATTTACACTTGTACACTCATAAAATAAAAATTAGTCAATTGGTTGACAACTTTTAGTAAAAATTTGTGTTTTTAGTGAAATTTGGAAAAAATAAGTTTCTATTAAAATTTTGAACTTTTAGTAAAATAAAATTTTTAGTAAAATTGAAATTTTCGTGAAAATTAAAATTTGAAAATAAAGTGAAAAGTGAAATTTTTGTGAAAATTAAAAATTAAATTTTAGAGAAAATTTTCATTTTTTTTTTTTTTTTTTTTTTTTGTGAAAATTTAAGTTTTGTCAAAATTTTAATTTTTGTTAACACTTAGTAAAAATTAATTTTTTTTTAGAGAAAAATGGACTTTTGTTAAAAAATGGAATTTGTAAGTGAAAATTTAATTTTTTTGTAAAAAGTTACATTTTTAGTGAAAAATTAAAATTTTAATTTTAGTGATTTTTTGAATTTTTAGTGAAAATTTAATTTTAGTGATTTTAATGAAATATTGAAAAAATTTTCAAAAAAATTATTAAAAACTTTATTTTGATAAATAAATTTTATTTTTAATAAGGAATTAATTTTTATTACTAAAATTTTAAATTTTAGTGAATTTATGAAATTTGTTTTTTAATTAAAAATTTAATTTTTATTGAAAACTTAATTTTTCCAATTGTGATTTTTCAAAACACATTACAAATATGGGGAACTTCGCTGCATTATCTATATTAGACTTTCCTAGTGTTATCGATGCTTATTTAAATTTTGCATTTAAGTATTTATTTAAAAATAATTCCTTAAATGCAACATTTTTAACGAAAAATAATAATTATTTTCAAAAATAACATCAGCTCCAAAATGGCCATAAATTAAGTTTCAGTTGTGAAGAAAAAAATGTGTGTCTTATAAAAAGCTATTTACATATAAAACTACTTGAATACAAAGCAATTAACGCAATTTAAAACACATCTAAAATAAAGAAATAATTAAAATGAACATGCATCTTTTAGGAATGTGAAAAAAATGGAATCCTCCCATTAGCGAAAAAAGGACTTCATGTAAAACCAGCCCTATTAAAAAATTATTTTCCAACTCTTGACACCTACCAAACAAAAAAAAATATGAAAAAAGTTTAAATATTTTTATTCAACATATAAAAAATGTGAAAAAAAGAAAAAAAAATGTTAAATAATAAAAAGGCGACAACAAGGACAATTTTCACATTGTATATTTATACAATTGGACAGGAAAGACCAGAAAGAGTCACATCACAACAAGGAACAGAAACACAATGGATGAAAAAGAATTCAAATAGTCAACCAACAAATATTGTAGACCACGCAAATCTACTTACATAAAAAACCGAGTCTGTCTAATGTGATTATAACGAATAGTGAATACCCTTCACCACATTTACATTTTATTCTTCGATGTTTCAATAAACAGTTTTAAAATATCGTAAATGTTTATAGCTCTTATTTGTTACCCATATTGGCATTTTTGAATTAATAGAAAATTTTAATCGATTTGGAAAATTTAAAAAAAACTATATAAGATAGTTCCTAGAAATATTATCCTCTAGAACATTTCCTAAAATTATTATCATTCTTTGAAAATTTTTTTTATATTAGTCACAAACCAGTTCATATTAAACAATAACAATTCTCATTTTGTTAATAATTATGTTGATACAAGTAATTTAGGTTTGTTAGTTCTTTAGATAAGGATTTATTGACAGGAAATATATGATTTGTTTCACAAGTATTGTTATGTTTCTGCAAATTCGATTGACTATCTCGTTTTTAGCGCACCGGTCTGGCTTTTAAACAGCAATTCTTCTGATGAATTTTTTTCAATAAAGCTAGTCCATATGTTTGAAGCTGTTCAAAACTCTTTAAATTTTTGGTAAAATTATTAATGTTTAGTGCTTTTGGGAAAAACAGCTTCATTACAGTAGTCTTGGCTCTCTCTTTTAACCCACCAACTTCGATGAACTGCTTTCATAATTGTTTCGTAGCTTTGGATAAGTCTAAGTTTAGACACAGCGAGTTCTTTCAAACGTTTAATCACAGAAGCTTTACTTGACATAACGCCACATCCATAGACGAATTTGGACAAAAATCGTCAAATTTGAAGTAAACAAATCATCAAATAGTCAACTTTCCGATATCGTCAAAATATGATTATAAAATAACTGTTTTTCCAAAAGCACTAAATTTTAAAAATTGTACCAAAAATTTAAAGAGTTTTGAACAGCTTCAAACATGATGCGGGAAATTTGCAGAAAACTCATTCTTAATTTGCTTGAAGAAGATAAGAATAGGTGTGTCATCATTTCATGAAGTGTATCTACGATTTTCAATCCTAGAACTGCTTTATCAGCTTAATTGTAATTAAAAAGGAAAAATTATTAAAGAAGCTGTAACAAAGTACAATAATGTACATTAGAAACGAGTTTGTGAATCGAGATATGTAAAAAGTCAATTAGAATGATGCTTGAACGCTCCAATTAGAAGTCATTTTTGCATATTTTAGTTACATGTAAAAAACGGCTTACTAGCCGAATCAACATTGAAGTCCAATGTCGATGAGGACAGAGTATTGCTTTGAATTTGATGAAATTAGAAAGGTATTTTGTACAATTGATTGGGATTAAGCGAAAAGATTAGCAACAGCAATTTTAAAATATACAGATATAAGCCATAATTTTCAATCATAATAACTCCGAGAGAGCAAATGACGAAAATTGACCAACATATTCGATCAGATACGAGGCCATAACGCTACACCTTAGACATGCACGGATATATATTTTAAAATCGATCAGAAACAATTTTACAAATAGAGAATTAGTTGTTTTAGCTTATTTGCGTTATAGTGAAAACATTTCCATTTTTGACTACAATTTGTTTGGATCATTTCATAACACCCTAAATGGAATTCGTTTATTAGAAATTATATTATTAAAATTAGGTTGGATATGTAAAAAGATATATTGTATAATTTAACTTCCAAAAATTAAAAATCAAATGACTTCTCACTTAAGATTTATATATACCAATTCTGCATATAACTGAACTATCTCAGTGAAGGAATCTGTAAGTCTTTCTTGCTTCACTTCAAAATTTTTGTCAATGTGTCCATATTTTCGGTCGTCCGTCCGGCGAGGTCATTTTATTATTAGAGGTCCTCACATAGTAGAATTTGACATTGAAGTTTACTGTTGTCCCACGCTGTTAAAAAGCGGCAAAATTGGTTTAGTTTCTAAAAGGTTCGATATCTTAAAATACCAATAATTAACTTTTTAATTTTTTCAACTGAAAACAAGTGAACTAAATTAAATGTTATTTATATATATATATGCACACATTTGTGAAATCAGATGTATAGAAAAGAGTTATAGCCAAAAATATGACACATCTTATGACCTTTATGAAAGTGTTAGAGTATAAATATGTGACATAATTCCAAATACAACATATTTACTTGTTCATATTTAGATGGTAGTGGTCCATTTCAAATAGTGTCCTTTATCTTTTAAACCACCACATTTAGACATTTTATAATTAATCTTGTTATTTCAAGCCGAATACCAAACTAAATATACCCCATCCATCACTTATAGTTATGGAGTATTTAAAAATTCTTTAGTTGTTTTAGTTTTTTTTTCTCTTTCTGAAAATGTTTGAATAAAATGAAGTTAACGAAAGCACGACTTTAATTATGGCCACCAGACACGAACAGTGTCGTGAATGTTAAAATACTTTTGTTGTTTTTTTTTTCTCTTTTCAAATAGAAACATATTTATACGATATGTAATCCTGTGTAGAGTACAAAAGAAATATTTGATAAAAATTAAGCAATTTGGGAAATCTATTCAGACTGAAGAATATTAAAAGAGAAAAATATATAAAAAAATAAAAATAAATAAATAAAATTAAGTGACACTACTGCTTTCATTTCTATAATTCTAAATAGTCAATCTCTTGTGTGTTCCACAAATTATAGCGCTTTGTCGGGTCTTAATTTCTGAATGAAATTTTTTATTTTTATTCCTTTCTTCAACTCTAAATATTTGAACTCATTTTGAAATCATGTCCATCTTATATTTCATGCAACAATTTAGTATTTTACAGTTTGTTATTTCTTTATTTTTTGTTTTATTATTTTTTTCTTTCCTTTTACTACTTTTTAAATAAAGTTCCTTTTCCTTTACCACTCTAAAGTTAAATTGAGAAGTGAGATTGAAAATTTCTTAACACATTTTTTCATTCAATTTTAAACCAAATATTATTTGATATTTTTTGATGAAGTTACCCTGCAAAATATGTCAGTTATTACGTTTAATGTCAAACGAAAAAATATGTATATTGTTAATATGACTGGAATGTGTGACCACTAATAATTATTAGTAAAATTATTATATTTTTTTATAAAAAGTTGGCCAATCATTCAAATGTCTACCGTCAAACTTTTTTCCAATGTTATACAGCACCGGAAGAACTTGTCCATTGATAGAAAACCTGGTTCAGATAGAAGGAATGATTCACATGATCTTTTAATGAAATAAAAAATTAAAACTTTTTAGTGATTTCTTTTTATTAACATATGTTTTTTGTTAAGAATTTTGCGATCACACTCCTTATATTATAGTTCGTTTTAAATGTTATTGTACGATGGTGGTGTCTTTTGAGCCTTAGATTTTTGTTTTAACTCCCGGCTAAATAATTTAACCAGAAAAGAATACATACGAATAAATAAAGTTATATTTCGAACATTGACCCACACCACAACATAGATATAATTTTCTACTGCAGTTTATTAAGTCCTTTATGAATGAAGATTTTTCGAAGAGTATTGTAACTGTTTGGCCACTTATGTATTCATGTCATTTCATAAACTAATGAAAAACATACAAACTCTTAAGGAATAAAAACAGTAATAAGAGATATAGAAGGAAAAATGCCTTTATGGTTTCCTAACAAATAATGTAATTAAACTAAAACAAGAGATTTGAAATTATGACCATAAAGGACATAAAGGATATTGTGTGAAAAATGAGAGTGAATATTATATTGGAGTATTTTCTAAACTTTATTAAAAATTAAATTATTTGAAAGACTGATTCTTTAAATATATAAATAAAAATATATTATTAATTTGCTAAAATGGAGCGTATGATTGATATTTTATTTAAATAGTAATTATACGACAAACAGCACTTTAAATGAAAAACTAAATTAAACAAGTAAGATCGTAATAGCCGGCTAGTATGGACTATATATAGCGCCCTACAACACGGAAGTTACGGACTGACTCTAATAGCATCTGATTTTATAACTTTTAGTTGCATAAAATATTCTAATTTAACACACTTCTTCGTACTCTTATACGCATTTGAGAAATTTATGCAATTCGAGGGGTAATTCGGAAGTATGGGTTATATGATAGCTTAGGAAATAATAGACCGACCTAGATTATTTTCTGGTTATATTAATCTTAAACATGTGAAATATATATGCGATACTAACATTTTTTTGAGAGTCATGACTTTTGGAAGTGGGTCGATATAGGACCGATTTTCTTGAAATCGGGCGTATTAATTTGGACTGATACAATATCTAACAGTGCCATATTTAATTAAAATGTTTAAGGAGGATAAAGCCCATTCCGAGATTACATTTCATTGGGGCTACCTGAAATATTGGATAGAATATAAGTAATTTTATCAGACATCACCCTTGCGCCAGTATATTAATAACAGTGTGTATTTAATATCATAAAATATCTCAAAAGCCCACAATATTTAAAATTGACTCAGAAATTGATTCTTGGTTGGTATATTTAAACTTATTTATATTTATTTCTTATGGGTCCCATAAAACATCCCTTTCAAATATCACATTTAAGGTTACAAATGCCAACTATACGTTGATATTGCAATTATATTTGGTAAAATTAAAGTAAATATAAAGAAAACTCGGTGTACGAAAATGTGCGAGGGTCGGCCCATAATTCCTCTCAGCTCCTATCCCTTTCTCATATATCATAATAATATAATATAGAAAATTTTATGAAAAACTAAAGCTAAAATATTCCTATTACTTATTATTTATTGTTTTGAAATAAATATTCAATAAAAAGAGTTATATTCCAAAAAAGGAAATATGATAATAATTCAAGCATTAACTGTAGCAAATAACAATTGTTTCGAAATGATAAATGTATTTGGGGAAAATAAAAAACTGTACAATAAAATATAGAATAAACGCAAAAATCTAAAGATGAAAATAATATAAAATAAATTTGTGAAAAATAATATAAATGACAAACTGAACAGAAATAAAATCATTTTATGCTTAACAGTTGATATACTTGAGGGATTTTCATTGTAAGATGTTTTGATTTCCAGAAGAAAATTATAATTGAATAAACATGAAAAACTCTATAGAATATGATGAAAAAGTATCCGTATTCAAGTTTGTGTTCGAGAACTTTAGATACGAAAAATTTAAATTAAGGTTTTTTTCGAAAATTTCTCAGGAAATTTTCATTGCAAATAATTCCTGATCTCAAATTCTTTTATATATTTTTCTTCCTGCAGCTGTTTTTTAATACGTTAAAATTTTATAATTCTGTTTTCAAATCATTGAATTCAGCGTTTCTCACTTAATGTTCTACCACAGATTTCGTCCTGTTAACTGGGGAAAAAATGAGAAAATAAAGAAACATTAGAAACACTGACAGTATGACAAACTGTTTACAAAATAGCGAAACAAATCAGCTGACAGTTTGATATGCGTTTCTATGGTTTATTAAAAGAAAAAAAGAGAAAATAATTTAATAAATACAATAAAAATAAATGTTATTCTGAATGATTATTTTAAAAGGGAGTAAATTTATGGTTTTACAATAAGAATATATATTTTATTGGAGATTATATTGGGTGCATGTAAAAGTAATTAAAAACTTCGATATGTTTTAATAAAAAGAAATTTTTCTTACCATTTAAGTTTATGAATTGTAGCACTTGTGCTACTGTGGCGTATTAGTGATATTATTTTAAAAAAGTTTATTACTTATACGCTAAGGTCTCTTTAAGCTTAATTTTGCAGATGTTTATAATAAAGATATAAGATTGTGCTACTTCCAAATTTAAGTAAAACAATTGACTTGGAAACGCTATTTCAGCTCGTTTGAGAATATTTTGGTGATCATTAATTTAAAAAAAAAATAATTTTTTTCTGTGTCAAATATGCTCATTTAAAAGGTACTCAAATACCTGTAATTATAATTGGATATGTGATTGATGCCAAAATATAAATACTCAGATTTTTCAATAGCTTCAATAATACCATATGTGGCACCTATTTTTCTGTGAAAGTCTGATAAACAATGATATTGAAAACTTAAGGAATTGAGAAAAATATCGACTGACAGTAGTTGAAATAAATTAAGTGTGACAATAGCAAAGAAATGTAACATCATAAATTTGGGACTTTGCCTAATAGTAAGAGCTATAGGTATCAGGTATCAAGTAAGGTAGCTTGGAATTTAATCGGACACTACAGGTTCACATTTCCAGAAATATATCTCTATTAACAACATAATACTGCAATTCAAAAATTGTTTAATTCTATAAATTTAAAGAAGTGGCCAATTTTGCAAAAGAAGAAACAATTTTATATTACTGGACTTTCAAAAATAGATTCATGACAATTCCTCCAAGGATATAAGATTTTAAAAATTTCAATTTCTATCTAATTTCATCCTTATATTAAATGTCATTCATGGACGATCAAAAGCTACAAATGTTTATACAAATGTTATTTCTGACTTACTGTTCACTGTGTGATCTGTCTGTACTATATGTTCCGAATCAAAATAAACATTTGATCTTGCGATAACATAAGAAAAAATACAAAGAATCTGAAATATTTATATTTTTACAGGATCTTATAGACTTTTGTTCTATCACTGCTGAGAATTTCATTTAAATCAGACGAGCCCTTTGGAAATTTGGAAAGAAAATATTGCGACCACTAATTTTAAGTATACCGATGAAACTTGGCATGTGTCACTTAAGGTGACACTTTGAAATTGGTGATGATGGGTCTATTGTTTCACTCCCCGAATGGGGTTTTAAAGTCATAAGAGTACTATATATGATTTTAATGAAATATGGCAGACATAAGTCTTATAATATTCTTATATGATATGTTAAATTATACCAGGGTCGCATAGGTCCCATATAACCACCCCTCCAAATGACACTTTAAAGGACTTAAATCTCTCATATACGTTAGTATTGTAATTATAGTTAGGAAACTTGGAATAAGTAAAGACCAAAAAACTATGTGCAAAATTGTACGAGGATCTGTATATAATTTTTTCTTTAATTCAATTAATTTCCTCCCAGAAAAAAACATCTTAAAACGGATAAATCCCACATAAATATTAGTAATAATGTACTGCACTTTTAAGCATAAATTAAATAATAATTTTTAAAGAGGGTCATTCATTTAGTTTCGATTGCTACCATTTATAAACAACAATGTGGTTTAGGGTATAAAATAGTCCTTTTACCCGTTTTTTATTTGAAGCAGTCTGCACTTCTTACCATAAAATCAACGAAGCGTATGAGTAATATTTTTGTTTCTCACATTCTATTATAACTCATACGTCATGACGCCAATCAAACTAACTCCTTCAATTCTAAACAATTTACTTCTCAATTTTATTTTTCTAACCACAAATGTAAAGAAATAAAACAAAAAGGATACAAAAATAAAACTTCCTTGATATCCTGTTTCTAGTTTAAGTTCTCTGCCAAAGCCAAAACAAAATAAAACAGGAAAGATGTCATGTTCGGCTGTGCCGAATCTTTTATACCTTCCACCACTTACACAATAGAAGCTTTTGGAAGAAATCAAATTATTGCGAAATAGAATATTGAAATATAATTCCTGAAATTCCTATAAATGTTGATACCAAACCATTTTTATATGGGAGTGGCAAAATATAGACCGATATTATTAACATATATATAACATCTAAAAAATATCATATTTTTTATAAAATTTTTCATATATAAAAGTTTTATACGCTAAAAAACGTTTCCTGGGAAAGGACTGGAGGCTATGGCCAAATATAAACCGATATTGATAAAATTAATAGCATGTATTTCAGATAGCTAGAAAGATGATTATGCCGCAATTTAATAGAGTAGGTCAAATATTGGACACAGCGAAATTAAGTTATTTAGGCTTAATTTTTATATCAAATTTTTATATCAAAATAAATGTAAATAAAAAACTGCTCAGGACAATGTCAAGCAATGCGGCCAGATTTCATTGAAATCGAAAAAATATTCTAAGAGTGAGAAAGTTTCCAACAGACAGACAAGCAGAAAGACAGGCAGACACAGAGACAGACCAACAGACAGACAGACAGACAGACAGACAGACAGACGGAAAATCAGACAGACTGACGGACAGATGGCCATAGCTAAATCGAGTCAGATTTTGATATGATGCACGAATATATATACTGAATGGGAACTTAGATGACACCAACTTGGTGCTACACAAGGAATGACAAAGTTAATACACCTTCATCGCTACTTGTGGTGGTGGAGGGTATACAAATTTTCTTATAACTTTCAACAAAAGAACAAATATTTTTAACAAGATGACAACTCATCACACCATCTGCCTTAACTTGACAATGACAAACTTTGCCATAAAAGAAAATGAAAATGAGAAAAAAATACCAAACAAGTGAAAATACAGCAACACAAATACTAACACCTAAATACTAACACTTACACACTTAGAAAATAAACTTATTCATGAGAAATAACAACTAAAAAATTGAAAACAACTTTTTTTTTTGAAAAATACAATGAAATGCTTTATAAAAGCACTAACACTAAGACGTCTTTAGTTTGATTTTGTATTATTTTAAGCGGGCAAAGAATACTACTTACACACACACACTCACAATTTCAATAATTTCACGGCTGTCAAATTTTCTATTAAAAAGCGTTTGTTTCGTTTACTTATTTTTTATTTTCATTCTCTTGTTTTCGATTTTTTGCAAAAGTAAAGAAACCAACAAAATTTTGAAGTAAACATCATGGCGTCATAGTCATCTCTCACACTTTTGTATCTCATCTTACACAAACTCAAACACACACAAACACAACACATTTTGACGTTTAATACTATTAATGTTAAACGTTTGTTTTACTTTTGGCATTTTTTTTATCGTTCTTTTTGTTATTGTTAATCTTTTTTCTTTTAACAATTGACGCGTCTCGCCACGGATATTCTTGTTTTCTTACAAAAGTTTTAGGTTTTTTTGCTTTTTTTGTTGGTGCTGGTTGCCGCTGTTGCATTTAGTATTGTTTACCTCTTTTGTGTGTTGTTGTTTAGTTGGTGTTTATGTTGGTTGTTAAAAAAGTGGTTACATTTTGTTCGTTATAAACACATTATTTTCGCAGAACTTCTAAAGTAGTTTTCGTAATTTTGGTTTATAAATAAAATAATAAATTTTTTACGATTTCGAAAATTGTCAATGAGATATTTAGTGAAGTCAAAGAATTAAGTGATCACCAATAAATCATGTTTTGTACGTATCGCTCTAATACTTTGTTACGCTATCATAACTGAAATTTTGTAAAAACAAAATCGATACAAATTAATATTTACAATAAGAAGTGCAAGATTCTTTCATCAAACATTTAACATTTTTCATTAAAAACTCAATGTTGTACAAAAAACAAATTAATAAATTTTTTACTAAAAATTCAATTTTTCATTAAAAATTCAATTTTTCATTAAAAATTTCTTTCTTTCACTTAAAATTCAATTTTCCACTAAAAAATTCAATTTTTCATTAAAATATTCAATTTTTCATTAAAAAATTCAATTTTTCACTAAAAAATTCAATTTTTCCCTAAAAAATTTAAATTTTCACTAAAAAAAATCAATTTTTCACTAAGAAATTAATTTTTTCACTAAAAAAATCAATTTTTCACTAAGAAATTAATTTTTTCACTGAAAAAATCAATTTTTCACTAAGAAATTCATTTTTTCCTAAAAAAATAAATTTTTCATTAAAAAATTCAATTTTTCATTAAAAAATTCAATTTTTCACTAAAAAAATCAATTTTTCACAAAAAAATTCAATTTTTCACTAAAAAATTCAATTTTTCACAAAAAAATTCTATTTTTCACAAAAAAATTCTATTTTTCACTAAAAATTCAATTTTTCACTAAAAAATTCAATTTTTCACTAAAAATTCAATTTTTCACTAAAAATTCAATTTTTCACTAAAATTCAATTTTCACTAAAATTCAATTTTCACTAAAAATTCAATTTTTCACTAAAAATTCAATTTTTCACTAAAAATTCAATTTTTCACTAAAAATTCAATTTTTCACTAAAAATTCAATTTTTCACTAAAAATTCAATTTTTCACTAAAAATTCAATTTTTCACTAAAAATTCAATTTTTCACTAAAAATTCAATTTTTCACTAAAAATTCAATTTTTTCACTAAAAATTCAATTTTTCACTAAAAATTCAATTTATTACTAAAAATTCAATTTTTCACTAAGAATTCACTAAAAATTCGTTAAAAATTCCAATTTTCAATAAAAATTCAGTTTTTCATTAAAAATTCAATTTTTCACTAAAAATTCAATTTTTCACTATGAATATATTTCTAATTTAAATCTACATACTTCAGATAATGATTGATTTTTTGATTAAAATCTTGAAAAAGAGGAAAAGAACTGCCATTAAAAGTTTTTATTATTTAAAAAAATATTCTCCAATAAAGTTTTGTTGGTTTTTAAGTATTTTTTTATGAAAAACTTAAATTTCGATGCTAAACTTTAGCAATAATTTCATTTCCTGTTTCACTCCACCTACCGTTATCACAAACACAACTACACTGTTTTTTTTAGTTTTAAACACAACTACACTGACAACAGACAGTAGTCAGTAGTCGATTTCCGTTAGTATTTTTCTTGATGACTAAACCTCCAACAGGGTTTGTTTCTTGTTTTTTTTTTTCAATTCAATTCAATTTTTTTTTCTATTTTATGATTATTGTTATTTCGACATTTCGAAAATTTTCTTCTTTTTTTCAGTTTTGCTGTTTCCACTTTAGTTAAGATGTTTTTTAAAAAGTTTTCAGAATTTTATGATTTTCTTCGAGAGAGAGAGAGAGAGAGAGAGAGAGAGGAGAGAGATGTGTGTAATATTTTTATGATTTTTATTATTTTTTGTTTTTTAACATTAAACTAGAAAAAAATAAGAAAATGTTGTGGAAAAGCAGAAAATATTTATTTCAATTATGCGGTTTTTTATGTGTTTTCATCGTTTTTAAAGTTGTTTATGATGATTTCAATAGTGGGAAATCGTAAATAATTTTTATGTTCAAAAATAAATGTGCTGGAAAACTTTGTTTAAAGAAGAAAATCTCTTAAAATTAAACTTAAGAATTGAGATCGAAAAGTTCTTTACACACAGAACAGAAACAATAATTTGTACAAAGAGAGGCAAATCCTTTGAACTGCTCGGAGCTTAAGCGAGTGATATTGGGTTTTTGTTAAAAGAGTATTGAAAATCCCAAAAAGTTTCCAAAATTGTGGTAGATTTGAAACGGATATGGTCTATAAAATTGAAAGGGTTTCCAAAATGTGATAACATTCATAAAAATATTTTTTTTTTTTTGTAAATTGTAATAATAATTTCAATCGAATAATAAAACTGATTTCATTATTATTAACGTATATGTATGATAAGAATTCTTCGATCTCAGTCCTTCCAAACGGAAAGAAAATATTTTAATTACTTATAATTATTTATGATTGCAAGAAAAAGGAACATATTTGAGAAATAATTTTTATTTTGCAAATTAAAAGAAAAAATTTAATTGGATTTAAATTTAATTTTCAATCATCATAACAATTAAATTTTATTACTTTTTTCTTCGACAAATAAAAAGTTTATAGTGTTTATCTCTTATTCTTTTGGAAAGAAAAAAAGTTTCCAAAAATTTTATTTGTTTATTTGTTTGTACCCTTGTGCATTTTTAAGTGCAATTTGATTGAAATTTTCTTTCTTTTATGATGATGTAGCATGTCATTCGTATGTCTCAACTTTTTGGCTTTGTATCCGAAAAATAAGAATAATTTGTTGACAGTATATTTACCTTTATTTTGTCGTTGTTTGAGACTCAAGTACTTTTAAGGAATTTCAAATTTGTGTGTGTTCATTTCCTTTTGTTGTTGTTGATTGGTTTGTTTGTTAACCTTTTTGTTGAAAACAGAGTTTAGATTTTGTTGCCATTCAATTGTTATTATAGTTGTTGTCATTGTTGTTGTTGTTATTTACTAACCTTGTCATTATGGTTGTTGCTGTTGTTAGAAAAAGTAAAGAAAGTTTTCTATTTTGTTGAATTATTTGTTTGTTTAATTCTTTATGATTTTTTGTTCGTCTGTTTATTTATTTGCCTTTATTCAATTTTCCTTTTTATTCCAAACTTATGTTTAAATATTTATCCGTTTTTTATTGTGTGGAAAAATGCGATTAATTGAATTTTCAATTAGTTGAGTTTCTTTCCATCAAACCTAAAGAAAACAAAGGCGAAGTTAATGATTTCAAATGAACAAACAAAAATTACAAAAAAAAAAACTCATTTAAAAACAAAGTTTAATTGATAATTTGATTTTGGCTTTAATTATGGAAAGGGTTAGATATTCTTCAAAAATTATATATTTACTTGAAATTCAATTGATTTTTTTTTTTTTTTTTGAATTCTTAACATGTTGAACAAAAATAACGTAAAGTATTCTAAACAAGTTAACAATTATACCCCACACATCCTTAACAGTAAGTATTTGAAGCTAATGCTATCAGTCAATCAATTTCATTTCAATTTCAGTCCATTTTGGCTGCTCAAAAAAACTCAAAATTTTGATCTCTTGCTGCTTTTTAAATTTTCTGTATAATGTGATTTAGTCATATCATAAAAAATCATCCGTCAAGAGATATGTTTTGGTTATTTAACCTACAAATGAATATATGTACTTAATAGAGGTATATAAAATTGTTTATAGAAAAAAAATAATTTCATTAAAAATTTTCATATTTTTCCTTGGGTTTGCGGAAAATCCTTCCTCATGATCATATATATTGCCACACTTTTGGTAAAGGTCCAGCAAATTTTATATCCACATAAACCTTAAACTATTAAAGTTTTGTCTTAAATCAGATGACAGATTTATTATATACATTTTGTACTAAATATAACTAAAAGAGTTTTTGAAGAACTTTCGAAAATCATCATATGACCGACTAGGAAGGACACCCTTTATGACAATGTAGGGATCTGGAAGCTTCTTAATCAATTCCTATACACCTCAGCTATATGATTCATTTAATCTGCTTTTCCATTTGCGTCAATTCCAAATGCCTCATAGAACGATTTGAAATTTACATATTTTCGTAGTTATCTCTCATCTCCGGCTGAAACTGAATACTAAAATGAAATTTATGAAATTTTACGGTTCTACGCTATTTCTATTATTCTGCTTAGCATTTTTGTATTAACTTGGAACCACTTAAAAACTTTCTATTTTCAAAATTCAATTTCTCCCATTTCATGTTAAAAATGGACAGTTCCTACGTCATATTCATGGATCTGTAAGCCCTTAGTTTCTTGCTCCATTTACATAAACTCAAAATGTTTATTGGAACCCCATGAAAATTTCATATTTTCCTATATTTCCCTGATGTGAAATTATGACATTCAAAATTCTATTTCACCTTAACGGGTCGAACTATTATTTTGGAATTCACTGGTAGTCAAATTATTTCGTTTTTTCACATCTGTTCCAAATATGTACTGGAACGAATAAAATATTTCATACTTTCTTATGCTTGTATGGTGAAAAAAATTACAATCCAATTTCTCTCATCACTTAGTGCTAATATACTTCGTCTTTTCCGCTTTTCCCATCTATGACAATTATGCATTAGACCCACTTAAAAATTCCATACTTTTCTACATTTCAGTATTGCAAAAATTATGACTTTCAAAATTCAATTTCTTCGAAATCGTGCTTAATTTGTTCACAAAAGCTTTATTCATAGAATCCGCTACTCCTTTGCTATTGCTCAAAATGTCCTCTGGATCCAGTAGAAAGTGAAAAAGCGAAGTTTTTAAAATTTTGATTTCTTACATCACTGGTGGAGTCTGGATATGAAAGTTTTATTTCCAGAATATTTCCTATTTACTGAAAATATTTTCATTAATTCCTATTTTAAATTTATCAATTTCCATTTCTCTCCCTTTTTAACTTACCTTCCTTAATATGACCGATAATACTAATAATTATTTCTTTTATTTATGTTTAAATAAATATTATTAAATAAATATATTTTGTTGTTAATTATTTTATTGTTTCTTATTTAAATATCGCGTTATTATAATGATCACACATTATAATATTTTGCCATAATATTTGTCAAATAGTTTTTCGCGTGTTTTTAATATTTTTAGGGTTTTTTATTTATATTTTATTTATTACTTTTCAACTTTATTTCTTTTCTTTTCTGTTTGTTTTATACTTTATTTAACGATAGTTTTAACAAGTACGATTTCATAAATTTCCGTCACTTTCTCCCCATCCCTTTCCTACACTAATAGTTAATATCTATTGTAACATATATTTTTATATTATTTCGATATAAAAGAATATTTAATAAATAATACTTATTAGCTAATAAAATTGTAAAAAAAAAATATAAAAATAAATAAAATAAAGTATAAAATAATTTTATTATAGTCATAAACACATCATGCATATTAATTTTTCTTCTTTTCTTATTTTGCTAATAAAAATATGAAATAAAAACAAGAAAATAGAATCAGTTTTTTTCACTAATTCTGGCAAGTGGTATGAGAATATTTTTATTATTGCTCTTTAGTTTTTATACCCTCCACCAATACCAATGGTGATGAGGGTATATTTACTTTGTCATTCCGTGTGTAGTACCAAAAAGGAATCATCTCAGATCCATAATATTGCGCTAAATGAAAATCTGACTCGATTTAGCTATCTCCGTCCGTCTGCCTTCCTGTTGGAAACATTCTCTCGCCACATTATTGTTCTAAGAAATTCACTATTTAAAAACCGATATCTAAAACAGTCTCAAAATTCTAAAAATCACTTTTCTTATTTTTGTAACAAAAGGTAACATAATTTAAGCAAATTCAACGATAATATGCAGTTTCATGTTTTTCATTATCATGTAAAAAAATCTTTAAAATCGGATCAATAGAAAAAAGTTATAGGCTGAAATATGTAAAATTTGTATACATCGAAAATATGTGTGTCATATGGATCGCAATTAAAAAAATTGCAATTAGTTTTCTAACTTGCCTTGAATATGTGGATTTCTTGGCGAATCGGACCCTATTTTGCTACAGTTGCAATTTAGGTCCAATTCCATTGAAATTTAGACAGCTTCATAGTTTTCTACAATACAGTGGTGAAGGGTATTTCAAATTCGACACAGCCGAATATAGCATTCTTATTTGTTTTATTTAAGATTATAAAAACATTAAAATATAAAAATGCTGAATGTTAAATTAATGTTAAGGTTGTAAAAATTTAGACTATAAAAATTATTTTTAATGTTTATCGTTTTTAATTACTTAATGGTGCCATTTATGTGGGTAAAAATGTTTTGGTATTAAAGTCGGAAATTCTCATATTGAAAAAAATTATAAAATTTCCTGTGGATTCAAGTTTAATTTAAAGATATAGACCGATTCCTGAGGAAACTCTAAGTAATACGATTTTGACATAATATAAAGTTGTATATACTTCATTATAATTCCAAAAATTGCCAAAATCAATTCAGTAGAAAAATATGATGCCCAAAATATTAAAATTTTATGACTCATTAAGTGCTTCTGTGTTGTATTTAAGAAACACTTTTATATATTATACATATATGTGAGCGTATGTGCGATTGTGTATGTATGAAACATAACGCACTTACTGACACTAATTTGTGGTGTGATATAGTCGCATATAGTATCCTTCCTTTTTTTGTACTTAATTGAGTTATACATACCTTTAGATAAATGGTGAAAAGGAAACAGCTGTCAGTTTATTGTTAAAATTAAGAAAAAATATTTCTCATAAACGTAATTTTTCCTAAAAATTAAAATTTTCTTCACAAATTCTACAAAATATAGAAAATTTGACATGAAAAAGTGTTGTTGTTTTATTTTTGTTTTATATTAAATATACAAAATTATAGAATTATAATTAAAAGAGAACAGCTGCCAGTTTTATTAGTTTGAGAAAGACAGTATTTTATAAAGGTACTATTTTCCTACATGATTAAAATTTAATTAAATAAATATTACGTATGCGTAAAAAATATATTTTAAAAACCTTGAAGTTTTTAAAATATATTTTGTTTTGTTTTCATACCAATAATAAACAAGAATATAAAAAATAACGATTTATAAGGATATTTAATTTTATATTTAGATCCATTCTTGGTATCTAGAAGAAAAGCTTATAGCTATATATAATCGGATAATAAACCCGTCGATGATGATAAAAATAAATTTGATATTACGCGTAGTATTATATTTAAATCAATTAGGCGTATAAGTTTTATGTTATGTATACATATATTTTATTAAGTATACTTCCAGTAGTTCCAATATAAAAGTAATTAGTAAGCAAATTTAATGAATTAAATAGAAATGATCAAAATAAATTCTTTGAAAAGTATTTATTTTTGGATAATTTAATGCACTTTTTGATGTAAGAATACTGAATTATCTTCTTCAGCACTTTTGGTAGGGGAGAATATAAAGCAGAATTTAAAATATCAATAAAGCTTTATAATACCGAGTAAAATGTTTCTATAATAAGATAAATTTCAAAATATATTCCTTTAGTTTCTTATTATAATGGCGCCTTAAATTATTGCTTCTTTTCTTGGTTTCTGTTATTTATATACATTTTTCCTTAATACACCAAGAATTATGACATTTACTTCTTGTATCAGTTATATATTCCTAAATCCTCATTTTCTTTGATATATTATTTATAAACGAAAGGACCTTTAAAAATTTTAACAAATTACCACCCATATTGTGAGTCTATTAAACACCTTTAACTCCATAAATATTTAATAAAACAACATTTTCTTAACATTTTTATATTGTTTTTCTTTTTTTCTGTTTTTCCTATTTTATTTTTATATCCGTTTTCTTACTAATATTTATACCATAACATATTATAGACCTTAAATTTATAGATGTTTATGTGTAATATTTATATGTGTATATGTATGTGTGTATGTGAAATATATTGCCTGTTGACAGTTGACATTATGAATTTATTACTATTTATTTTATTATTTAGTTGTATAATTCATGACATGCCATATCTTAAGTTTTGTGTAATTCTAAAAACAGTAAAAGCAACAAACAACAACAACAATAAAACAACATCTATATTTTTTGGCAAAAAATACATATTTGTATTGTTTTGTTATATACCTTATGTGTTTGTTTGTGTATATGTATAGAAATAGGTGACTATTTGTAAGTTTATAAATATATTTACTGGTTTATAACTACTGAACATTATTTTGTTGTTCATTCTCTAATGCTCTGAAACTGATATTCAGGTAAAAATATTTTTGGCACGTAAACAACAAACTTAACTAAAATAACATAAATTATCAATACTGTCATCAACTAGAAATAAAAATCCAAAAACAGGAAGAGGTATGAAAATGGAAAAATTATTATATTTAGAGTTCAATGTTTTTATTTAATTTTAGAAAATATTTTAAATTATATTTTAAATACTCTGTAATGGGAAAGTTCTAAAAATTTGCGAACTCTCTCCTAACCTAATCTTTTTCGATTCCACGGTTCTTATATTCTCTACATCAATATAAATTTGAAATAATCAAAATATTAAAAACTTGTTGCTGTTTCGATTTCGAAATTAAAACACTCTGATACAATTTGCATTATTATTAATCCGATTAAAAAAAACTCAAACGCAAATAAAAGTCTATTGACTTAGCACTCCCATAATTTCGGTTCGCTTCGGGATTCCAACTGTGAAAGTTATAATGCAAATCCATTCAGTTGATCAAAAGTTACAGATTTATTTCCAAAAATATTGGTTCTTTCCTTTCTTTTAATAATGAAATTCCCCCTTGACGTTTGCCTTAGTCCTTGTACGCTTGTTTTTTGAAATGGTTGTTTAAGAAAAAAAATCATAGATCGATATCAGAAACAACGTCAAAATCTAGAAATTCCAGGAAAAAATACTTTGCTAAATTTACATTAAAAAATAATTGGATTTTAAATGCCATAAAACAAAGCTGACTGTACATCACTGTGCCAAATTTTTAACTATGAGATCAGTAAATACATCCGTGAGTCGATGCAATTTTAAAAATTAAAAAAAAATGTTGTATATTTTTTTGACAAAGAATTAAATCCAAAAGGAAAAAAATTGTCCTGGGGCATTTTTTTAATCAAGCTTCCATATAAAGTCTTTTTCCGAAATTGTTTCTTAAACTTATAAAAATCTGGAAAGTTGAAAAATTCAATTGAAAAGGTTACAATAATTATTATTGTCTTATATGCAACTAGTTTGATGAATGTTAGTTCACATTTTAGTATATCTTCCATATATGGCCTCTTCTCAGAATACAGTACAAAATGATATAAGACCTTAAAATATTGATAAATTTTATTAAATTCCACACAATTATTGTTTTAACTTTCGTTAAAACAATTACGGTTATTGGTCCATATTTGGTTATAGCTCATATATTAGATCTTTTCCCGGTGTAGGGTCTTAAAATTTAGGTATTTAAATCCCTACATGTGGAGGAGGGTATTGGAGAATTGCGATATTGAAATAAATTATTTTCTATTGTTTTTCAAGAGAATTTAATTGCGCACCAAACAATTTTCTTGAAACGGGATATAATTTTCTATCAGAAAATTTTGATAAAAATATGATATTTCATAACAAAAAAATTCCTTTGAGGCATCAACATGAGTTTGAGTTCAATTAATTAATTTTAAACAAACTTACAATAAAATAAACAAACCTTTTTCAAAAATTTCTAAAATTTTATATTTCACTTATAAACGAAAAATAAGAAATTAGAAAAAGAAGAAAAAAGAAAACATTTGTACCTAAAAAGAAATTATGCTCCTTTCATTTCTAATCTTTTGTTAATCATCAATAGAACTTGTTAAAAAAAATCTGTAAAAAATACCTGCCATCTCTAAAAGTGGCGAAAAGGGTGTTTTAACTTTATCATTCCATGTGTAACGCTAAGAAGGCTCAAACCAAACTCTAAATCGATTTATCTATGTCCATCTGTCCGTCTGTCTGTCTGTCTATTGAAGCCAAACTCACATCTATAGTAATTGACTCAATAAAAATTAGTCTGTGCGTTTTCTATAATTCTGAAAAGTTTCTTATTTAAAACTAAAAAAATTGATTCAGTATATTAAAATATAAAGACCGATATCTGAGGCATCATCTAAGTTCAAGCAAAGAACTTCCATGAAATTAGAATGAATTTTTTTTCATCATATTAAGTTACATATACTGCATTACTGTTCAACGAGTTATTAAAATCGCTTTAGTTGAAAGAGTAATCAAAATCGCTTTAGTGAAAAAAAAGAAGTTATAACCATAAATAAAAACTAATTTGATGACTCCTAAATATTCCTGTGTTATACTTAAGAAAAACCTTCTTATATTGCATACGTTTGTGAGAGTATGTGTGAGTGTGTATGTTCGAAACATAACGCATACTTCACATGCATTTTTGGTGAAGGGTATTGGAGATTCGACATAGCCGAATAAGCATTCTTATTTGATTTCTTAATATTTCTTGTTCTTTTACTCAGAAAGGCCAAAAGCAATGTTAACAAATAAAATAAAATGAAAAAAAGAAAAAAGAAAAAAACATTTCTCTTTTTCATTTTTTATTCTAGAGACTCTTTTTTATTATTCTTGTTACTGTTAGTCAAAGAAAAATAGCAAGAAAAAATGGAAAAATAAAGAAAAATTCTCAGAAATTGTTTATTCTTTTGTTATTAAACAAAACTGAAGAATCGTTGTGAAAGTAAAAAGTTTTATGTGAAATGAAAAATCATACTTTAAAAAACACATATCTTTTGACAGTCGTATTTTTATGTTTGATCAAGAAGTTGAAAACTTTAAAAGTTTGTTCAATTTTTTTTCATAAAATAAAATTAATAATTTAAAAGAAATAACTTATTCACACTGAACCAAAAAAGTAGATAAATACAATGAAAAGGGGTGCAGAAGTGAAGAAATGTAGGTTATATATCAGCCAACAAAACCTTTATTCATCATAACGAAAATTATCTTTAATTTTTTGCGAATTCTTCAAATTGACGAAAAATTGTCAATATCACTATTTGAATTCGTTAATAAAAATGTAATTAATTTGACAAAGTATTGTTCAACTTGAATAATACATTATTTAAATTAACAAAAATAAATTCTTTGCACTGATTAATATTATTCAATTTAAATACAACATTTAAGTTAAATTTATGAACTTTAAGTGGAATTACTGCTATAAGATAAAATACTAAGTATAAAATATTTAATGAAAATTCCGACAGGACCAGTGGGAAGAATATTATAGAATATCTTATGAATTGTAACCGCAAGGATTTTCAAATTTTGTTCTAATGGCTTCCTCAAGAAACTGTTTTACTGTGATGTAAGATGGATAGAATCAAAAGGAGTAGTTGTCCACACATAAACCAAATATTGATAATCGAATATCAAAAGAACTACTACAGCGAGAATTTGGTCCCAATTACTTTTTTTAATACACGTCGATTTATGACTTGGAAATTTCTTTCGAAATCTAGGACTGAGGAAAATTTTTGTGCAGCAAAACGCACCGTGTAAAAGCTAATTTAAGATAATAATTAATATAGAATTAAAAATAGTGCAATGTGATAAAAAATGGTTAAATAAACAAAAATTTTGTTCAAATTAACTTTATTTTAGCACGTAAGATTGATTAAATTTGTGTGTTATTTTACTTACGGCACATTACGTTTTTATACATATATATTTCTTTAATACATTTGAAGAAAATTCTTCAATTTGAAGAAAAATTCTGTTAATTAGAACATGTTTATTTAATACCTTCTTTAGTTAAAAATCCATGAAAATTGTTCGTTAATACGAACTACGTCATTTCAGGTTCAGAACATCCATAGGAAAATAACATAATTTCCATAAAATTACAAATTTCCTAATGGAGTTTTTCCATTTAAAGAATTAAAATGAAGGTTTCCGTGAAATAAAGTGTTGTTTATTTCTATTCACTATTTATTATTTTTGTGGACTTTTTCAACTTTTTGGAACAGTTTTATTAATTTGTTTTTTTTAGCATTCTTGCCTAATGAGTCCAGCATCTCCATAAGTGTCTAAGGTGTAATGTAATGATGTGTAGCGTATAGAAAAACTTGAACTTTAATCCACCTTAAAATATATTTATTTACTCGGAGTTACGAATTTACAGATAAGTCGTTAAAATTTTTATATATGATTTTTTGGTTCTAAGGTCGAAACCTGTAGAAATTGGCGATGATTAATATAATATTTCCTTAGCAAATATTGTTATTATCAGGATATGATCCTCTAAGGAAACTCTATTAAAAATATATATTTTAAAGTTTTTTGATTTTAGAACTCTTTTGCCGGTAAAGTAAAATGTATTCTACTGTAAAATGATGTTATTAAATATATTTAAATTTTCTTATCGAAAAAGATAAAACGGTTTTTAAAGGATGACGTTGACATAGGCGTAATTTCGACTGATAGAGAAAAATCATATAAGTCGTCTGTGAATACCAAGTATATTTACCATAATTGATTTTAACATAATTAAGAAAAACTGGTGGAAAGTTTCTTCTCTGAAAGTGAAGGATTTGTAATTGCTTTTCCGTTTTGTTTCGCGTACTTTTATCCTCCAAAACTTTAACCCTATTTCCAAGCGCCTTAAATAAACTTTATCTTATTTTTCACTTAAGGTTTATTTCCGAAATCGGACTATATCATCACTGTTGTTGTACTGATACTTTTATTGTATGACAACAACAAAATATCTGACTTATATAATAGAATTCAAATGTGAAAAGATTTCTAACAGACTGATGATCAGAGAAGTAAACAAAAAGCAGCTCTATCATCTTAGAATTACATATGGTCTTAGATACACTTGATGATTCCAGCTTGATATTCCAAAGTTAATTTACCATCTTTCACTTTCAAACCTTGGAATGCGAATAAAAATTAGTTTATATTTGATTGATTTCTTGTAAGTAATATCATTGATATCAGTCACATCGATATTCGAAAGGGTGTATGTATGGGAGCTACATGAAAAAATTGACCCATTATCAACAATTTAAATAAGCGTCATCCTTGGCATGTGCAAAATAATGTCTTTTTAATTTCAGTTGTATTTTAATCACAAGGATTATATAGACAACCAGCGAGAAGAACGGACACCATTAAATCGAAAAACGGTCGATAGCACAGTGTTTTTTTCGTTACAAATATCTTCGCAAACGCACAATAACTCTATAACTCAATAGCAAACAATTGGCAGACGAACGGCCATATGAATAGATATAGCTAAATTGCTATAAGTGATTCTATATTGGCGTTGCACAAGGTACAAAAAACTTTATATCCATCAGGAGAGATTTTGAGAGATCACTTCTCCACATTTCTTAACTAAGTGCTTTCCGCACTTCAAAAATTATCTTCGTAAAATTTGTCAAGCCCTATTATAAGTTTACAAAAAAGGACTTTAAATATGGACAATTTTCACTCTAGACAATCGTGGCATTAACCCAAAGTTTTTATTCCTCGAGGTCATTACGGTGGGTATTATAGATAAATGCAAAAAATTCCTGGAGTGGAATGCAATACTTCTTCTATTTCAAAGCAAAATTTAAGAAAAAAAATTTCAATTAGTGAATAATATATCATAAAATATGATTCTTAATTTTATTGTCATTCTAAGGATTAAACGATTTCCATATTAAACACAAAATAATCCATTTCATACATTAAATGAATATTTTTATAGTAATTTTATAAAATCTCTATAATTTCAAATAACTTAAATCAATTTTTCAACATAAATTTAAAAATTTAAAATCTCAAGTGTTCATTAATTTAAAACATCAATTAATTATATTTAAACATTTTATTAATTTTCTCCATTAATAACAATTACTCGACACAAATTAATTACTAAAACATATGACTAAAGAATTTAATATGTACAATGACAGAAAAACAAATACAACAATAAAAAAACTAAATACAACAAAAGTATGCACGTATAATCATGTATATTATCATAAATAATTCATAATTAAAAATTCACTGTTTCTACTAATTACAATAAATGACTTAATGTTTCAAAATGGAAATTTATTAAACTCAAACTCCTGACACGTTTCTCTTGCAGCTTATTTTTTTTCTACATTCTAAAGCTAAAACTAAACTGCAGACACTTTACAATTTTACAATAAATATGCAAATTGTATGCACTTCACATACACACATACAAAACACTTTACATACATAACAGGGAAACAAATAACAAAAGAAGGATATTAAACAGAAACACAAAAAAAGGAAGAACTTAAGAGTAGTGAGTTGTATACCTTAAATAGGGAAACATAAGGATAAGAGACATCATATTACTAGCATACATTTACTTACTCACCCATACATTGACAAGTATTTGTATACAAAAAATAGGAAAACTTTCATACAATGTTTCAGAACAAAAAATTAAGAAAATAAAGTGAAATTGTTGATATGGTGTCATACAACTAAAACACATTGGGGCAGCATTAAACAAATTGTGGAAATAAATAAGGAGTGAAATTGAAAAATTCTTAACATTAAAATTGAAATTTACAAAAAAAATCTATTTTTTATAGATTAACTATAACTAGTGATGAAACTCTGAACGTTTTTCGGAAAGGTTTCCATTAAAGTTTTTAAAGTGCTTTCTATCAATTTGCTCGAACACGTAGTTTATCTCCGTTTTAAATCTATAACACTTTTAGACATTATTTTTGTGCTCTTCAATCATATTTTAATAAAAACTCAATATATTTCCACTGGCCTTAGCTTCGGAAAGTTTGAAGTGTTAATCTCTCTTGGTAACAAGTTCTTGAATCACGGACTTGTGATAGGATGCCAAGTCAGACCAAAATAAGCCGAGCAATAGCAGTATAAAATTCTTGACAAGAAAAATTTAAAAATCTGTCAGAACATAGGTTTCGTCATTTATTATACAACAATAATATTTATAAGGAAACTTGGCTTCGATTTCCGTACTCTGTTTATGGCCTCTTAGTTTTTACTATCGTTCCTGTCAATAACTTTTTTGGCCTTGTATGTTTCTTAAACTGCATTCGCTTTAACTTTTCGTTCCAAATAGTAAGAGCACTGGTTTAACCACTGATGGACCATTTCTTCTACCTGAACCATCAACGGCAAAGTTCTTCCGTTACAGTTTAATAACATTGGAAACTGTTTGACGGCAGACCTCTGAATGCTTGTTAACTTATTATAGGACCAACTGACATGTTTCACGAAGGTTACGTTATCAAAAACTATCGAATAATACTCGGGTTAAACACTTAGCGTATACTTGTTGTGAGAACATATATTACTCATACGCTTCTGTTGCAAATATTGAAAAGCATACTTTTAGGAATTAAACTTTGAAATCTCATTTGAATAACTATATGTTTGTCTTATTAAAAAGATTATACTGACCTCTATAAATTCCATCCCATTGTACAACATACGGCTAACAAAGTAGGAAAAAAGGCAACAAGACAACATAAAAATATTCACATTTATCTCTTGCAGAAAATTGGCGGAAGGAGACAACTGAGTGTGAGAAAGTGAGTTTTGCAACAGCAAAAACAAGCATAGAGAAAAATATAATTAATGGGCTCTTGTTACTCACCTTTTTTTTATTAAATGAAGCAGTTCATTTTATTAAAATATGCAACTCGCGTTACCTTCATTAGCGGCAAACGTGGTGGGTAATATATTAAATTTATTCATATTTTTTATTCTTTATTGTGCAATTTTATTTTCTTTTTTTTGTATATTTTGTCTCATACCTTTTTAAGCAACAGTATCTTTTGTGAAATGCAGCCGCTTAGAGGAGTAAAGGGAAGGAGGATTTAACAGTTTTCTTAAGAATTTCTTAAATGTTGTAATGATGAAAGTGCTTAAGTATGAAGTATTCATTTTAAAGAGATTTATGATGTTTGAAATATTTGGAGATGAGATAAATGTAATTAATTTATAAAATAAAAATTATTTGAAAAAATTCATTCGGTCTAAGGTAAAACTTCTCTCTAGTGTGGATATAATGTTGAAAGCACTTTTTTGATAAGTGATAAAACGGTTTTGAAGTCTTTCTGATTAAAAGTTTTTAATTTACAAAAAAATCTGAACTGTTTTAGTTAAGTTTTGATAAAATATCTTTAATTGACACTCGATAAAAATCCATTTTTAACTAAATAAAAAAAATCATATAACGGAATTTCAACAACTAATTCACGAAAAATTTTCAATGTCTCTTGATCCAAGTATTAACTTATGCTGTCCAAGGATATATTCAAAGAGTGAAAATGAAGTTTCTTCTCAATTGAAGTCAAGAAGCACTAAATGTGGTACTAAGTCAAGATCAGACGATCACAAAGCCCTTGAAGCTAAGACAATTGAGACGAAGGAGAAAAAAGGTTCAATACAAAACAATATCGGTCAAAACTATTTCAAAAATAGTAGATAAGACGTACCTACACAACAAAGTTTTGAAGAAATCGGATTGATTTACTTTTTAATCCATATCCGCCACCACAAGTGATGATATAGGATATATTATCTTTGTTATTCTATGTAAAACACCAAGATGGAGTACTCTAAGACCCCATAAGGTGTATAATCTTGTATTATATAAAAATCTGAGTCGATTTAACCACACCCATCTGACTGTCTGTTGGAAATATTACCGTTTCCTTTCTAAAACCAGCGAAACTCCCGTAAAATTTAGAATATTTTTTCTATAAATCTTAAAAGGTCAATAAATACAATTATCCTGCTTGGAAGCAAAGGATAATGTGAATTGACTTTCTTCGGATTTGGGTAACTTTGTCCTTGGCCTAAATCGTATGTACCAAGACAGTCTTTTCAACGTTACATGGACAGACAGCTAGCCGAACGGGCGGACGACTTTGGAGGTACCAATTTTGTTTCCGTCATTATAAGCACCCGTAAAATATACCCATAATACCTTAACTACTTGGAGGTGTATGGTATACAAATTGGATAAAATTTCGATTGTATTTAGTATTAAAACTTTGTAAATAACCGAGTAAAAATCTATCGTTTCGAGTGTGCAAATTTTTTATTTCAATTTCAGTACCTTTAACGAAATTCAAACTATTTCCAGTTCCCATAGACTATTAACAATACAGTACTAAAGTATTCAGGAAAAGACACTTTATGAATGAATTTCGACAGAATATTGAAATGGATAATTATCAAAAAAATATTTCGGAAGTAATGGAAACATTTTTATTAAATATCCTGCATGAAAGTTAAATCAATTTTGTTTCTGTCTACTTTAAAAATAATTTATGGTTTCTAAAACAGGTGGATTTGAAAGAAAAAACTAAGTAATTTTTCATAAGTATTCTTATATACATTCACAAACAAACATATCAGTTTATATTACTCACAGACATATGTGTAAATATCTTGTTCGTATGTGTATGTATACAGTGAAGTCATAATTTACAACGTGTTCTTGTTAATATCTTGATTAGGCTGGCAGTTTTATCTTGTTTCTTCTTCCTTTCTGTTTTCAAAAAAAAAGTTATAAAGTTTTTTTTCTTTTGAGTTACAATAAGAGACATAAAAAATAAACACAAATGTAAATGATGTTTGCAATAGGAAACTTCAGAAAAAGCAAAGAAGAAAATGAAATTGTCTGAAATATTTTCTTATTTGAAATATTAAATTACTTCTACTTCTTTGGTCCTTAATAATTTTACTTTTAAATTTCTTTATTTTGTATTTGTAAATATCTATGTACATCTATGTATACTTACAAATAAAACATACAACTTATATTTGAATACAAAAAAATAAGATATTTGTTGTTGTTTCTGATGTTGTTATTATTATAATTTATGACTTACAAACTGATATGACAGTTTCCTTACACATTTAAACTGATAAACCCTTTTGTTTATATAAACACACCTACACCTACAAAAAAAGACCCAAACTTATATTAATAACCTGTAAGTGTAAGTAGAAGATTTCTCATTTGTTTTATTTATATGTATAAGTGGAAAATGAAGAAAAGGATATATGAAAACTAAGGCCAACAGTTTTGAAGAATTAGTATTTATTCTATTTTCTGATTCGATATCTATTATTTACTGTTAAGGTAACATCGGTAGAAATTGTTTTATTTTTATAGATTTTTGTATTGGATTTATATAGAAAATTGTGTTGTTTATTATAAAATATAATCGATTAAGATTTAAAAATACCTTTTAATAGTAAATTTCGATACAATAATTTATTTATTTTAATTATCAATTCTCTTTTCATCATTTCACAGGTACTTTAAAAATTTTCTTAACAATTTTTAAAAGGCCCTCTTAGAGGCCTTCTATGGGTAACTGTTTTCTAATTAGAATGAAGTAATATATTCATATATAATTAACGTGGTTACATTTTTATGAAAAAAGTAATAAAACCTCATTTTTATACCGTCCGAAACACGAGTTGTGATTTGTCATATATTTTCTTTTTCAATTTCAACTCCAGCAAAGTTCTAAAATAATGCAGTTTAGTATCTATTATTGTCTTGAACAACGCCCTCTATATGTTAAGTAATGGTGGGAAGCTTTGCTAACCTTTTCCCATAATAAGCATAATCCGATAAGGAAGTTATGCATCGATCGAAACAAAAGTAACAAAGAAGCAAAGAACTAAGCTTTAAGGGGGGGATCAAAAATTTTCCATTTACTGCTTTTCAAATAGTGTTTTTGTAGAGTGTGTCTAAACTAAAACTTAGCACATATCAAATACGGAGTTATAATGACAGGTGTCTACCCTAAAAATTATCATATTCCTTATATTTGACATAAAGCATGTTTGATACCTCTATACCCAATCAGGACCCAATTTTGTAAAAATATATGAAAATTTAAATTACTAAACTTTATTTGTTACCACCCTAATATTTATATCTGCATAAAAGTGTATGTATGCATGTCTTTAACTAAATGAGGTGAATGTGTGTATTTGTGTATCATTATTATTTGTTTTAATTGTTTGTCGTTGTAATTTGTCAACTTTGAACTTTTGTGTTTATATGAGTGCAAAAGTAGCAGGATTTCTTTTTTTATTCTGTATACATATACCTGTATGTGTGTTTATTAAAGTACCTCACATGTGTGCTTCCTTGAAAATTTGTCTGTGTGCATGGGTGTGGGTTTTAGTAAAAGTTTTACAAATGGTTTATGTCAATTTATTATGTTGCATGATAAATGTTATTAATTTAACACACATACAAACATGTATTCTCGTATGTTTCATGAGCATTTGTGTGTTTTAATTTTTTAAAAACAATTATTCAACTAATTAAGTTTTAAGTTTAATTGTTTGTTTATAATATTTTTTGTGTAGTTTTGATTTTTTATAATTAAATAGGTAAAATTTATTTTTTAGGATTTTAAATTAAAGTTGAAAAATTAATATTTATAGTTGGGTTATAAATAATAAATAGATGGAATTTAATACCTGTTTCAAAAAATATATCGCTCATTTTCTGCAAGGTCGTTATAACTCAAAATTCGCAAGTTTCGGCTTAACATAATTATTAAAAAGTAGTATAAGCTGTTTTGTTAATTTAAAAACTTTGAGTTATTAATTTAAATATATTCATATATCTGAGAGGATTTCAACAGAAAAAAAATGACATTTATATAATTAATTGCTTATTTTTTGGAATAAAGCGTAATTACAGCAACGCATCGGTTCTTGTGTTGCTTATATTTTATACTTTTTTCAAGTCATAAACTTTAAAATACGTCTAGGAAGACAGTTATCTATGTACAATATAGGTCGCAATTTTAAAGTCATTTTCGAGAATTTTCCTTAAACATTTATTTCAATGAAATATAAAAAACGCATAACTGGAGCCATTATTTGATTTAGCTTTCCATTCCTAGAAAAGGGTTTAAGTTTATAATTCTATTAAATTTAAATTCGGAATAATTATTTATCTAAATATTTGGAATATATGTTAATAATTTCACAGATAATGTATCCCGTAAAGAATATATAATCAATTTTATCTAGTTTACCTGTCTGTATATCTTTTAACGCTGCTTGTCTATTTTTGATCCGCTCCCATTAAAAATAATGGTTAGGGCTCAGTCAGATTAATCACTATTCTCCTGAAAAGAAATGACTTTGGGTCGAATGATAAGTATACTTAAAAAGGAAGCATTACACTTGTATTCATTACAAACATTCTTAAAGTCCATGCGATATTAAAATCTGATACCACCAAATGCAGATAATTTCGTTGGCATTTGATTATTGGAGTCTGTTTTGATTTGGCTGATTTGACTTTCTCCGCTGGGGGTTAGTTTTAAGTTGTTGTAATTTTAAATTTAATGATTTAAAATGTGACATAGTTTTTTAGTGTTCAATTAATATTTTCGACTTACAAACTATCCAAATTATATCTGGTTCCAATTCATATTCCTTGCCTTTGTACCCTAATTTCTAAGGACTATGATGTGCCAATCCCAATAAAAAACTAGTTCGTCTGGCTCTTCGCCAAGTAATGTTTTCAAATCACTATATTAAAACTTTTGTGGTTGTCGACTCTACTAATGTATTTTACAATAAACAATTAATTACAAAGCAAAATTATTTTTTGAAATAAAAACAAAAATTAATTTTGTTATATCCCTCCAGCTGATCAGAAATAAAAAAATCAAAATCTTTTTAACCGAAAAAAATGTGAATGCAAAACACAACCATTTTATTTTATATTTTTCATAAAACATTTCTAATTATAATTTTCTCGCCATAATCACATTATTATAACAACAATAATAAGTTTATTACCACTAAAATATAACTGAGTAAAGTAAAAAAGTTATACACGAATATAATTCAATTTACATAAACAAATCCATAAAATATGCTACACTTTTCACCTAACACAACACACCCTTAACTATACATTGTTTTAACTAATTTGATTTAAATAAAATAAACCCCCTGAAACTATGCTGCAATAAAAATACAAAAAAATATTAGGAGAGAGAAATAAAAGATATAAGTAAATATTATTTCATATAACCTGTTCATGTTTGTATTAACCCTTTCTTTGCTATTTATTTATTTTTGTATTTAATATCCTTCTTTTGATATTAAACAAACAAATACTCTTATATGTATAAACAAACACACATATACCCATTTACTCATATAAAAATAAACGTGTATAAATGACAATTTTTTGTTATGTTTTGTCTTTTTGTTGATATAAGAAATCTTATTTGTTTTTAATTTACTTAACAAGCCAAAAGCCCCCCAGAACACCTCAAATATATTCTTCCACAACCCTGAAAGAAAAAAAATATTTTTCATGGCACTTGCATTTATTCATATAACAAGATACGTACACTTATATACATACAAACGTATGCATTGAGACTTTTCACAAAAAAGTAGCAAAAATTGTGAAATAAAGTGAATGTTGAAAATAAAATTCAAAATATGTTCTTTTTTAAGAGAAAAGAGAAGGGAATAATAACTTTTGTATGAGTGTGTGTATATTTATACGGTAACATTGTTTATTTAGATGCGACGTGTTCATCATTCAAAATTTTCTCAATTTTTTTTAATAAAGCTGCAATGACTGCATTATCACCACCAGTGAGACTATAACAAGTAAGAATGCTATAGTCGGCTATGCCGAATATTCAATACCCTCCTCCACAATGCGTGAAAGAAATACCTTATTTTTTGCACATACACATATACTCAGATGATTGTATATACAAGTTTTTCTATAACTTTTTCCTACTAAACCGATTTTGATAATTTTTTGGAATGGAAATGAAGTTCATATAGTCTAATATTGTAGGAATATTTTGTTCTAATTTGTTGATTAATAATTGAAAATTTTAAGAAAAATGTTTGCTTGAACTTAAAAGATGCCTTAGATATGGATCTGATATGACTCTGATATCAGTTTTAGATTGGATACAAAACTATATATAAATTAGGGATCTGATACTGATTCCTTCTTAGCGTTACACACAAAATGACAAAGTAAATATACCTTCTTCACTACTTGTGATGGTGAACGGTTTAAAAAAAAATTAAATCAAAATTTTCTGCCAAAAAGGGGAAATCCCCAAACTCTAAATCACTGCTAAATACTTAACATAGAATGCAAGGAAGAGCAAGGGTCAACATAAAATGGAGTTGTTTTCATAGTTTTAATATTTTGCATAAAATAAATATTTACTCTTAATTTAATGTAATGAAATAGCAATTTTAATTGCGTTTTATTTTTTAAAAAATCGCCTGCCAAAGTACGGAAATAAAAATATATAAAATTATAGTTTTGGGATATCAAAATATGTATACAGTTTTTATTTGAGATTAATAAAAATAATTTTTATCAACTAAAAATCATATTCAAAAATTATATTAAAGATGCCTTTTACACACAGGTTGAGTGAGCTCAACCTAGGTAACATTTACCTAATTTGGTCCTGTTGCGCTCAACATTTATAGTGAACATTTAATTTTATAGTAAAAGTTAAAATTTTTAACGGAAATTTTAATGTTAATGAAAATTTTAATTTTTTAATAAAAATTTCATTTTTTTTGTGTAAACTTAAATTTATTTATTTTTATTTTTATTATTATCTTTTTTTAATTTTAAAATTTCAATTTTTTTGAGAAAATTTCATTTTTTAGTGAAATTTTCAATTTTTAGTTAAATTATTTTTTTTTTTTGTAAAAAATTTAAAATTTAAATTTTTTACTTGTTTAAGAAACCTATTACACGTTTAAGAAAGGTAACTCTTAATTTAGGTTAATAGTTTTTATACAAAACATGTGTTAATAATTTTTCGGTCTCAATTATTATCATAATTATATAAATAATATATTTTTTATACCCTTCACCACCACAAGTAGTGAAGAGGGAATATTAATTTTGTCATCCCGTATGTAGCGCTAAGAAGGGATCATCTAGGACGCCATAATGTATATATATTCATGATTCACATCTGAGTCGATTTAATTATGACCGTATGTCTGCCTGTCTAATGTTGACACGCTCACATCCGCAATAATTAATAGAACTCAATGAAAATTGGCCTGAGTATTTATTATTGTCCTGAGAAGTTTCCTGTTTGAAAGTAGCAAAATCGGTTTGGTTTCTTAAGAGATATGGACCGATATCTCAGATAACCTCTAAATAATTAAAAGAAGTTTCGTAAAATTATCAATTATTAATCGAAAAAATTAGAATAAAATTAATTAAATTAATTTAAATTAAATTAAATTAAATTAAATTAAATTAAATTAAATTAAATTACCAAAATATCAAAAAATATGTACCTCATTAGTATTTCAAAAATCAAAATCGGTTCAGTAGAAAAAAAGCTATAGCCAAAAATATAACTAATTTTATGACTAATTAAGGTTTCTTTGTTATGTAAAATATACATTTATATATCATATGCATTTGTGAGTGTATATGTGAGTTTGAATATGCGTATAGTGTACATGTATGATACATAATTTTTCTATTTCTTAGGCATTTGTGGTGGAGGGCATAGAATATTCGACATAGACGAATAAAGCATTTTTTGAATTTTTTATGTTAAGATTCTACCTTTTTCTTCTTCTTTTTATATAAAACTAATGAATCATATTTTAATATTATTATGACTATTTAATGCAATTAAAACCTTTGCAGTTAGACTTAATAAATTACTAACCACAATCTGTTATCTAAAAAGTACTTTTAATATCTCTTTGATATTTGAAGTAAAATTTCATTGATAATACAAATATTTAATTGAATGGTCGAACATTAATTTATTAAAAGAAATCGCTTTTTGTCTTGTACTTTTTTTACACAAAAACCTCAAAATATATACAAAAGGCTATTTTTGATTTCTGGCAAAGATCAAGAAGAATAATGTTTATTTTTAGGTATCATGAAACCTGTAGTTGTATTTGTATTATTTAATTTCTTTTATAACATTTTTAGTCGCCCTCTTAAGTTTACGCTTTCATCTTAAGAACTTTTATATGAAATTGTAAAGAAATTGGAAATCCTGCAAAAATTATATTTGAAAGAAAAACTTTCCATTGTCTTTCGCATAAACGCCGTGGATGTAGTGAATGTGACAATGTGTCAATCTGTTTAATTTAATTTTTATCAACGATTTTTTCCTTCTAGAGATTTAAAGATCCCTTATAAACTGTTTGGTTTTGTTTTATTCTTTTGAATATTGTTCCTTGTTTTTTCCTTAAGAAAATATAGAAAAACTTCCTGTTATTTTAAAAATTCTGTCTTTATATATGTATACCCTACACCACCAAACGTGGTGAAGAGAGAATATTAAAATGTCATTCCGTGCGTAACGCTAGGAAGTATTATCTCGAACCCTAATGTATATATTAACTTTTGCTCAAATCAAAGTATTAGACGATTTGGCTATGTTCGTCTGTCCGTCCGTTTGTCTGTCCCTTGTTGGCACGCTGACATACACTATAATTGACAGAGCTCAATAGAATTTGGCCTGGGTATTTGTTATAGTCTTAAGAAGTTTCTAATTTAAAAACATCGGAATCGGTTTAGTATATTTAACTATATAGACCGATGTCTGAGGCATTCGCTAAGTGCATGGAAAATTTTTTCTTAAAATTATCAATTACTAATCAAAAAAAAATATATATTCAAAAGTCCGTTTTTAAATTTATTAGTTAAATTTACTTTGAAACTGGCATGTCTCTAGTCCTGTGCGAAATAAAATAAAGAGTCATTTAAAATTGAACTTGATTATATGATTAAGCTTGTTCAGAATAGCGCTCAGGGACAAATCTTTGACCCGCTTTGATTAACATTTATACCCATTCCAGATCAGATGGATTTAAAAAACAATAAAGGAGTTATGAAGGAAAATCAAAGTTGAACGTAGTTAATTAAAGATTGAATATTTTTTTCAATCTTTTCTTTTCACGTTTGTGGTAAGATAATATTATACATATAAGATAATTTTTTAAAATTATATTTATGTACTTAAATTTCAAGTAGTAAAAATTCAAGAACTGTATTTACTTTGAAACAGCGTTAAATAATCATATTTTGTCTATGAAGCAAAATCATAACTGAAAAACGTTATTTCTATTTTAATTAATTTTACATTGATTTTTTTCTGTGTGTATGATATCTTACGTTTCTTTTGAACTCAACGCATTTTCATGTCATGAACTGTTTAAGATTCGTTAAAATAGATTTGGTTGGTTAACGATTAATTCTCGGCTAACAGATAACAAATCCTGGGTTGAGAATCCCTATGGCATTTTTAAAGAGAGATAAGTAAACTGCCTAAAAACTGGGTCCAAAGCGATGTCTACATCTAACGAATCTTATACAATTTATGCCAAAATGTGGCGTTGAGTTCAAAAGAAACGGAAGATTTCATGTGAAGTGTTAAAAGTTGCTTATGTTTCGAACAGCAAAATTTAAAGTTCGCATTGCATTTGTTGTAATATAATTTTCAAGATTATTGAAATTAATTTTATTTAAAAAAAAGTAAATAAAAGAAAAAGTTTTCAGCAATTCATTTAAGGAGAAGATATAAGACAGTGAAAACATACTTTGAAAAATTGCTCAGGTTTCGAACATATTTATGTTTTTTTTTTTTTTCAGAATAAAAAAATAAATAAAAAATAAAAAATTATATATTTTCAAAAATTTCAGTTTTTCTGAAAATTTCAAATTTTTCATAAAATTCTAATTTTTTCCTTAAAATTCAAATTTTTACTAAAAATTAAAATTTGAAAAAAAAATTAAACGAATTTTTTTTGCTTAAAAAAATTAAATTTTAACAGTTTTCAGTCTTAACGACTTGAAGAATTTTCATGGAATTTCAGTTCAGCAGCAACAATTTATTAAATATTTATTTTTCTCTTCAACTTTAAACAAATATGAAAAATTTTATTTCTTTTTTCAAATCCCTCAAGTATAAAACTTTATTTTTTTTTTGACATTCTTTTTTATAATTTGACAGCAGTTTTTGCATAAAATTGACATGGAAAAACCTTCATCACAATGAATTTTATACAAATTTGACATGTTTGACTTTATATTTTTCAATTTTGTTATAATGAAATCACAGAGTTCATTGAAAATTTTCTTTGACTTTTAATTTTCTTTAACAAATAAAATGAAATAATAGAGGAATTTGTTTTTTTTTCACAAACATTAGAAATTAATAGAGGAATCCTTAAGGATTTATTTGTCTGCATGAAAGAGAGTGATAGAAAGACAAATCAAACAAATTGTCTTGGTAAATAAAATTAAAAGCAAATGAAAATATATTTTAGTACACATGACCTGAATTCCATAAATGAAAATGGCTTAAGTGGCAAAATTTTCAAAAAAAAAAGATATTGATTATTTGGTGATTTGCTTACTTTTTACTTGTACTTAAAGTTATTATTTGTTATTGGACGAAAATATTAAAAAAAACCTTCTATTCGTGTTTTACCATTTTTTGTCAAAATAAATAAATAAATGTCTGTTAAACCCCTTTTCATTTGATTATGCAAATTCATTTGTTTGACTTAGTTGTTTAAATTTTAAAATCCTTTTCTCGGTGTGTATGTGTGTAATTGTTTGTTGTGAAATGGAAAACCTCCCTTAGCGAATGTCTATTTGCATGTTGTTGTTATGTTTTCCATTCGTTTTTTTTCATGTATTAAAGCCAAAATCCAATTAACAAATCATTAAACTTTCATTAAACGCCAGGCTCAACAAACAAACAAACAAGCAACTGCAGGAATGAAAGGACGAATAACAAATACACCATATGGTTTTGTTGTTAAGTGAGTGTGTTCATGATTTTCTCATTTTTCTATTTATTTTCTTTATTTGTTAGCATTTTTGCATTTGGTCACTGTTTAAAAAGAAAAATGAGAAAAAGTTTATTTGAATTTGTTTGTTTGGCTTCATTTTGTATGGGTCCGTCCCTCTATTTCACTCGCTCCTTAACTTTGTATTCAGTTCACTTTTATTTTTTTTTTTTTTTGCAATTTGATTTCGACATTTGTTCGTTCATTTAGATTCGAGTATCTTGTGTAAACTGTTTCAATAAAATGCATTTGTTTTAATCCATTTTTGCGTGCGAAAATTGCTTTTGGGTTATTTTTTTTCACGCACACACTTTCATGTGTGGTGATTGTGTTTGTGGAAGTGTATGAGAGATTTCTTTACATAAACAAATTTTAAAATAATACTTTTAAAGTCAATAACAAACGTAAATAGATCTTGTTTGTGATTTTTCTTTTTATTGGAAGTCATGTGCTTTCTGATCGCAAAGTTTTATGTAGGCGATCCATTCATTTCGTTATAGGTAAGCAAGGTCTTCTAGAATGTGAATCAGCCAACCTCATGTCGGATTTAAATATTTCAATCTTCATATCTGGTTAAATAATTACCCTTTCAAGTTAAACAATTGTCTTCCGTTTAGGTCCCTTATTATCGTCTAATTTAATACTAAAACCCTATAATAAAACATGCACTCTTAATTCAACCAAATACATATCGTTATCTTGACTTTAGAGGAATCACTTCGGTGTTGATTTGGCATCTTCGTTGAGTAATCCGCCCAATTCCTTTTCCCTCTGAACTTATAATGAACTCTGAACTTTATAAATAAGCAACATTTAAAAATAAAATCTGTTTTAAGTTCAATAACTTAAATCTTTTGGTATGATCAACAATAGTTTATAACGTTACTTATTCGTTCCAAATTAAATCAACTCAAATATATGTGTATAAACATATTACATGTATATTAAACCGTTTTTAGTATAAAATTCTCAAAATGTATTTATGTTGTAATTGAAAAAATATTCGCTGCAAAAGCAAACATTTAAGAACATGTTGATAATATTCAATGCAAACATGTTGTATTTATTCTAATAAACATGTTGATATTATTTATAAACATGTTGATATAATCTAAACCGGTTTTTGTTAAAAGTTGCTATCATTGACAATTATAATTAATACATGTTGGACAGTATGAACGCATTAACATGTTGTAAACAAACTACACAAGACGCGTGTTTATACATCTTAAGATCAGCGAATGATGTTGTCTGTACATTTAGTAGACTATTTATAGGAAATTATGTGGCGACAAATTGTTTTCGCTAGAAAACACATACTGACATGTTTGTAACTAATGTTCAAAGGTTAGTATAAATAGCTTAGATATTAGATTTTGTTGTGTTATTTTATTGGTAAGCAGAGGTCGGCGGCCCTAAAAAATAAAAAATAATAAATTATATTAATTTAAAAACGGCAGAATGAATTTTATGAAATGTGATATACCTTTCAATCGTATTTTAAAAATTATAGAAACGATAATTTTTTTTCGTATATCTCTTTAAAATAAACTTTTTCAATAACAAACGTAAATAGATCTTGTTTGTGATTTTTTCTTTTTATGGAAGTCATGTGCTTTCTGATCGCAAAGTTTTATGTAGGCGATCCATTCATTTCGTTAAAGGTAAGCAAGGCTTTCTAGAATGAATCAGCCAACCTCATGTCGGATTTAATATTTCAATCTTTCATATCTGGTTAAATAATTACCCTTTCAAGTTAAACAATTTCTTGTTTAGGTCCCTTATTATCGATTTAATACTAAAACCCTATAATAAAACATGCACTCTTAATTCAACCAAATACATATCGTTATCTTGACCTTTAGAGGAATCACTTTCGGTGTTGATTTGGCAATCTTCGTTGAGTAATCCGCCCAATTCCTTTTCCTCTGAACTTTATAAATGAAACCTCTGAACTTTATAAATGAAATTTAAAAATAAAATCTGTGTTAAGTTCAATAACTTAAATCTTTTGGTATGATCAACAATAGTTTATAACGTTACAAGTAATAAACTTATATGTATCAATACTTTAAGCGATAAAATGTTCGTTCTCCATTAAATCAACTCAAATATATGTATATAAACAAATTACATGTATATTAAACCGGTTTAAGTATAAAACTCTCAAATGTATTTATGTTGTAAGTGAAAAAAAATATTCGCTGCAAAAGCAAATATTTAATAACATGTTGATAATATTCCAAACAAACATGTTGTATTAATTCTAATAAACATGTTGATATTATTATAAACATGTTGATATATTATAAAACGGTTTTTGTTAAAAGTTGCTATCATTGACAATTATAATTAAAACATGTTGGACAGTATGAACGCATTAACATGTTGTAAACAAACTACACAAGACGCGTGTTTATACATCTTAAGATCAGCGAATGATGTTGTCTGTACATTTAGTAGACTATTTATAGGAAATTATGTGGCGACAAATTGTTTTCGCTAGAAACACATACTGACATGTTGTAACTTATGTTCAATGAAATTTAATTTTCAAGCAAATTGTTTATATCTCCGAAAACCTTGAAGAAAATTTCATAAAATTAGGAAGAGAAACGGTATTCCCAACAAAAACTTAATTTCGAAACAAAATTCTTGAAATTATACAAATGTGAAGAGCTTTTACTATAGAGATTAGCATAAATTGGAAGGGTTTAGGGCGCTCTTCCAATTAAAAAAAAAAAAAATCATTTCCTAAATTAGTAGAAGTTAAGTAGATGGAGCATTTATGGGAAATATTCTAAATCTCTTTGATGGGTATGGGGGAGTTGTATCCCATTTAACACACCTTTAATTTAATTGGATAATATTTTGTGGATTCTTAATAAACATCTATCCATGTACACGCCGGAAAGGTATCTCCATTTCAAATCATAGAACTTATCTTTGAATAAGTTACTGCAAATTCTGGAGATGTGGCACATATAAAATAAGAAGTCTAATTATTGTTTATCGTTTATAAATTAAATGAAGTACTAAAAGAAACGGTTCAAAATTGTTCCCTCTGAAGCATTAAAAAAGTTTGCAAAGATCGGACAGAAAGTAATAGTATAAGTTTTCAACCTAAATATTTTGAAGGCGATTTTTTAGAGTTGATGTAATACTCTTGGACCATTTATTTTAAATAGGAGATATTTTTTAATTAAATTTCTGCTTTATTATTACGTTGTTTTCTAAAAAAAAATATTCTTAAATTAATTCCGAATAATCGGCACTTTTCGACTTATCTAGTTTAATTTTTGTCAAATGAAATATTTGATTTATTTATTAAAAATTTTGTGAAATTTTCTATGCTTGCATTAAGAGGTTACCTCAGTTATAGGTTTATATCTTGACTTGTGTCAATTATTGTTGATGTGAGAATGTCAAGAACAGACGGATGATTCCTTCTTAGCGTTACACACAGAGTGACAAAATAAACATAACTTTACTACTTGTGGTGGTGCTGGATCTTGATTTGAAATTTTGAAATTTCACAACTTTCAACTGTTTGGACTTGATTTGTATTTAAAAGTACTCCATCCTTTTGTTGCATTTAAATACAATTTTCGAAACCCACTATTTCTCTAGTCTTCAATATTCCAACGCTTGAAAATAATGCACGATAATGGATGACATTTTTGCGTACGACAAGAGTTTATATTTCTTAAACATTTTCTTGTTTCATGTGTTGAAATAGCAACTTTCGAATTATGGCTGCATGTTGACCAAATGAATATTTCATAAAATAAAATAATAAACTTATTGTAAAACACTTTTGCAGAATTCGTCACTGTTGTAGCGGTGAAAAATTCATTGTGTCTTTACACTTTGGCGTCTATCGAATACTGAATTTTAATGACAGATGTTAACCCTTCAAAGTACCATAACTGTTACTTTTTGTATAAACTCTAGTTAAGACATATGTTGTCGAAATGGACATTATTATCCGATATTTACACAAATTTTAAACGAACTGAATTAAAAAAACTTGTTACTTTTGCTTGTAAATTTATTATTTTACATTTCTATATCAAAAAGAAAACTTATTATTTCAAAACAAATTCAATTTATGTCATATTCTTCAGAACACAACCTTCGAAAGCATAAACAGCTTCACAAGGATTTGACGTTTTAATGTTAACACATTTAGCCAAAGCTGGTTTAATTTTAGCCTTCTTATCAGAGAATCTATGCTCCAAATAGGCCATTAAAACAGCACCCTTTTGTTTGCCAGTGGCATCAATAACACCAATTTTCTTATAACAACACAACAAGAAACATTGTAATTTCTCTGAAATCTCCTTGTATTTGGGACTAAATAATTCATTGGCCTTAATGCGTTTAGTTTCGTCAGCACTTAAACCTCCCTCCTTAATACATTCCTCGGCGGCTTTTTTGACAGCTTCAGCAGATGCATTAGTCTACAAATATGATATAAGAAATATTTTTAGCTTTTAGGTATAATAACGTATAACAGTTTACTCACTTCCGCTGGACAATAGCAGCTGCTGAGTAGCACAACCAAGAGGATTAATTGGGAAACAATAATGGTTTTCATTGTTGCAAGTTGTTGAATTTAATGATAACTTTATTATTTTCAACGGCTGTTTAAATACTAATTTTTTAATTTAATCTGGCGGTTGGGACTTGTTTGCTTATTAGTTATTTTTTTAATAGAAAAATTAATTAAATAAATAAATAAATTAAAATTGTCTCTTTTATAAATTATTAAAAAAATAATAGTCATGTGGATCACAGTTTTTTTTTTTCAAAATCATTTCATTTAATTTAAAAAATTTAAAAACAATTATCTCAATCACATTTTTTATTAGACCATATTGTTGCAGCTAATATTTAAAATAATTTAAATTAAATAAATATTATTAATACAATAAAAAAAACAAGAAGAAAAAAAGAAACGGTATTTTTTTTAATGTGGTTTTAATTTTAAATTGAAATATTTTCACATAAATAAATGCTGGTCGACCAATGATTTTTATAGTGAAATTCAAACAACCATGAAAAGAACATGTTTAATAATGACAACAACAGCAGAATTTGCAACAGTAACAAAAACAAATAAAGCCACAACTAAAATTACAACAAATTTAAAATTATTAAAAATGCAACAATTTATGTTTTTAATAATTTTAATTCTCATAATTAACTCAACTTTTGTTATCTCAAATTCGGTAAAATGGGAAAACCTTCAACCCTCAGAAATGATTTAACTCACTTTATTTATTATTTTTCCTTTCCAGACCGATGAAGAAGCTATTGAAAAACGTGTTCATGAAATTCGTGAAAAATGCATAAAATCCTCTAAACTCACTAAAGAACAAGCAAAAACGATTTATCAGCATAAACTTTTTACCAAAGACACTACGGCAGCCAATACCCCCAAAGCGGTTCAATGTTATTGCACCTGTTATTTACATGAATTTGGTATTTTCATCAATGATAAGCCGAATGAGAAGTTCTTACGCGATAATTTACCCACTTTAATAAATGACAAGAAAAAGGCCGATATTGTTTTGGATAAATGTACGAAATTGGAGGGAAAGGATAAATGTGCAATTGGCTTCAATTTTCTCTTGTGTTTGATAAAAGAGACAACTTTGTATGTCTACTAAAATATCGAAATAAAGATTGTTGTTTTCAAATTTTTTCCTTTTTTTTTTTTGGGATTTTGAAATTTGACTCTTAGCCAAAAAGACAGAGTATATCATAATGATTCCGCTTAACTATACCTTCATGTAGGAAGGAGGGGTATCCTTTGAAGAGGGGTCCTTGAATTCTTGGTTGAAATTCTAAGTTTTTCATGGTCTTCACCAATTGTATTCCAATTAAAACGAGTGCATGTGGTAAATGCGTAAAAATCCCGCAAAACGGTAAACGAATACCGCTATGCGACGCCTTAACACTAAACGAGACGTACAACTCTCGAAGGCGTATAAACGAAGTAGAGTCTTGGAGATAACGATGATGACGCGATAGGGTTACGTACCTGAGCAGCTTTACGACTGCGTTTTTGATTTTGTTTGTTTTTATATTTAATTGAAATTTCTAAATTTTGCCAGAAAAATCTATTTTGGTCCCAACGTAGATGTATGCACTTTAAATTTTAAGCGTGATGAAAATATTCAGAAGTAGAGATTTTATAGGAGCTATTACAAATTTTGGAGAGAATCTCATAGAATTTGGTCACTTTTTAAGAAAAAACAAAAGTACTTTTGTTTCAAATTGCATTTTATATTTAATAGTTTGGACTAAGAAACCTATTCAGAGGTGAATTTATATGAGGCCTATATAAAATAATGGAACAATTTTATTTTATTTTTATTGAATTCAAATTTTTAAAAAGATTTTTGCTGCATAATGGATTACAAAACGTATTTCTGGCAGATTATTGGCACTAACTTCTCAAAAATATTATATTGCTAATAAAAATTTTAGGACCCGAAAGCAGTCAAAACTTCCCAAAAAAATCTTTGCATGGAAAACAATATGCATTTGCACAAAAGACACGTTTTTAAAAAATTTGTCGATGTTACTCTTTAGTTACTAGTCAAATTAAATACCTCAAAAATCTGGGTTAAGGTATCACCATTAATTGACATATATCCCATGCAAGACCACTACCATTTCATTTAAATTCAGCACAATTATCTTGGTGATAAATTTTACATTGTCGTTTCATACATGTTTATAGGTCCCGTATAAAACTTCTTCCCGGAATAGAACTCTAATATTATAATACATTTAAATATAATGCAATTCTAATTGTCTTAAATATCTATAACTAATTTAACAAAAACCGGTTCATACTTGGTAATAAGTTGCATATAAGACCCTTTTTAGAATAGAGTTTTAATTTTTTTATAAATATTGGTCAATATTGGCAATAGTCACTATATAAGGATTTTAAGCATAAAAAGCTCTTAAATATGGATCAATTCCACTCAAATTTTACAACAATTATTTATGTGAAAAAATCCATTTTTTTCAATATTTCAATATATGTAGCGGAAGGAATTTAAGATTCAAAATAGCCGAATATAGTATACTTACTACTTTTTAATTACTTTGTATAGTTAATGTTGATGGCAATGTTAGTCTCAATAAGCCTTTATTTAAATTTACTTTACATTACTGTTATTAAAGTAAGCACATTTTAAGTTTAAAATAGACTGCTAAATTTAATACAAAATCTCCCCAAAATATGCTTTATTTTTCTGAAATAAACTTAACATTTTTATGACAGAATGTTTCATATTAAATTTATTTCCCAGAATTTAAGTTCATCTTATTTGTTTAAAATTGAAGAGTGAAATTTTTGGTATAAAAAGATAAAATAAACGATAAATTCATTAACCTTAATTTGATACATTAAATATAAATACACAAATACATATGTAGTAACGAATATATGAAACTTTAATATGACCCAATTAAAATTTTTTAATAAAAATTATAAACGAAAAAGAGGAAACAGAAATTGATTTAATTCCATTTAACAGACAGCGTATGCATACATTTACAAGATAATCAACATTATTATCGTTAATAACATCAACATAATCATTATAATTATCATTATTATTAACAATATTATAGGGATATAAACAAACAAACAAACGAACAAATGAACACATAGATGAATAAATTACATATATAAATTTACTAATATTTTATAATGCAAAATAATATGCATTAATTAATAATAAATATCCAACAAATGGATAAAACAATAAACACACAGACACTGTGATAGAGAAACAGACATACAGACACTAACTTATATTAGTAAATTTAACTACGTTTTATGTTAATATGTGTGCGCTTGTTATACCCTCCACCACAATAAGTGGTGATGGGGGTATATTAACTTTGTCATTACGTACGGAACGCCATGAAAGATTCATTTCAATCTCTATAAAGTATATATAAACTTGAATCAAATCAAAATCTAATTCGATTTAGTTATGACTGTCTGTCTGTCGAAAACATTCTTACGCCTAGAATAGTTGTCCAAATTTCCTATTTTAAACCGCCGATATTGGTTCATTGACAAAACGTTTGAGGCCGATATTTAATTTTTTCCAACAAAAGATAACTGGTTTTTAACAGAAAATTTAACAATAACGTATAGTTCTATATCGTTTAAAAATATCATAAAAATTGGATCAATAGAAAAAAAGTTTTAGGCTGATATATGTAAGATTTTATTATGCCCCAAAACCTGTATGCTATATAGCTGCAGTCTTGAAGATAATTTTTTTAAATGTGCTATTAATATTTTACGTTTGTATAATAATATACATTTTTGTAATATCGGTCCAAATTTGTATAATACTCCATCCTGGAAAATGAGTTTTATCTTATAAAATATTAAATATATGTTATTTATTTCATAAATTTCGGTATATAAATTGCCATAGTTCCCATATAATGATCCTTCCCGGAAAATGGATTAGAATTTATAAAACTCTTATGAGGCTGTAAATTAATTTTATATAAATATGAACCAATTATATTGAAATTTGGCACAATTAATTTCCTAACTTTCCTGTTAATTTTATCAATATCGGTCCATATTTGGCTATAGCTTCTTTATAACACACCTTTCCGGCAAATGAACTTGAGCTTATAAACTTATAAAATAAACATAAATTTTATTGGAATTCCGCATAATGATTTTTCTAACTATGTTTAATGTATATTATTTATATGACCAATGTCGGTACATTATTTGCTAAAGCTCCCTTATTATGCCCCCTTTTATACAAACCTAATTTATACAAAATCATCTTTATTATTTTTTTGCCTTGAATATGAATATTTTACTAAAGCTGCTATTTAAGTCTCGCTTCACGAAAAACTTTAAGCTTTAAGACCTTTAAACTTCAAATAATGCCATTCTTCTAACTATCATATTTTACTGCGGTTCCCATTAAAGGCATCTTGCCAGACAATGGTTTTAAATTTGATCCATTTTTTACCTGTCCAGTTTGACAATTATCTAGTCATAGTTAGATATTATTTCCCGGAATAATGTTTTAAGCTTGAAAGGTTCTTAAATCCTCCCATGTAGGAAAAATCTCCCTTTAACATAAATTATTTTTTAAATCATTCATAAAACTCCATAGCGGGGGTCCAATATTTATAGGTTATTTCAAGAATATGTTTTCATATTTTGCTAAAGTTCTTATAGGGGATTTTTTCCGTCATCGGTTTGTTAGCTGTTAAACGATTAATAAAATTGTTGGTGCAATGTCTTATGCTAATTTTGCATATGTAAATTTGGAGGGTATTTGAGATTCGACATAGCCGAACATTGCATTATTATTTGTATTTTTATTTCTTGTATATGAATATTATTTTATGTTTGTGTGGGATTATTTTTAGCAGGAAATAAAATATTTAGTGAAAAATTATTATATTGATAATGGACACATAAAAATATATATCTGATCATATTAATATTACTTATCATGACTAAATTTCTATTTTTATGTGTGTATGTAGTTGTGTATGTATATAATATTTATTTATTAGTAAACATTTGTTATTTAATACATACATTTATGTATATAAGTATGTATCTATTTTTATATCTGTCTAATGTTGTATTAGTAATATTGACCAATGATGCATGTAATTAAGTTGCCTTTTTCCATATGAACATTTGTAAATTTATATAAAATTTTATATGTTTTATGTTTTTAAGCATATTTATGTCAAAATATTAATTTAAATAATGACAAAAAATAATACAATCATACAAATTTATAATAAAACAAGTAAGATATTATAGTCGATTAAGCCCGATTATTAAGTACCCTACACTGCATTATTGATTATAAGTGGAAGCTGCCAAAAATAAATGAACCACTCTCGTATAAAGTTATTTTTAGTTAAGGCTTAAAAGTGCTCTAAATTATAATGGTATTAACATTCATGTGAATAAGGTGCATTCTAAAGTGTTTTATGGGGACTAGAAATAATGGAACGACGATTTTGGCTTATATTTGTCTTGATTTGACCAATTAATTTTACAATACCAACGTATATGTGAGCTTTAAGCCCTTCAAAATGGTATTTAAAAGAGGGTCCGTATGGGACCTATAAAAAATAATGAACCAACACTCGTATAATTTGGCACATCAATTTAGAATATCATAAGACTAGTTTGTGCCAAATTTCCTTAAAACCGCTTCATATTTAGGACTCCGCATTCCGGGAGGAACATTTGAATGAGGGCTAGGTAAAATAATGGACACATCATCTCCAATTTTGTTAGGCAACGTCCCTGGGCCAAAAACAAAACACACACATACAAACACCAAAATTCATTAATATATCAATAAAAGTGTGGCCTGCATTTTATTCACTATGTTCACATGGACAACAAGCCAGCCGGTCAGTCGAACGGAGATCTTTAAATCAGCTCAGAAATTCATCCTGATTCGAAAGTTATGTTTAAAACTGATGACAGAACTAACACATAATACCCCAACCATCTTTGGTGGTGAAGGGTATAAACATAATTAAATATTTTAAAATTTTAGAAAATGATTAAATTTTATTCAATTTTAAATAAACTTAAGTGACAAATTATTGTGTTTTTTGTTAAAGTTGCATAAATAATAAATTCATTTTAGTAATTGAACATTTAATATTTATTAAACAATTTAATGATAATTAAAAATTTTGAAATGTTGTAATATTTATAAAGCATTTTTTAACATTTTATATACTTCTAGACACCCAACTAACTTCTCGCCCCGAATTTATCTATTTTATACAGACCAAGTAAGAATGCTATATATGACTGTGCCGAATCTTAGATACACTCCACCACTAATATTATGCAAGAATCATCGCAAGTTGAAAATATTGCACCAAAAACCATATTATTTGTTCATCAGCTTAAATGTCAATTTCGGAAAAGGATTCTATAAGAACTACTGTAAATATGGTAACATATTCTTGAATATAACACATATAAACATATAAATATTGGTATCGGGCTATAGATTTTAATGGCGGATTTTATTAAAAAGATTTGATATTAAAGAAGAATTTTCCTACGTGAGAGGCAATATTTAAGAAAATAGTTTCAATGGACCTGGTTCAAATTTAAGAATCTTTTAAGTCTAAAACAATATTACAGAAAGTGTGATTATAAAGATTTCATAACCTAAAATGTCAAACGAGATTCACATAGTAAATACAGATTTAAAAAAATTAATGAAATTAAAGTCCTTTTTTGGATAGAATACTTAAATATGTACTATATATTAATGATAGTTAAAAAGACGTGGACAGATATTCATCATGAAAGTACCTTAAATTCAAGACTGAAGAAAATAAACATGACGTTTTCAAATTAAATTGGTTGATATTCATATAAGACTTATATAGTTTCAAATTCATTTTCCGGGAGGGGGCGTTATATGAGAGCTATAGCAAAATATAGGCACATCAAATTAATAACGTATTTTCAAGTTTGCCAAATAATTAGACCGAATTTCAATAGAATTGGTCTTTATTTATTAATTTTATGAGCTGAAAATTGTTTTCCGGGAAAAGGCGTTTTATGCGAACTACAGAAAAATATGAACCGAGATTTTTTTATATAAATAATATAAAATAAAGATAAATAGAAAAATCGTTGTGTATAATTTTGTTTTTATTAAAGTGTTTTATAAGCTCAAATCCGTTTTGAAGGAAGGGACATTATATGAGAGCTAAATCGAATAGTTTACCGATATTAACAAAATTTATGAAATATGTTCAAGACAGTTAAAAAATTAATTGTCAAAATAATAATAGAATTGGTTCATATATATAAACTAAAGTTTGGGAAAGGACCTTACATAGGAGCTTGGTTGAATGATGACCCAAAAACAATCCAGTTTCTTTTGGGTTCATTATTGTATCATAGTTAGTGTATGTGGCAAATTACAAACATTATCTTAAAAATTACGACCCATATAACTCAAAAATTTAGAGGTGTATCATAATTAATACATATTTGAGCCTATAACTTTCTACTTATCAGATTTTGGTGATTTGTTGTACGAAGGTGAAGAACATATAACTGTATTTAATAGTTAAACTTTGGGTAAAATCCAATACCTTAAAAAGTAGAAAATTTCCTTTTCGGAATTTTAAGGTCTCAGATATCGGTCTATAACTTTTTTGGCAATGAACTAATAAAATAAGAAACTGCATGTGACAATACGTGTATTGAATTCGTATAGTTATCGTCTGCGTGAGAAAGTTTCCAACAAACAGACGATACAGATTTGATGCAAGAATATATATACTTCATCAGTTCTGAGATGATTCCTTCTTGGCATTAGTTTAGCTGGTAGTGGAGGATATAAAAACTTAAATTTTGTATGAAAATCTAATTTTTTAATGAAAATTATACGAGGATTAATCCTAAATGCCAATAGCTCCCATATAAAAATACTCCTGATAATTAATGGAAATATTTATATCTTCTTAATAGTTTACATAATATTTGATATTTGGGCAGACATATTGTCTGCTAAAGTAACAAATTTAAAATTTATTATTATTTTCCTGCACATAAAAATTATTCTATTTAACACAATCTTTTTCATATATATTTTTTTTTTAATTTTAACAACTCAATAAATAATTTTTCATATCGATTTGTCTGTCATTTTGGTGTAATTATTAAAAAATTCATTATGCACTTAAAACCAAAAAACAAATTTTTTAAAACTCTATAAAAATCAAAAAGAAACATATATTTATATGTCTTAATGGTTGTTGCAATTTTTATTAACAAAAACTATCAAAAAGTTTATATTAAAGTATTATTTTTATGAGATTTTTTCGATCTTAATCTTGTCGCGTCTCTATAATAATTTACAAGGTTCTTTTAATTTTTTCTTGTTAACAACAAAAATCACATTACGAACTGCCCGCACAGTGGTTCGTTTCATGGACAAAAATACTAAAGTATTCAGAATGAATATAATAATAATAATAGTTGATAACATTAATGTTAGAAAATATTAGATCAACAATTTGTGAGTTATGATAGACTCGTACTCAAAAGGTCAAAAATTGATTTTGTGTTTGTTTTTCTTGAATTTATTGTTAATTATACTCAAAGATTTGCAGTATAAGAAGAAAAAATCCAAAAAAAAATAACAAAACACAAAAATATTTGTATTTTATATAAGTGATCATTTTTACATTTTTCAAAATATGCAAATAACGGGAAATGTTTATTTGTATTTTTTAATTTAATTTAATATAAGTACTTATAGATTAATTATCAGAAGAGAACAGCTGCCAGCTTTTTTTAAATTTGAGAAAAATGGTTTTATATATAAACGTAAAATATTCGTACATTTTATACACAAATCTCACAAAATATCAAATTCTCAATTTGAAAAAAAGTCCAAAGGTATGTTTATATTTATTAACTTTTTTATTTACTTAATAAGAGTATGACTATCGGTTTTATGTTAAATTTGAGAAAAATTGTTTTCTAACGTAAAATTTTCTTACAATTTCTACAAAAATTTAATAAAATATTGAATAATTGATATGATTATTTTTTAATTTTTTGTCTAAATTAATTATATATATTTATTGAGAACAGCTGCCAGTTTTTATTTTTTAGCATGGAAAAATAAAATGTGTATTTTTGTTTTTTTTTTTCTTTTTTAATTTTAAATTTAAATCTAATTTAATTATAAATACAAGGTTTAAGTTAAATTATTAATATATTCATTCTAACAAAATTACGAACTTCAAACATACCCAATTTCTGACATGGAAAAAATTACGAATTCATAATTGTGGACAATATTTTAGATTTCAATATTGGGATATTGTCTGAATCATTGAAGCGATTTTCTCCAATTTATAGTTGTATGTTGGTGCTTAGAACTCTGGGATAAATGAACAATTTAAAAATTTTACTATAGGATCAAATCACTGTGTGCTTGCAATAACTAGCAAACACTGATTACTAAGATGGGAAGGTTGAGCACATTTATGTTGTTACACAAGTGTGTTTGAATTTTACATACCTGAGGGTGACTAAATATCTAGAAAAGTTCCTTGAATATAATTGTCGTACAGAAATATATTAAAGAATGAAATCTAAGAATACAATAATTTTTCGTTCCATAAGACTAAATTATAAAAATTTCTCTAATTCTGAAAATTGGAAATTTACCTTATAACTTTCGACATTGGTGGATATGTACTACAAAGCGATATAATTAAATCGAATCACATTTTGATATTATTAAGAGTATATATTTCATGAGAACTTAAATGTATCTATTACGGTTTAAGAAAAACTTCCAATCTTTTCGATCTCTCCCAAAGCATCATTCTGCAAGACATTAATGTGTGATTGCTAGTAAAAACTGTGTGCGTTTAAGTCTTGTTGCGAACAAGTAAAAATACTCCTCCAGCTACTGATTTTTAGTGGTGATGATGTTGTTGATGTCGACGATGACTATGACGTTGAGTTTGATGATGTCGTAAAATGCTGACCAAATGACCGGTAGTTGTAGTCATCAACAGTGACTATGTTGTACGACATTGTAAATTGATTGTAAAAAAAGAAGAGAATAACGTAATAGTTTAAATACAATATAGTTTATAGACCTGATGCTACAAAAAAGAAATTAAGAAAATATATAACAATCGGAAATAATTTTTATATATTTATTGATGGCAACGAATAAAAGTGGAAAACAGCAGCAATAACATTTTTTTACAGAAATCATCTCAGCAATGAATAAAGTAATAAAATGAAATAAGAGGAATAAGAAATGAGAGATGATTTTAAAAATTTAAATTTCAATTAAAGTTGGGCGATAAAAATTTGGAAACTTTTTCTAAAGTAGTGATTTGAAAATTTAAAAAGAACTTGATGGAACAGCAAATCTTTTGAGTTCATAGCAAAAGTTATAAAAATAATAAAAATTCTTAGTGCAAAATCTAATTTTAAGTGTTTTTTATGGATCATATTATTACACAGGTATTTCTAACATCTTCCATTGGTATATATCTTAATATTTGTAGCGTGCAGAAAACAAATAGTGTTACATCCACCATTAAATATACAGTTAGACTCAGAAATTGATTCATTTACAATGTCCGCACGTTAGTGTGTCCAGCTGGTTATCCAGGTAAATCTTGTGAACACTCTACAGGTCGGAATTTAAAAAATTTAATTAATAAAATTTGATCATATTCGGTTTACATTCTGGTGTCCTCCAGGAATGGGGTTTTTAAGCTTTTTTATTTAATTTGAATTTAATTTTACTCCAAAAATAATTTGTATCACTCCGAATCCACATGCTAAAATTTGGTTCACAAATGTCCATAGCTCCCTAAAAGATCCACTTCCTAAAATCACATTAAACTACAAGATGACACACGATGACATTTCCTATGCTTAAGATATGTACAGCCAGTAAACACAAAAAGAGATTAATTTTACACCAAATTCTGTAAATCATTATTAAAAAGATTAAAATATTTGATCCATAATTGTTCATGCTTGCATCATGGTATAGTTTATTATGGCGCCTGGCTGACCGACTATGACACTCTTACTTGTTTTAACTAATTTCATATTTGAAAAAAATGGTAACACAACTTTCTGAATAGATAAAAAAACTATTTTCTTTAAATTTCCCTTTATATATATAAAATTTTATTGGATCCAGTTAGAGTATCTCTTGTAGGAAATTTTTACCATCTTTGTTAGTGTAACTTTTTATTCCCTCCTGCGTGTAATTTTTAATCCCTCCACAATATTTCACAGAGCTCAATGAAACTTAGACCGAGTATTTGTCATTGTCCTGAAAAATGTTCTCATTAAAATCAGAAAAATCAGTTTAGTATATAAAAAGATATAGATCGATATCTGAGACAACCTCTAAGTTCCACCGAATAGTTTCCTAAACTGTCAATTAGAAATCAACAAATTAGAATAAGATTTTGGCACAATATAAAGTGATAAGAACTTCATTATCATTCCAAAAAATTATCAAAATCGGTTTAGGTGAAAAAAGTTATAGCCAAATATATAATATATTTTATAACTCAGAAAGGTTTCTTTGTTATATAAGAAATACTTTCATATATTGTACGCATTTGTGAGTGTATATGTGAGTGCGTATGAGCGTATAATGTACATGTATGAAGATTAGGCATAACCGAATATAGTATTCTTATCTGTTTTCAATTTGAATACTCGTTGTGGCAACTTTGAAGTTTCATCGCTTATATATTTCACTAAGGAAGAAGATGTTGACATGGAAGAGTCAATTGAAAATAACCTTAAGAATATCTGTGTGAAATATACATAGAAAACTATGCAGTAGTTCAAATGTTGGTAACTTATTTCCAAGTAATCGTTTTGGGTCATAAAATAGTTTAAAATAGCTAAGCATTTTTTCGGTATTTTTTTGAGTCCTTATTTACCTTCGATTTCTAAAAATTTTAATTTTAGATGGGATTTTACCAAAAAGGTTAATTTAAATTTTTAAATTTATGTTTAATTTTTTAAGAAGTAAATGTTTTAAAAATACCTGATTTTCAACATCAATAATTACATAATGGAAATTATTTTCCATTATCAAAGCAAAAGTTAAACATAAATATATAAGTTTATATACTATTTTTTTGCCACAAAGTTCATTAAAGTGAAATTTAGTTTCTAAGAAAAATATTTTGTAAAAAAAACCTTTAAGGCTAAATTAATCTTTTAAAATTTACCTTCATCAATTTCTTATCTTTAAACTCTATTTAAGGCAAAACAAACAAAATGAAAATGAAACTATTATTATTGTTGTTGTTGTTGTTGAAATGAAATTTTCTTCTTATGTGGTATTGACTATAATATTGGATTTTAGATTTTATATTTTGGATCATTTACCGTTTTCTCCGTTTTATTTTTAAATAAACTGTCACAGTTTAGTAGGTCTATAAATTTTTAATAAAGTCAACTGTTTTAAAAGAGGTTATCCTTACAATTTTTTGTATATATTTCCTTTCACTCATTATAAAATCCTTTTGCTATTTTATTAAGGTTTAACCTTAATATTTTAAGAAAGACTTTTTTATATCTGTTGTTATTCTTAAAACCTAGAAAACCATTTTTTAAGAAAACGAAAAAATAGATAAACAAATAAGAATGCTATAATCGGCTATGCCGAATCTTTAATACCCTCCACCACAAAGGGTGTGTAAGTAAATACGTTAAGTTCCGTACACACTCACACGTACATTCAGAAAAGCATATAACATTAAACTTTTTTCTTAAATACAACACTGAAACACTTATTGATTCATAAAAACTTAGCTATATTTTTGGCTAAAACTTTCTCTCTACAAATCTGGTTTTGGTAATTTTTGGAATGATAATGAAGTTCATATAACTTTACATTATGCCAACATCTTATTCTTATTTGTCGAAAATACTTCGCCGGAACTTTGAGGTTGCCTCAGATATTGGAGTATACCTTTTAATACACTGAACCGGTTTTGCTGAGTTTAAACGTGAAAACTCACAGAACTATAACAAATATTCAGGCCAAATTCCAGGAGGGCATTTGTGTGAGAACTACCTGAAAAATTGGATCGAATATGACCAATTTATATAGGCTTCGAAACATGTAACAAATTTCATCAAAGTATCTCAAAAAATGTGACCTGTGGAGTATTCACAACGTTTACGTGGATGGAAGGAAAGACTGACATCGCTAAATAGATTCAAAAAATTATTTTGAGTTGAATGGTATACTTTAAATTGGGTGTTACACAATTTTTTCTTTACGTTACAAACAACAGCATATTACCACAACCACCTACGGTGGTGTAGGGTATAAACTGGGAAATAAAAATTTGGTCAATAACAAAAAAAGTATTGAAAACATAAGATAAGCAGACGTGCGTAACTAATTTTGTTAAAGCGTTTTCTTCTCTAACACAAAATAAATTAAAGGATTTTGTTAACAAAATTTTTAAATCAAATAATTTTGAATTAAAAAATTCTGGGCAAATCGAAATAGAACAAAGTTTCGAAATATTCTATTTACTTTATATTTTTTCTAATTTCATAAAAGAAATTTAAATAATTATTTTTAAACTGTCATTTCATCATGTTTAATGTATGATTATTAAGAAATAAGTGGAAAAAAATATATGCAAAACTTTTTTCTATTTGAGTTAATTTTTATCACTTCCAGCTATATTTTTTAACAACAATAAAAAACGTAATAACAATTAAAGTGTTTTTTTCAGTTTGATTTTTTTTACTTATTAGAATTCAAGTCAAGTTCTATTATAAGCTTGTAAAGCGCCCTACTTTATTTTGGCAGGTAATATAAAACATTTATTCAGTTTGATTGATATATAAGCATGGATCTGAATGACTAGAGAATACATGTTTATGTTTTTGGATCTATTTGGCCAGAAACGTGGTCGGTGACTCTTCTTTGTAATTTAAATTCAGCAAAAATTTATATGAAAATATTAATTTTTTTAATTAAGACAACAAAAATTTTGTGCATTGATAGTCCTTGCAAATCTCTAAAAAATTATAATCTGAAGTTGGAACTTTTTTCCAAAATGGTGTTAATTTTATTTATTGATAAAACCATTTTTTTTCTGAACATTAACAGAAATGCGTGAAACCTATATTCGGAAGAGCTGACAAGATCTTTCCAAAATTGGTAATTAAAATTTGTTTAGATTCTTAAATTGCAAAACTGATTCGTAAAAATATTATAAATAAATAAAAAATATTCAATAATTCAAAAGTTACTGATTTATTTCCAAAAAATCGTTTTAGGAACATTGTTTTTTTCATTATTACAAATCAGAATCTGAATAGATTTAGAAATATCTATCTGTCTATTGCTGACACGCTCACAGCCAAATTAATTGACAGAGAATAACGAATTTTTGTCTGAGTATTTGTTAAAGTTTTCTTTTTAAACCACAAAATTAGGGTTCAGTATATTAAGAGATATAGACCGATGTTTTAAGTAATTTCTAGGTTCAAGAAAAGTACAATTTTTGAATATAAATCGACATATTGTTTCTCATAAATTAGGCAATATATACCTCAATATATACGTGAAGACAACAAAATCTAATGCAAAAAATTTATACCTTAACCAAAAGTCTAACCTTATTTTGGTCAAATTTAAAAGTTACATTTAAAAGTCACATTTAAAAGTCACTTTACCAATGCTCCATTACTAAAATGATGAAATTAGTTTGAGTTCAAATTCAACATTTTGCTACGGCTAAATATGATTCCACAATCCATAACGGAATGTAGAATACAACATACATTTTTAAAAACATTACATGGTAATGTAGAAAAATATAGATGGCGCTGTTTGGTGTAAATAGAAATATCTAAATATTATATAATAAAAGTCAGTGAGAATAGAATGATGTTGTAATTTGTCTTTTTTATTGGAACGCTTTATTAAAAGCAACAAATCAATATCTGTTCATTTTTAATATGTCCCTTTGACTCTGAGTAGGAAACATTTAGAAACATTTTCACGGAACAATTTGTGCGGATGGAGCTATAGTAAAAAATGAACCGTTTTTTTTAAATCACATATGTTAATGAAGAATAAAATTTATTCTGTTCAACTCTTAGTTAAGAGTTTTAGCAGTTTAAATCCATAATTCAGGGGCCTTATATAAAAGCTAATATTAAAGATAGACCAATATTCTCAAATTTGTTACTGACGAGCCATTGGTTAGTACCTGTTTCGCGAGTGGTCCATGTATGTGTGCTTCTGGTAAATATGCAAATAATTAGTGAGCAAAATTAGTAACTACAAAAATAATTGCGCCGAATTTTAGTGGAATTACTTTATAGATGAAATAATTCTACCGAAAATAAGATAGGAAGTGTTGAAGATTTAATAATGTCTTATATAGTTCCATCGTGACGTGTAGGCTTAATGGAAAGTCTTCCTTTACCATTAACTTAAATTATTTATTATTTTTTATTATTTGAATTCTTAAGAATGTCATTAACACTAAAAATTTCACTATTACCTGTCAAAAAGAGAGAAGAACAAAAGAAGTAAGTAAATAGTAAGCAGTTGAAAACGACTACCTATCACCCTACGATATATTTATTTATTATAGGATTCCTCGTAAATATTTTTTTAAGAGTCATAAGACAAATATAATTTATGCGTTATATGCGATGATGCTATAGCATCAAAAATGACGCTAATAGCATTTACGTCAATTTGCATCACTTTGAAAAAGACTGCTGTAGCAGTTATGTTGGCAAACGTGTTAACATACGTATATTAATAACTGTATTAATGATCTCAGAAATTTGAAAATAAAGAGTGATCATTTTTTCAAGTTGGGTATAATTTATACATATATAAAATACATCATCCATCCAGTGATCAAGCCATAACAAATTGCGAATTTAATGCTAAATTTTAAATGTTTAAAATTAATTTTGCGTAATTTTATTTTATTCAATTACAATTATTCTTGATATAAAAAGGGGCCAAATAAAGAATTAAAAATCACATAAGTAAATTATCTGCCCTAAAACAAACTCAAATCGTGACAAATAAAAAATTAAAAATTCAATATGAAACTCATTATTATTTTAACTTTAATTTGCTTAATTGCAAATAGTTGTACTTTAGTAAGTTAAATTAAATTATAAATGAATATAGAAATAAAAATAAAATTGATGAGAAGATTAAAACAATAATTCGAAATTAATTTTTATTATATTTAATTATTTAACTAAATTGAATGACTTCACATGTTTCAATGGAACAGAAATAAATTTTCTTAATTTCAGGCGTTTGAATTAACAGAGGAACAAAAATCCAAAGCTAAAGAATACTTCCAGGAATGTATTCAAGAAGAAAATGTTTCCGAAGAAGATGCTGCTAAATTACATAAAAAAGATTTTGCTAATCCATCGCAGAATTTGAAATGTTTTGGTACCTGTTTCTTTGAAAAAATTGGCACATTGAAATCAAGTGTCGTTCAAGAAGATGTTGTTTTAGCTAAATTGGGCTCGATTTTGGGTGAAGATAAAACAAAGTCTATTTTGGAGAAATGCAAAGATATTAAGGGTGAGGATCGCTGTGATACTGGTTTTAAAATCTATGAATGTTTTGAAAGTACTAAGGCTCAATTGACGACGACCTCTTGAATAGAAAATAATGTTGTGGATTAATGAAAAATAAATTTTATGAAAATGTTAAAAGTTTTTGTGGTTTTCATTTTAAGGAACAATTCTCATAAATTTATCCAAATAGTAAGCATTTGCTGCAAGATTGTCATAAATCAAAAAATAATTTTTCAGGGAACTTATTTTTGAAATTTCATGCTAACTTACCAGCGCATCAAAATTACAGTTCTAATTCGAGATAATAGATTTTGCTTTTGGTTTTTATACCCTCCATAAGCAGTACAAAAATTATAGAAATCGGTTTAGTAAAAAAAGGTATTGTGGTGGAGGGACTCTTACTTGTTACTTGACAATATGACTTCAATGGAAATAATCCCTGAAGTATTCTTTAGAAAGGAAGAAACTTTCTTTGATACTCAGTTCGTTATATACAATAACAAAAAAATTGCTTCTTGTGATACGACTTTCTGATCTTCATATTGAAGATTTTTCAAAAGACATAGTGTTTGGACTCTGAAACTCGTCTGTCGTGAAAGCTGCATGCAATTGTATAATGCCATGGTGTTGTATTCTATAATGTCTTTCTGTTATTATCTGTTAAGTTCAGAAGAAATAATGCATCCACATCTTAAATGTGTATCCTATAGCTATACATGTAAGTGATCCGAATATAATTTAGAAGAAGAGATGTCGATGGAATTTTGCTATTTGGTTTGCTCTAGTATTCTATTAAGATCCCAATCAATGAGTGATATTTTAAGTTCTTAAAATTCCTTAATAGATGATTTTAGTTATTAATAATATATATTTATTTTATAATAATATATTAAATATTTGGTCCAATTACGATGGCCAGTCCATAATTTTCCATAGCTTCCACAAGAACCCCACGAAAAAATAATGTAAACCACACAAATCTCACATCAATATTAGTAAAATAGTACAGTCATATTTAATTGTCGCTAGTTGAGTTAAATTCAGACCTTGTAATTTTCAAAACTTTACCAGATTCGCTCCAAATACAAAAACCTTTCGTCCGATGTGTTAGAAGCTTTTTATACCCCGAAACATAAAGGTTGGAATGTTTATTGGGCCCACATAATTCAATAAAACACATTCAAATACGATTTTTTCAAACTTTATTTTTTACAATAAATTTGTTTCTTCAAACATAATTAGGAACTCAAACCTTAAGCGGCCAATTCAGTTTTGTAGCTTTCGAAACATTCATAGATTTTGAAACCGGTATCACAACGATCTTCACCCTTAATGTCTTTGCATTTGTCCAAAACGGTCTTAGTCTTCTCTTCACCAATCAAGGCACCCAATTTTTGCAAAACAACATCTTCTTGAATTTGACTGTCCTTCAAGGTACCAACCTTTTCAAAGAAACAAGTACCGAAACATTTCATGGCCTCAGAAGGATTGGCAAAGTCTTTGTTACGCAATCGGGTGGCATCTTCTTCGGAAACATTTTCTTGTTTAACACATTCTTCGAAATGAACCTTAGCTTTGGCCTTTTGTTCATCACTCAATTCGAGGGGCTGGAAGGGAGAATTAAAGAAATTTTATAATAAATCTCTTCTTTCTAAAGGCATGCAAAGGATTATTAGTGGATACACTTACATTGGCAAAAGTTCCAGCAATTAGGCAAACAACAGCTAAAGTAAAGAAAACTTTCATGTTGATTCTTTCGTTCTTTGTTTGTGTGGTGAAGTGTTGATCAAACGACAGTTAAGAAAGTTGTGTTGTTCTATGCTGCAAATGCGGGGTTTTTATAACCCAATATTTTTGACATTCAATACACGAAATTAAATTTGTCATGTTTACTTTTCTACTTTTTTTGTTATTATTTATTATTTTTTGTTAATAAGTAGTTTCGTGATAAAAAAATTCAAGAAAGCTTTAGGTGTTTTTGTACCTGGTTCGAGAGCATAATAATTTTATTTTTAAATTTCTGCGATTTAAAAAGTGTCTGGCTGGTTTCAAAAAAAATGTTAAAGACATTTAATATTTTTCTTAGATTTTAATTTGATGTGATTTGGCCTTAACATGTCAGACAGATTGATTTGAAAATAGATTAATCAGAAATAAAAATCAATTTAATATTTTGAAAAGTCTTTTTTTAAAGATTAGTTTTATGATTCTCTTTTTCACAAAAGTAATATTTCCTTAGTAAATTTGAAAGTTTTAATTTTTTCTCCATTAAAACTTTCATTAGTTTCGATATTTTTTAATGGAATTACACAATATTGTAATAGGAATCAAAAAGGAAAAATGTGTTCAAAATTTCCGAAGAAATATATTTTTCAAAATTTGAATCAAAAGCTTCCGGAGGTGAAAAACGGTTAAAATTTAAATACAACTTACTTCTATCAAATATTCAAAATTTCTTCATAATTTCAAATTTTTATCAAAAACTGAATATTTGAGTAAAAGAAATTATGTATTAAAAATTTAAATTACAAAAAAATAAATTTAGAACAATTTTTCTTCAATCACACATAATGTATTCAATAGAGATATCTTTAGCCAAATATTTGCATTCGACTTTTCAATCGAAATCGATTTTTTTATAATTCCATAATCTATGAACCGCAAGAGATACTTTAACGACATTTCACATAGTCAGAACTGAAGTAAAACTAGTTAAATTTTACCAGAGGAAGACAAATTTTTGGTGAATTTTTAGCAAAGGTATAAACATGTATTTGGTATCTTGGAAAGTATCAAAAAAATACTCTACCTCAAATACATTCTTATTTAGTTCACATGCATTCCCATAAAAAATTCTTTATAACCAATAAAAAAATTAAAAAGCTTAGAAAAAAGATAGTTTTATTAGTTAATTTTTTTTTTTTTTGAAATCCCAAAAATATTTTTTTTGAGTTCGAAATTTAGATTAATATAACTTTTTAATGAATTCATTTAATTTTGTAGTTATTGCAGCATTATTTTTATCATTTTGTAGGGATTCGGGTACATATATTTTAAAATATTTTAGGAACTATAAAAAGCTACCTTCAAAAATAATAAAAATAAGCAAAGATAAAAGTGGGTTAACTTAATATTAACTTTAATATCTTCGAAGTTGTAAAAAATAACCGAAACTATTTATAGACATTTACAAGGACTATCTGAATGAAAAATTCGCTTTCTCTCAATTCATGAGTTTATTATTACGAATTTTAAAAATCAATATACCTGAGATGGTAATCTACCTTACAATAAAGGCGCTTGTATTTCTCCTAATCAATTCAGGAAAACTTAAGTTCTGACTATGTGAATTTCATGACGATATCTCTAACGATCCAAAAGCAACAGAAACATTTCCAAAAAATGATTTGGGCAGTGAATCTGTGTCGATTGGAGTATATATGGGGGTATAAATGGTGCGTTTTAAAAATTAAGATTTTCGTCAAAATTTTTCTCTCAAAATTTAATATTTTTTATAAAAAAAAATAAATTTTTATATAAAATTAAAATTACATAAAACTGTAATTTTAAGTAATTGAAATTATTATCTACTTTTATTTGAATAAAATAAGACGCAATAAATCGATCTTGAATTATTTTTTTCCCTAAAATAAAAAAAGTGATTGTAAAACATAACAAATATAGGAAGGTGTCCATAATTTATTGAAATAATCTCTTATTCAATAAATTATCTTTTAAAACGCTGCTTGTTAAACATTTCACGAAACTATTATTTGTCAAAAAAATTAAAATATAAAGAAACAGAAATGAGAAACAAAAAATGCAAACCAAAACAAAGAGGCAAAAATCTAGACAAATAAACGTTAAACAAAGATTTCTTAATAACATAACTTTCTTAACATTCATTTGATCAACATTTCATAAGACAAACAAAAATCCTAAAAAATCAACATGAAAACTTTTGTTACTTCAGCTGCTGTTTGTTTAATTGTGGGAGCTTTTGTTAATGTAAGAATTTCCGCAATAAAGGAGCTAATAATCCTAAAAGAGGAGACGTCGTTAACAAAATTTTATTATTCTAATAGTCTAGCCCCTCGAATAGAGTGAAGAACAAGAGGCCAAATTCTTCTAAATGGACCTTGACATTGTGAAGAATGTGCTAATCAAGAAAGTTTTTCAAAAGAAGATGACCCATATTGCGTAACAAGGACTTTGCCAATCCTTCCTCTTGTCATGAAATATACTTGCTTCTTTGGAAAGGTCGGTACATTGAAGGACAATCAAATTCTAAAAGATGTTGTTTTGCACAAATTTGGTGCCTTGATTGATAAGGAGAAGACCGTTTTAAACAAATGCCAGGACATTAAAGCGAAGTCCTTGTAATATCGTTTCAAAATCTATGAATGTTTCGTATACCACAAAACTGAATTGGCTGCTTAAAGGCAATAAAATGAACATTATTAAAGAACAAAATAAAAAAATTTGTTTGAATAATAATTTACTTTCTCAAATGTAAATACTTTTGTTGGTTATTTTAATTTGCTAATGGAAAAATTACTCTAGGAAAATTTGTATTACACAGAATGTGATTCTTAAATATATTTTAGATCTTAAAAGTGCAGTGGTTTCTAAATCTGCTAATGAAAACTGTATAATTCAGGATATATTCGAAGGTATACTATCTAGAGCTACTATTCTTACCTCTTATCATCGTATATAACTCCATTGAGCATATTAATAACAATTTGTCATATGAGCAGAATGGAACAGATTTAAGTATATTTGAAACTATTTGATGAAAATTTAAAATTATTAGAAAATTAGAGTCACATTATTCTTCTTGACGTAAATGAACCAAAAAACATTTCATTTGGAATGAAAAGGTTTTTATAATCCTTGTGCACAGTGAAAAAATGTTGTTTTTATAATAATAAGTATATAATTTGAACTTTTGGGTATGTCAAGAAACCAACATTGGCTCTAGCTCGTAAATGAATTAAAGAAATTTTATTTTAAAAATAAAATATGTGAAATGAATGTTCATTTCACATTTTGACTAAATCGTTTCCATACAACTGAGCACTCAAAAGTGCTGTTTTATGCTCATAAAACTCTAAGTGTAAAAATATTCAAAGTAAATTTTATATAAATTCTGAAATAAAAAATACATCATCTTCCGAAAATCTATTTAAAGCACATAAAATTCAAAAAATTACCTGCGAGAAAAAAATAATGCAATCAGAACATATTTTAGCAAACGGTACAGTTCATAATATCCAATAGCCATGATATAACTTCCACTTCCGAAAGTTTTATGGCAATAATTAAAAAAGTTGTTTATGCCGTTAAAATCTTAGAATAAAATATATATATATATATATATATATATATATATATATATATATATATATATATATATATATATATATATATATATATATATATATATATATATATATATATATATATATATATATATATATATATATATATATATATATAGTCTTTTAATCCCTTTAGATTTTTCCCATCAAACAATTTTTTTCCACAAAATATTTAATTCAACATTTTTATTTCATTTCTAAATTTATACTTTTATACATTTTTTCCACATAAAAGTCAGGCCTATAATTCAGCTTTAAGACTTTCGAAACATTCATAGATTTTGAAGCCGGTATCACAACGATCTTCACCCTTAATATCCTTGCATTTGTTCAAAACAGTCTTAGTCTTTTCCTCACCAATCAAAGAACCCAATTTTTGCAAAACAACATCTTCTTGAACTTGACTGTCTTTCAAGGTACCGACCTTTTCAAAGAAGCAAGTACCGAAACATTTCATGGCAGGTGTAGGATTGGTAAAGTCCTTGTTACGCAATCGGGTGGCATCTTCTTCGGAAACATTTTCTTGTTTAACACATTCTTCGAAATGAACCTTAACTTTGGCCTTTTGTTCATCACTCAATTCGAGGGGCTGGAAGGAAAGTTAAAGAAATCTTATTACCGATCTCTTCTTTCCAAAGGTATGCAAAAGATAATTAGCTCTTTTATTATGGAAATACTTACATTGGCAAAAGCTCCAACAATTAAGCAAACAAGAGCTAAAGTCACAAAAGCTTTCATGTTGATTCTTTAAATGTTTGTTTGTCTGGTGAAGTGTTGATCAAACGGCAGTTGAGGTTGTTGTGTGTCATTTTACTTAAAACTTTGGGGTTTTTATATCGTCAAATTTTTATTGTTTTGTTTTCAAACTACTAAAATTTGTAATTTTATTTTTATAGATGTAAATACCTGAATTTGGCTTTATTGCTTTAATAAGATTCTAATTTACATTATTATTTTTATATTCTCCAAAAAATAAAAGTTAAGATGAGTTGCTTAAAAAGTATTAAGCAATTTCTTTCGCAACAAGTTATAATGCTATGCCGAATCTTCAATATCCTTCACGTCAAATGAGTGTAAAGTGAATACATTATGCTTCGTACATACACATTCACACAAATACTTGCAACGTATAAATATATAAAATTTCTTCTTAAACACAATACGAGAACACTTATTGAGTTATAAAATCAGTTATAGTTTTTGCTATAATTTTTTTTACTGAACCGATTTTCATAATTTTTGGAATGGAAGTGAAGTAAACAGGTACTTTATTATTGCAAAATTTCATTTTTATAAGCTCTTCACTTGAATTTAAAGATTGCCTCAGATATTAGATACTGCAGCAATTTTGCTGGTTTTAAAGAAGAGATAAGAAATTTCCCAAGAGTATATCAAACTAAGTCTAAATTTCATTGAGTTCCGCCAGTTATTGTGAATGTGAGTGTACCAACAAAAAGACAGATAGGCGTGCATTTGAATAGATAGAAATGGCTAAATCTCCTTAGATTTTGATTTGATGCATGAATATATTCATAATGAAAGAAAGAATTCTTTCTTAGCGTTACACACGAAATGACAAAGTTAATATACCCTTCTCTCCACTTGCGGTGGTGGAGGGTATAAAAATATTTCTACTTGATATGGGATTTATAGATTCCATTTAAGGAGAAATATTGGTGTTATAAAACTTCCATTATTATACATTCAATAAAGATGATTATCAAAATTTGTATGGTTGCTTCACGTAATCATATAGATAATTTTACAATTTTATTTGTTTTTGTTTAACTAAGTACAACTATGCATTCAGTATTTCCATATCGGGTCAGATTTTAAATTTGATAAACACATTAATATTACGAAAGCTACAAACATATAAAGAATATGAAAATTAATAATTTTGAATCGATAAAATATCAATTTTATATCTTCTTTTAGACTCTTATAATTTATATAAAAATAAAATCCTAATTTGATCTAAGAATACATAAATGAATCATTTAAGTGAAATTGGTCTAGGTTGTTTATAATAATCCTCTTCAATTTGCTGTTTAACTGATTGTATCGGTTAAGATGCAAACAAGTTACAGGCCGATAATTGGACAATCTTAAAATTCAAAAAAAAAAAAATATTTTGATAAATAAAAATTAAATTATTTAAAAGAAAATAATTTTTTTTGTTTTATTCTGTTCACTATCATACCAGTTTTTATATAAATTGGATCTGTAAAAAAATTATAGGCACAGAATTAGAAATAGTGTACCGGCTATTCTTAATCTTTAATACCTCCACCTCGAGTAATTTAGAGATATTTTTGGGATCACATTAATAATTTCACTCTCGTGCCCTTTCCCAAATTATGTAGTAAAATTTTTTTGTTATTATTGTTTCAAAAAACATATATGAACTATATGAATTTAAAAATTAGCTGTTCGAAACGTTAGCAACTTTAAACATTATGTATAATATCTTCCGATTGCTCTGAACTCAAATAACTTGTTAGACATAAATTGCAAAAGATTCGTTAGAATAGATTAAGGCATCGCCTCAGTCTTTTTTGCAGATAATTTTTCCCGCTTCAGATGACCGAAAAACAGTTTATAACCAACACAGTCATTTTTACTTTAGTTTGGCTATATGACATATTCCATCTGATTTACTTAAATTTAGATCACTTCTTAATAAAAGGGTTCCCCAATTAGGATTTTGCTAAAGCACATAAGGATTTACCTATTGAAATATGAAGTGCCGTTTTATAAGTGTTGAATCTAACTTAAATCAATTGAAATCCAGTAGAGTATGTCAAGTAAGACTACATCCTAGACCTATAAAAGTCAATGGGATTTTTCTAAAACACTAATTGTAGAGATTCTGTACAGTCTATAATTTGTTCATTTTCCCCAAAAAGTATATAACTTAGATTTGACTATTTTTATCAGCGAATTAATTTTTTTAATATATTTTATAGTATTTTCTGTTGTTGACACACTTACATCCACAATAACAGACAAAGCTCAATGAAATTCAGCTTGAGTATTTGTTATTGTTTTGAGAAGTTTTCTATATAAAACTAGCAAAATCGGTTAAGTATATTAAAAGGTATAGATTGAATTCAAGAGATTAACCCGTTAAAGATTTGGAATATGGACCGAATATCGCATTCTTACTTATTTTTAAAATATTTTTCAAACAACATATAAATGTTTCTATTTTATTTCTAATTTATAAATATGCATTTTTATAATTTTATACTTTAAATTTTAAAAAATACAGTTTTTAATATTTTTTTAATAAATAAATAAATAATATGAAACTTTAATTTAACAAAACATTCTTTTTTTTAATAAATCTTATCATTTTTTTCTATTTTCAATTACCTGTCTATCAAACACGGGTCATTAACTTATTTTTTTGCATAAAAATTGAAATTTAATTAATCTACATGAAAGACAACCAGATTAATCTCTTAGAAATTATGAACTTTGTTTCATATTTTTTATTGTTTTTTTTTCTTCTATTGTTAAGAAAGTAATTGCAAAGAAAAATAGAACAAGTAAGAATGCTATATTCGCCTATACCGAATCTTTAATACCCTCCACTACTTAAAATATGCAAAAATTAGCATGAGTTGAAGATATAACACCAAGAAGGCCCCTAATATGATAATAAAAATATGTTAAAGAAAAGAAATTAGATACGTATGTGGGAGCTTTAACGAAATATTGACCGATATTGGTCGGATTATTAACATATATTGAAGGCAGTTAGAAAAATAATTTGGGAAATAGGTGAAATCATGATTAAGAGTGAATATCAAAATAAATATATTTGGCAAATTTTTAGAAAATTATCTTGCGACCCATAAAGCACACAGATTTTGCGGTGTATCAAAATTTTGTATATTTCAGCGTATACTTTTTTCACTTGATTCGATTTTGATGATTTTTCAGATGATGATTAAAAATATAGAACTGTATAATATAGTTAAATTTTCGTTTGTTGAAATAATTTGAAAAGTTTTATAGGGAAATAAGGAAAAAGCTTAGGATGATAAGAAACAATGTAGAGAAATTTCATCGAATTCGGATAATTATTCTAGACGTGAGAGAGTTTGATACAAGAATATGTACTTTATGGGGTCTAAGATGATTCCTTCTTGACGTTACACACGGAATGATAAAGTTAATATACCCTCATCACCACCTGTGGTGGTGGAGGGTATAAAAATAATTATCAAAAACCGAGAATATTTTCTAGTTTATCTGGACCGCACCAAACTAGACAAATAGAAAAACATAATGCTACGCATAAATGACTTTAAAACAAAAGATATGTCTTATCAATATAACAAATTATTTTAAACATATGCATTTATATATATAACTATTATATAAAAAACATATCACAGCATTTAGTTCTGCTTATAAAAAGCCTCGTGTATAGAGCAAAGTACATCATAAGTTTCCTAACTCTCTTCAAATTAACATTCCCACTGCGAAACAAAAATCTAAAGAATCAACATGAAAGCTTTCATTACTTTAGCTGCTGTTTGCCTAATTGTTGGAGCTTTTGCCAATGTAAGTATTTCCATAATAAAAGAGCTAATAACCTTTTTCATACCTTTAGAAAGAAAAGATTTGTAATACAATTTCTTTAATTCTCTTTACCAGCCTCTCGAATTAAGTGAAGAACAAAAGGCCAAAGCTAAAGTTCATTTCGAAGAATGTGTTAAACAAGAAAATGTTTCCGAAGAAGATGCCACCCGATTGCGTAACAAGGACTTTGCCAACCCCACTCCTGCCATGAAATGTTTCGGTACTTGTTTCTTTGAAAAGGTCGGTACCTTGAAAGACAGTCAAGTTCAAGAAGATGTGGTTTTGCAAAAATTGGGTTCTTTGATTGGTGAGGAAAAGACTAAGACTGTTTTGAACAAATGCAAAGACATCAAGGGTGAAGATCGTTGTGATACCGGTTTCAAAATCTACGAATGTTTCGAAAGTTTTAAAACTGAATTGGCCGCTTAAGTTAAAAGTGAAAGAATTCATTATTTATTTTAAAATAAAGTAAAATTAAATACTGGAAAAACTTATATTCTTCAATAATTTACCAAAAATGTTTATGCATCACGATTATATTTTTGTGCTAAAAATCTCTGTTCAAAATGCAATGCTGATTAGAAAAGTAATTGTTCTTCTTAAACTACCGTGATATATATGATAATGAATTTTTTCTTAATGTGATTGTTGATCTTCGTTCGCCACTACTTTCTAAAGGAATTCTGAGACGAACGGTATACTTAAATGTGGCTGTAACACCATTTTTCTTCATGTTACAAACATCAGCACAAACGCATAATACCTCAACCACCTTCGGTAATGTAGGGTATAAATAGTTATAGCCAAAATTAGGAACTCATTAAGGGTTCTAGTGTTATATTTGAGAACAACTTTTATATATTGTATGTATTTTTTACTTGTATAAATGATTGTGTATTAACGTACACTGTGTATGTAAGAAACATAATGTAATTACTTCACACGCATTTGTGGTGGAGCGTATAGAAATTTCCCTTCAAGTCATTCTTATACTTTGAATGTTATAAGCACTTGATCATTTTCAAGTGTTGAAAATTTCCAACTAAAAGTTCTCTCTAATTACAAATTATAAACAAACATTATTGACCCACTTATAGATCAAACCTTCTAACATGACAAATCAATTGAATAATTTTGAAGTATCGTTCAAAGACCTCTATTTTAGCACTTGATTATGATTATTTTTGAATAAATTAAACAATTTTATGACTTTTGTTAACAAAGGGAATAAACTACAAATAGTAAATTATTTTTATTCTATTGTTAGCTCGTGTGAAATGTTTTTAATAAACATTTCCAATATTTCAATAGTTTGACAATAATAAAAAATAATTTTTATTTTGATTTAAATTAACAAATTGTAGTTATTTTTGCAATTTTTCTCAAAATCTGTTTTCGTTGTTTCTTCAATTTCTGCGAAATTATTAAATTATGTTTATTATTTTCATACCCTACACCACCGAAGGTAGTTATGGTATTATACGTTTATGCCCATGTTAGTAACATGTAGCAAAATTGTGTTACATCCACCTTTAAGTTCACCTTTCGAATCACTTTCTGAGTCGCTTTTAATGATGTTGTTTGTCTGTCCTTTCGGCTGGTTGCAATTTTCGAGATATATTGATGAAATTTTGGAACGTATTATTATTTCAGTCCAAGGACAAAGCCCATTGAAATTGACCATGATAAGTCCAAAATTTCAGGTACCTACCATACAAATGTCATCTCGTAATGAGGTTTAAAGTGAAATTTTGCAAAAATAAGTCGTATGATATTCTAAAATGATGCGGCAACTTATGTGAGAGTCGGTCCATTCCTTTTTATAGATCCTATCTTCTTATAGCACTCTCCCAAATATCACTTTGAAGAGCATAAATCTCATATATACGTTGACATTGTAATAAAAATTAGTCGAGCAAAAATCGATGTAGGAAATTATATGAACGTCGGTCTATCTTTTTCTAGCTTTTATATAAAACATCTCCCCCCACTGAAAAATTTATTTCAAAACGTATAAATTTCCCATAAGTGTTAGAGTCGCCATAATATACTGCAAACGTAAGCAGAAAATTAAATTTTACGAGGGTCGTCCATTAATTTTTCGTAACTACCATTGTGTGCTGTAGGGCATTAGATAGTCGGGCTTGACCGACTTTAACATTTTTAATTTTTTTTGTTTGCAGTTTTTAGCTAAACATTTTTATATCAAGATTTATGTATATTTTTTTGTGATTTATTTAAATTCCTTAATACACTGCCAAAAATATATATGAAATTTCTATGTTCATATTCTTAACATGTAGGAATCATTAAAAATACATTTAATAAGAAAAAAGGAAATAAATCTTATTTTTATATTTTGTCATGTGTTCCTTTTTATGAATTAATTGAAACAATTGATGAATTCTAAGTAGAGGAAATTGTATAAATTTAGTAAAATACTATCAGGTGATCATGTGCATGACTATTATAGCAAATAATTTTGAATATTATAATGTAGTTTTATCGTTAATTTGAAAATATTGCCAATAAATTAATTTCTGGTGAAAATGTAATCGAATTTTTATAACCTCCGCCAGCACAGAGTTTTAATTGATCTTGCAACGACTATTTTTTCCTTTTTTTCAACTAAACTTAGTTTTCAGTTGGTATTTCTGTTGAGATAAACATTTTGTTAATTTAGCTGGAAAGACAAAATCGGCGTTAGAAAAATATATATTTTCCCACTTTTGATCTGTGTACTAAAATTTTTATAATTCTCTCTAATACAAGTGAAGATGCATCACAAAATTCTCATCCGATTTGACAACAAAAATCATAAAAATCATAATTTTAACAGACTTTTTAAAAGTTAATAAAATTCCAAAAAGTACATATTTATTTATTGTTGCAGAAAGTACCTTGTACTTGTACTATGAATTTTTATTAAATAAGAAAGAAAAAACGCTTACGATTAAGAAAAAAATTGTTAACGAGTCACAAAATTTATCGATTTTGATAAATTTTGGAATCGTAATGAAGTACATACAGCTTAATCATTTCATTCTAATAGTCGACTTATAATTGACAATTTTTCGAACGTTTTTTGCTTAAACTTAGAGGTGGTCTATATTTTTAATAGGAAATTTCTCAGGACTACAACAAATAATCAGGCTAAATTTTATAAAACTCTGTTATTGGGCATGTGAGAATGTCAAAAAAGACAGACAGACTGTCAGACAGACGACGGACAGACAGACAGACGACGGACAGATTCAGACATACAGACGGCCAGACAGATGGAACGACAGCTGGCCAAAGCTAAGTCGACACAGATTTTGATTTGATGCAAGAATATACATAATGGAATCTGAGATGATTTATTCTTAGCGTTACACATGGAATGACAAATTAATGTAGCCTCTTCATTACTTGTGATGATGGAGGGTATAAAAGCAACAAGTAGCAATAAAAAGATATATAAAATATTTATTACACTTAATTACTGATCACGTAGCTGTGAGTCCCCCTTATAAAACCTTTATTCTCTCATTACATAATTATTATAAACTCATTTTAAAATTGTTTACCAGTGTATTCCAGGAAATTAAATAAAACAATGCAGTTATAGACGAAAATAAAATACAACACGACTTATAAATTAAATTAAATTATTTAACAATTTAATTGTAAAACAGAAATAAAATCGTAATTAAGTTTAGAACATTAAAAGATGACATTAAGATCAACGAAAAAACCATAGAGAAAAAACAAGTAAGAATTCTATATTTAGCTGTGACGAATATTAAATACCCTCCACCACTTACATTACACAAAAATTAGCACGTCTATCAGCCTAAACACCGATTACGAGAAAGACCTTTATAAAACTACAGTATGATAAAATATTCTTCTAACAACCTAAAAATATTGGTACCAAACTAAATACTTTAATGACCGATCTTTTTTAAAACTTAATGTTAAAGGAAGAATTTTTCTATATGTGAAGCAATATTCAAGCAATGAGTTACGTATATTTAACGAAAATTACCAGATAAAACTGGGTCATATTAAGAATCTTTTAAGCCTAAATCACTATTCCGTTAAGTGGGTTTATAAGGTATTAATTACCAAATACGGCCTGGTAATTGTCATGCTAGACTTATATTATAAAGACAGCTTTCTGTCAAGGGGCTCAAATGAGAACTATAACAAAATATGTCCAAAATTCGTCAAATTAGTAACATGAGAAAATTAGATCAATAATTGAGATGAATTTTAATAGAATTGTTTCGAGTTAAAAAGTCCTACAAGTTTAGGCAGCATAATCTGTCTAATATGAACAGATATTAGCCAAGAAAGAATTATAGATTCAAGACTTAAATTTAAATTGTTTCATCTCCATACAAGATTTCAGTAAACTCACACAAGTTTTCTTATGATCTATTGCAAAATATGGACCGAGATTTGTGCTGAATTTCAATAAAATTTGACTTTATTTAATAATGTTATAAGCTCAAAACTGTTTTCCGGAAATTTGCCTTATATTGGAGAAATTGCGAATATATGGACAATTGGATAATATGACACATAGATTTTGGAATGTATCAAAATTTTGCATATTTCAGTCTATAACTTTTTTCTATTGATCCGATTTTGATAATTTTTGGCACTATGATTTATTTATCTTTTTTTGAAGAAAACAGCAAAGTTCTTTTTCGGAATTTTGAGGTTGTCTCAGATATCGATCTATAATTTTTTGAACCGATTTAGCTGGTTTTAAATAGGACATTAGTTGGCTGTATGGCCAAATTTCACTTATTTTGGACAATTATTCTAGAAGTGAGAATGTTTACAACATTCAGACAGGCATAGCTAAACCGACAACGACTTTGGTTTGATGCAAGAATATATAGTAATGGAGTCTGAGATGATTTCTTCTTGGCGTTACACGCAGAAAGACAAAATCACTATACCCTCATTACCACTTGTGATGGAAGAGGGTGTAAAAGACTTCTTGGCTATTAAGAATTTTATCGGTGTAGAAATCTTTTAAAGATTTATTATTTTCTACTTTACTCTTTTTATTTATTTTTGTTTTTTTTTTTCCTTTTTTTCTATTTACTTTGTAGTTTTTAACAATAAAATAAAACAAAAACAATAGCAGAAAAAGTAACACAAGAGATATCTCCAATTACTTAACAAAATTTTGCCGGTAACCGGTTTTCTAAAGACCAAAACTACACAACCGACCGGTTTACGTTTAAGTTAACGCGTGTCGTCGGGCCAACCAGACAATAAACAACATAAAGGTTTTAGATACATTTTAAAGCTGCTGCCGTACAATCGAACAAAGTCCATTAGATATCGAAATACAAAAATAATCAAAATTCATATATAAAATATTCGGTGGTTATTTATTAATTATAAAAAAAATAATATAAAAAAAATTGTTCAAAGTTCAGTATTTTAATTGATGTATTTTTTAAATAAATTAATTAAATATCTAAATCATTTGTATTAAAATTTTGTGTTTGTAATATAAAACTTTTTTAATTTATAGTTTTGGTTTTTGTGGTGTCTAAGTTTGTTTTTGAACTTTGATTTGAGAAAAAACTTCGAAATTAAACGCTAGACTTAATAATATTCTTTATGCAATTTCATGTTTGTTTTTAGTTTTTTGTCTTTTTTTTTTTTTTTGGTTAATGTTTTTCTTATAACCGTCATGGTTTCGTCATGAATTTATTATTTCTTTTTATACCCTACACCTTAACAAGCAGTGAAAAAGAGTTTAATAAGTTTATCACTCCGAGTGCAACACCAAGAAAGAAAAATCCAAGATCTCAGAAAGTATAAAATTCCTGAATCATATAACATCAAATATAGATCTATGGATTGATTACTTATCTGTCTGTTGGAAAAGACCTCAGTCCCAGACTAATTGTAAGAATTATAATAATAAGAGATTTTGCCTCAATTTTGTTATTTTTCTAGAAAGTTCTTTTCCAAACATTAAAATCGGCTTAGTTAATTAAAAGTTTAAGACCCATATCTGCGTCTCATATTTTCTACAAAATACTTCAAAAGACATCTTTACACCGATAACTTTTAAAAACTGATTCAGAAGACCAAAAACTATAGGCCAAAAAATTTAATGCCCTCTTGAATGAGAATTTTATGCAGGTCGGAAATACAACTATAATTTTTTGAAATTAACATAAATAAGAATAAAACTCAAAAACTCTTTAATGTTGACCCCATTACTTTACCCTCGTTCCATGTAAACCCTTTGTCCAGAGTAATTTTCCGAACTTATAAACTCATATATATCTGACCGAAACAGTCATAATAATTTATCTTATCATCATTGTATATATAACCAATATCGGTCCATTTCGGTCTATAGCTTCTACATAAGGACAATTCTTCGGATTAGGATATTAAGCTTGAAAAATTTAGTTTAAAGAATTTTGTTCTGAGGAATACAAATTTACCTTGAAAATTATTCTTCTGACAGATTCTTATTTTAAACAAAAAAAAAACATCTTTCTTATGTCATGAATATCGATTATATTCCACCATAGCGGCCATATAAGGTTCTCTGCCTATAAGAGTGCTTTAAAACAATAAAACTACAACAACAATATTGCACAAATTAATGTGAATTTTTCTTAAAAAAATGCAAAAGCTTCAAGATCTCAAGTCAATTTTATCCATAGTTTCAACATAGACTTCAAAAAAGACTCTTCCCTAAAATCTAAAACGGATATCAGACCATATTTTGTTTTTATTCTCTTTACCACCGCAAATCAGGGTTAATTAACTTTGTCATTCCGAGTGAAACACCAAAAATTAATCATCTAATTATCTTACACCTGACAGTCAAATGGCTCAACTAAGTTTGTCGTTTTATCGTTTCTGTACCAAAAATTTTCAAGACAGATTTCAAAATTCAGAGGAGAAAATTTTCTAAAATTTACAATAAAAACTTATTTAATTTAAACTGAATTTATTCCTAAAAAAACTACAACTTTACCACGATCGTTCCAAAGATCATGAAAATATGATCTGTGGAAAAAGATTTTAGGTTATAATTTTTGTCACATATATTTATTTTGATGTAATAATCCCTATTTCCTACGGTCATTGTCTGGCCCAACTCTCATATATGGTCCCTTCTCTGAGTAGAGTTTTTATTTTATAAAACTCTTAAAAATAGGTTATTTTATTAAAATTTGGAACAATTAATTTGTTGTCTGCTGATTTAGACTCATAAAGACATATATATGAAAATATTTTAATTAAGTTGGGTTATCAGTCCATGGATCTTAGTATGTATAATAATATTTATCGAAAAAATATTACCACTACAATATTTTTCCGAAAAATCGGTTTTTATTTTAATTTTAAATCTAAAATTTTATTATCTAATTTCAATTCCTTTTACTCACAAATTGTACATCGTTTTAGACACCTTTTGCTAAATATACGAAAAAATTAATTGATTAGTAATTTATTATTACATCAATTTTTAAAATTTATTTATCTACTAGTTGATTAATCCAGTAACTATAATTAAATTTTACAACACTGCATTAATATATTAACACCTGTAATATGATACTTCAAATCATTTATTTGATTATTTGAATAAAATATACATTAATTATTAAATAATTAAACTTGATATATTCATAACGATTATTTGAATAATTTTATTTAATTATTTAAATAATTTTAAATCTAAAATTTGGAAAATTTTATTTTTTATAAATGAATGAGATACAATTATTTATTACTCAACTGAATATTAATGTGGATATATTTAAATATATATTGCAAAAAGATTCGATAAATGTCAGGTTATCAACCACCACAAGTGTTGTTGAGGGTATAATCATTTTGTCATTCCGCGTGTAACGCCAAGAAGTAATCGTTTCATATCAAAAATAATGAAACTATCAGATGTTTTGTTAAATCTATTCAGAGAAATATTCTTAGTCCATCGGAATATTTTAAAGTCGGTCTAGCAACATTATTATTATGTCTGTTACAAATATCAGCAATAGCGTAAACACACCAACCACACATCGTAGTATAGGGTATAAAAGTATGCGTTTAAGCTATAGGATTTATGGAATATTGAATTATAATGCCAAATTTTTAGTCTTCAAATTAAATATTACGCCTGCGATCTATATTTATGATCATATATTCGATTTTTTTGGACTCAGGAGATATTTAACTTATCTCTATATTGTACTTGATACTATTTACTTAATTTAGAATGTAAAGCTTACGTGTAATACAACCATATATAATTCATATGCAAATTCAATCCGCGTAGAAAGGACGTACCCCAGAAGTTTGCTGCAATACTGATACCATTTTTACTTTTAAGCTATTTCTCTTTTATTTGTGAGTTATAGTAGTTGCTTTTAAAATCAATACCAACCCCCTCAAATTTTTCTCACTTAACTATCATTCCATAAACTTCCTACAACAACCAAAAACATTATCGTTTTCGCTATATTGTTACTAAAAGAAAATAAATAAAAACAAAGAAGAATGATATTTTCGGTTATGTCGAATCGTCAATACCCTCCTTCACAAATGCGTGTAAGTAAATGCGTTATGTTGCGTACATAAACACTCACACATACGCTCTCAAACTTATATAATATATAAATGTTTTTATTTAAAACAATTCAGGAACACTTATTAAGTCATGAAAATAGTTATATTTTTGGCTGTAATAATTTTTCCCTGAACCGATAATTTTTGGAATAATAATGAAATACATACAACTTTACATTATGTCAAAATCTTATTTTAATTTGTCGATTCTTACTTAAGAGTTCTACGAAAATTTTTCGCTGGAACGGTATTTATCTTTTGATATAGTAAACCGATTTTTCTGATTTTAAATAGAAATCTTGTGAGGATTATAACAAATATTCAGGAGAAAATTTGTTGAGCGTGCCAACAGAAGTCAGGCAGAAGGATAGAGGGATAGATCGACAGACATATCTAAATCGAATCAGATTTTAATTTGATGCAAGAATTTATATACACTATGGGGTCTGAGATGATTCCTTCTTGGCACGCGGAGTAACAAAGTTAATATACTCTCCACACCACTTGCGTTGGTGGAGGATATAAAAAGCAACATTTAATGGTATAAAAATAACAGCTGAAAAGCTACAAATGTTATTACAAAAAGCCAAAACCCAACAATGACAACAGTAGCAACTTTGAAAAAATGGAAAAAATAATAAAACAAAACTTTAAGAATCCTATTATTTCTACATAGTTGTAATCTTATTATCCACGAGTTGACAGCAAAATGACATTTAGAAAAATGCACACCCAAATGGTAACGCAAAAAAAGAAGAAGAAATTGTTTAAAAAGATATAAAATCAAATCCCAACTTTCGAACGAAGACAAAACTGAACTGAAATGAAATGAAATGAAAAACAACATTAAAATCAAATAAAAAACATAAGAAAAAAATGTAAAAAAGGGAATTTGCTTTACAGAGGTTTAAAGGGAAAACTGAAATAAGACAAGGGTGTTAGAAAATAGGGAAAGAAATGACAGGAAAAATGTTTACTTATATGATTTGGATTTGGAAGTTTATTAAAAAAGAGCAACAATAACTCTGACACAATAAAGTGAAAATAAAAGGAATTAATATCTATCAAATGTTAAACCATGAAAAACATAAGACATAATTAAAAAGTTTATTTTTAATTTCAACTTCTTTTAGAGTTTTTGAGTTTTGGTAGAGAATTTTAAAAATATCTACAGATTTAAAACAACATGACACTTGTGGCTGCAGTCAACTAAAAATGTCTGGGATTTTCAAAGAAGATTATGAAAACAATAATGTGTAATAAATATAAGATCACCGGATGGGAATTAAAACATATTAGAAATATTGTCGTAATTGAACTTTGTATTTTAATAGTCTTCTTTGATACTACCAAAAATTAAAATATATTTAATTAAGGAGTGAGATAAAAAAATTATTTACATGCATTTATGTTAATAAAAACGACACCACTAAATTTACAGTTTTATATTTTTAGTTGCTTTTTGAACTTTTTCCAAAAGCCTTCCATTCTTTATTCGTGCAAGTACCGTATTATTGTTTTTGAACCACTCAAGGGCTCGTTTACCAAAGTCCAAAAATAAATGGATACATTATGAGGTCTTATGAATGGAAGCCGCTTTTTTGTAAATATTTCTTGATGGAAATTTCATTATTTTTAGAGCGCATTGTAACAAATTATTGTCATACCAACAACTTTTTAGGAAATTTTCTCTTAACTTTTTTTTAACAATTTCCCGAGCATTAGCAGCATAAAATTTTTGACCAACCTATTATTAAAAAATCAGTCCAAATTTGTTGAGCACCGATAATAAGTTATGATTATCTCATCAATTTTTTTTAACCCATACTTAATCGACTCAGATATTCGTGCAAGAATATATATTCTTATGAATCTTTGATAATTCTTCTTAGCTCTGCATATGAAGTGAAAATTTTGATATATCCTTTTTCAATTGTTGTGGGGGTGGATATTAGAAAAATATATAATTTTTTTATTTAAATAAGAGTTCCAACTGGTTGAAGAAAAGTTTGGCAAAGAAAAAAATTGCAACTATTTTTAACTGTTCCAAAAAGTGATTAAAACAACAAACTATCCTCCATGTACAGAATGGTGATCATAATAAAAGTTAAACCATTAAGTGATCTCTTCCATGAACTCAGACATTTTAAAATGTAATCCGATTTTCTCAGTTCCTTCATTTTTTAAGGTTTCAAAATTAGCTGATGCTTATCTTTAATTTTCAATTTTACTAAATAAAAATCACTTATTGAAATTATATTTTTAATATGTACTTTTATTAAAAAAATATACAAAATTTACATAACATTTAATACTTTTCTCTTTTATTTTGTTCATTTTCTAAAAATTTAATTTCCCAATTCGGCTTTAGCTTTTTCGAAACATTCAAAGATTTTGAAACCGGTATCACAACGATCATCGCCCTTGATAACCTTACACTTGTCAATGGCAGCCTTAATCTTATCCTCGCTATAGTGAGGAGACAATTTTTCCAAAACAACAGATTCTTGGATAGTACCATCTTTTAAGGCACCGATCTTTTCAAAGAAGCAGGTTCCAAAACATTTCATGCCAGGTGTGGGATTCGAATAATCCTTGTTGCGTAATTTGGTAGCTTCTTCCTCAGTGACTTTTTCTTGTTTAGCACATTCATCGAAATGAACCTTAACCTTGGCCTTTTGTTCTTCGGTCAATTCAAGGTCCTAAAAAATAAAAAAAATGGATTTTTAATCCTTGAAATGATCGGTTTTTCTCAGATTTCTTTGAGTTTTTTAATCCTTGAAAAACTTACAGCAAAAGCTCCAGCAATTAAGCAAACAACAGCTAAAGTAATAAAAGCTTTCATGTTGTATTTTTTGTTTTTTAATTAAGAATTTGTGTGTTGTATCGAGATGTTTCCGATTGATGACTGTGCTGATCTGCAACTGAATTGAGGTTTTTATAACAAAATTAATTTGCAACTGCAGTGCAAAATCTTGTTTTGTGTGTTTAAAACAATATTAATGCAATTTAATTTGTTTATTTTTATTTTTTTATTTTTAATTGTTTATAAATTATTTTATTTATTTTTGTTTTCGTTTATAACAGTTATTATTTTTCTATTTCATAGTAGTGGTTGTAGTTTTATTTGATCACACATAGCAAAACCTTAATAAGACCTGTCTTGAGCTTCTAGTTTTAAAATTTCCGCTGATAAGAATATATATATTATAGTGTTAGTATTTTTTTGTTAATAAATTAAAAATAAAAAAATTCATATGAATATACATATTTATAGTGTTGAGGGGTTCATATTTTTAAATATTTAATGACTTAAAGGTTGATAAAAATTATATATATGAAATAAATTTTAAATTATAAATTATTTCGTTTTGTTCCTATCAAATTTCGAATTTAATCTCAGTATTTAAAATAACATTAATTAGTCAAATGTTTGGTCCAAATTTAAATGGTTCAATATTAAGAGTTTATTAAAATAAATTATAAATTTTATATATATAAAAAATATCAGCTTATTATTTTTTCTAAAATAATAGCCTTCGATGAAGTCACATATAGTTCACCTATGCCTGGTACCCCAATTCATAATTTTTCCATATTCATACTTATATTTTTATTACCACTGCTATCACCTGTGGTGTTTTGTAGGATATATATTGTTAATCATTTGGTTTGTAACATTAAGGAAAGTCGTTTAGATATCCTAACTATCTATGTCTTTGGACCATTTAAACTTATTCGTTCATCAACTTCGTCACCAATTCCGGAAGAGTCTGATCCACACACTTTAATGGCCGATTAAATTAAAGAAACTAAAGTTTAACAAAAGAATTTTCTATATGAGACGAAATATGCATCAAAGTGCTTACATACAAATGTATTTTGATATTACATTCATATACCATTCATGTATTTCTAGATGACCACTAGTGTAGGGTATTTGAAATTCAAAATATTTTTATTTTATTTAAAAAAAAAAACTTATTTTTAATATTGCAGATGACAATTTAAAGATTAATGAAGTCTGTTAAAGTCAACAATTTTAATACTAAAACTGGTTAATATCAGATATTAGTTTTATTCAGTCTGCATACAAATTATTTTCATATTTAATGAATGTTTTTATACAGTCATGAACGAAAACATATGACTAGCTTTTGTTAAAACTGATATTTTTCTATAATATTAAATGTGTTCAATCGATATATTGAATTCTTAAAATAGAAATATTTTTATTTAACTAAACCAATTATTTTTGCCTTGACTGTATACACTTTATTTCTATTACCTGATAAATTTTTTAAAAAATATATATTTTAATCATCACTTTTTTCGGCAGCTTAATCATTATTATTTACTTCATTAATGGAATGCATTTGAGACTTTTATTACGGCATTTTTGAAACCGTGAACTCGACCTGAAAGTCATATCAATATATGGGACTATAAATATGGACACTTTCCTTTGTGTTCAAAAATTTTATCATTTATTAAATTGAATTTTTAAACAGTATTTTCCAGAAAAATGCTCGTCTTTATATAAGTCAATGACCCAATTCAGAAATTTTGGAATGCATTCCAATATTCAAATGTTTTGATAATTAAGTAGACTTATGTTAATAAACCCCAATCTGAGATAACATTTATATTCTATAAATAAGTAAGAATCTGCCGAATATATAATACCCTAACTACATGTGTATGATAATAATCACATCTGATACATCCAAAAGTATACTAAAATACACAAATTGTTTCTTATAGCGAATTATAAGTATTTTCGCTATAAGAGAGTATATTCGCTATAATACTTATGTTGGAAAATCAAAAAAAAAATAAAATAAAAAATGATGAGACAAATTTAATTTATTTATTTTTTTTTTTTTTTTGGTTTAAACTAAAAAAGTTCTTCGTATGAATTCTGAGTTTATCTCAGATATCGGTCTATATCTTTTAATAAGAATCCAGTTTGTTTTAAATAGGAAACTGCGTAGTTTATCAAAATGTTAGCGTGCCAAAAATAGGCAGATGGACGGATATATTTTTTGTGATTCCTATTTACCACATATGATGAAGAGGGTTTATTAACTTTTACGATTAGAGTTTTTTGAGGGATGCAACTGAAATATTGCACCATTTTCAATAATTATTG